>BSBK01002074.1:0-1200000 GCA_027943335.1 Chamaecyparis obtusa
GTATATATATATGTGTGTGTGTGTGTGTGTGTACATATACACACACACACACACACACACACACACATATATATATATATATATATATAAATATATATATATATATATATAGATATATATCTATATATATATATGTATATATGTGTGTGTGTGTGTGTGTGTAGACAAGTCAAACCCTATAAGCCAAATACGCATCGAAGGTAACACAAGAAACAAAAAACAAATGTCATGAATAAAGGAAATAGGGAGAACCACTAAAACATAATAGAGGAAAGAAAAGAGAGGCATAAATCTCTCTCTCTATGTGTGTGTGTGTGTGGAATCAAAAAAATAGTCACACAAAGATGACCAAACCAAGATACAAAGGCACAAGAAAACAAAGGAGACCACTCAATCAAATGGCACCCAAATAGAAAGTAACAGGAAATGATGAATACCATCAAACATGCCTCTAAAGCAAATACATAGAAGAAGAGGCTAAAAGGAGAATACAAAATAAAACTTAACACCGAGGCCACAAAAGCCATCACATTTCAATGGAATCTAATACAAAGTGGAAACCACTTCATCAAACCCTATAAAGCTTAATGGACCTCATCCATTTCTAGGAGACCCCACTTGAATAAGGGATTATAGACCTCAAATAGTATACAGTCAAAGAATAAGTGTATAAAACTCACTCCATAAGAGCCTCATATAGTATAATTCATTCAAATTAAAATTATTTCCACCATATTCATATCTATATAGATCAATTGGATGTGGTCTTATATTCATTGTAAAATCTCATGTTATATGACTAAAGAGGAATGTTGATCGCTAATAAACATCCTAAAATGCTTTCCATAGAGGCCCACTTAAAGGAGACTCTAGAACCATAATTCTCCAGCTAACTCCTACTATTAAAGAGCCTCTATAAATTATCTCATTAATCCATTCCCTTGAGGTAAGAATCCTATTCATTCTCCATCAACCCCTTTGCAAGTTTATCTACCATCTCATTCCCCTCTCAATATATGTGGTTAATTTTGTAATGTTTGAAGAACCTTAAGATCTTCATCACTCTAAGTACCAGTCCATTTAACTTCCAATTATGAGTACTACCACTTTTAATGGCATTAATCTACTATGGAAGAATCTTCTTCAATTTCCAAATTATCCAAACATCAATTTTTGCATAGTAACAACCCTTCCGTTAAAGTTTCAAGTTCAACATAATTGTTAGATTTTAATCCAATAGGTCTAGCTAAACTTGCATTAGTTTTACCCTCCCAATCATGAATGCAACATCTCATCCCCACCACTCTAGGATTACCTCTTGAAGCCCCATTGAAATTAAGTTTGACCCACCCCATTTGTGGAGCTCCCCATTTACATTATTTCCTTTTCAGGTCCTTCTTTTCTATATTATCCCCAATAAAAAGTGGAATTTTTAGTCCATTCCATTTATTCCTAATTTTATCATCTCAACTAGTAAATGTTTTCGCTTTATTACTATTCATATTTATGTTATTAACCACCTCCACTATTGTTGCCTCTATCTTATTTGTGATTTGTTCTACTTTCATGCCATTATCCTTAAAAATCCTCCTATTTTATTCCTTCCAAACATATCATATTAATAATGATGGTGTTGTTAACCATAAATTTCTATATAGATCATTCCAAGATTTCCTTGGTCAACTTTTTAAAAAACTCACTATTATGTTTGGAAGGGTCATTTTCCATCCTAATCTATTGATCAGCCACTGCTAGCATTTGTTAGTATAATCACAATTTAACAAGATATGATCCATTGTTTCATCATTCTTCTCACATAAGATACAACGAGATGGACCATGATATCCCACTTTGTTAAACCATTCTAGTGTCAATATTCATTTTTGGAGGGTTACCCATGCAAACATTCATCTTTTGGTAAGCAATTCTTGTCCTAACATAGATCTAATGGTAATTTTGTTTGATCATTTTGTTTCCTTCTCATTAGATGTGTGTACCCATCTCTTGTATTGTATTCTCCATTCTTAGCCTTAACCCACACAATCATGTCCTCTATATTTCTTGGAGTAATTTTCCTGCTCTCTAAGATCTCCTTAAACCTCCTTAGGAATTCACTTGGTATATTCATTTCTTCCAGTGATTTCCACTTCCATCCTACATTAGGGAGTCCATTCATGATTTCAATATAATCTTTAACATAGATTCATACATTATTTTTGAGGGTCTCAATAGTTTGGTCATTGATATTAAAAGTGTTGAGGGAAGGGTATCCTCCCCATGAATCATCCCAAAAAAGGGTTGATCCCCCATCTCCAATATCCCATGAAATCCCCTTAGTGATAACATCCTTGCATTCACATATGAAGTTCTAGACTCTAGATCCAAAAAGAGGGGCCTCATGCCTAAAGATAATCAAAGGTTCATTACCATCTAAATATTTGTATCTAAGAATCTTAACCCATTTTAAATCTGGATCCTTATACATTTTCTAGACCATTTTTTCTCGTAATGCAATATTTTGTTCCTTGATACTTGAAATATTAATACCCACTTCCTCTCTAGATTTGCACATTTGATCCCATGCAATTAATGACATTTTCTTCTTCTATGTCACTCTTTGCCAAAAAAAATTCCTCAATTTTTTATTAGTTTGGTCTTGATACCAACTGGAAAACTATAACAAGTAATCTGATAAATTGGTATACCAAAAAGAACAGACTACATCATCGTAACTCTTCAAGTAGCAGACAACCACTTTCCTTTCCATGATTCTACACATTTGTCAACCTTCATCAACACATTATCCCATAATTTGGTTGACCTACTCCCTTTTCTAAGGGAAGCCCTAGATATTTGCAAGACAATTTTCCTCTTCTAAATTCTAGGATTCTGCAAATATCATTCTCAATATCTATGTTTGTATTGAAGAAGAAAATCTCTGATTTTTTTCGTATTGATATTTGTTAGAGTTTTAGGTGACTCTACAACACCCCCAGAATCAAATGCAAAACCAAGATAACTTCCACAAGAGATTGGCATGATTTAAGATGCAAGGATGATATTATTGATAATGGACTTGATTGATTTGATTGATTACATAATAGGCCTCCTTATATAGGAAAGGAGATAATAGACAATGATAAGAAGTTGATAAACTATCACCTATGCAAGGTGTAATCACATGTCCACCAAATGTGGATCATCCTTCATTGTGCAATGAAGTTAAAACAATTATCATCTAAAGGCATTTCCAAGTCTCCCTTAAGAATCACGAACATTGGAAACACGTGCAACACACTTTTCATCCTTCTCACATACTTGGCAACAAACTAAAAACACTAGGTCAATACTTCAAATTAATGAAAACACAATAACTAGTCATCTCAATACCAAATTTGTACCATCACATCACTTACCATCACTACATAAGTTATTCCAATAGACTATGAATGGAATTTTAGTTTAGTTAAACAAATATTATCATATATATGATATAGAAGAGAAGAGGAAACTAGAGGAAGGAGTGGTTACATATCTGAAAAAATTTAATAGAGAACTTGTTGAGATCAAAGGGGAAATTCCTATTGATCTATTTTCCAAGCTTGAGGAAAGAAGATTGAGTACATTAGAAGAGGTCAAAATAGTTAGAGAGGGAGTCATAAACAGATAATGTTAGTTATTGCAATTGATGAGTTGAAGATACTCCTTGAAGAAGCTAAGAGGGAATCACTAACCAAAATAAGGATAAATCTAATTATGAGTGGTAAGATTGATGAAGTAGTAGAAGAGACTAAAGAGGTAACCTGTAAAATATTGTTGGAGAATTGGTATGAAGGACTACCCCAAGAGCATAAGAAAGAAACACATGAATCTACTATGCATACAAGATTTTAGACAATGGACGAGGAACCTTATTTCTTTATTTATAGTGTATCTATCATATTCTCTACAACAAAGGATGATGAGGAAGATATACCTAGAGTAATAAATTATAAGGATACTATGAAAAAAGATGAGTATAAAGAATTAATGGAGACAATAGAAGATAATATAGATGAGAGGACTAAAGTAACACATAAGGAATTAGACAAAAGAGAAGGTGAAGTAGTAACAATAGATGTTAATAATCATAAGGTAGATGAGGTGAGTGCAATGGATGAATAGATTCTTGATAGATCATAGGAGATTTCTGAGATAAGAGGTGGGGAAATGAAAAGTGAACCAGTTGTGGAGGAAGGAGATATTATGTATGTAGTGTCCACATTCTTAGGAGAGGACATCATTGAGATGCAAATTATAAAAGCTCTAGTTGAATTCAACACTCTTAGTGAAGATCACTTGATGGGACTTGCTAGAGTTTCTCGTGCAAAATAAAAAGAGAAAATTTTGAAGACTAATGAAAAAGGAAACTGATGTATTGGGTAAGATCATGAAAACCCATAAATCTAATCCAAATGAGTCTAAATCAAGATAGCTAGAAGGTTTATTGGATGCAATTGATACTCATTTTGAAACCTTAGAAAAATCTGCAATAATCAAAGTTAAAATGAATTCAATGTAAGAAGATTCAATCAGTTGAACATCATGATTGCCGAGGGTAAGACCTCATTAGGATTTCCTATTAAGAAACTGAAGGATGCATTGTTAGAAGGATGAGAAATCTATAAATCTTGTGCTGATTATCTTAAGCATGTAGTAGATGTTGACAAAATCCTTAAGGAGAGTGAGGAGAAATTATAAAAAATATCATAAGGATTTGACACTTTGAAGGAGTTGGCATTAGTTAATTCAGCACAAGTGATAAAACTTAAAGATAAAATTAGAAATCTTGTCACTAAAAGGGATAGAGTAAGGGAAGGATTAGAGAGCTAATGAACCTGATTGTTCTGATGCTTGATATTTTGTTGAGAGGAGTAAAGGAAGTACTTGCAATCTATGAATTCCATAATAAACCTAAATAGGAGAAGCATAGAAGTTGTCCTATGCCACTTGTGGAAAAATTTGGATAGCTAAAAGAATTAAAAAGAGTCAGGACACATAACTTACATCTCTGAGGATAAATTTCTTAGATATTTTCAAAATTTTGTAAGTATAGTTTTCACTTATGTATATAGGCAAATGATATAGGATTTTGGTAAATGAATTTTGAGGGAGATCCTGACCTTTTCCATTGATGTCAAAGGGGGAGAGATAAGGAGTAAAAAATGAGTTCTTTAGCTCAAGGGGAGCACAAATTTTTGGTTAGGAGGAGACCATTTGGAGATTGACACTTTTCTTGGACACTTAGTCATTTTTTACAAAGTGTTTCCATCAATGCCAAAGGGGGAGATTGTTGGCAAGAATACTAATAAGGGTTAATTTTATATTGTCATTGATGGAAACTACACATGATTCTATTGGCCACTTAATAATTTTTGTGATTACCAAAGGTCAGAATGGATATTTTCCCAAGTATGGAAGTACAAGGGACAATGTATAAGATTGGTATGGACAGGTTAGCAAGAATTTTGAGTTGCACATATACAAGAAGATTCTATAAGATATATTCTATGGTATTCCATGATCAAAATTGTTTATGATATCATTTTATCAAGTTATAATGATCTAAGTATTGGGTATACAAAGAAGAGTAAGGAACAATGACACGCAGATGCAAGAACATCTTGGGTTCTTGGCAATCTTGCATCAACCAAAAAAATATTTGTTTTCTACTTTCTTTTTTGTTTAGTCTTCATGTTTATTTCAACATTCAATCAATTTAGATCCTTTGCAGCTACAAACTTGTTAGTGTGTTCATGGATTCTTCTTGAACCTTCTCCTAGGCTCCATCCCCTTTGGTTTCTTCACTTATGAGATCTTGCAGATTCTTGGTGGAACTTAATTATTATTTATGTTTCATGACTAGTTTGTATTTCTCAATCTTGTGAAGTAATTTCCTATTAAATGAAGCTTAATGACACATTTCTTGATGATAATACATTTGTGGCTGATCTACTTGAGGGATCACATCTCATGTTGCTCAATCTGAATGAAGATCCTTATGATTTGGGTCCTATCTTATATTTGTAATATGGTTTCTTCTCATTGGGGAATGTGATATTTCTTAGGCTAAATTATGTCTTGTGAAGGATTTATAAACTCTTGTATTTTATCACAAAAGATAGAAAAAGAAGAAAACATATGTAGAGCTCTATAGCTGGATTCTATAATAAATAGTATAAAGAGATAACCTATAAAGTGTTCATGATAACATGCCTATATGTCTAGAATGTATGATTACATGTTGCAAATCCTTTGTACTTGATTATTTGTTAATAAGAAGGTTGATCTTGCATTATCTCAAGTATATTTCTATATTGCTTCTATTGTGTGACTCTTGTTGCAAGGATTGAACTTAACTCTTTGAGTTCCCCAGATATCATTGACTACATAAAGTGGTATGAGAGTAAGTTTTTGATTCTATTTACTATTCATGAGCTTGCAAAATCTAAGGGTGATTTTTTGTGAGGTGGAAGAAAGAGTATCTAACCCACAATTGCAAAGGATTCTTAGAAGATGGCTCATATAGGAAATGTTAGAGGTGGAAGGAGAGATGCAAATATAGTTGTGTTGGATATGTTGTGATAAATTATAGCTAGACTTGAAGCTATGGAGATATCCCAGTGAAGAGGTCAACACATTGAAGATATGAGCGATGAGGAGGAAGAAAAAATTGAAGAAATAGTTGAAGAGGATGAAGAACAACCAAATATTGAACAAGGAGATGAAAGATTTATAAAATCCCTAACTAGGGTTAATGCAAGACCACATTTAAATCCACCTAATTACTATGGAAAGATGGATTCCAATGAATTAATTGATTGGATCACAGAGATGGAGAAGTACTTTGATTATGAAGGGACAAATGAAGATAAGAAAGTGAAGTATGCTTGTACAAAATTAAGAGGACATGCATCCATATGATGAGAACATTTGTAGACCGATAGACAAAGAAGAGGTAAGGATAAAATTAATTCATGGGATAGGATGGTGAACAAGTTTAAAGCTATACTTTTGCCTATTAATTACCAAGTAAGTTTGTTTAGGAAGTTACAAAACCTAAAGCAAAAGGATCTTAGTGTGAAAGAACATACTGAGGAATTCTATAGATTGGAAATAAGATCTAGACATACTAATGATAATGTTGAAAGGGTTGCAAGGTACCTAAATGGTTTGAGGATATCTATTCAAGATGAGATTAGTTTGGTTAAATTGAAAAGTGTTGATGAAGCTTACCAATATGCCCTAAAAGATAAGGAGAAATTGAAAAAGGCATGAGAAAAGACAAAGAGGAAGGGGTGGAATATTTTAGAGAGGAAGAACTTCAGGTAGAGGAAAAACTTATTCAGATACAAACATGGGTAAGGTAGAATTCAAGGAGGAAAATTCATACTGAAGAGATGACATAAATTTCTAGAGAGGTGGTGGTTCGCATAGATATCAGAAGGATGAAAGAAGAATGTTTATAAGAACTTGTTTCAAATATGGAGGAGAAGGACACAAAGCCTTAGAATGTACTCAAGGGAGTTCAAACAAGAAGACTGAGAGAAGTGATAAAAATGCTTTTGTGGAAGAAGAATCAAAAGAACCTTTGAATCAACACTAAGATGGTGATGTGCTAATGGTAAGAAGAGTCATATGTAATGAAGAACTAAAATAGGAGTCATTATTGAGGAGAAGTTTGTTCATGACCAGATGCAAAGTTGGAGAAAAATGTTGCAAAGTGATTATTGACAATGGCAACTCAGAAGACCTCGCTTCAGAAGAACTGGTGAGTAAATTGCAGTTATCAAGAACGAAGGTTCCGAAAACCTATTAGATTTCATGGATAAAGGATGAACATAAGGTACTGGTAAGTGAAAAATGCCTTGTAAAATTGAATTAGCATGATGAAGTTATTTGTGATGTTATTGATCTGAATTATGAATCAGATTATAATACCTGGTGTGAAACCTGCAGTATTGTGAAATTTCACATAAAAGCTGAAAAGACTAACAAGAAGATTGCAAGCCAAAACGTGTCTCTATTCTATTCAAAATTGGAGTTTATACAAGTTAGATAGATCCCAAGGGTCACACAAATCCCTTGGAATCGAAATGAAGAGTCATCATAATATTTATTACCAATAAACTATTAAAACTATCAAAATTTATCAAAAAACTATATATAAAATTTAGGTCCACTTGGAGAAGGCATAACTTTCTCATCCTAGCTCCAAATTCTGAACTGTTTGATGCGTTGGAGGGGTATTCAAATAATCTTGAACCAAATTTTGAAAGTAACAATGTTCATTTGTACTTTCGAGCACCATCCAAGCCCAGAAATGCACCGAAGACCCTCAAAATTGCAATTTACTAAAACATAGGAAATTTTGAAAAATTAGATTTCAGTATTTTTCCCAATTTAATCCTAATCAGTTATGCCTATGGATGTGTGTCATATCTTGTTGGAATGGCCTTGGAAATATGATCAACAAGCTTTGCATGATGGGAGAAAGAATAAGTATAGTATTTTTGCAAAAGGAATGAAGAAAGTATTGTTACCTTTAGTTGAGACTCCTAAGAATGAGAATCGTACAAGTGTTAGAGTCTGGTTAGACGAAGGTAGAAATTCTTGGATGGCTTAAAAAATGATAAAGTGTGTTATGATTTGATTCCTAAGAAGTCTTATGTAGAGTCAATGGAAAAGAAACATAAATAAATAAGAGAATTGTTGAGTGAGTATAAGGATATAATCTCATATAATGTGCCAGATGGATTTCCACCTATAAGAAATATTAGTCATTGCATGGATTTTATTCTTGGAGCAAGTTTACCTAATAGAGAAGCAAATCGGATGACATGAGAAAAGAATGAAGAATTGAATAAAAAAGTGCAAGAGTTGTTGCAAAAAGGTTTGATCAGAGAAATTTTGAGTCCTTGTGTAGTGTATGTAGTATTAGCACTAATAAATAATGGAGAATGGAGGATGTGTATCGATTCTAGGGCCATTAATAGGATTGTTATGAAAATTTCACTACCTTGACAATTTTTTTATAACATACATGTTTTAAAATCAATTGACCTCATTCATTGATATACAAGCAGTTGATATGCAACCAACAAAATAAATACATTGCAGAATTTTGAAAAGAAAAAATTATTTTATTTGTATTGAACAATGATAAAATACATTTTTTTGAGTTCTTTCATTTGAAAATGTAAACACATGTATTTAAGATCAATTTAGAAATGGCTCACACAAGCCGTGAGCATAGCCTATTCTTTCTTTTACAAATTCAAAACAGCTTTTTAAAAATAGATAGGAGAAGAGAGATAGTTTAAGAATAACTAGTCATTGCCTATTTCTTTGACTGGTTAGTGTGGTTGCTGGTCTTGAAGTTGTCCTTAGTCTATAAGTCTTCCAGCGAGTTTCTTGAGTCTTGCAAAAAATTGGGAACAATGATATTAGATCCTGATATGGATCTAAGCAATGACTGGTTGTCTAAACTACATTGCATATGCTGCCTTTAACGCTGTCCTAAATCTGAAGAAGAGAGAAAATCAAAATATCCTTAGTACTGGTGTAAAAAGAAACATTTATACTAATATGTTTGTTCCATGTGCAGGAAAGAAATACATAATGTTTAAGGGGCATATTGTTTCTAATATGAAACCTTTCATTATTATCAAATTGATAAGTCAAGTCTATTTAAGGGACAACAATATCACGTTGAAACCTTATAGATTATAATAGTAACAAAGAATATTTTCCAACAAATACAAGCATGCTAATTTCACAAGGAACAGGTGCTGAAATGCTATGGGTGCAAAGTAACAGAAATTGGTTTATGGGTGTCACGAGCCCGTGCTCAATCCTCATAAACAAATTTCATTTGCTGGGATTACATCTATTTCACTAAAATAATAAAGCTTGTGCATGTGCTGATAAGAGTTGAATTCATTATCAATGTATTAAAGCAAAAAGACGGAAAAAATGAATACACACTGTAATTATTATTGTGTTGTTCCTTATTGACCACTGGCAGAAAGTAATCAAAACAATAGTGTTAAATGCCAAGATGTTGGTTTTATTTAGTACTAAGTAAGAATGCTACAAGGAATGTTTTTCAAGAATAAAGGCACCCCAAATTTGTTGACAGGCTGCAATAAAAATAGTAAAACCAAGCCGTAATTGAAGGATTTTAGCAAAGAAAAATCACAAGGTCACTGCCATAATAGCTCGGGCCGGTAACTAAGCTAAAAGAACAAACAGAGATCAAGCCAGCTGGAGAATTTACATCAAATTGTTTAGCAATGAAACTGAGTTGCAGCAACGGCTTGATACCATCAGTCAAAATGTCATTAATGGCTAGGCAACCAAAGGGGAATCAAGCTAGAGATTGAAGTAAAATAAACACAATGAGGGAATAGTTCTGGTAGTTTATGAAGCTAAATTTTATGCATCCTTATTGCAATAAAAGGAGAATAGACCCAACAATATGTTCCAGGTAAAATAAAGGAGGCAAAGTTCTAAAGATGTATCAGCTCATACGCAACAAAGTCAAATCAAGATGTAAGCAATGGCTTTATCAAACACAACAGTAAAAAATCTCAAAGTTTTCATAAAGTGTCAATACAATGAAAAGGAGTAGAGTTCAATATTTTGGTATTGAGTTGGCTGCAGCTAGTAAATAAGTTTTAAAAGTCTACGCAAAGGAAATGGAAGGATCTCATTTCAAATCAAATGAGAAATAATAAGCAAAGGTCCAAGATTTACATAGGCAAAAGAGATTAAAGAATAACTTGCAGATAGATCTTGACTCCCAACTATGTATGAATATGAGCTATTGGCTATGTACTTTGATGTCAAAAGCCAAACCCATGTTAATCACAAAGTGGAGTGCTAAATTTTTAAGTCATGAGCTCTCAGGCAACCACATAAACAAGTCGTATCTATCAAATATGGCAAGGAAATGAAACGTAACCTGAAATAGAGCATAAAACAGAGCATTTGCTGTTTGCTAAAATAAGAAAACAGAGTGTTTTGTAGAGTGCTCAAGACAACAATAGTATTCTATTCATTATGCTGTAAAAACATTACAAAACAAGTTGTTTAGGGCTGTTAGAAAATTCTAGAATAGGCGGGAAGCAACTTGAAGAGGAATATGGAGGAGTCTGTAGTTAACGAAGTTACCAACTCCACCAACCAAAACAGCTACGGTAAGGAACATCAGTAACAATTGAATTATATCTAACACTCCCTCCTAATGTCAACTGTTACAATCATTAGCACTAACAATTCCTAAGAGTTTTCTTTGAAATTCAAAAACATTTTTTCCCAATGGTTTTGTAAATATGTTTGCAAGCTGATCTCGTGATCTACAGAAGTCAAGAGAAATTTCTCCATTTTGGACAAGCTCTCGAATGAAGTGAAAGCGAGTATCAATGTGCTTGCTTTTGTTGTGTAAGACATGATTTATTGATAAGGCAATAGTAGAACTGTTATCACAGAAAATAGGAGTTGGCCCCTTTTCAACATGTGCAAGATCATTTAGTATCCTTCTTAGCCATACTGCTTGACAAGTTGCTGTAGTTGCAGCCACATACTCTGCCTCTGCTGAAGATATTGAGACTATAGGTTGTTTTTTGGATCCCCATGAGATAAGATTTGTTTCCAAGTGAAAAGCATAACCTGATGTGCTTTTCCTATCATCTATGCTGCCAGCATAATCACTATCTGTGTAGCCTGAGAGTGAAGCATCTTCAATTTGAGTGTACCATAATCCATAGTTGATTGTCTTTGCAACATATCTCAGAATTCTTTTTGCTACCTTCCAGTGTGATTCTTTTGGAGAGTCCATGAATCTGGATACAAAACTTGCAGCAAACATTATGTCTGGTCTAGTTACTATGAGGTACAAAAGACTGCCAACTAGCCTCTTATACAGTGTAGAATCAACTGATGCTCCATCATCTTGTTTGCTCAACTTTGTTCCTTGTGCAATGGGCATGACTACTGGTTTGCAATTGCGCATTCTGAATTTTTTCAACATTTCTAAAGCATACTTTCATTGACAAACAAAAATACCTTGAGCAGATTGATTGATTTCAATTCCCAAAAAATATTTCATGATTCCAAGATCAGTCATATCATACTCCTTTTTCATGGCAGCTTTGAATTCATTTAACATCAAATTTCCTGTATAGAGCAAGTCATCAACATAAAGACAAACAATGAGAATTTTACCTTCATGATCTATTTTTGTATAAAGAGTTGGCTCATGATTGCTCCTGATAAATCCACTGTTGATGAAGTAAGAGTCAATCTGACTGTACCAGGCTCTTGGGGCTTGTTTTAAGCCATACAATGCTTTCTTCAACTTATATACTTTATGCTCTTGCCCTCTGATTTCAAACCTAGGTGGCTGATCTACATATATCTCTTCTTCCAATATGCCATTTAAGAATGTGGATTTGACGTCCATTTGGAAAACTTTATTTTTATTTTGAGCAGCAATAGCCAAAATGGTTCTGACTGTGTCCAATCTTGCTACTGGAGCAAAATTTTCTCCATAGTCTATGCCAAGTTGTTGAGAAAAACCCTTGGCAACCAGTCTTGCTTTATATTTTTCTATCTTTCCTTTGTCATTCAGCTTTGTCTTGTATATCCACTTCACACCAATGCTGGTTTTGTCACTTGGTAGATCAACAAGATCCCAAGTTTTGTTCTTTTCTATGGCATCAATTTCCTGATTCATTGCATCTACCCAATGTTCCTCTTTTACTGCTTCTTCATATGAAAGAAAGGCAAAAAGATTTTGTTCAATTGCATTTTCTTGTTCATATATTGCCCTTATGCTTCTAGTTCTTTGATTGTCTATAGATGAAGATGAATCAGTGCTGGAAGAATTTCCATTTCCAATGTATTGTTGTTGACCTTGTACCTACAGTCTTGGCAGCATTGGTGGATGAACTTGCTGATCTGAAGGTTCATCAAACAGCTGTAATGGATTTGGACCATTCAAAGTTTCATTTTCTTCTCAAGAAACTTTGAATGGTCCAAATCCAAGAAACTTGACATCTCTACTCACCAAAAATTTCTTGGTGATAGGATTGTAGAGTCTATAGGCTTTTGATTGTTCACTATAGCCAACAAAGATGCACTTTTCACTCCTATTGTCAAGTTTTTGTCTCAGCTCCTCTGGAACGTGTGCAAATGCAATGCAACCAAAAATTCTAAAATGAGATACATTCAACTTTGTACCAGACCAAGCCTCTTGTGGCACTTTTCCTTGAACACTAGTTGTAGGAGATCTATTTAAAATATAGACTGCAATAGCAACAGCTTCAGCCCAATAATCATTTGACAAATTCTTTTCTTTGAGCATGCATCTAGCGATATTCATGATGGTCTGATTTTTCCTTTCAGCAACTCCGTTTTGTTGTGGAGTATATCTTGTTGTGGTTTGCATAACAATGCCATGTTGTTTGCAAAAATCTGTGAAATCTTTTGAGCTGTATTCTCCTCCTCTGTCTGATCTGAGCACTTTTATATATTTACCACTTTGTTTTTCTTCTTCAGCTTTGAATTTTTTAAACTTTGAAAAAGTGTCTGACTTGTTCTTGAGAAAATAAATCCAGATTTTCCTACTAAAGTCATCAATGAAGATCAGAAAATAAAAGCTACCACCAATGGATTGAGTTTGCATTGGTCCGCAAAGATCTGTGTGGACAAGCTCTAAGTATTCTCGTGCTCTATTGGAGGAAGATGGAAAGCTATCTCTCTTATGTTTTCCAAGAATACAACTCTCACATTGACTGTCAAGTGATTTAAAAGCAGGAAGACCTTTGACCATAAATTGCTTTTGAAGAAGACTAAGACTTTTAAAAGGAAGATGACCAAACCTAGAGTGCCATAATTGTGTCTCATCCATGCTTGAGACATTGTGGGAAAATGACTGTGACAGAATGGCACTCCTAAGATTTATGGGAAACATTCTATTTTTGGTTCTTTCAATCTTTGCAATAAGTCTTCTAGCAGGAGGTTTATCAAAAATACAAGAAGTTGTCCCTTTAAAAATTATTTCATAGCCATGTTCCATCAATTGACCTACACTTAAGAGATTATGTTTCAGATTTGGAACATAAAAGACATCATGTATCTCTTTTCGCTGATTTTGTTTAGTAAGAATAGGAACAATTCCTTTCCCTTGAGCTTTTACTTGAAAGTTATCACCAAGAGTAATTTCAGAATTTGTAGAAGTATCAATGCAAGAAATTAAATCTTTGTTACCTATCATATGATTGCTGCAACCACTGTCTAGCAACCAAAGGTCTTTGGTATGACTATCTTTAGAACTATGACAGGAAAGAAACATTGTTTCAGAAGATTCACCTTCATTGTTGGAGACATGTGCTCTAGCATTGTTTTGGTTTGACTGTTTCTTTCTACATTCTGATTCGTAGTGTCCAAATTTTTTACAGTAGAAGCATTGGACTCTAGATTTATCAGTCCGATTTCTGCCTCTTTGTGCCTGGTTCTGAAAATTTCTAAACTGTCCCGATTGATCTTGTGCTGATCTTTCTTCTCCATATTGATATTGTCTGCCTCTATTTTCTTCTCCATATTGATATTGTCTGCCTCTATTGTTTCTCCCTCGGTTGCCTCTGCCTCTGTTTCCTCTACCTCTACCTCTGTTGAAAGAGGCTTCAGTCTTGAAAGCTTGTTCCAAAGACTCTTCTTCTAGATTCAGTCTGGTCTCGTGTGACAAAAGTGATCCAGTTAGCTCAACTACTGAAAAAGTAGTGAGATCTTTGGACTCCAAAATAGCTGTGACAACCATTTCAAATTTCTTTGGTAGGCTTTTAAGGACTTTTTCAACAATCTTTTGATCTTCAATGGTTTCACCATTAGTTCTGATCTGATTTACAATGCCCATGACTCTGGTCATAAACTGATCAACATTTTCTGAGTTAGACATTTTCAATGTTTCAAACTGTGTTCACAAGGCTAGGAGCTTGACTGTCTTGACTTTGTCATTACCCTCATATGTAGATTTGAGAATATCCCAAGCTTCTTTTGATGTTGCAGCACCTGTGATTTTAGAGAAAATGGAATCATCAACTGAGTTTTGAAGCCAACATTTTGCCCTGTTCTCTTTCTTTCTCAACTCAGTAGCTACATTTCTGTGAGCATTAGTCATAGCAGCTAAGTCTGCTAGAGTGAGCTCTGTGTAGCCATTTTCAACAGTATCCCAACATTCCTGGGCTTGCAGAAATGACTTCATTCTTAAGGACTAGAATTCATAATTTTTGCCAAAAATAATGGGAGTCTGTGGTGTGTTGCTAGAAGAAGCCATGATTTAAAAAAAAAACTTTCAATAAAAGTGTTCTCCCTTTTAAATACTCTGCAATTCTCAAATATTTCAAATATTTAAGAGATATTCAACTCAAATGAAAGTTTTTACCAGGGAGTTTGAAGGTCAACTGTTGGATATTAACAATGGCTTTCTTCTCTTTTGCAGGTTCCTTATGCTTTTCGAATCTCCCAAAGAGCAACTGTTCTGTGTCTGAATCTGTGTGACTCCTTCACTCCACAAATGGCAAGTTCTGTAGACTTTTCCTTGGTGCTTCCCAACACGTGAATCTGATCTTAGCTGAAAGTTTTAGCTTCCCATCTATTGAATCTGGTCTAGCTACTCTCCACTAGTCTTGGTCTGAATCTATAGACTTGAGCTTGATCTAGCTACTCTCCACTTGAATATGAAGAGGCTTATGCAACCTGGCCTTGTAGTCGCTCTGATACCATGTCAAATATGGCAAGGAAATGAAACGCAACCTGAAACAGAGCACAAAATAGAGCATTTGTTGTTTGCTAAAACAAGAAAACAAAGTGTTTTGCAAAGCGCTCAAGACAACAACAATATTCTATTCATTATGTTGTAAAAACATTACAAAACAAGTTGTTTAGGGCTGTTAGAAAATTCTAGAATAGGCGGGAAGCAACTTGAAGAGGAATACAGGGGAGTCTGTAGTTAACGTAGTTACCAACTCCACCAACCAAAACAGCTACGGTAAGGAACATCAGTAACAGTTGAATTATATCTAACAGTATCAAGGTCATCAAACATGAAAGGGGAATGAGCTCCTGTTTTAATCAATGCCACAGCCAAACTGAGTTTGACTCACAATGCTAGCAATAACAGAGAAGACCCCAAAAAATTAATGCAAACTAGAAGTATCATGATAGCTTCAATAATGAACATGAATGCCATGAATTTATGCAATTTAAGAAAAGTAAACAGAAAGTGAAAAGGGAGATCTTCAAACATCGAGTAAGGCAAAGCAAAGAAAAGAATATACTTATATTTATGTATTAAGTTCAAGTTGCGGTTTGGAGCCCTAAGTAAATGCCATCTATCAAGTTGAGTTTTTGATTGAAGTTGTGGACCAGTGATGACTTCTAATCAAAAAGTGCATGTTCAACAAAATGAGAGTTGAGTTTTTATAGAAAGTGCCAGTTAGAAGCCAAATTTCCAGTCAAACTAAGCTTCAACAAATGATAAAACTTAAAAAATGGTAGCATAAAATCTTCAGCACCAAACAAACAAAGGCGGCAACTGAAGTTTCTCAAACCCTCATCCTCCAAAATGCTAACGATAAAGAATGAAATGATTGATTTTAGGGTTGGGAAGCAATTTTAATTGCCCTCGAATGTTTTACATAATGTTTGAAGTTCGCAACTTCAAGCCCCCTATATGGCATTTTTAACTGTGATATTATTTTATTAAATATTATAATTATATGTTTCTTTAGCATATGATTATAATATTTAATCAAATAATATCTTGTATTGCCATTATTATTTTCTTGGAGTTAATAGATATTAATATTTATTAATTGGTTTATTTTATATATCAATTAATAAATATTGAAACATTTTTGAGCTAAGTTTGTAATTTAATATTTGTTAATTGATATATTTTATAAATCAATTAATAAATATTAAAATCTTTAAAAGGAAAGCTATAATGTTAAATGGAGAGATAAGGGTGTATTTATATTTTAAAGACTTCTTCTTGAAGCAATAATGTAAAATGGAGACATAAGGAGGATTTTTGGGAGCCTTAGAGTGGATTTAAGACTTGTTAGAGTAGATATAGAGGTGTTGGAGATCTTTTAGGAAGGTTGAAGGAATCTTGGGTCGGATTTTCACTTTGTCATGACATTTGAGAGGTCTTTGTGGCTTTTTTGAGTCTTTTGAGGTCAGTTTTGGTGAGTCACTAGGGTGGTTATGACTTAGTGGAGCTTTTTTAGAGGTGGGGCTTTATTTCATGGGTTTTTAGGTCCTCTTTTCTAGGCTATTTTTTGGCATCCAACCCAAGGATTGTGTTTGTACTTAGTGAGTTTTGAACTAACTTTTCATTCAGTTCTGATTATGCAGAGGTATACTTTTGTGACTTTTGTCCTTAGCAATTTTATGCAAAAATTTGTAACTCTTGTTGGAAGATCAAATACAAGTGACAACAGTTGAGTTTATGTTATTTGAGTTTCTTTTGGAGCCTTCTTTTCTTTCTACAGTTCTGTGTGTACTTTCAGGTGATTTGATAAAGATAGCTAGTGAATTTCTATCATTCCATGTTGTTTTGTCTCACCTAAACACCTAGTTGCATAAAAGTATGTTTGTTTGCAGGTTATAGTTCATGTCTTAAGGTGTGAAACTGATAAGTGAGGCATTTGTTTTCCTCCTTATTCTGGTTCATTTTTCAGACTTTATTGCAAAATATTTATGCAAGCCTATATAGAAAGGAAGTGTTTTTGTATTCATTCAGATAGTATAATAACCCTTCTTAGTTATCTATAATTGTACTTTCATATTATTTTTGGTGTATCACCTGGTTCAGTAGTTTAAATTTTAAAGTCTTAAGTTCATTTCAGTAACTTCTTCCTCTTTTCCCGCAAGTTGAAGTTAGTTTCAAAAAGTATCAGTGATTATCTAATAGGAACCGGCCTAGAACCTGAAGGTTTCATTTCAAATTATAAATTTCCCACATGTAGAAATGAATCCCATGTTAGGCAAAATTGTTAAACTTGTATAGTTTAACAAGGTGCAAATTTTTAGCCTTAACAGTTTTGGCACGCCCGATGGGACCTAGATAATAGTCTATAATCTTTTGGTTGCTAGTTTTACTGTGCAACCTGCAAATTTTCAGTCTTTTCAAAGAAGTCTTAAAGCATAGTTGGTGACTCCATTGGTGAAGAATCAGTAGTATCAGTGTTGATAATTGTTTTTATGAGAAAAATTGAGACAAGGAGTTCAAACACATTTGAATATCTGCAGTTGGATACACCCAAAAGGAAGGGCATAACTCTTAAACGAACTCCACATACAAAAAGGGTTCAATCTTCACCTCCAAGAGTTTACATAAGAAGGGGAAGGCTAGAGAAAAGAGAAAATTCTTCAAGGCATTCAACATCACCAACTATAAGAACATAATATTTTAATTCTGTGGAGATATCTGTATCATAGGCCAATTTTGGTGTTGTTTCTGCTTCAACAGCAAGTACTTCATCATCATTTTCAAGTAATGTAGCAGCTAGTTTGAGCTCAGTTTCAGCAAGTGCTTCAGCACAAGTTAGTACAATGGCTCTTCCTAGAGCTTTTACTTTTGTGCCATTTGATCAAGGTAGTCCCTTGAATCTTGCTGCGCACAATGATATGCCTTTAGTAACTTTGAAAGGGCTACCAAATTTCACAGGGGAGAGTCAAACAATCGCTTATTTTCATATTAGAGATGTGGCTTCCATCTGTAATGTTCACCATGTGACACAAGATAATGTTGTTGTCAGATTATTGGCGGCTTCATTCAAAGGAAAAGCATTGGAATGGTTTAGAAATTTACTCGTGGCTTCCATTTCCACCTGGGATGAATTGGGTGATGCCTTCACCAAGTTTTTTGAAGACAAGTCAGATCATTGATCACTTGTAGAATAATTAACAACCATTAAAAGAGCCCCACAAGAGAAAATGATAGATTTTAATTCCCATTTTAAAAAAAACATGGAATTGAATACCAATGGCGGTGAGGCCAAGTGCAGACTACACTTTTCTATATTACTTGAAGAGCTTGAACAGTGACATTTTAGTGATGATCCAGTCCATGGGAGGTACCTCATTGCCACAAGCTTTTAATCTTGTTGTTAGAGCTGAAAATAGCCTTATACAGGCTAGTAAAATAGCCCCTAGGCCTCATATGCCTTACTTTCTGAATATCTAGTCAAATATGCCTCTCAATATACCACCAATGGCTCCTTTACCTATTGTTCTAGTTGGTTCTACTACTATGGGTTATGAAAATATAGTAGTTGGTCCATCAAATGAGCTGCAGGAAATTAAGAGCAGCCAATAGAAGATAGAGAGTATATTGCAGACCTTGGGAAATGAGTTAATTAGTATGAAGAAGTAGAAAACTCAAGTTCTGAGGCTAGCGTTTCAACAGTATAATCAGCAGCAAGGAGTTAATCAGCCATATCAAACTCAAGGCCGGGATATCAATACATGAAGAATAGGTAGCCATATTAAGGGAATTATCAAGGATAATGACAAAATGTTAATCAACGGCCTCTTCAACCATACAATCCAACACCATTAAATGCTGCAAATCTGATTAGAGATATAGTACCTACTCAAAACAACTTGATATCAGAAGTAGATTGGTGCTATCCATGCAATCGAGCACATAATCAGTCCACATGTTCAAATGGGGTGATTAATCAAGCTCTCATGGTTCAAAATGTTGCAAGTTCACAGCCGAATGTTTCTTCTAGTGGACTTGAACAACAACAAGATATAAATACCATGGAGATTAGATTCCTTAACTGGCAAGGAGAGGAGTTTTGTGGATTGAATGATGAGTCATCAATTGCAACCAATACCCAAGCAAAGAAAAGGGCTCTAAACATGGAACAAACAACCAGTAAGGATAAGGAAGCTATGGCTACAAGACCATCACTTATACCTAATCCAAGTATTTTGCAAAATCCTGCAAGTCAACCAATTAAAAACTAGAAGGTGCATTCAGTTGTACCTTATAACATTGTGGACAGTATAAAAAGAATGAATGTGTCAATGACTATGTGGGATTCCTTATCTATTCCTGGGCAAGCTGAAATGTTGAAAAAAGCATTTAGTGGAGTAGATATGCAAGATCAAGTTGTTTATAATCATGTGAAGGTAGTTATGACAAATGCTGAGCAAGCTACTTGTGAGGACAACAAGCAAAAAATTATTGTTCAAGGTAAGGATGTGAGACCTCCTCCATTCTATGTTTCCTTAATAATTGGGAAAAATTTAGTACATAATTGTATGGTTGATAGTGGGGCCACTTGTACTGTGATGCCTAGGAAGGTAGCTGATCAGTTAGAATTGAAATATGAACCTATTAAAAAGGGAGTAGTCCAATTAGATGGTACAAATGTGAATTCTATAGGATTCATTAAAAATGATAGTTTAACCTTACATGCCTATCCTACTTTCTCTATTCCAAAAGATATATTTGCGATAGATTTACCTCCCTATTTTGGTCTTTGCTTATTAAGAGAATTTACAGCTAAGATAGGAGGTTATTTTTCATTCGATTGGTCTCACATGATTTTTTGCACCCGATATGGAACCAAGGTTAATATAAAGTCAGAGTTACTTGCAAAAGATATAATAGAGCCTTACATGCCTAGTACGGTAAATGCAAATTATGTTAATTTTGGCCAAGATGATCATGCTGCCCCTGTTTCACGTACATCTACTACTAAAATTCTTGATATACTTTTAGATGAGTGGGCTGTAGAGAATGCTTTTGAGACTAATTCTAGTTCTATTCTAGATGCTGGGATGGGTAATTACATGTTCCAACAAGCTGGTTTGGTAATGCCAAACTTGGTTAATAAGGGAGAGACTAATTCTGAATAGAAAAACAAGGTCTCGAATATGTTTTTTGACGGGTCCAGAAGTAAACATGGTGCTAGTGGAGGTGTAATGTTAGTATCTCCTAATGGAATGAAGCATTATGAAGCATTTAGATTTGGTTTTTCTTGCACTAATAATACCGCTGAGTATGATGGTTTGATTTAGGGTTTAGAATGGGCAAAGAAAAGAGGCATTGATTGCATTTAAGTTCATGGTGATAGTGAACTTATTGTTAATCAGGTAAGGGACATTATTGGTGATAGTGATACTTTGAAACTATATAAGCATCATGTATGGGACATTATTGATGAGTTTTCTGCTTTCAATATTATTTCTATTCCAAGAAATAAAAATCAGCATGCAGATAGATTAGCAGTCGTGGGTGCTCAGTTTGGCATACGTGTAGAAATCAGTAAGGAGAATATCTAGCAACATATCAAGATTGTAGTAAGGCCTTTGATTCATGATAACAATGTAAACTGGCAATTTTTGAAAATGATGAGCAGATCTTGCAATTTCTGCTAGAAGAAGATGTTTTTGTAGCTTCTAATCAGGACAGGCTGAAGCAAAATTATGAAGATCAAGTGATGCAACTTAGGTCCAACAAGTTGCCTAAAGGTTTGGTTTCATTGGAATCCATATTCAATTTAGATGATTAGGCTAAAAAAGACAAAACCGGTTTGTTGGTTTCTCAAGAACATTATGAAAGTTTGGAGGTGGCACCAGGGAAAAGCTTAAGGTTTGGTAAGGTGAGTACTCCTTCAGAAAAAGAGTCTTATGTTCAACTTTTTTAGGAGTTTGCAGATGTTTTTGCATGGGAATATGGTGATTTAAGAGGTTTTAATCCTAAGTTAGCACAATACACTATAGAACTTGAGCCTAATGCCAAGCTCGTAAGGCAAAGACAAAGACATGTCAAACCCAAATTAGAGCCATTAATATAGAAAGAGGTTTTTAGGTTGGTTGAGAGTGGCACCATTTTCCCAATCAAACACACTAGTTGGGTGTCCAATCTCGTCCCTGTTAGAAAGAAGAATGGAGAGCTGAGGTTATGTGTAGACTTTAGGGATTTGAATAGAGCATCATTGAAGGATAGGCATCCTCTTCCTTCTATGGAACAAATACTTCAGTATGTTGCTGGTTTAGAATGCTTCTCTTTATTAGATGGTTATTTGGGGTATAACCAAATTCTGGTTAGAAATGAAGATCAATATAAAACCACTTTTACCACTAAATGGGCTACCATGGCATACAAGAGAATGCCTTTTGGTTTGTCAAATGCAGGGGAAATGTTCCAAAAAGCCATGGATATGGCATTTAGTAATCTGATGTACTAGTTTGTATTGGTATATCTTGATGATATCATAGTATACTCCAAAAAAGTAGCAAATCACTTGGGTCTGTTGAGGCAGATATTTGAGCACTGTAGGGAGTTTGGGATATCTCTCAATCCAAAAAAGTGTGTGTTTGTAGTGCATGAAGGTAAGTTACTTGGTTATGTGGTTTCCAAGCAAGGAGTTACAGTAGATCCTGAGAGAGTAGCAACAATTTTAGAGTTACCATTGCCACACCATAAGAAAGGATTGCAGTCCTTTATTGGAAGAATTAATTTTGTAAGGTGTTTCTTGCCTAACATTGCTGATTTGTTGAAACCATTAACTGCTATGCTAAAGAAGAATGTTGTTTTTAGTTGGACAAAAGAATCCAAGGATAGTTTTCAAGTTATTAAAGAGTCCTTAGCAGCAGCTCTAGCTTTAGTAAATCTTAATTTCAACAAGGATTTCATTTTGTACACATATGGTGGGTATGAGACTATTTATGCAATGTTGGTACAACAAAATGCAGAAGGTTTGGAGCAGCCAATAGCCTTTTTTCAGAAAAGGCTTAGAAGATTATGAACAGAGATATAGTTTTGTGGAAAAACATGTCCTTGCTGTTGTTAAGGGTCTTAAGAAATTTCAACACTTGTTGTCTCATAACAAGATTCATTTAAGGGTTACACACCCTAGTGTCAAGGAATTATTACTTAGTAAGGATTTAAATGAAAAGAGAGTTGGCTGGATAACATAGGTCATGGCGTATGATGTGGATATTCAGGTGACCAAGCTGGTTAGAGGTAAAGGCCTATGTGAGCAGATTGTTGATAGTGAGGTTTCAGAGCTTCAAGGACAAGCAACTACTATTTTGGTGATTGGTATGACAGCTGATGATGATAGGACAAGAAACTAGTTGCAAGATATGGTTCATTTTTTGAAGACCAGTGAGTGCCCAGCCAATTTGGACAAGGCAAAAAGAAGGTATTATCTATTACAATCAGTTCCTTTTGTCTTAATTAATGATGTATTGTATAGAAAGGATCACAATGGTGTCCTTCTCAAATGCATTGATTCAGACCAGATTGTAGACATTTTGCATGAATTCCATGATGGTCATTCTGGAGGTCATTTTTCCCCTAGGACTACAACATATAAGATCCTAAGAGGTGGTTATTATTGACTTGATATTTTTAAAGATAGGCATGCATATGTGAGAAAGTGTGTGAAATGTGCCACATTTGCAGGGAAGGAAAGGCTTCCAGCTCTGCCTTTGCAGCCAATTAAGACAGAACAACCTTTTCAAAAGTGGGGTGTTGACTTCATAGGGCCTATCAATCCTCTATCAAATGTGGGACATAAGTGGATAACTACTACCACAGATTATTTCACATGCTGGATGAAGGTAGCAGCACTAAAGGATACAAATGAGACAGCGGTCCTTAATTTGTATGATGATATTATGAACAAGTTTGGAGTTCCTGATTCTATAATTTCTGATAATGTGCTTGCTTTCATTAGACTAAGGGTACTTGAGTGGGCACTTAAGCATGGAATTTATCTTGGTACTAGCTCCAACTATTACCCATAGGGTAATGGATTAGCAGAGTCTATGAACAAGAACTTAATCAAAATTATCAAAAGAACTCTGCAGGATAATCAGGGTGATTGTCACTCCAAGTTGAAGGCTCCCTTATGGGTGAAAATTATTAATCCAAAGAAAATTATTGGTAACTCACCTTATCAGTTAGTTTATGGAAAGGAAGCTTAGTTGTTTATTGAAATAGAGTTGCCAACACTTGATCTTGCTACTCAGTTGGTTCTTTTCAAAGAAGGAGATCCTATGCAGGTGTGTTATGCACAGTTGATGGAATTGGAGGAGAGTAGAAGGAAAGCAATGCAAATTATGGATTTCCAACAGATGCAAGCTAAGAAAATTTTTGATAGAAAGGCAAGATCCAAAGATTTCAATGTGGGAGACATTGTTCTTAGGTGGGATGAATTCAAGAGAAAACCGGGTAAGCATACTAAATTTGATTCATTTTGGGGATGCTCGTTTGTGATTATGGAATGCAGGAACATAATGCTTTTCAGTTGTCAACTCTTGAAGGAGAAAATCTTCCTATACCAGTCAATGGTATTCACCTCAAACCTTGTTTTGAGGTATGTCCTACTTTGTAAATCCTATAGTTTCTGAATAAGGTGTTGTTGCACCATTTGCTTTAGAGTTTTCTTTTCCTAGGTGTTAGTAGTTAGTCTTCAGTGGAAGACACTCTTAACAACACATTCATACATATTATGGTGCCTACATATCAAAATTCTATGCCACACATGTAGGAGATTTTTCTCAACTATCACATGTGTTATACAACGTTGATATATAGGCATCATGATACATACCAACATGCTATTAAGAGTGTTTTTGTTGCTGGTTTTAGTTAGTTTTCCAGTTTTCCCTAAGTGTTTTCAGAACACAAGCTGCCATGTTTGTTCAGATAGATAAATGGCTGGTAAATATCAATCTCTTATAACATTCTGAGTGCACACCTATTCCTTGGGATAGGGGAGCTGTACTACCACAAGCCATAAATCTGCACTCAAAATCCTATCCTACATTGATATTTATTAGTCACCTATCCTCCAATTTGAGTGTTGCAAATTTGTATTGACTCTCTACCCAATGGATATTCAAGGCTACTGGTTTTCATGTATAGCAGGCATACATCCAGCAAAGGTCGCCAAAAATGTTATCAAAATTTCACTACCTTGACAATTTTTCTATAACATACATGTTTTGAAATCAATTGACCTCATTCATTGATATACAAGTAGTTGATATGCAACCAGCAAAATAAATACATTGCAGAATTCTGAAAAGAAAAAATCATTTCATTTGTATTGAACAATGATAAAATACATTTTTTGAGTTCTTTCATTTGAAAATGTAAATACATGTATTTAAGATCAATTTAGAAATGGCTCACACAAGCCATGAGCATAGCCTATTCTTTCTTCTACAAATTCAGAATAGCTTTTTAAAAATAGAATAGGAGAAGAGAGATAGTTTAAGAGTAACCAGTCATTGCTTGTTGCTTTGACTGGTTAGTGTTGTTGTTGGTCTTGAAGTTGTCCTTAGTCTGTAAGTCTTCCAGCGAGTTTCCCGAGTCCTGCAAAAAATTGGGAACAATGATATTAGATCCTGATATGGATCTAAGAAATGACTGGTTGTCTAAACTACACTGCATATGCTGCCTTTAACGTTTTCCTAAATTTGAAGAAGAGAGAAAATGAGAATATCCTCAGTGCTGGTGTAAAAAGAAATATTTATGCTAATATGTTTGTTCCATGTGCAGGAAAGAAATACATAATGTTTAAGGGACATATTGTTTCTAATATAAAACCTTTCACTATTATCAAATTGATAAGTCAAGTCTATTTAAGGGACAACAATCTCAAGTTGAAACCTTATAGATTATAATAGTAATAAAGAATATTTTCCAACAAATACAAGCATGCTAATTTCACAAGGAATGGGTCCTGAAATGCTATGGGTGCAAAGTAACAGAAATTGGTTTATGGGTGTCAGAGCCCGTGCTCAAACCTCATTCATACTTGGGTCTATCTCAAGGCAAGCCATTATAGGTTTGTAGGTAAAATCCTTTAACAAGGTCATGTCTAATAGAGAGAGAAGGATCTTTAACAAAATATAAAGTATAAATCCTCCAACAAGGTGACTCTCCTAAGGAGTTTGAAATCCCTTGAATAGGTAGTCTTTAACAAGACTCTTGTAGCTTCTAACAAGGCTAAATACTCTTAACCAAGTATAACTTCAAAAGGGTTTTTGTAATTGCTCCTAATAAGGTAGATTTCATCAGTGCACTACTAGAATTTATGGGAATCATTACCACACATGGTTTTATCCCTCAAAAAATAATTTCCATGAGAAAAATCTTGTGTATTGTGTTTACTGTGTGTGAATATTTTATTTTCTATGCTTCTATCTTATATTATCATTTGCATGTTGGATATTGTGGAAGATTATTATTACAAGTTTCATATTTATGAATACATTTATTCACCCACCCCCCTCAGTGTCTTATAATACTAACAATGGATTTTTGTTCTTCAAAATAATATCATTGTGACAAGTGTTACAAGGAGAGATCTTGAGAGAACATGGGAGTTGGGAAGATATGCCATAAAGGCACATCTTGTCTCAAATCTTAAAGGTCAATCCTTAAGGAATGTGACCATTTTGGGAAGTGAGAATGGGGGACAAAGGTGTAATAATGTGATTGAGGGTGTAAGAGAATTTAAGATTGACAAGTGGAGAGGGATTTGGGATTAGATTTGAAAAGACATGAGGTTGACTTTGGTTTGGGTTAGGCTTTCCTAATATATGGATTAGAATTGTGCAAATGTTTAGGGTAGAGTTAGGCTTGGATTAGAGGGAACATGAAAGAATTAGGAGGATGTGATGGGAGGAGAGAGGATAAGTGGAGGGTTACTTAGCTAATTAAGTGTGATTAACCAACTTAAGGAGTTATTATTATGTGTGAATGGGTTGGATTGAGTTGGAACCATGAGTTAGGTGGTTGAGGCTTGGTTTGGTTAGGGGTTAAAGTTAGGAGCCATGTGCTCAAATTGGATTAAATAGGATTTATTTAATTCAATAATAGAGGAAAATGAATGAAAGAATTAATTTAAATATGTGTTTATTTATTTAAATTAATAGAAGAAGAGGGATTAATTGATTAAATAGCCAAGGTTACACATTTAATCAATTGTTCTTTAATTAATTAATTAAATTAATTAATTAGGGGAGTTGACATAGTTTGATTAAATAATAATATTTAATTAAAATGTCTAGGAGAGAGATACATTTGATTATGAATTTGTTAATCATATTTAGGTGTCTACAAGGGGAAAAATCATGGTGGGGATGATTACCCACAATGAGTAAATACCTTATTAGAAGTGTAAACCTATTACAATGCATTGAGAATTCATATGCATTCAAACTCACTTCCTAGATATCACTTCTCAAATGAAAATCCTTGGGCTACAACCTTGAGGAAGGATCACTACCCTACAATTCAATCACTACAATGATCTAAAATATTTGTGAACTAGATAATATCATCTACCTTATACCAAAGTCAGTTCCCTTGAAGTACAACAAGGATCTTTTATCTAATTCTCTTTGAATCCTTCATACAAGAAAATTATCCTTCAAGAGATCTCACCCACTACTTTGTAAGCAATCTTTGGTGTGTGCAACAAATATTCCACTTTTATGCCTATTGATGTTTCCCCAATTCATCATCTTATATCAAGAGCTAGGTTGGATAAGCATAATTCACCATATCTTCAAATCATCATACCAAATATCATGTTTCAAATCTATATCTGATTGTAAATTTTAGCCACAACCTACAACAATCACCTCAAGATCATAAATCTTCCAAACATCATGATCTACCACTTGTGCAACATGATTTACCAACCCAGTCATCCAAGATAAAAAATAGTAATAAAAATATTATTAATGACAAAAAATTCCACCAATATGATCCTTCTAATCCATGTGTATTTGTAACTCATCCAGAATATACTTAAAGAGAATCCTATAGCATCATGATAAACACTCATCTACACAAATCCACCACAACCATTGGATTTGCCAATCCCTTTTTCACCGAACCTCAAGAATACTATTGACAAGCCTCTGAGATGTAATAAAAATATGCCACAAGGACCTATGAAGTATAAAACCTCTGAATTGAAGACATGAAAATATCCCAAACAAACTCCTAGGTTTTATCCAAAAAATTCTAACTTGATTGTGCACACTGAACCTCTTTGTGTCCTCATATCAACATTGTATGTCACCTTGTCTACCAGTCACCAATTCTGACCTTGAATCATGCCCAAATCTTCATGATATCCTCTGAAAATTTTATTTAACTAAGTATTGAACCTATTAAACCATATCCCACATGCACGATTTCATACTTGCATTATCTGATCCTGGCTAGATCTCTAAACATCTCATTTCACTGGCCAACCTAAAATAATTAAGTTAACAACAAACAAATAACTATTTTAATCAATTCCTTTGATTTCTCTGGTATGTTGATATTCCTAAGATTCATCTAATATTTTGACATCAATGAGAAGACATCCAAAATTCCAATGTGCCGACATTCTTTTGAGTTCCCTAGAAAGTAGTTTACAATTTAGGTTTAAATTAACATAAGTTTGTCTTAATAAATGATGGCTTACTAATGAGGTTTTGATTACTCTATGAGAAACTCTCTTATCTCTTTCCTTACAAGTATTTCTAATATAATTGAGAGAAATAAAACTATTTTTGAAAATAACATTATTTTTGTCCAATTTTTTGTTCACATCAATCTTCAATTTAGCTAGCAAATGTCTCATTTTGTGTCTTTAGAAATTTTGCCAAAATATGGCATTGTTAGGTATATGTATTTTTTCTAAAGTATTTATTCAATATTTTTGTAGGCTACAACCAAATGGTTCATGTTGACCTCTGTCCTTTAATATTTTTAATTATGCTCATGAATGTCATGTAACTATTTTGGGGTTCTTAATTGTCTTGGATTTTTCCATTTTTTTATCTATTTAGAATGGTTATACATTTTTAATGGATTATTCATTGTGATTTTCACATGAAGGCTACCAAAGGATGACATGAACCTCATGCATCCATCTAAAACTTTGTCTTTTCTCCACTATTATAGCTCAAGCTCTATCTTGAACACTCATGCTCCTGTTTGTGATCATGGAATCCCTATCCTAGAAGACCCATGAACTTGGCTCAATTGAGGATTCTTTGGTAAGTATCCACTTATCAAGATGCTAGTTGTTTGAGAAATTATATGTGTGAATTGGAGTCCACTTTCTACCTAGATAGGTATTAGGTGTCCATGGAAGTTTATCTGATGTCTGTCACACTCTTGTTGCATTATAGTTGAAGTATAAATAATTTGATGCCATTAAAATCCCTGATTTCATCTATGTATATTTTATGTTGTGGTTTAGCCCCAAAATTTTGACAATTATGACAATCCTAGGGAATTTGTTCGGTGCCTTGGCCAAAAGATCATAGCTTCAAGTTATGGGTCAAAGGCCTAGACTCTCGGTCTCACTTCACCTCTCAGTCCCACCCAAATACATCCAAGAATAATTGGAGTTGGCCAAGTTCCATCACTAAATTAGTGCAACACCTAAAGAAAAAGAGTCTACCCCAACCATCACCCAGTTCCAGAGATAGATGTGGAGCCATAAGAGTGCAAAGGCCTAGGAAAGTGCATTTGACCTAGCAATGAAAACACACACACATACACACACACACAAATATATATATATATATATATATATATATATATATATATATATATATATATATATATATATATATATATATATATATATATATATATATATATATATATATATATATATATATATATATATATATATATATATATATATATACAGAGAGAGAGAGGTATGGCGGGAGGGAGGAAAAGAGATGGAGGGGAGGGAGATTTTGATAGAGGTACGAGGTAAATCAGGGGGTGATGCAAGACAAGGGTCAAGAGGGGCCAAAGGATGGTGCACCCTGATGATCCAAGCCTGCTCAACACATGTAGAAGCAAACAACAACATGAGTGAGAGAGAGAATGCAAAGGCTTTCATATATTTTCATCAAATGGAATTATACATGTTGGGTTGTAAGGCCTTCTCAGTTACGACCTGATATTACAATTAATCTCATAAGTCCTCAAACATGCGAGGATCTATTACAAATCTCAATTCTTATGTCTACTAGCTTCTATCCCAAAACTACCTCCTAAACTACAACCAAACAATTACATTTATACAAGAGTCTACCGAACTAAGTTGGCCTTTAGATCCACAATCAATGAAAGAAATGATCAGATCTAGGACCACACACTTCCCAATGATGGATACCAACATTAAATCCATGATCCAATATAAATGTACAAGTCAGCCACAACATAAACTAAGACTAAACCCATCGGTGAGCAAGGATAACTAAGCAACAGACAAGCAATGCCAAGTGCCAGTGAAACAACCGACCACCCAAGAAATGACCGACCACACTCGGTAACCAAAGGGAACCGACCAACTTGGTCAAAGCCAGAACTGAGCAACACAAAAAAACTCTAAATTCTTTTTGGTGACACAAGATTTCCAAGGACTCGAGATGCTCTTGCATTAGGGGGAGAGGGAGGGAGAGAGAGAGAAAGTAGGGATTGATAGGTTTAGTGAAGGAGATGATGAGAGGTGGCTAGAGCTAGCTGTGAGGTTGGATAGAAGTATAATCCCCAAGAGAAAAAATAAGTGGTTCTTGAGAGAGAGAGAGAGAGAGAAAGAGAGGATTTACAAGGGGAGATACATATCTAAGTAGAGGAGGGGGATAGAGGTAGAAATAAAAGAATAGGGGGACTAGGATAGTATTCTATGAGGTAGTTTGGGAGGAATGAAGGTAGACAGAGATAGGGGTGTTGGAATAATATGAAAATATGCTGTTATGAGATGTGTTACATCACATATTTGAGAGGTTTTTTTCATTGCTATCAACATATTTTATCTGCCTGCGATAGTTTTCCTGAGAAGTTCAGTGTGTTTGTTGGTCTAGTGTAGCTTGTATATTGAATATCAAAATATTCAGATGGTATCAATATGTTCTGGTATTTATGTAATTTTTTAATTTTAACTTTTAGAGGGTCATGTAGATCCTAAAGTTTCCATCTTAAGTCTTTGTTATCATTTTAAATTTTTCCTTAGTGGTGTAAATTTATTTTTAAACTTCCTTCCTACCCTTTAGTCTTGAATGTGTATCTTTTTGAAAGTGGCTAAGTCTAACTTTTAAGTAAGGTTGTCTTTTTTCTTAGTCGCTAACTCACAAGCCATCTAAATTATCAGTCAATAGCTTGTAGTCTCCTTTATGAGTGTTAGGTTAACCTCTACGAGTGGGTGATCATTTAAGTTAAGCTTTGGTTGCTAGCTCACGGGTGGTTTAAAAGATCTTATGTTAACTATTGTGAGTGCACAAGTGTTTATGTTGGTGCCTTTATTGCTAGGTTGTGAACTGTATAATAAACCTTTTGTTTGAAATCTATTCAAAAAATGTCATACTGAGAAGGGGGTGAATCAGATATCACTAACTTATCCATTTAACATAAAATTCAACAATGTAATGAATCTAATAAGCTAAACATCACTCATGAAATTACACATAACACCATGATTTTGGTTACCCAAAAACCCTTGAAAGGTAAAACTAGGGTGGGGATGACACCCAAAAATATTTACTACTATAGTATAAATTTTTTCTATAGTGCTACAAATTTTGATCACAAAATATGATCTACCATGTGAAAGGTTTGCCCTATTAAGAGCTTTAAGACTTATACAATCTACCTTGTAAAAGGATTTTAAGACTTATACCTAAGTAAGCACTCGGTTAAGAGATTTACTAAGGTCTGTCAAAACCACTTTGTTAAGAGATTTAACCTGATACACTTGTTAAAATGTCTTAGTACCTGATCCTTCAGTTTGCACTGTGATGTTGATTACAAATCTTCTCCTTCCAGTATAAATTTGATCTTATCTATCAAGTATATCTCAGATCTGCTCTTCACTGCTTAACTCTGTTCCACTCGGTCATGTAACTCTAACAATATACTTCTTCTGCTTTGAAATTATATCCTTTTTTTTCACTTCCTTCTAGTCATACATCATTTTAGGGTTCAAATCTCATCTTAAATAAACAATTAACTTCCTCCAAGATTTAAGATCTATGATCTAGATTATCTCATTTTGTCACTTAACATTTCTCTTAATTATGATTGGTTCCATGTAATACATAGGGATTGATGATTACAAAATAGAAGCATAATCACCTCTTTGATTTCCTCAATAAATAGTAAACAAAATATAGATGTTGCCCAAAATAGTTTACCTAAGTGTTTGTGCCACAACAAATACATATGTTAATTCTGACTTGTTTGGCATTGGATATCTATGGCACTCATCATTCACTATTCTCTCTATTTTGGTGCTTGACATTGTATTCTTCACATAACCCAGAAAAATCTAACTCGGATAATACAAAAGTACTCGGTGACCAATCTTTTACTCGGCAGTGACAACTACATAGTAAATGTACAATATACATGACTCAACCTATACATGATGACTCGGTCGCAATGATGACCGACCAACATTGCCTAGAAAATGACTAAGTGTAAGACACTAAAAGAAAACAAAGCTATAGGGATCAACAATCTCCCCCTTTGACATTAGTGGAAAAAACACTTTGTCATGACATTTACATTACATTTACAAAAGTACTTTAATATTAACAGAATACTCCCCCTAAAAATTAACTCAATCTTACAAAACAAAAAAGATATGCATTTGTACATATAAGAATTCATTTCTTGACATACACTCAAATACATATACATATACAAAACTTAGTATGTCATACTATTCAGTTCTGTTGATTTCATTCTACTCTGGCTCTCTCTTTGATTTTGTTTTCTCCCTTTGTGACTTTACATGTCATGTCAACTATTTCCCCCTTATTTTTGTCACTGTAAGTTCTTCATTTGAAGGGAGATTGTAATATTTTTCTAGAAATGGTTTTTGAAGCATCATGACCATGTACAATGTGGAATCTGTTACAAGTAGTGGTTATCATTGCACCAAAAGATCGACCTATTAATACCTGATACAACCACTAGACTTATAGAACATAGGAGGTTGTTAAACCATGTCATGAATCCTGAAGGGAGATATTGGCGGTTAGTCCAACAATCCATCCCTCAGTGTCACCCGAGGGGATTCGAACCTGTGACCAAGCTTTGATACCACTTGTTACAAGTAGTGGTTGCCATTGCACCAAAAGATCAACCTGTTAATGCCTGATACAACCATTAGACTTATAGAACATATGAGGCTGTTAAACTGTGTCATGAATCCCGAAGGTAGATGTTGGTGGTTAGTCCAATAGAATCCCAACCAGATGTTGCAATCTTCAAAACTTTTGATTTTACTTCTAGCTCGGTAGCTAGGTCAACTAGGCTCTCGATAGTAGAAAGATGAGGATCTTTCTATACTAACTCTCTTTGTATAGCCTCCAGATAAGTTGTTAACATTGTTTGAATGGAGAGTAAGTGAGCCCTTATCTTGCTATCATTATCCATCAAATCGACTAACCTCCCTTGAGCATGTAGAAGCCTGGTATAATGTATAGAGGGTGAACTTGCATCCAAACATCTGGGTACTTGTTAGCTATGCATTTCCTTTTGCATGCATGGAATGGAGAGATGCGGCCTTCACAGGGAGTTGGCTGGAGATAGTTTTGTTCTTGTGAATGGAGTAGCATATAGCTTTTTAGTCATTTGGGTAGGTGCGCCCCTCCAAGAGAATTAGTGCTGGTGCTCGGACAAATTGGTAGCTTGGATTTAAAATCTAAGCACTAGCACTGATTCTATTGGAGGGGAAAATTAGGCCACCCACTTGCTATGTAGGTTGAATAACCTGTAGACTTTATGTCTAATTGCAACTTATCTACCAGGTCCTGGATATCCTTGGTAAACTCTTCTACATTACACAATTTCTTATACAAAGATTGTGCATTTAGTACAACTTCTTCTACATTTTATATTAAGGTAGAAAGTTCTACCTGCTTGACTGCTATCTCGGCAGAGACCTTATTCAATACCTTTGTCTTGAATTTCCTTTCTGACCACTACAACAACTTATCATTTGCCTTGCTATTATCATCAGTCACTTTCTTGACTATATGGACAAGTTGTTCTAGTATGGGGTCATAGTCATTAACATCAGACATGTCCAAAGCATCAATGAATATACCTTTTATTTCATGAAGGAATTGCTTTTGTTGATGTTCCTTTCTCATTTCTTCTTATTTACTCTTCTTCTTCAGTAGATCTTGTAGAATTTACATTTGTTCATAGGTCAAGTTATATGTGTCCCATTTCAAAATCAAAATAACTTCTTCGAGTGTCACCTATGGTGTAGGTGATTTTACCTTCTTTTTATGTTCCTTCTTCTTTGGTGTAGTTCTACTCGACATCTATACAAGACCTTTTATTGCCTCTTTCTCCTTAGAATCTTGAATATCAATTTCTTTTCCTTTATTTTTTTATTATGTTTCCTTTACCTCCACATGAGGAGTTACAATCACTAATGCAAACTGATTTGTTTTCTCTTTATGTGTCTCCTCGACAAATTTAGTTACTGACTTTCATGTTCCTCAGTAGTACTAAGACCAACTAAAATGTCAATTGTAACAATTTGTGGACTAGCAGTGGTAGTTTCAATAGTTGATGTATCCTCAAGCTATGGATAGTCTATTACTTGTAGTAACATAGGATTACTGCCTGAAAAATATGTATCTTTTGCCGCCTCAGCTTGTATTTCTTCCTTGGTCAATACCTGAGTCTTCACTAGGGTATCGTCAATGATGTCAACAATAGTTACTCTAGATAAATTCTCACATTTCTCCACCTTAGGAGCTTCCTCCTTCTAAATGTGTGGTTCACTAACATCCTCTTTAGTATCTAGCTCAACACCCTTAGATGTGCTAGCTTCCTAATGTGTGCTCTTCTCAATTAATAGACCAAAAATGATCTTACATACCCTAAGACTTTGATGTACAACATCTTCAACCTTGTTTTGATGGATAGAGTATGCCCTGAGCTTAGGAAAAAATCTATTTTTGTATTGCTCCATTATTTCTTGAATTCTAGTAGTGGGAAGATCTGGTGTCACTTGAGCTAGTGTGCTTTCCTTGATCTACTTCTTAGTCATGAGGGCATATTCCCATTTTTTTGCTAACCTCTTATATAGATCATTTGGAATCAAGTTTTCCATTTGTGGTGGTACCATCTTGAATGTGTAGAGCATCTCAAACATTGCTTCTTCAAATTTCTCCTTGTCTTCTATGCTCATCTTCTCAAATCTTACTTGCTTAAATCCTGCTAGACCAGCATAGCTCTTGATGTTGTGGCATATTTCATCCACAGTCAGTGTTTTTCTCTGTATTGGTATTTTTTCTTTATATCCTCATCAAAATCTGTTTCCTCATCATCCTTCTCCAAAATAAGTTTTCTTCTTGGCTTCTTCCTTAATTGACTCAACACTGCTTTAGGCTGAACAATTTTTCTCTTCTCTGATGCAGGGGTTTTCTTTTGAAGCTCGGTAGCTACAGCTGTAGAGGATTCCCTTGTTCTTGGCCTAATACTAGGTGATGAGATAGGCTTAGGTTTTTGTATATTCTTTCTTTTAGGTTCAACAGCTACTGCCTTCTTCCCTTTCTTCTCTACTACCTTCTTCTCATCATCACTTTCACTAGATCCACTAGATCTATCTTCTCCTTGACCTTAGGTCAATTCTAGAGGTGCATCTACCTATCCTTCTCCTATCATCTTTTCTAGGTTTTTTACTATCTTTTTCCTCTTCCTTTCCATGGTAGAAGATTTTAGTCCCATGGTTATCTTAGCCTTTTCTTCCTCATAAGTTCCAAAATAAGAAGTCATCTTGTCAACTTCCTCGGATAACAAGGTTGTAATTTCTGTTGTGGTCTCATCAATATTTACCTCATAGGGTAATGGCATTAGCCATGATACCCTCATTATTTTAGCTTGAGCATAGGTGAGGTTAGTGTCTACTAAGAATCAAATGTCCTACTTATATTGTTCTACTAGGGATACATGAATCCTACTTCTCTTCCTCATTTTCTTCTTGAATTCTACAAAGTAATTTTCCATTATGTTCTCAAAGTTGTCTCCCATTTGACTGATGAACCCATTTATCTAAACTATAATTGGCCTATACTTATCCCATGCTACTCCCCCAATAGTAGGAAAACTTTTTTGAATGTAGAAGAATAGACAAACAAGTAAGGAACTGAACTTAAATATTGAATTCTTTTCTTTGAGGACCTATGTAAGGTTCTTGATAAGTTGAGTCAGTTGGAGCTTAGAAAGGTCATAGGTGTGATCCTTCTTGATGATTTTCCAAGTTTGGTCCACTGCCATTCATGGGACACTATCTAACTGACTTGACTGATAAAAATTGTGAGCTATTAGCCTTACTACAAACTCAATCTCTAGATCTGTGATGGTGGAGATAGTCATTCCATGCTTCTTCCATACTTCCTGTGTATTTGCCTTAATCTCCTCCTTGCTTTGACATCTCATGGTTTTCTTTCCAGGGAGTTTAGGGTATCCAATTACCTGGTGAATCATGTCTTTGGTTATCTGTACTAGTCCATTCTCAAGCCAAATCTTCATGTCATGTACTTCTCAGTATGATCTTAATCCATTCAACCTTGAAATTTTGCGGAAAGTCAAGGGCATGAACTAACCCTTGCTAAGAAACCTTTTGGTGTTCTGGCTTCAACACCCCATTGCTGCACACTTTCTCGTATGCTTCCCTGAGTTCATAACCTCCAATCTCTCCAATCTTACACATGTAGCATGACCAGATGTCATTTATCATTAGAACATTCTTCGGAATCAACAACAGACCTCCACTAAGATCTCCCATGATCGTGCTCTCTGAGACAGTCTAAAACTTATGTGGCTTACATGCCTCATTCCTTACCAATTGTACATTGAAAACCTCCTTTCCTTGTTTATTCATCATAGGTGATGATGATGATGCCATTAATCTTGACTTAAGAATTCACGTATTAAAAGATTTCACTTGGTAAAGTACCTTGGACAAGTGTTCTTTAGATAATTTGCTGACAGCATGTGAATATTTCTAATTTCACATTGAGCTCTTAATCACACTGGTTACATGCACTCTAAATCATTCTAAGAAATTTTCAATTCCCTGGTGAAATGAAATGAATGGTAACTTCTCACTTTATAGACTTCATACGGATAGATTGGGGCTTCTTTAATGATCTGTACACTTTCTAGGTGAGATACAACTGTCTCAGCAATCTTATGTCAAGCTTGGCCAACATAAGCTCATAGCTCAGTGTACATCATATCTCGGCTATCACAGGTACTTGGAATACATTAGTAACTTGCTCGTTATAGAATAGAACACTGATGCTCAACATCAAATATGAATTGACTTACTTTGCTCAAATCTGTCCTAATACATCTTAATTCATGCAGATATGGACTTTTTCTAAATATATGTTAGGAACTGATATAAGATAAAACATTGTAAAACTTAGTTCCACACATAACTTCTTTTCTTAGTTTGAAGTAGAGTGATCACCTGATCCATCAAATTGGGTGACCTTAGGTGCACTAGCTTCACTAGTGCTTCCCTCTTCTTTCTTCTTCCATGTTTTGTTTATTTGATTTCTCATTTTCTCAATGATTCTTTCATTCTTGTTATGATCATTTCTTGGTATGGGTGATCTACAATCTTTCTTCAAATGTCCTATCTTATTAAATTTGTAGCACACCATACTTCCATTCATCCAACTCTTGGATTTACCTCTAAAATGAGTCTTCAAACAATTTTCTCTAATGTGTCCATATTTTCTACAGTAATGACATCTATACTAGGCGTTGTAATCCCAATTGTATGTATTACCCTTCTTTGGTGACTTAGTTTGTTGATTTGATGACCATTTTTGTTTTGATCTACATTCAAATGCTCTATGTCCATACTTATGATAGTTAAAACAATGTCCTTAAAATTTTTGTGAGGTGGGTAGATTACTGACCTTTGTCCTACATTCTTGTGCCTGATGTCCATGTTTCTTGTTGTTGAAATAATATCTATTAAATTTAGGTTTAGGTTCAAACTTACCATGTTTTCTTCTACAGGCATTAGTTTTATGTCCTGACTCTCCACAATGGTGACATGTGGGCTTGTTCACCTTTGGTTTTGCATTCCTTTTCTCTCCACTCTTTGATGATTCTCCTTCCTTAGTGGTTGATGATTGCTCATTGTGACTAAGTCTAGATGTATCACTAGATCTTCTAGGTGACCTTAACAACTCTTCAAAGTATCTTGTAGCTTTGTTAGGCTTGTTCATCCTTTCATTAACTTCCTTTTTAGTTCTCAATTCATTCCTTAATTGATTATTTTTTGATCTCAAATTGGCGAGTTCCACATCTTTCCTTCCCAATTCTTGATTAACCAGTAGCAGTTGATTTACCACGTCTAGTTGATTTTTTGTCCTCCTTTGCATGTCATTTGTCTTTTCATCAAGTCTCATTGATATTTGTCTTTTGTCTTCTTTGGCCATTGTCTTGTCTTCCTCAACATTCTTTTTCTGTTCAACTACTTCACAGAGTCTCACAGATAGAATTTCTTTTTCTCTCTTCATATTTTTTATGTCCTCATTTAGTATTATGTTTTTCTCTAGTAGTTCTTTTATGGCTTTGTCACTTTCTACAGAGTTCCCACTATCAAATAGTCAAGTAATATCTTCTTCTTGATATTGTGTTTCATTTTGTTGAATAGTAATTTCCCTTCTCCTGCTTAAGGATTTCTTCAATTCTTCTATGGCTGCTTCAAGTTGTTGTAATGCAAGCTGAATGCCAATCTTCTGATTCTCTATGATTTTTCCCAACTTATAAACCTCCATCTCAAGATATTTACCCCATAAGTGGTTAGACTTCTATAAGATACCTAAGCTCTGATACCAATTGTTATAAATCTATTGGTAAAATATGATACTGAGAGGGGGGCGGGGTGAATTAGATATCACAAACTTATCCATTTAACATAACTGAAAACATGCATAGCATTAACATAAACTTAAACAATGCAATGAATCTAATAAGTTAAACATCACTCATGAAAATACACATAACACCATGATTTTGGTTACTCATAAACCCTTGAAAGATAAAAATGAGGTGGGGATGACACCCACAAATCTATACTACTACAGTATAAAGTTTGCCTAGGGCTACATATTTTGATCACAAAATATGATCTACCCTATGAAAGGGCTTCCCTATTAAGAGCTATAAGACTTATACAATATACCTTCTAAAAGGATTTTAAGACTTAAAACTAAGTAAGCACTTAGTTAAGAGATTTACTAAGGTCTGTCAAAACCACTTTTTTAAGATATTTAACCTGATACACTTGTTAAAATGTCTCAGTACCCGATCCTTCGGTTTGCACTGTGATGTTATTATAGATCTTCTCCTTCCAGTATAAATTTGATCTTATCTATCAAGTATATCTCTGATCTTCTCTTCACTGCTTAACTCTGTTCAACTTGGTCACTGAACTCTAATAATATACTTCTTCTGCTCTGAAAGTGTATCCTCTATTTGTCACTTCCTTTCACTCATACGTCATTTTAGGGTTCAAATCTCATCTTAAATAAATAATTGACTTCCTCCAAGATTTAAGATCTATGATCTAGATTATCTCATTTTTATGCTTAAGATTTCCTTAATTTTGATTGGTTCCATGTAATACATAGGGATTGATGATTACAAAATAGAAGTGTAATCACCTCTATGATTTCCTCAATAAATAGTAAACAAAATATAGATGTGGGCCAAAATGATTTACCTAATTGTTTGTGCCATGAAAAACACATATGTCAATTATGAATTAATCAGCATTGGATACCTTTGGCACAACATTCAACTTTCTCTATATTCTACTGCTCGGCATTTTCTTCTTCACATAACCCAGTAAAAGCTGACTTGGCTAATAAAAAAGTACTCGGTGACCACTGTTTTACTTGATAGTGACTACTACTCGATAAATGTACAATATACATGACTCGGCCTATACATTATGACTCGGTCGCAGTGATGACCAACCAACATTGCCTAGAAAATGACTAAGTGTAAGACATTAATAGACAAAAAAGCTATAGGGATCAACACCTTTAACTAACCATGGTGACCTAGCAATAGTTTATGTTTTAGCCTTGTCACAAACTCACAGACCTTTGTAGTGATTAGTGAAATCCTTGGCGACCTATAGAGTATGATTTTTTATGTTAATCACTAACTCACGAATCCTTTTGATGATTTAAGTGTTTTCTTTGAGAATTAACAAGATTGTGCCAGGTGTCCATGTTATAGCATAATAAGAAGACTAAATCTATGGTCGTCATTGGCTCATGAGGAATCTATAGATATTATTTTTATCTTGGCGAGTAAGTGAAAATGTGACAAATAGAATTTTCTTAAAGGAGAATGAAGGTTTGGTCACCATCTTGCAAAGTCATTGAGTGGTAAGAGGAAACACTCGACGAGTATAGAAAATTGTTAAAGGAAATGGTTAGGTCACCAACTCATGAAGGATTTGGGTAGTTCAAAAGAATGTTAGCAAGTTGGTGATAAAGTTTAAAGGTCAAGTGATTCTCTTTTTTACTAAGTCGTAAAGGTCTCTAGTGGTTAATAAGATATGTTGGCGACCTAGCAAGTGTTTATTTTGGCTCAATTACCAACTCACTGCAGTTAGTAAGACTTGATCAAAAGTGTTGGAGACTTGGTGAGGCTTTGGCATAAAGTGAAAAAACCAAAATGGCCTAATGGATCACCACCTGGAGCTATCCGTTGAAACACCATGGTTATGATCCAAAATTATGATAGAAAAATCAAAGTTATTACAGTGTATCAACTTGGTAATAAATTTATGGGGCAAAGATCATTACGAAGATTGCATGATGATTATGAAAGTGCATTGAGGTGATGATGTGAAATCAGCTCAAAAAGCTATAAAAGAATGTGTGTTGTCAATTTCCAAGTACTTATCCTTTTGTGCTTTTCCATATTTTTCATGTGTTGAGATGTGATTGCAGAACCAACATTCAAGAAGTAGTTGAATAAATTTTCTCAATTGTAGGTTTTAGAGACATTCCAAGATCAATAAATTAACTGTTGGGTCACTTACTAAGAAGAAGAAGGGTAGTAGGTTGTCTGATGAATTTATCAGGCTACTCCCGAGGTGTTCAAACTCAAATACTGCCAATGAATTCTAATGGTGTAATGCATGGGATAGTGCAAGAATGTTGACATTTCTGGCATGTCTGGTGCTTCTCTATTTCACTTTTTTCTAGGAGATTAGGGTCAAGGAAATCCCTATCTCAAAGCCTTGGAAGTTAGGTCTTGAAAAGTTGATATGCCTAGATGTATACATAGATGTAGACCTCTTGAGGACATGTCCGAGCTTGTGAGAATTCAATGAGCAAGCATAGTTGAGGCATTTGATATCATTGGTGCAATGTGTGCCAAGATTGAATTGGGAAAAGAGAAGGAATACATTGAGAAGTTCCACAAGTTCATTAAGAATAATGTCATGCCAAAGTTTATTCCTAGGGAAAATGGTAGAAGGGTTATTATTCTCGAAGAATTGATGCCACACTATGTTTTGACAAAGCTCCATAATTTCTTCCAATGAACCATCTATGGCTTCTGCAAGGTGTTGGGAATTGAGGTTGACAAGACTATGATTACATACCTACTCCAAATGTCCATAGATATCCAAAATCTGCATGTAAACAAGGATTATGACTATGTTGGGTGTATAGTCAGTGAAATTCATGGGGGTTTGAAGAAAATTTTTGTAGCAGAACAACCCTTTGAGATTAGATTTAATCATTATTCATTCACTCCTAATGCACCTAATCCTCTTCTACAACCACTAGAGTATGGATGATGAGCCCAAATTATTTAGGTGTGAGTTTTATTGTTTGCAGCCTATACAAAGATGGACCCAGGTTTGGGATAGTTCTTCTCGCTTGTCAAATTTTGATTGCTTTCAAAAATTGGATAGTCCAGCCTCTTTACACTATGTTAGGAACCCCAGTTGAGAGGTTAATAGGGGGACTTAGAAGAGTTCTAAGACCTAGGAAGTTCCTGGATAACTTCCCTTTTGTGCATAATTGGGGGGGATTTCTTCTATTTTAACAATGCCATTATCATCAGAGTCTATGGGTGCCCACAACTACCCCATATTTTTCCAAGAATAGTGCTACCTAGAATAGCCTAGATTGAATTCATCTAGAAATTAACCCTAGCCGATAAAGACCTACTTGAGAGGTATAAAAAAGGAACTTTCTTGCCTAGGTTATGTTGGATATTGCTAATGCATGTGAAGGTGATTGAGACATTTAATATGTTTAATCTCTATGTTACTAAATGGGCACTCATATTGTTGTCATTTATGTTTTTTCACTGATGTCAACATATGTTTTTGTAAGGAAATCGGACATTTAATATGTTTAATCACAGTGTATGGACACTGTACGGATGTTTCAGATGTTGAAAAGACATATGAGAGTTCAAGAGGATGTTGTGATCTTATATCCAAGATCACATCATATAATGTTTCATATTGGATGAGTTATAGATGTTGTGGTGAAGACTAGTCACTGACTGTGATAGTGAAAAATGACAGAGTTAGTCTCTGTGTTTTTTTAATAGCTTACAGGTGACATGGAATCAGTGCATGCAAACTTTAGAGATGAAAGATATAGTATTGAAGAATGTTCTATAAACTATGCAAGGTATAGAATGCATGATGATGTCAGTTGTGGCATGTGTTTTGGAAGGTGATCTATTCAGAAGCTGACTACAGAGATGTAGTGTGTATGATGGATGGCAAACTTGAATTAAGGATGTCGGTCCTTAATTGTTATAATATAATCAATGTATAATTGTTCTAGATACCATGTGTATCTTTGCAAGGGTTTATGTAATTATTTGTAATTAGGAAAGCCTTATGGGTAGACCTATTTATAAGAATTGTAATAAGGTATAAATGAAAGGTCTTTTCTTTGGAAAAGATATGGATAAAAAGGAGATGATATAGAAAGGTTGTGAAAGCTACAAGCTTGTGTCTGATGTATGTAGAGTAGAGGTTTGTTGGCAGACTTTCACTAGAACTGATCAAGAAAAGAGAGTTGCTGCCAAATAGTTCAAAGATTGTGTATTTCTTCATATACACTTGTGTTGCGAACATTGAGTTCTGAAGATGGATTTAACCTTCTTTGGGAATTGAGGCTTGGGCAGTGAGCCCTCCCTTTTCTTCTTGACTCCTAATAGGGTCTCTCCTCTAACAATGACTATGTACTATAATATTTCAATAAGTTCCTAACAGGGCTAAATGTTCTAACAAGGATACTATACTCTCAGTACATCATTTGTGGGTGTTAATTCCCACCGGGGTTTTTACCTTTAACAAGGTTTCTTCGACACCGAAATATTATGTTATTGTGTTAAGGTTTATTATGTTCACTGGATCTAATATTGTTGCTACTTAAAGTTTAAAGTTTAATAATCTTCCATACAATTGATTCACCCCCCTTCTTAGTTCTATTGTGGACTGTTATTCCTAACACTTGGTATCAGAGCTTGTGGTCCTTGGAGAGAAAGCTTAATAGCTTGAGGTGATCTTAGAGATGGCACTCTATAGGAAGGATGGTCCTAAATTTGATCCTAAACCTTTGACAGTTGGAAGAACAAGATGCAAACACATTTCCTATGTTTGGGCATAGACTATTGGATGATTACAAAGAAAAAGGTAGCTCTGAAGACTGAGAATGATTTTCCATCACCTACGGATGATGAAAAGAATTTATTCTCATATAACATGGTCACAAGGGAATCATTGATCAATGCACTATCTAAGGGTGAGTTTACTGAAGTTAAAGATTTAGATTCGGCACATGAAATTTGGAATAGATTAGAAGCCTTATATGAAGGAGACAAGTATACCAAGCAAGAAAAGTTACAGAACTGGAAAACAAAGATGGAGAAGCTGAAAATGAAGGATGATGAAAGCATTAGGGCTTATGTTCAAAGGGTTAAGGAAGTTGTGGTTGGAATTAAAAATTGCGGAGGCACTTTTGATGAAGAATAAGTTGTTGTGAAGATCCTTAGATCATTGACTCCGGTATACAAGTTCAAGGCTATGTCTATTCAAGAGACTATACCCTTGACTCTAAATTTTAGTAGAGAAATGTTTATTGCAAAGCTAACTACCTTCGAGGCTGTTGAAATGGGATATTTGGTACCGAAAGTGGAATTTGCATTCAAGTCATCTGCACACAAGAAAATGTCTTCTCTTTCGAGCACCAGTAGTGAAGACCTAAAAGAAGAGCTTGGTGAGTATGCTGAGGAATGGGAGCAGATAATGGTAGAAGAAAGAAAGATAGATCAACTTGTTGCACTAATTGGTAGAAGAGAAAAGAGAGGTAAGGGAAAATTTGAAGGAAAATTACCTTTGAAATGTTTTTCATGTAATAAGGTAGGTCATTTTGCATCTAGATGTCCTACAAGAGTTCCTAAGCACAAACCTAATTTTGCTAAGATTAGAAGGGATAAAGAATGTTATTATGCTAGTGAAGGCATCTCTGATGATGATGATGATTTAGATTATGAATAAATTGGAATTGTTTCTATTAAAGATGAACCAATGCATGAGGAAAAGGCTTTAGTATCTCATGTTGACAAAAAATCTGAATGGATAATAAACCGTGGTTGTTCACATCATATGACTAGAGATAGAAACAAGTTTTTTAAATTAGTAAATTATGATGGTGGTGTTGTGAGATTCGGAGATAATCTTCCTAAACCTATCATAGGTGTAAGATCCATTACTTTGGATGGAAAGACTAACACTGATAATGTGTTACTTGTTAATGGACTGAAACATACTTTGCTGAGTGTCAGATAGTTGATGGATAAGAAGTTTCAATTAAGTTTTTTTAATGGTAAATGCTTTATCAAAAGTAAGGAAGGAAAGCTGATTGCAACCGGTACAAAATCCAGAGGTGATGTATTTGAATTAAACACATCTGAAGCCTCTTGTTTTGTTGCGAAGGTTGATGATAGTTGGTTATGGCATAGGATATTTTTCCATGTTAATTTTGATAACATCATAAAGGAAAGTATGACTAATGCAGTGAGAGATTTGCTGAAGATTGTGAAACCATCTAACACTATTTGCAGAGCATGTGTCATGGGAAAACATACTAGAAATAGTCACAAAAGAAAAGCATATACATCAAAAGAGAAGTTGGAGCTGGTACACATAGACTTATGTGGACCTACAAGGAAAAAATCATACTATGGTGAAAGGTATTTCATACTCTTTGTTGATGATTTTTCTAGAATGATGTGGGTCACTTAAATTGAAAGAAAAATCAGAGGCATTTGATAAATTCAAGTTGTTCAAAGAAAAAGTAGAGAATAAATCATGTTTAAAGATTAAGTGTTTAAGGTTGGATAGAGGTGGAGAATTTACTTCAGACTTATTCAATTCATATTGCAAAGAGAATGGGATGAAGAGATAGACGTCTGCTCCTAGGACTCCACAACAAAATGAGATAGAAGAGTGAAGGAACAGGACTATACTTGATGCTGCTAGGAGAATGTTGATCAAAGGAAATGTATCTCATGTACATTGGAGAGAGGCTGTGGGAACAACAGTGTATACATTGAACAAAATTTAGATCAGAGAAGGTACAAGTAAGACTCCTTATGAACTATGGTTTGATCATACTCCTACTATGAAATATTTCAAAATATTTTGTAGTAAGTGTTACATTAAGAGAGATGATGAGATAGGAAAGTTTGATGCTAGAAGTGATGAAGGAATTTTTCTTGGTTACTCTACCAATAGAAAGGATTACAAATGTTTCAATCTGAGATTGAGAAAGATGATTAAAAGCAACACTATAAGAATATATGAAAAGTTTCAAATACAAGAAAGAATGTATGACATCAATCATATTTCAGAGATCAAAGAAACTACTGCTCTAGAAGAAGAATAAATTGTTGAGGAAGAAAGTGAAAAAGAGGCTTGTGATTTTGGCACAAGTGAGTCTGCTAAGACTCCTAAAACACCAAGGTATGTAAAGAATAACCATCCTGAAAATCAAATTATTGGCAATACCAATCAAGGAGTACTAACTAGATCAAAGGTTAGAGATGAAATTTGTTTGATTTCTCAAGTTGAACCAAAAACTAAAGATGAAGCATGTAGAGATGAATCTTGGTTAAATGATATGGAGGAAGAATTAAATCAGATAAAGAAGAATGACACTAGGGAATTGTTCCTAGGCCTAAAAAGCAAAATGTAATAGGAACAAAATGGGTATTTAGAAACAAAATGAATGAAGAAGGAAATGTTGTAAGGAATAAAGCAAGACTAGTATGTAAAGGATATTCACAACAAGAAGGCATAGACTTTCAAGAAACATTTCCTCCTATTGCTAACATAGAGGTAGTAAGATTGTTCTTGGCTTATGTTGCACATAAGAACTTCAAGGTGTATCAAATGGATGTAAAATCTGCATTTTTGAATGGTGATCTTGAAGAAGAAGTATATATAGAACAACTTGATGGGTTTCCTATATGTGAAGATAGAGACATGGTATGCAAGTTGAAGAAAGCTCTGTATGGGCTGAAGCAAGCTCCTAGGGATTGGTACGCAAGGTTAGACAAGTATCTACTTCAGCTTGGATTCAGAAAAGGTAATGCGGACAACAATTTGTATTTAAGAACTAGTGAAGATGGAATCTTGCTAATAAAAGTCTTTATTGATGATATTATCTTTGGAGGTAATGATGACCTATGTAAGAAATTTTCTAAGGAAATAAAAAATGAATTTGAGATGTCCCTAATAGGAGAAATAAAAATTCTTTCTTGGAATGTAAATAACTCAGAATGAGAATGATATCTTTATTTATCAATCTAAGTACCTCAAAGAGATGCTAAAGAAGTTTGGAATGGAAGATTGCAAACTAGTAGGAATACCCATGGTGACTGGTAATAAGCTAACAATTGATGATGAATCAAAGAATGTTTTTCAGACCTTATACAAATCAATGGTTGGAGGATTACAATATCTAACCCACACCAGACTAGATATTGCTAATGTTGTTGGAATTGTGGCTAGATATCAGGCAAAACCTAAAGAAACACACCTAGCTGCTATAAAAAGGATATTAAGATATCTGAAAGGAACCATAGACTTTGGCTTATGGTATGACATAAATGATAGCTTTGAACTTCGTGCTTATATTAATGTTGATTGGGAAGGAAACATTGATGACAGAAAAAACACTCGTGGTGGTGCATTTATCGTTGGGAAAAATTTGGTTTCTTCACTAAGTAAGAAACAAGATTGTATAGCACAATCTACTGTTGAATCTAAGAATGTTACTGTTTCCATAAATTGCACTTAGATTGTTTGGATGAAACAAATACTGACAAATATTGGAATAACTTTTGATGAACTTGTGGTTATCTATTGTGACAACACCAGTATAGTGAATATGTCAAAAAATCCAGTGATGTACTCTAAAACTAAACACATTTCTATCAAGTATCACTTCTTGAGAGACAAGGTGGTAGAAAAGGAAATAAAATTGGAATACATTAGTATAAAAGAATAGATTGCATACATCTTCACAAAGCCACTACCGAAAGATATCTTTGAATATCTTAGAGGTATGCTGGGGGTTCAGACCCCTCCTAGTCAGAATTAAAAGATGCATAAATGCATCAGTCTAGAGGTGTCTCAGAGCATTATCATATTCTGGACTAGATGTAGGGATCTACTCCTCAGGGGGAATGATTGTGGAAGAGAGATGTTGAAATAGAGTTACTGACTCATGGCACCCTTTGCCATTGTTGTCAAAGGGGGAGTGTTTCTATGAGAAAATCCCTACTGTATGGGGAGATTGTATGTGAGTCTGTATGTAGTAGAACTTTGGATTGATATAACTTTGGGATGATGGATTTCCCATATGTTGACATCAATGCCAAAGGGGGAGATTGTTGGATATTGCTAATACATGGGAAGGTGATTGAGACATTTAATATGTTAGTCACTATGTTACTGAATGGGAACTCATACTGTTGTCATTTGTGTTTTGTCACTGATGTTAACATATGTTTATGTAAGGAGATCAAACATTTAATATGTTTAATCATAGTGTACAGACATTGTACAACTGTTTCAGATGCTACGAAGACAAATGAGAGTTCAAAAGGATGTTGTGATCTTATATCTAATATTGCATCATATAATGTTTCATATTGGATGAGTTATAGATGTTGTGGTGAAGACTGGTCACTGACTGTGACAATGAAAAATGACAGAATTAGTCTCTATGTTTTGTGAATAGCTTACAGGCGATATGGAATCAGTGCATGCGAACTTTAGAGATGAAAGATATAGTATTTAAGAATGTTCTATAAAATACACAAGGTGTAGACTACATGATGATGTCATCTGTGGCGTGTCTTCTGGAAGGTGATCTATTCGAAAGTTGACTATAGAGATGTAGCGTGTATGATGGATGGCGAACTTGAATTAAGGATGTCAGTCCTTAATTATTATAATATAATCATTGTACACTTGTTCCAGATACTGTGTGTATCTTAGTAAGGGTTTATGTAATTATTTTTAATTAGGAAAGGCTTATGGGACAACTTATTTATAAGAATTCTAATAAGGTATAAATGAAAGGTCTTTTCTTTGGAAAAGATATGGATAAAAAGGAGATGATATAGAAAGGTTGTGAAAGTTGAGAGCTTGTGTTTGTTGTATGTAGAGTAGAGGTTTTTTGGTGGAATTCACTAGAACTAATCAAGCAAAGAAGGTTGCTGCCAAATAGTTCAAAGATAGTGTATTTCTTCATATACACTTGTGTTGTGAACAGTGAGTTTTAAAGGTGGATTTAACCTTCTTTGGGCAGTGAGCCTTGGATAGTGAGCCCTCCCTTTTCTTCTTGAATCCTAACAGGGTCTATCATCTAATAAGGACTATGTACTATAATGTTTCAATAAGCTCCTAATAGGGATAAATCTTCTAACAAGGATACTATACTCTCAGTACATCATTTGTGGGTGCTAATTCTCATCGGGGTTTTTACCTTTAACAGGGTTTCCCTGACACCAAAATATTGTGTTATTATGTTAAGGTTTATTGTATTCATTGGATCTAATATTTTTGTTTCTTAAAGTTTAAAGTTTAATAATCTTCCATACAACTGATAAACCTCCCCTCTCAGTCGTATTGTGGACTGTTATTCCTAATAGGTTATGGGGAGTCCATTATTTCACAATAGGTAAGAAGGCCCTAAATCAAGTAAATGAATTCTTAAGGTAGTTTAGGATGCCTTGTGTTGTATCTAGATAATGTGACTTTGAGGGTTTTATTAAGCAAGCTTGTAACGAGATGATTCCCTTCTTTCAGAAGGTGAAGGATCATGAGCCCCTAGAGTATGATGACCTGATAAAAAATATGATGAATGTAGATGAGATTGTTGAAAGAAGTAGGAAGTGGAAATTCTTGGAAAGGGTGGAGAAATAATTGAAAAAAATGGATGACTCTTTCTTTTGTTCTTTCCCTGACAGTCCACACTTGGACAAGTTTGATAATATGATAGATTTTTATGATCAATTGATGGCTTAGATGCTTAAGGAGGTTGTGTTGTAGGAGGAAATAATTGATATTGATTCTAATGAAGAGGTTGAGAATAGAAAAGAGGAGGAATTAGCCTCTTATGACCCATTGGAAGACATGGAGAAGGGAAAGGGTTGAGAAGAGAGTTCTAAAGAGTAGAGCCAGTGCTCTAGTCCCAGGACATGGCTCATACTTTGAAAGTATCATAAAAAAAATTATCTAAAATCCCTTATGAGGAAGAGAAGGTGTCAAAAATATAACTGTCATTAGCTTTAAGGCTAGATGAACAGGTGTTGGAGGCCCAAGAATTATGAAGGATGATCAGTACATCAAAACCCCAGAGTTCACGAGTTTATTGTACAAGCTGAAGGAGAAGGAGCTAAATTTTTATAACATGACAATTGATAGATAGGGATGGCTAATAGCACATATTTTAACATGGTTTCTTTACCAATAGAAGAAATCCACTTCCCTTTCAATTATTTTTTCTTCTCTTTATTTTTGAAACAACCTAGTACCATAATCATTTTTTTCTACAACTATTTTCTAAGGGAAGACCCAAGTATTTATAATATAATTCTACTTTTTAAAAGTTCAGAGTGTTGTCAATTTTATTTTTCGTGTTCAAATGAGTATTGAAGAAAAATATCTCTAATTTTTCCTTGTTTATTTCCTATCCTAAGGCTTTTGTGTAGGAGTCTAATATATTCTTAATTTCCACCACTTCTTATTTCTCCCCTTGACCACAAAGTGTGATGTCATTAACAAACTATTGATGTGTGAGTGTCAAGGTCATTAGTTACTTTAACACCTTTAACAAGATTTAGTTCTCTTGCCTTAGTTATAGTTCTTCCCAGTGATTCTACCATAATAGTGAATAGGAAGGGGGAGATTGAGTCTCCTTGTCTTAATCCCCTAGAAATGTTCAAAAAATCTTCTGGGCTACCATTAACCAAGAATGAGATTCTGAGGCTGGAAATATATTCAAAGAGAAGGTTAATCGCCTATTTAGCAAAACTAGAGTCTTTTAAAACTTTCAAAGGAAGCACTAGTATATCTTATCATAGGCTTTCCTTATGTCGATCTTAATAAGTATGCTCAGATTAAAGCTCTTCTGAATTGAATGAATTGCTTCCTGAGAAATTATTACCCTATCATAAATGGATCTTTTAGGAACAAAACCTATTTGTTTCTAACTAATTAATATTGGGAGAATTTTTTGTATTCCATTGGCCATAATTTTTGTAAGTATTTTATAGATAGTGTTACTTAATGCAATAGGTCTATAATCATAAAAAAAAATTATTTTTTATTTCTTAGGGATAAGGGTAAGAAAGGTGTTATTAATATGAGTTCCTAACCCCTTCAAGTGCTCCTAGCGCCTCATCACCAATAAAAAACTAACATTTTTTAAAAAAGAAATTAGGGAACCCATTCAATCCTCGGGACTTATTTGGATGCATTTGCATCACTGCCATTTCAATTTTTGATTTGGAAAATTTTTCTATTAGGGTACCATTTTGTTTTGTCATAATAATCTTTGGGGTATTTTTTAGAATACCCTTTTGCTTTTCCACATTAGAGCCTTCCCAATTATTTGAAATATCTTCATAATACTTAACTTCTTCTTCTTCTACCTGATTACGGTCCTCAATAATGGTTCCATTTTTATTTTTGATTTTATTTATTTTGTTAATGTTTCTTCTTTGTTTCATGTTGTTATGAAATAATTTTGTATTTTTGCCCCCCTCATCCAACCATGTTTCCCTAGATTTTTTATGCCAAAAAGATCTCTTTCTTAGCTAAGATATCTTCATAATCAGCTAATAATTTATTTTCTCTTAGATAGAGTTTTCTATTCATTCCTTAATCAATCACTACTCTATTAAGCTCTTCAATTTATATCTCTATTCTTTCTCCTAATTTAAAAATATTGTCAAAGTGATTCCTATTCCAAAGTAGAAATTTATTTTTGTTTATCTTCAACTTAGTCACCAAACAATATAATTTTGAACCCGATACCTACGCATCCTTTCACCAATGCTCTATTGAATTTATCAAGTTTTCAACCCTTAGCCACATTTTCTCAAACTTGAAAGGGAAACATTTTGGGCTTGAGTTTGTTGGATTAATAATTAAAAATTAAGTACTAAGAGGGGAGGGGTGAATCAGTACTCCAAAAATTTTTAACTACTTTTCTAACCATTCACCAAATTGAAAACTTTGCATGAAACATCATAAAACATAACTCATAACACCATGATTTTTGGTCTCGCATAAATCCTTGGTCAAAGGAAAAAAATGCAATGGGGATGGTACCCACAATCCTTTGCTACTGCAGTAAAAAGGTTGCTCGGTTAGAGATACAAAATTAGCTATTTCTAATAGCTTATCCTGTTAAGAGTATTTACCCTGCTAATAGTATAAAGACTTATCTAGTCTACCTTGCTAAAGGGTTTTACAACTCTAATCTAAGAGATGTACCATGTTGAAGGATTTACAAATTAAGACCTATTAGGGCCTACTCGGATAAAAGATTTTACAACTCTGATTTCAAAATAACTAGTACTAAAAATGCTTGTAATGATGCATCAAAAAATGCTTTTCAGACATAATATGCTCAATATCATATTACCTCATTATGCATTTCACTCACAATTCAACTTTTGTACTTGATAACTTCAACTATTATTCACATTCACAGTTCTTCTCTAATTTTTTTGTTACTTTGTAGCTTCTATGCTCTTTATCACCTTTACATCCTTCTATGTCTGATCATCACTTAATTTCTATCATTTTTCTTCTCTCTCTCTCACACTCTGATCTTCATACACTGATCATTTTTCTGAGGTCCTACCCCAACCCATCTTAGCTCGGCTGACATATTCATACATGGACTATCTTGATGATACACTATTTTGATACATTAGACTTATTTTGATAGTGATTTCATATCATTGGACATTATGTGAGGATTTTTATATGATTATGTGAATGATAATGCTAGATATATCTTTACATGCTTATGTTATATTGATCCTCATTTTATGATATAAAAAGATAATTGAATTTTGCATCTTGCATTGAGATTTGTACACTATCTTATGAAATAGGAATTGAGATGAATAGGATGTTCATTTTCTTATGAATTGAGTCTACAAATAATTTAGTGTTACTTGTGAAGTTCAAATTGAAATTACATATTATGCATATGGAAATAGATTACAAATATTATTTATGTATATGATGAAATTGTGAAATGCAGTTTATTAATGTATACTTGTTTGAATGTTATCATAGATCTTATTTTTCTTTATATATGTATGTATATGTGGCATTTTCATGAGATACTGATAATCTAATCAAGTGTGCAGGGTTATGACCATGGTTCTTAATGCGGGGAAACAAGGATGGCTCAATGTGAAAACTATAAAAAGGCTAAGGAGAGAATAACCTCATTATTATGTGTTTTATTTTATAAATGTGATGTATGAGTATAAGGTAACTTGTAATTGTATATATATGCATAATTGGATGTAATATTATGTGTTAATTATAATTGTGATTTATCCATTTGGCATGCCATGTGTAAATTAGAGTGGAGTGATGTGTTTTTATGCTGTGTCACTTAACACTTGTTCATGTGTGTTGGCATGCCTAAGTGGGTTAGTAGGATTTAACACTACCCTTGAGTCACCTTGTTGAATTCCTATGTGTGGTTAATTATTTAGGAAACCAAGAATTGAGTCCCATCATGTCCATTATCGTGGGTTAACTTCACATGGGTTTTTGAGAGGTTAAAATGATCCCTAGGGAGCGGTTATGATTAAATTTAACTATCCCAATGTTTGTGCTTAGGGTTGTGGGTCAATTTTTGTCCATTTCAACTCCCAAAGCTTAAATATGACCTCTTGAAGAGTGCCTTCTTTGGGAGTGACAAAATTTGGGTAGGGATTCAAGTCCATTTCTTGGTTTTCCTCTCATTATCTAGTAAGGGACAAGTGGTAGGGAAACATTTTCCAAGTAAATTCCTCATCATTGGGATGGGGGTAGAGGTTGGAAGAATATTTTCTCTATTAACAAAATTTGGAAGAAAGAGATGACACTTTTTGCACTTGGACTTGGGAATTTTATTTTGGGAAGAGACTTCTAGCTTAGGAAGAAAAGATAGAGAGGAATTGGGAAGGGAAAAAGAAAAGCTAAGGAAGGATTAGAGCTCTCTTTAAAGTATATTTCCATTATGCTTGGAGAAAGGTTAGTGCATCTATCATGGTAGAGTTACTATGTTCATGTGAATGTTGTGGTTATGTAAATTCATGTTGTATGTGTGTTGGGATGTTTACAAGTTTTGTATTCATGGATATTGTCTTGTTTTTCTTTGGTTGGTTTTATGTGTATGTTTTGGGAGTGCAAGGAAAATCTCACCCTTGGGAGGGAAGAGAGCCTTGAGGGTGAAGGGGTTAGTTTGGAATGCCCTTAAGTGATGAGCCCTTCCTCATGGAGGGAGGGGATGTAGCATGGGTGTATGGGATCCATGCTGCCACATGTTTATTTTATTCTTTGGGGGCCATAAGGGAAGAAGTTTGTGAATTGTGTAGTGAAATATTATGAATTCATGAAGCAAAAATTTTGTGATGTGAAAATTGAGCCTTGTAAAGGCATTGTTATATTTATGAGCAACTAAATTCTTTGTTGTGGATTTCTCCTTTTGGGTACATTTTCCACCTTCACCCATTTATGGATCCAAGGTGATCCTTAGTGCAAGCCATGGGTTTTGGGTGTTTTGTTGTGATTGAAGTTGTTGTTGTGTATTTTGCCCTTAGATTTTGGGCATTACATTTTTGTATTAGAGCACATTTTCAACTCTAGGAACCTTAATTCATTGTATTTTCAAGTCATTATTTATTTCTACCCTAGTGTAGGATGCCTCTAGTCATGTGTAATGGTTGCCAACATGGACAAAAAGCTAGGGGTGGTCACGTGGAAATAGAGGGCATTGAGCAGGTAGTAGAGGGAGTACGTGGTGAGTAGGGGCCTCCTCCTATGCCACCACCAAATCCCAACTAGGATATTCTCAATGTACTTCAGAATCTAGTTGGTATCATCATGGATACATTTCCTTTAGGAGGATAGTAGGCTGAGACCCAAGAGCAGAGTAGGAGCCCTTCTCCTAGATAGGTTGGGGATCATGAAAATCATGAGGGAGAGTCGGTTCACATGCCAGAGCCACCGTCAAGGATAGTGCAGAGAGCACCCCATGATATGGGGATCAAATCAAAGAGCTTCTACGACTACAACCATTTCTTTGGGTTGCACCCTTACGAGAGAAACCTAAAGGCATAATTTTCCATACTTATACTAAGAGGGACTACTACTTGGTGGTGGCAGGAGGAGTATAAGAACCACTTGATCATAGAAACCCTCACATGGGAGACATTCCTTGAGAGATTCAGAGTTTGATATATGTCAGAGAACTTTACTCAGTGTCGTATCGATGAGTTCCATGACCTTTAGTAGAGAGATATTTTTATGGCATAGTATAAGAGTAAGTTCCTCGAGCTCCTTCCCTATGTGGACTATACGAAGGATGAAAAACTACAGGTCACCCTATTTATTAGGGGGTTGAACCATGCTATTTCTAATAGGCTGCAGATGGTACCTCTAGGTGATCTATGATATACCATAGAGAGGGTCATGATTGCTAAGGGGATCCATAATAGGTCTCATGATGCACAAGATAGGTCATAGAATCGTAATTCTGCACCACAATCTTCTAGTTTCTAGAGATCCCACTAGAAGGGAAATCAAAAGCACTTGTCATGATCTTCTAGAGCACCTCAGCCATAGCAACAACAGTAGTCTTAGCAGAGTTAGAGACAGAGGCCTCCATAGGGACAATAGGGCTCTAAGCCCAAGTATTGGCATTCACAGGGTCCTCTATGTGATCATAGAGCTCAGACGTAGTCATCTAGAAGTGGCTTTAGTGGATCTAGTATGATAGGTGGACAAAAGTAATCTATACCTCAGGGGATTCAAATTCAAGCCAGAGGTCCATGTTAAAATTATTGTGCTATGGGGCACATTGCTAGAGATTTTCCTTTAGACTGTCGATTCAATATTCAAAGGGTGAAAACTTTAGAGCCTACAATGGGTGACACGGGTAGATCCCATTGAGTGTTTGTAGTGGTTGAAAACCGCTAGGTTGAGCATCGGGCCACAATTATTGAGGTCACAGGTAGGATTAGAGGTAGTATCATTTCTATTCTTTTTGATTCAAGAGCTACTGACTCTTTCATTACACCTTTTATAGTGGAGCGTTGTGAACTAGTGGCAGCTAGGTAGGATGAGACTTGGGAGGTTGAGTTATCCTCAAGTGCTAGGGTGTGAGTTAGTTCCTTGGTGAGGGGATGTCAGTTACAGATTGGGGACATGACCACCATAGTTGACCTTTGTATTACACCACTTAGATCTTATGATGTTGTTCTTGGCATGGACTGGCTTTATGCCCACAATGCCAAGATGGATTGTAGGTAGAAGAAAGTTGAGTGTGGATGATTTTAGTGTGTCCTCATTCATTTTAGGAGTTCAAAGACCTATATATCTTTGTATGATTTTTTCTATGTATCTTAAGTGGTGCATGAGATAGGGCTAACAGTTGTTTGTCATCATCATCAGTGACAGAGAGGAGGAGGTAGAGAAGGAGACTTTCCCTGATGACCATCCCATTTTGTAGGAGTTTGCAAATGTTTTTCCTTTAGAGCTACCTGGTATGCCACCACATAGAGCAGTGGATTTTCACATTGATCTTGTGCTAGGAGAAGAGCCTATATCTTAAGAACCTTACAGGATGACTACCCATGAGCTCAACGAGCTCAAGATTCAATTGGAGGAGCTATTGGAGAAAGGGCATATTCATCCTAGTGTATCACCATAGGGTGCACATGTCATCTTCGTCAAGAAGGAAAGATCTCTAAGGTTATGTATGGATTACCAAAAGTTGAATAAGGTGACCGTCAAGAATTGGTATCCACTTCCTAGGATTGATGATTTGTTTGATCAGCTTCAAGGTCCCCATGTGTTCTCTAAGATTGACTTGAAGTCAGGGAACTACCAGCTAAGGATTATGGAGAGTGATATCTACAAGACTACATTTCGTACATATTGTGGCCATTATGAGTTCAATGTGGTTCCTTTTGGACTCACGAATGCTCTAGCTGTATTCATGAGCCTCATGAATGGAGTATTCTACTCATTCTTAGGTAGATTTGTGGTGGTGTTTTTTGATGATATTTTGATCTACTCATGAGATGAGCATGAGCATGAGGAGCATTTGAGATAGGTTTTGTAGTGCTTGAGGGATAATCAGTTGTTCAACAACTTGTCGAACTGTGCCTTCTTTAGATTAGAGGTTCATTACCTTGGCTATGTGATATTAGGAGATGAGATCTCTATTGACCCAAGATTAGAGAGACTATGGATTGGCCAACACCTACTATTATGACCGAGGTCAAGAGTTTCATCGGACTTGCATGCTATTATAGATGGTTTGTTAAGGGATTCTCTAGAGTGGTACATCCTATCACTTCCCTTCAAAGAAACAGGAATAATTTTGAGTGGATAGAGAGGTGAGAGAGAGCTTTTAAAGAGCTTAAGAGAGCACTCATTAGCGCACCTATCCTTGCAGTGTCAGATCCTTCAACAAGGTTTGTGGTTTTCACAGATGCATCTTTGGATGGGATTGGAGTAGTCCTTATGCAGGGTGGTCAAGCTATTGCTTACAAGTATAGGAAACTCAAGACTTAGGAGCTTAACTACCCTAATCATGACCTTGAGCTTTCTGCAATGGTGCATGATTTGGTGAGATGGTGGCATTTTCTTTTGGGTAATAGATTCAATCTTGACTCAGATCATGAGAGTCTGTAGTACATATTCACTCAATCGAATCTTAATGCTAGGAAGAGGAGGTGGATGGAGTTTCTTTGTGAGTATGACTTTGATGTTCATTACATCAAGGGTAAGGAGAACATGGTAGTAGATGCCTTGAGCAAGAGACGACACAAGCTTACAGTTATAACTACTAGCATAGATTTGAGAGGGTGCATATTGCAACACTTGCATGAGGATGGATTCTATTATGAGGTTTGTCAGTTGATTCAAGCTCAGAGGCCCCTTGAGGGGAAGTTCTCATATTATACCATAGATTTTGATGGTCTTCTTCATCATAGAGGATGCATTTATGTACCATCTTCTTGTGGGTTGCGTGACTTCATTATTCTTGAGGCTCATATAGCACCTTATGCAGCGCATCCCAGAGTCAAGAAGTTACATGCAAATTTGAGGCAGCTCTATCAGTGGTCAGGTATGAGGATGCACATTGTAGACATTTTGGCTAGATGCTTGGAATATCAGAGAGTTAAGGTAGAGCACCACTATCCTGGTGAGCTTCTTCAGCCACATGAGGTACCTGAGTGGAAGTGGGACCTAATATCCATGGACTTTAATGTTGGTCTTCCTATGTCATCTCATTCCCATGATGCTATTATGGTGAGAATGGATAGGCTGACCAAGGTATCCCACTTCTCACCTATTCATACTACTTTCATAGCACCTGCAGTAGTACATGTATTATTGTGATATATTGTCAGACTTCATGGCATTCCTCGTATGATTATATTTGATAGAGATTCTCTCTTTACTTCATCCTTTTGGAGAGACTTATAGACCACTTTGGGTACCATGCTCAATTTCAATACAAATTATCACCCAGAGATAGATGGTCACACTGAGAGAGTCAACTAGGTGTTAGAGGACATGCTATGCATGTATATGATGGATCATCAGGTTAGGTGGGAGAAATACCTACATCTAGTTGATTTTGACTTCAATAATGGGCATCGTACATTATTGGGTATGCCTTCTTACCAGGCCTTGTATGGTAGACCTTGTAGGACATCTTTGAGTTGGGATAAAATTGAGGATAGAATTTCTATTGGTCTAGAGTTAGTCAAACAAATGGAGCAGTAGGTAGATTTGATCATGCAGTGTCTTAGAGAGGCCTAGGATAGATAGAAGAAGTATGCATATGCTGGGAGAATTGATAGAGAGTATATGGTTGGGGAAAAAGTTTTCTTGAGAGTGCTGCCGCATAAGAGCCCAATCCATTTTGGAAAGGTTTCTAAGCTTGCACTTATCTTTGTCAAACCTTTTGAGATTTTGGAGAGGATAGGCCCAGTTGCATATCATTTAGCTTTTCCACCTAGTCTGTCATGCATCCATGATGTGTTTCATGTTTCTGTATTGAGGAAATATATCTATGATGAGTCTCATACTATTGATTAGGATTCCTTACAAGTGGAGTCAGATTGACAACTAGCTTTGAAGCCCATTCGTATATTAGCACAAAAGACCCTGGCCCTTTGAGGCCGAGAGCTAGATCAGGTTAGGGTCCAGTGGGATTTATATGATGAGGTCACAACACCTTGGGAGGACACAACACATATGAGATCTCAGTATCCCCATCTATTTGATGAACTCTAGGAGGAAGTTCATTCCTAGGGGAGAATGTGAGATCCTACGCCAACCCATCTTAGCTCAGATGAAATTTTCATACATGGAATATCTTGATGATAGACTATTTTGAGACATTAGACTTATTTGGATAGTGATTTCATATCATTGGACATTATGTGAGGATTTTTATATGATTAAATGAATGATGATGCTAGATATATCTTTACATGCTTATGTTATATTGATCCTGATTTTATGATATAGAAAGATAAATGAATTTTGAATCTTCCATTGTGATTTACACTATCTTATGAAATAGGATTGAGATGAATAGGATGTTCATTTTCTTATGAATTGAGTCTGCAAATGATTTAGGGTTACTTATGAAAGTTGAAATTGAAATTACATATGATGCATATGAAAATAGATTACAAATATTGTTTAAGTATATGATGAAATTGTGAAATGCAATTTGTACAAGGATGGATCAATGAGATAACTATAAAAAGGCCAAGGTTAACTCTATGGAGAGAATAGCCTCATTGTTATGTTTTTATTTATTTTGTAAATATGATGTATGAGTGTAAAATAACTTGTAATTGTATATATATGCATCATTGGATGTAATATTATGTGTTAATTGTAATTGTGATTTATCCATTTGGCATGCCATGTGTAAATTAGAGTGGAGTGATGTGTTTTTATGTTGTGTCACTTGACACTTGTTCATGTGTGTTCACATGCCTAAGTGGGTTAGTAGGATTTAACACTACCCTTGAGTCACCTTTTTGAGTTATTATGTGTGGTTAATTATTTAGGAAACCAAGAATTGAGTCCCATCATGTCCATTTTCATGGGTTTACTTCACATGGGTTTTTGGGAGGTTAAAATGAGCCCTAGGGAGTGCTTATGGTTAAATTTAACTATCTCAATATTTTTGCTTAGGATTGTGGGTTAATTTTTGTCAATTTCAACTCTTGAAGATTAAATATGACCTCTTAAAGAGTGCCTTCTTGGGGAGTGACGAAATTTTGGTTGGGATTCTAGACCATTTCTTCTCCCCATTTCTTGGTTTTCCTCTCATTCTCTAGTAAGGGACAAGTGGTAAGGAAATATTTTCCAAGTAAATTCATCCTCATTGGGATGGGGGTAGAGGTTGGAAGAATGTTTTCTCTATTAACAAAATTTGGAAGAAAGAGATGACACTTTTTGCACTTAGACTTGGGAATTTCATTTTGGGAAGAGACTTCTAGATTAGGAAGAAAAGATAGAGAGGAATTGGGAATGGAAAAATAAAAGCTAAGAAAGGATTAGATCTCTCTTCAAGCTACATTTCCATTTTTCTTGGAGAAAGGTTAGTGCATCTATCATGGTAGAGTTACAACGCTCATGTGAATGTTGTGGTTATGTAAATTCATGTTGTATGTGTGTTGGGATGTTTACAAGTTTTGTATTCATGGATATTGTCTTGTTTTATTTGGTTGGTTTTATGTGTATATTTTGAGAGTGCAAGGAAAATCTCACCCTTGGGAGGGAAGAGAGCCTTGAGGGTGAAGGGGTTAGTTGGGAATGACCTTAAGTGATGAGCCCTTTATCATGGAGGGAGGAGATGTAGCATGGGTGTATGGGCTCCATGCTGCCACATGTTTATTTTATTCTTTGGGGGCCATAAGGGAAGAAGTTTGTGAATTTTGTAGTGAAATATTGTGAATTCATGAAGCAAGAAAGTTTGTGATGTGAAAATTGAGACTTGTGAAGGCATTGTTATGTTTATGAGAAACTAAATCTTTGGTGTGGCTTTCTCCTTTTGGGTACATTTTCCACCTTCACCCATTTATGGATCCAAGGTGATCCTTAGTACAAGCCATCAGTTTTTGGAGTTTAGTTATGATTGTAGTTGTTTTTGTGTGTTTTTCCTTTAGATTTTAGGCATTACACTTTTATACTCGATCTAAAAGCGATGAAAATGTTCTATATTCTTCTCCTTAAATGGTGCTAGCATTGGTTACATCTCCAATACATATATTTCACCTAATTTCTATCAATGGATATTCCCTTGTAATCATGCACAATAATCTTGTGTCAATCTCCAATGTATGACCAAACGATCTTCTCGAAATTTGTAAAACATTTTATGCTCAATGTGTAGATTCAATGTATCTATTAAATTCAGATATGTTAGCCTATGTTACACGATAACACATTTTAATCTTCTTGGTAACATGTTTACTCAGCTCAGTAACTAACTTTCTCTTCAACTCGGTAACTGTTGTGACTTGGTAACTATCTGGTGCCTGCCTTGCTTTTCTCGGTAACTATGTCTCATTTCCCTTTACTGAAATTGTATTTTCCTTTACCGACTGACTAATCTACTTTACCAATTGATTCCTGTGACTCCATTCACCAACTGACTTTGAAAATCAATATGAATTTAAAAAAACTAATGACAACAAAATAACTCTTTAGGAGTATCAGAGTCCTCAGTGATATTTGGTCAGACTGGAAAGTGATCTAAACTAGATTGAGGGAGGATATCAGCTGAGAAAGTATAGGGAAATTTTTCTAATATCCCTCTAAGGAAAAATCTATCTAAACTTTTGGCAATATGGCTAAATCCTTGGCTTTTATTATTCAATGTGAATGTCCCTTTCTTAGGATTGATTTATAGTATATTGTTTATGTTAACCCAATATTTAAATTCTATTATTGATTGAGATTCTTTGGTGATTCCTCCCTATATTTTCTTAGGATTCATTAGTATTGAAGTCACAACATATAATACATATATGATCTAATATACTCTATATATACTATTCTATTTCATTCTGAACCAATATCTTGTCCTTGTTTTGTGTCGGCCCATATACATTTATTAATAAATGTATAGATTACTCCTTATGCTCTTTACCCATCAACACATCAAGTTTCTATGTCCAATTTCTTTAGTGAAAGTAACTGATCTAGGGTCTCAAATTAATGTTATGCCTCCTAAGGAACCAATGGTCAGGGATCCACCCATCTTCATAATTTTTATCTTTTTACTCATTCTTACTATATCCTCCTAGTTGAGCTTAGTTTCATGTATCATTATAATAAAAAAATTTGTATTAGTGATGCAATGTTTAAGTATCCATTTCTTGTTAGGGGCCTTAATACCCCTAGTATCCCATGTAGTTATTTTCATGGCTCACCTAGAAGAACGTTCCCCTTCCCAACATTAAATAGAGTCATGATTTTGGTATGATCTTCTAGAGACCCATCCTTTGAATTAGTTCTGAAAGGGACTTCCTTCCCCCCCTTTTTAATTAAACTCAACAGAATTAGGGGTTTATTTTCTTGACTTAGTGTGTGAAATTCCTAAGGTAGCTACTATTGGTTCCACCTCCCTACTATCCAATTGAATCATCATCTCTTCATCCCTTACTTAATTCATTTATTCTTCCTCAAGTTATAAGATTCTAGCAACAAGCAATTGTTTATCTAAAGCCACCTCCTCTTCATTCAAAAGTTCTTCTGCAAAACCTTCCATAAGTTCACTCAATACTTTATTACAAATAAAATCAAGAGATAAATCAATATTTTTACTTGTAAATTCACATCCTACAAATAAGGAACCCTTCACTCCTTGTTGGCTAAAAATTTTGTAAGCTACTAAGACTACACCTTACAAAATTATAACTTGAGGCAACGGTATAGTGAGATAAATCTCTCCTCTCGGCAATAGGGGAGGCTCCCTTATTACATCATCCTTCATTTGTCTTCATGATGTTAGAGTATGCATGGTGGTTCATATGCTCTAGTTTGGTAAATTAATCTTCATCTGGAATAGGAACCTGCATCCTCCGTTGTCTTTTATCATAATGGTCATTACCTTGAAAAGTATCTCTATCTTGAAAGAATTCGATGCCCGCATTGTCTTCAACTCTTTGCACTAGCATGGGAAGATTTATCTCTTGTAAATGGGTTTTTCAAATCCTATTACATGCCATTTTGGAGAGCACTTTTCACCCACAAATAGGGTTTAGAGGTCTATTTGTAGCTTTTGGAAAAAGTGAGAAAATGGTATGCAAATGTTGCTAGAGTACTAAAGTGTTTACTTATTAATTAAATAATATTTGATTTAATTAATAAGTCACTTATTATATCTTTCTTCTTAAGCTAAAATTTAGGCATATAATAATTAATTTCTTTATTAATTATTATTGTGCAACCTAGGTCTTACCCTTTTAGGGTTTCGATCTCTTTTTATAAGGATTGATCTCTCTTGTAATCTATTTGAGAAATTTTTTTTTTTATTGAATTGCAAATTTTGTTTTTTCACATCAAGAATGTCTCCTCTTTCATGGATCCATGTGTTTGGGCCTCTCTAGCTTCTTGCTTCTCTCTTTTTGTGATAGGTGCTTCCATGCAGATGTTCTTGGGAGTTGTGGTTTGTTTACTCATCAACTCCAATTTGGTATCAAAGCTTCAAATCTATTTGCCTTGTCCTCTTCCTGAGAGATTTGGCTGTGTTCATCAGATCTATAGTTTTAGAGGGTTTTCTATTGGATCTGGGGGGAACCTCTCTTTCTAGTCATCTTGGCCTCAAACATACCTCATTGTTACATTCAAAGTGCCCAAGAATCCCTAGATCCATATAAAGTTTGTCCATTTTGGACGAAGTTGAAATCTATGGCAAAACATTTTTGCAACCAGCCCCAACATGGATTTTGAGGTGGTCACTATTATTTCAGATCATTTTTGGCTCAAACAGACCTCACCGTTGAGATCACAGTGGCCAAGAACCTCCATTTCTATATAAGGCACATTTGATTTGGGCACCATTGCATTCTGAGGCAATTTTTTTTGCATACTGGGGCAACATGTTCGTGCTCTATGTACTTGCACTCCATTATAAAGTGTCAGGTTGGGTTTCATGTTTGCCTTTTTTTTCCATCTACTTTTGGCATGTGAGAACTCCTCCAATGACCTTAGCCTCGGGTATCTTTATTTGTATTTTTACTCTCTTTTCACCTTTGATATTCTTGGTATCATGTAGCTCATATTGGATGATATTTTTAGTGTACCTCTCATTACTCCCTTGTCAACATTATGGGGGGGTTTCTACTATTGGTTCTACTACTTCCTTGGTTTGATAGTGTGAGCTATGTATTCAGTATTTGATTCTATGTACTAGGCAAATGCAGTGGCTGGGTACCTATGCATTCCAGTGAGATGGATCATTTACCATATAGACACTCTTTCTTTCCTATTTTTTGGAAGTACTCTTCCAGGTTTAATTGATCATCTCTTCAGACTTTGGTGTTTTTATGCCATCTATATCTTCAAGTTCATGTGTTTGCCTTTGTTTTCCTCTTGATTCAAGTAGTGTCATTTTAGGGCACTCATGTAGATTACAGTATTTTGTATCTTCAACTTCAGTTGTTTGCCTCCTGAATCGAGTAGTGTCATTTGAGGGCACTCATACAGATTACAATCTTATCTACCTGGTCATATTTCAATGGAGGATATTCAAATCATTAGTTACTTCTTGACAGAGTTTGCAACTTCTTGCTTCAGTGATACATGTTCATCCTTGTTCCTATTTTCTAGAACATTCATAGTTTTGGAGGCTTCTTCAGTCCTTCGTACTAGTCTTTGTCTCATTTTGGAGTAGATTTTTTCCCATGTGGTTTTCTCTATTTCTCCATTTTTCAAAGACTCTTTTTTGTACTTGGGTACCTAATCAGGCCTTTTGTTTCTGGGACCCATTTGCTTTTAGTAGTTCTTTCTAGGTTTTTAGCTTCTCCGAAAGTTCATCTTAAGGGGAGGTGTAGAGTAATAAAGTATTTTCTTATTAATTAAATCACATTTTATTTAATTACTAAGTCACTTACTGTCTCTTTCTTCTTAAGCTAAACTTTAGGCATATAATGATTAATTGCTTTATTAATTATTATTGTGTAACCTAGGTTTTACCCTTTTAGGGTTTCGATCTTCTTTTATAAGGATTGATTTCTCTTGTATCTAATTGAGAAACATTCATTTTATTGAATTGTAACTTTTTTTTTTACACATCAAGAATGTCTCCTCTTTCATGGATCCATGCGTTCAGGCCTCTCTGGCTTCTTGCTTCTCTCTCTTTTGTGAAAGGTGTTTGCATGCAGGCGTTCTTGGGAGTTGTGGGTTGTTTACTCATCAACTCTAATAAAAACTTGGAGGTGGGATTTTATCTTTCATTTACATGATGAGGAGGAACCTTCTTCTTCTTAGGTAGAACTTGCATTATTTCTAGAAACAATACAATCACAAACTTTTGAAGCCAAAAATCCTTCTTTGAATCTCCAATCATGTAGCATGTGACATGCAATTTCACAAGTTGAGAACATCTTCATGAGGTGGATCCATTGCACACTTTTTGATACACAAATATGAGTTATTGGTTGTTATGAACAAGGAAAATGGCTAGTAATTTTGAGAAAGCAAAACAGTGGATGGATTTCAGCTCAAAATGGTCACTTATATGGTGAGAAAACCCAAAAATGGGTTTTTGAAGGTGATTACACATATGAATAGAAAGCATTATTAATGGAAGAATGTGTGAAAGATGTATGATATGGAATTTACTTATAATGAGGATTTGTATTTCCATTATAAGTGGTTTGACAAATAACTACAATCATGAAGTTAAAGTTGTGGCAACGGTAAGACAAGTATGGATAAGGTGCACATAATGCATGAAAGTGGGTTTTTGAAATGGATTTTCATGTGCATATCAATGAGCTTGCTTTCTTTGACAGTTTCTTTCAAGAATGGGGTTTTTAATCTTGACTGCATATATAAGTAAGGTGAAGTACTTGAATATGCAACTTGGAGAATTTAGACGAAAGATAGAAGGAGTGCATGGAAATGAAGATATTTGCAAACAAAAATGAAATAATACATATATAAAACTTTTCCCTATGTAATTTTCAAGAGATCTTACCTCTTTTCCACAAAAAGAAAAGGAAGAAGTCTTTTCAAATCTCTATGCAAAATATGAAATAAATCCAAGATGATTTTCGAATTTAGAAAAAATTTAGCAAAGAGACTTATATAGATTTTGAATCTTGACTCAATCCTCTTAAAATGAATGTCATTTAGAGTCAAGATTCATTCCTTGCCAAGTGTGGGAAGCAAGAGGATTAAAATGCATAAGAATAGCAACCGTATTGACTAAATCAAATGCAATGTAATGCATCTAAAAAATGACATCCAAGACATCAAATACAACTTGAAGAGAATGATAAACAAACTGAAAATGATAAGTAATGCCAAAGAACTCACCTTCAATAACAAACGTTTGGATTGGGTGGAAAAAAATGGCCAAAATAGGTCGTTTGCCCAAAAACATGCCCTAAATGGGTTGTTTTTGTGAGTAAAACATGTTTTAAAATGCAATTTTGATGATCCAAGAATGATCCTTGGAAAATTTAGTGGAAAATTGACCCTATAAGAAGTAAAAACGGTTTAGTTTTGACAATTTTTTGAGTGATTCCTTGCCTCAAAATCTTGTTTTTCTCAAAAAACCCCAAAATAATTAGGTTTTTTGAAGTAAAAAACACATGTTTTCATCTCAAAAATTGCCACTTCTAAATAACATAGCCAAAGGGAAGTTAAAATGCCTTTTTAAGATGCAAATGCATGTTTAAAAAGACATGTAAATGCCTTCAAATTCGATGTCCATGGCCGCTTGGTTAAATACGCACTTTAAACATGTAAAAACTTGTTAAAAGAAATATGTAAATAGCTTCAAAGTGTGTTGGGTTAAAAAAAATGCACTTAAGGAGTTGAAAAACATGTAAAAACAAACATGTATTTGGTTTTAAAAATGACACTTTGGTGTGTTTTCATGTATTTATATTAAAAATGTACTTTTCAAGTGCAAATACACGTTGAAAAGATATGTTTTTAACTTAGAAAAAGCCACTTCATGACTTATCTTTAAATACATAGTTTAGACATGTCTCTGCATATAGAAAGAACACTTTGCATTTCAAAAAGGATTAAATACACTCTTTTGGAGGACAACTGCATGTTTTGATAGAACATGTTTTTGGCTTAGAAAAACCCACTTTCAGATGTTTTCATTTAAACGACCATATAAACATATGCAATTGCATATAAAAAGTGTGTATTTAATGGTTATATGACTTAAACTCAAAACATGGGTTTTGAAAAGTGATTTACACATAAATAATATGTAGAGAATAACAAAAACCACACCCTTGTGTACTTAAGTGATTAAATTTTAATTAAATTCAATATATAACTATAGTTTTAATAAAGTAACATGAAATTAGATCAAAAAGAGCTAATTTTCATAAAAATATTAAAAATTATAGTTAAATCAACTCGAAATGAGTTGAAATTTAAAAATGGACATCAAAATCCATTTTATATATTAAATATAATTTTAAATCATGCAGTCGACCATTAAAAATCCACTTTTGAAGGATTTTTTATGTAACATGCATTCATCCTAAAAAAACCCCACCTTTTGCTTCATAACTTGAGTTATATAACTTTGTTTGACGTATGAGATAGCTCAAAATGAACATAATTCAAAGGGCTATTGACTTTGGGAAAAAATAATTAAAAACTACGTACAAGAAAGGGAAAAATAAAGAATAAACACGAAGATTACCAAAAATCAAGTGATTGCAGTCAGAGAAGAAAAACTCATCCTGACAAGTGATAAGGTGATTAACTTCACGGGAACCCTCAAAAAGGATGCAGGAAATATGCAAAATAAAGAGCATTTCAGGGATGATGAATTGTCTTCATAACACATTATCCAAAACATCAAAAACATAGAGGATACAACTAAAAATTCATAAGAAATTGTGTAGGGTTGCCACAATTTTGCGATGTCAAAATTGAGGACAACTAGCTCTAGTTTGGAAATGTACCTTGTTTTTTCTTCAAAACAATGAGGAATGTAGAGTCTAGACCTCTAAGTACCTTCATCTACTCCATTGGGCTATAGATTTAGGTGACTAAAAACAAAAATACTCAAAAAGGATGACGTGACTGACGCAAAGAAAACCTAGAACAAACTTGTCAAATGCACTTATTGAAAACAAAGAAAAACTTACCTAATTAAAACTAGTTGACAATGCAACTTTTTAGATGAAACCATCTACTGGTTCAACAAATAGCTACATTTTTTAGTAGCTTGCGGTACCTTGCATATTTATAGGCATCCTTGTACAGATGGAGAACAAACAATTGGAGCAATTATGTAACACCTCCTGGAAGAAATGATTAAATTCACCTTTTTGAGATGAATAATATATACTATTGCTCGAAGGTAGGACCATGAATTCCAACTACTCCTGTTGAATTGAAGATGCTTCTTTTTATTTTTTGTCAATAGTATCTTCATGCTCAGTTACAAGTGGAATAAATGATTTTCTATTGGCCTCCAACCAAGAAAGATGTTTGATGGGACATCCTGTTGATCGAACAAATTCTAAATTCTTCTTGCCGACTGCAACTTGAGTAATTGCTTCATTAACCATCATTACTTTAGGCTGATCAAAATGGGTTACCTCATTTCTTCCTTTTGCATCATCTGGTTATACATTTCAGACATAAGGGCCCGTTTGGTGCATGGAATTAACTTATCCAGAATAGGCCTATTCTAGAATAAGGACCTATTCTTGGATTAATTAATCCTCAAAATGAAAGCTGGAATAAGGTTTGGACTTGTTTGGTGCATCTAGAATATGACTGGGAATTAATCTATTATGCATTTGGATCCCATAATTTGGAATTAGAATAAGGATTATTTTTTCATTTTTTTAATTAATTTGAACAATATGTATTTTTAACTTATTAAAAAGTTATAATAATAAAAAAAAAAATTCTTACAAATTCTAGTTTTTGAACTTATCATTTTTGTTGCTAGTTTTTTAATTAATATATATGTATTTTTAACATATATAATTATTTTCTTACAAATTTTAATTTTTCAACTTTTATCAATTTTGTTGCTCATTTTTTTAATTTTTAATATTTTTCTATCGAAAGTCATATCTATTAAAATTATTATCTAAACATTAAATATCTAAATAGAAAGGGAAAAACTAATTCAATTTTAATCTATCTAAAAATAAAAATAAAAATAATATATAAAAGACAATATAATAAATCTAAGCTTAAATTTAAATAAAACTATAAAATAAAAAAAAATTAACATACAAATCAAGATTTTAAATATACAATTTTAATAATAAACCAAACCCTACAACCGAGCTTAATAATAGTCAAATGATATAATATTTAAAAACTAAATTAAAATAACTTTTAACTACTAAAATAAACTTACTACTCTTTTAAAATATTTTAACTAAAATAAACTTAACTAAACTATTAAAAAAAAACATTTTAATCATTCCCCCAAAAAAGGGTTTCTTGCTGCACGTGGGGAGGGGAGGCCGAACGACTGTGAGCAGAGGGCTCACACGCGGGAGATGGAGGAGGTGATGAGTGCGAGAGAAGGGGAGAGGGAGTGGGTGGAGGGAGCCGCGCAGGAGAGGGGATAACGAAACCCCTCTTTGTAGAATGAAACCTCTGTTTGCAGAACGAAACCCCCTTTGCAAAAAATGAAACTTTGTTTGCAGAAAAAACCCTACGCACGAACCTGATGAATTTGTAATTTTGGAGTAATTTCCTTATTCTAAAATAGCCTTATTCTGGAATAAAATGAATTCCACCTTTTTTTCAGAATTATTTAATCCATGCATAAGTCCAAAAATGGGAATTAGTTTTCCAATTCAAGAATTAAAAAAGTGGCCACAAACACCAAATTAATTTATTCGAGCATTCAATAATGCTTATTCCAGGTTAATTCCAGGTGCCAAACGGGCCCTAAGAGAATTATCTTCAATATGTGAACAAAATTCCCCTATGATGTTCATGATAAGATCTTCATCAAGTTTCAGGGTAGATCTTTCATACAATATTGATGCATTATTTTCAACTTGACTAAGACCTTCATGCATGTCCATTTGTTCATGTCTAATGACATGATCTTCTTCATTTTCTTGAACATTGGAAGAATGAGTTTCATCTTTTTTATTTTCATCAATGACTTTTTGAGACTGCGTGAACTAGAAATAAGAGTCACCAACTAATTATCCTTCCTTTTCTTGGAAGAGAATAGCAAGATCACTAGCCTTAGATTCAAGATGATTTTTTGTTTCCTTAGTTGATGGTGCCTCAATAGCAAGCTTCTTTGATGATGAAACTAATCTTTGTTGATTCTCACCAGTAGAACTACGAGCAATAGTTGGAAGGGGTGTCCTTTATACATCTTCAGGAGGAACAAAAAAAATAACTTAAGCTATTTTATTTTTGAGGGAAACTAACTCATTTTCCATCCTTTACACCGCATGTCTATCCTTGTAATGGAAGAAAATGAATTAGAAGAGAGATTAATTTCTTCAAACCCATTTGCTTCAATTCTTATATGCCCAGCAAGAATGAGATCATCTTCAATTCCAATCGCCAAAGTATGTGTAGCTAAAAGAGTAGATAGGGCTTCTATTCTTAATAGAAAACTAACTTCAAGAATTTGTGCATTTCTAAATAAGCACTTCAAATATGTAACTATAGGCTGAGCAATAGATGGGATCCTTTATGTTGATTTGTTGAAATGAGGAACAAATTCATGCATAGGAACATGAGATGCCTTCTTAAGCTAGGTAAGTTGGGCCAACAGTGCATGAGCATCTTCAGGAGGCTTGAATCTTTCTTCAAACTTGGCTATGAAAGTAGCCCATTTTGTGATGGTCTCTGGTGCAAGATAATAAAACCAATCAACAACCACACCTTGGAGAGTTTCTATGAACAACCTCACAGACACATCTTCATGTTCAACACTATGAATACTGGATGTAATATAAAAATAAGCAATATGTTCATCAATTTGTTGTTATCCATGACCAAAGAACTTAGGAAAATTCTTCCATGAGCCATCAGGAAGAGCATGTAGAGGTGAAGCTAGATTCAATGGACCAAAAGTATTTCCCCAAGGACCTTTGGCCATTTACACATCCTTGGTAAAATCTTGAAAAACTAACATAAATTAATTAAAATAAATGTTTACAATGAAAAAGGATATAGGTCTACTTCAAACAAAAAATGTGAGGCTTTCGAATGCACATCATGTCCCCAATGGAGTCACCAAAAACTATTGGCTAAAATTTTTGTAAGCCGCTAAGACGACACCTTACAAAATTGTAACTTTAGAAACTGTATAGTAAGATAAATCTCTCCTCTTAGCAATAGGGGAGGCTCCCTTCTTATTGTAGGTGGCTTCAATAGGATTTAAACTAAAATTAGCTAAAGGGGTGATTCTTCTAATCTTTTCCTCTTTTTTTAGGAAATATTCACAAGCAATAACAACTTTATAATTCTACAAAGATCTCCTACTGCTACAATAATACTGGTGACTCGATAGTTGACAAAAGAACAACTCCTAAGGTAGCAGTTATGATTATGTTTGGTAGATTAAGACAAGGGCCCAAAGTCTCTTGCGATTAATCCCATTTAAAAAATAACTAGAACTAATAGTGAGGCTCAAAGTTTCTCACTAATAATCCTAAAATTAAAATAAAACACTAAAAGTTGAAGCTCAAAGTTTTCAACTCCTAGTATTTGCAGCCACTATTAAACTATAGCAATTTGTCCTCCTACATTACAAAGTCTTTAAAAGAACAAATTGACTCTGAATGCAATAGGCAGCTCAAAGTCTGCACAATTGAATTCAAATCGCTCTTGAGAAAAACTCCAAAACTCACAATCAGTATCCAAAAAATGTCATCACATAACACCTTGAATCAACACAAAGTTTGAAAGAAAGTTTCCTCTTTTATTGAAATAAATTCAAATTTATATCTAAGCTCAAAGTCTTAGAGTGTAGATACAAACTGGCAGAATTTTCTTGCCTTGCCAAAAGATGATTATTTACAATGATCTCCCTCCTTTATATGGGAAAATATTAGAGAGAAAGGTGAAGAAAGAAGGGGAAAACCCTTAACCACATTGACTTATTCCCTAACTAACTAACTAACTAATTTTGACTTATTCGAAGTCACATGCCTAATGCACTTGCAACTTGATTACATGTTAGATTTTTTGACGTGATACTATCACATGCAATTACATCTTGTTATTACATGTAATCTGTCAAATAAAAATTAAAAATACATGATGAAAATATTCAGTTTTTGACAAGAAACAACACCTATTACACCATCCTTTGTTTGTCTTCATGATTCTACAGGATGTGTGATGGTCGATATGCTCTAGTTTGGTGAAAGCATCTTGATCTAGAATATGAACCTACATCCTTATTTATCTTATATCATAATGGTCATTACCTTGAAAAGTATCTCTATCTTGAAAGCATTTGATGCCTGCATTGTTCCAGTCTTCAACTCTTTTCACTAGCATGGGAATATTTCTCTCTAGTAAATAGGATTTTTTTATTGCATTACATGCCATTTTGGAGAGTACTTGTCATCCACAAACAAGGTTTAGAGGTTCATTTGTAACTTTTGGAAAAGCAAGAAAATGATATGTAAACGCTTGGAGGTGAGATTTTAGCTTGCATTTACATGATGAGGAGGAACCTTCTTCTTCTTGGGTAGAACTTGCATTGTTGATCCATTACACACTTTTTAATGCACAAATATGAGTTTTGGGATGTTATGAACAAGGAAAATGGCTGGAAATTTTGGGACATCGAAAAAATGAATGGGTTTGAGCTCAAAATGGTAACTTATATGGTGAGAAAACCCAAAAATAGTTTTTTTGAAGGTGATTACACATATGAACAACAAGCATTATGAATGGAAGAATGCGTGAAAGTGTATGATATGGTGTTTACTTATAATGAGGATTTGTATTTCCATTGTAAGTGGTTCAACAAGAAACTATAATCATGAAGTTAAAGTCCTGGTAGTGGTAAGACAAGTATGGATAAGGTGCATATAATACATGAAAGTGGATTTTTGAAATGGATTTTCATTTTCATATCAATGAGCTTTCTTTCTTTGATGGTTTCTTTCAAGAACGCGGTTTTTAATCCTGATTGCGTATATAAGTAAGGTGAAGTACTTGCATATGCAACTTGGAGAATTTAGACAGAAGATAGGAGTACATGGAAATGAAGAGATTTGAAAATAAAAATGAAAGAACACATATATACAACTTTTCTCTATGAAATTTGTAAGAAATATTACCTCTTTTCCATAAAAAGCAAAGGAAGAAGTCTCTTCAAATCTCTATGCAAAATATGAAATAAATCCAAGAAGATTTTTGAATTTAGAAAAGACTGTAGCAAAGAGACTTATATATAATTCAAATCTGTTGGAAATCTAATATGGGAAAGTGAGATATTGAGGGGTGGGTGAATCAGTTATCCACAAACTTTGACACTTTGAAAATAATTCCTCATGCATACTATAAACATAGATTTCAATAATGAAATAGATGTAACATTCTAATTTCATTTATCAAATAAAACACATAACACAAATATTTTGGTTACCCACAAACCCTTTAAAGGTAAAACTAGGGTGGGGATGATACCCACAAATCTTCACTAGCTAGTAAAGTATTAAAACGTGCCTATTAGGGCTACAATGTTTGATCACTTCAAATGATCTACCCTGTGAGGGGTCTTCCCTATTAAGAGCTTGCAGACTTATACAATCTACCTTGACTAAAGGATTTGAAACTTACAACTAAGTAAGCACTCAGCTAAGAGATTTATGGAAGCCTGTTAGCACTACTCTGTTAAGAGATTTACCCTTACTCACCTGTTAAAATGTATCAGTACTTAATCCTTCAATTTTCACTATAGATGTTGATTACAAATCTCCTCTTTCCAATACTTGTCTGATCTCAAAATCAAATGTAGCTCTATTTTTTCCTTGACTACTCTACTTAGTCACTCTACATGATCTCTGCATCTGATAATAAAAACACTTCTCTTCTTTGCATACAAGAGATCTTCTTTGTTACATTGTTTTAGGGTTTTGATATCACCTTATATAAACACCTGATCAAGCTTCTAGATTAAGATCAACGATCTAGTTTCATTACTTATGTCACTTAAGCATTCCCTTTTTTTGATAGGCTACATAGCTTGCATAGGGATTAATTATTAGAAATAAAAAGTGTAATCAACTCCTTGATTCTCTCTACAATCATTAAATCTCACATAGAAGTGGCCAAAATAGTTTACCTTTGTGTTTGTGCCATTACAAACACATATGTCAAAACTGGCTTGCTTGGCATACAAAGTCTCTGATGCTTGTTCAAAACTATTGTTCATATATTGGTGCTTGGCACTAACTCTTCTATACAACTCAGCATAAACTACTCGGTAACTACTAAAGTACTCCACGACTTTTGACTTGCTCGGTAGTAACTATTGCTTGGTAACTATACAGAATACAAGTCTATACATGACTCGGCCATAATAAGATGGCTCGATCGCAGTAATGACTGACCAATATTGCCTTAAAAATGACTAAGTGATAGACACTAATAGACAACATAACATAGGGATCAACAATCTCCCCCTTTCAAATTAGTGGAAAAAACACTTTTTCATGACTTTTACATTACAAAATAGTACTTAGTAGTTTGAGTACTCACCCTAAGACTTTGTGATGTAGAGCATCCCAAGAAGATAAAGAGGTCACACAAATTGATCCATGAAGACCTTAAATCAAATGTAATTGAGGCCATTAGTGCCTTTATGTTATGTTTTGTCAATGATTGTCATGTCAAGGCAAAGTGCCCTACAAGGGTCACTATGTAATAGACTTAGGGTCATATGGTTTTAAAAAGACGGATAAAGAATTGGGAAAGTTTTTAAAGGCCATGAAAAGGCCATAAAATAGAGATGAAGGCCTCATTAGGTCTAGTGGTCAAATTGGCAACTTAGTTGTCAATTTTGACAACATTGTTTTTACATCTTTTAGCAAATTTCAAGATTGGGGAGTTAGTTAGGGTTTTTGGAGTGGAAAGAAAAGAAGATTTTTTTTCTTTTGGTGAGATAAGAGGAGAGAGTGAGAGATAGATCTCAATAATGAGAGGAGAGAAGAATTCATGAAGTTTTATTTTGGTTTGTGTTTTAGTTTTGGATCTCTGTATGGCTGTAACAGAGACTATGTGTAAGCAGCAAGAATTTTCAATATAAAGTTTTGCATTGTTGATTATGGATAGCTTTGGTTTTGTGGTTTCTAGAAGTGATTGAATGAATCTTTATTTTACCTTATTATCTATATCATGAATTATTTTTCATGTCTTGGCATCTGGATTTGACTGTCTATACTATGACAACAGGGTTCAATCTTGCAAATTTCTTATTCTGCCTAGAAAAATAAAGTCTCGGTGTGGAGACAAGAACTCGTAACTTAACTGTTGGATTTGTCTCAGATTTGGATATATTTTAAAGATCCTAGTTTGTAACATCTCCACTACAAAAATTTCCAAGTTAATGCCTACAACAAAAGTTGTGAGCAACAGAAAACTCGGTTAGTGAGTAATGTCTTGACAATGCATATAAAAGAAGCCATGGGTATAGCAGCAAGGATTCTAGCCATGCAAGCATGATATTTTGTGTTTGATTCCATCAAGATAGATGGAATATGATATGATTTACCCTATCGGAGGTTTTTCAAGTGACCAGAAGACACTAAACAAGAAAGCCCTAGCTTAGATGCCCTTAAAGTGAGGGTTTATTGCATGGAAGGCTTAAGCAATTGGGACGCCCAAATAAATTTGTGAATCCTTTTTTTTGGATCCTTACCTAAGACTTTTTCATAATCTTGAGCTTTGGAAGTGAGCAGGGATAGGAGCTCCTTTGTAAATGAGCCCATTTAGGCCTAGGGAAGCAACGAGACCAGTCATTATTTGGATGGGATGACTCAAAGGACCTATACCCAATTTTGATATATGTATTAAAAGTACCAAAATGGTATCTAAAAACCTAATTTATTCAGCAAGTTTTTTGGTAAGTTAAGGATTTAAGCTTGAAAAACTCACTGGTGAAGGCTAGTAGGATTTAAGCCTAGAATGAAGAAAATGGAAGTAGATACAAAAACCTTGCCATGAAAGTTATCAGAACTTGGTAAGGAGATGGTCTAAGTATGAAAAGGCCTTTAGGAGATTTTGAAATGAAGGATAAGGCTTATGTTCAAGTTTTAGCATTTCAATGGTGTGAAGCCTAGTGGGAATGAGTCTTGGAGAAGACTAAGTGTGTGACCTTATTTGGTCTTGGGATTGGATTGGATCTTGGGTTTGATCCAGGAGTATAGAAGGTTTGAGGGACCTTAGACAACAAAATTTGTGTTGAAGCCTATTTGGAGAAACCGAATAGAAGTCTTCCACTTTCCTCCGCATTAGATTGGTATCAGAGCTAGCAAGTAGATCCTTGCTAAAGATGGAGTTGTATAGTGTATTCAAGGAGTAAATGGATTATGCAAGAAAGAAAAGAGAAGCAGAAAAGAACAAGAAGAAGGAAGAAGCAAGAAAGAATGAATATTTGACAAGACAAGCCATAGAGGAGATCAAAATCGTAAGGAAAGCATTAGAGGCAAATGAAGCCAAGAGACAAGAAATCAAGGAGTTGTAAGAGCTCATGGAGCAAGAGAGGAAGGATGAACTCTTACATAAAGAGTCATTACACAAACCACAACAAGAGGAAAAAGAACTATTTGAGTAGTCCGCTATGGAAGATAAGAGTGAGCAATAGATGGTGATGAAGGAACCTAAGTGTCTAAGGGTTCATAACGATGCCAAGAAGGTGTCAGAATGTGTTACTCCTGAAGGTAGCAAATGTGTGATTTCAGAGGAGAATTTACTGCAAGAAGCTCATTGTAAGGAGTCAATACAAGTTGGGGAAGGTACCAAGCAAGTAAGTCCTCAAGGACTTGATGAGAAAGAACTCGTAGAGGAAGAGTTGGAAGCCATTGGTGAAGAATGGCAAGATAAGTTTGGAGCAGCAGCAACATGCCTAGGAAAAAGGCACAAAGAAGACTTGAATACCTTCATGCATGCAACACTGATCTTATAGAAAGAAACTACGAAGGCCCTTATAGCAAGAATTGGTCATGAGAAGACCATGGTGACTACATTTCCTCCAAGCATGGAGAGCACACATGCTGAAGTAATGGTAGTTGTTTTGTTTTACTCCTTTGTGTTTTCTTGTAGGTACATTGTTTGTTTGGTTGGTAGAGATACTCTTGTTGCAGGTCCTCCACAAACAGTGGCTCCAAATTGGAAGACTAGAAAGAGGGCCATTGAATCCATGGGACTTGGATTCTTCCCCACCCCGGGAGTATGATGCAGAGCATCCCAAGAAGATAAAGAGGTCACACAAATTGATCCATGAAGACCTTAATTTCAATTCACACAAATTGATCCATGAGGACCTTAATTCAAATGTAATTGAGGCCATTAGTGCCTTTATGTTATGTTTTGTCAATGATTGTCATGTCAAGGCAAAGTGTCCTACAAGGGTCACTATGTAATAGACTTAGGGTCATATGGTTTTAAAAAGATGGATAAAGAGTTGGGAAAGTTTTTAAAGGCCATAAAATAGAGGTGAAGGCCTCATTAGTTCTAGTGGTGGAATTGGCAACTTAGTTGTCAATTTTGACAACATTGTTTTTACATCTTTTAGCAAATTTCAAGATTGAGGAGTTAGTTAGGGTTTTTGGAGTGGAAAGAAAAGAAGATTTTTTTTTTTTTGGTTAGATAGGAGGAGAGAGTGAGAGAGAGCTCTCAAGAATGAGAGGAGAGAAGAATTCATGAAGTTTTATTTTGGTTTGTGTTTTAGTTTTGGATCTCTGTATGGCTGTAACAGAGACTATGTGTAAGCAGCAAGCATTTTCAATATAAAGTTTTGCATTGTTGATTATGGATAGCTTTGGTTTTTTGGTTTCCAGAAGTGATTGAATGAATCTTTATTTTACCTTATTATTTGTATCATGAATTCTTTTTCATGTCGTGGCATCTGGACTTAACTATCTATACTATAACAGTAGGGTTCAATATTGCAGATTTCTTATTCTACTCAGGAAAATACAGTCTCGGTGTGGAGACAAGAACTCGTAACTTAACCGTTGGATTTGTCTCAGATTTGGATATGTTTTAAAGATCCTATTTTTTAACATCTCCACTAGAGATATTTCCAATTTAATGCCTAAAACAAAAGTTGTGAGCAACAGAAAACTCAGTCAGTGAGTAATGTCTTGACAATGCATATAAAAGAAGCCATGGGTATAGCAGCAAGGATTCTAGCCATGCAAGCATGATATTTTGTGTTTTATTCCATCAAGATAGATGGAATATGATATGATTTACCCTATGGGAGGTTTTGGAAGTGATCGGAAGGCACTAAACAAGAAAGCCCTAGCTTAGAGGCCCTTAAAGTGAGGGTTTATTGCATGGAAGGCTTAAGAAATTGGGAAGCCCAAATAAATATTCCAATCCTTTGTTTTGGATCCTTACCTAAGATTTTTTCATAGTCTTGAGCTTTGGAAGTGATCATGGATAGGAGCTCCTTTGTAAATGAGCCCATTTAGGTCTAGGGAAGCAACAAGACCGGTCATTATTTGGATGGGATGACTCAAAGGACCTATACCCAATTTTGATATATGTTTTAAAAGTCCCAAAATGGTATCTAAAAACATAATTTATTCAGAAAGTTGTTTGGTAAGTTAAGGAGTTAAGCTTGAAAAACTCACTGGTGAAGGCTAGTAGGATTTAAGCCTAGAATGAAGGAAATGGAAGTAGATACAAAAAACTTGCCATGAAAGTTATCAAAACTTGGTATGGAGATGATCTAAGTATGAAAAGGCCTTTAGGAGATTTTGAAATGAAGGATAAGGCTTATGTTCAAGTTTTAGCATTTCAATGGTGTGGAGCCTAGTGGGAATGAGTCTTGGAGAAGACTAAGTGTGTGACCTTAGTTGGTCTTGGGATTGGATTGGATCTTGGGTTTGATCCAAGAGTGTAGAAGGTTTGAGGGACCTTAGACAACAACATTTGTGTTGAAGCCTATTTGGAGAAACCAAATAGAAGTCTTCCACTTTCCTCCGCATCACTTTGACTTGGTCTGTAAAAGGATTTTACATATATACATGACTCATGACATATACTGAATATACATTTACATTACAAAATAGTATGTCATACCTTCTCTATCCCTTCTTTGATGATATGCATTCTTCATTGTATCATGACCTTATTATTCTCCCCATTAAATTCATGTCATTCCCCCCTTATTTTTGACACTTGTAGTTGTTGGGTGTAGGGGTTAGAAAATACTTATCCAAAAATAGTTTGTGGAGATGCATAATCATTGCTAAGGCATTATCCCATTTGGATCTCACAGACTCCAAAACTTGTATCTTAATTTCTAGCTGGGTAGCTAGATCAACCAAACTCTCAGCAATAGAGAGATGAGGATCTCTTTGTATTAACTCCTTTGTTGATGCCAATTATCTTTGCATAACCTCCAAATGAGATGTCAACATGGTTTGAACTGAGATTAATTTGGCTCTTATCCTTCCATCATTAGCCATCAGCTCAGCTAATCTCCCTTATGCATGAAGTAATCGTGTGAAGTGAATGTAGCTGGAGGTTGCATCCATGCTTAGTGAATAACCAATAGAATTCAAATCTAATTGAAATTTTTCAATCAATTCTTGATTATCCTTAGTGAATGTTTCTACATTGCATAGTTTCTTGTACAAAGACTGAACATTTTATACAACCTCGTCTAAGTTATACACTAAACTAGAGAGTTCTACCTATTTGATTGTTATCTCAATTAAGACCCTATCAAGTACCTTTGTCTCAAAATTTCTTTCTGACCACTACATGAGCTTTTCATTAGCTTCATTGTCATCTTTGTTCACCTTTTTAACAATATGCACCAATTGTTCCAGTATAGGTGAAGTCTCATTCACATCATCCATTTCAAAATCTTCTACAAATATATCTTTTATTTCATATAGTACCTACTTCTAATGATGTTCTCTCCTTAGTTTGACTCGACAGACAATAAAACCCTTTCTAATAGTAGGGCCCACCATTTAGGGGTGCCAAGACCCCACCGCCAGGCTTCGCCACTAGGGCTATGCCCACCGCCTGGCCCTACTATTCTCAGGGGCCTCAGGTTGGTCGCTTCCTCTTGCTTTCTCTTCTTCTTCAAGAGATCTTGCAATATTTTCATGTGTTCATAGGTCAACTTATTAGTTTCCCACTTTGGAATCACTATAACTTCATCAAGTGTTATGTGTGTACTGGGAGACTTTTCCTTCTTCTTATGTGTTTTCTTCTTTAGTGTGTTTCCACTTGATAACTATACTAAGGCTTGGATAGACTCTTTCTCCTTAGGCTCTAGATGCTCCTTAGTTGTTTTCTCCTTAGTCTTCTTCTCTTCCTCAACATGAAAACCTGAAATTACTATTAGAGACTCCTCGGTAGGCACAATTTCTTGTGTTATTGTCGGCTTGTCCTCTTCCTTGGAACTTGAACTTTGTGAGACTTTCTGTTTAACTGTGACCATGTGGGATCTTGTATTTGTACTGTTAATAATTGATGTACCCTCAATCCTTGTATAATCATGTACCTGGATGTGAACGAGATTGGTACTCAATAGAAAGGTATCTGAGGCTTCTTTGGCAATAATTTGGCCTTTTATTTCTTCCTCAGTCAAGGCATTGATGTTAACTTGTGTGTCCTCATGGATATCATCAATAGTGATCACATCTTTTGATCTACTCATTTCTACCTTCTATCTTTATTCTTCCTCATGGTTTTGAGGCTCATCAATGTCTTCTTTATTATCCTATTCAACTTGGCTCGATGTACCTTCACCTTGTTGTGCACTCTTATCAACTATTAACACAAAAATAATCTTCCACATCCTTTTGCTTTGGGTGAAAACTTCTTCAACATTATGTCTCAAAATGGAGTAATCCCTTAGCTTAGGTATAAACTTGTTTATGTGTTGCTCCATAAATGTCTTTATTTACTTCAGTGTTAATTTAGGAATGATCTGAGCTAAAGTACCTTCTCTTATCTATGTCTCTGTCATGATGGCATACTACCATTTCTGATCAATTCTGGTAAAAATTTCATCAGGGATTAGATTCCCTATCTCGAGTGGTGTCATCTTGAATGTACATAACATTTATAATATAGCTTCTTCAATATTTTCTTTGTCATCTTTGTTTAATCTTTCAAATTTGATAAATTTGAATCCTGCTAGTCATGTTGTGCTTTTGATATTTTGGCATATTTCATCCACACTAGTTGGATGTTTATGTGATGCCACTTTCAATTTGGTATTATCATCTGTGTTAGTCATTTCTTCATCATCATCATCCTTTTGCAATACCAATTTCCTTCTCAGCTTCTTCTTAGGATGACTCGACATTGCTCTAGATTTTACTTGTTTTATTTTACCTGACTCTTCCCCTTCATTTTTCATTGCTGGTGTTTTCCTTTGGGGCACAACTGTGGTAGTTGAAGCTTTCATGGTTCTGAGTCTTAATGTTGTAGGAGGAGTAGGCTTTTGTTTATGTATCTTTCTTTTACTTGGCTTGACAACCATTAACTCCTTGCCCTTCTTTTGAGTTTCTATATCCTCCTCTTCACTCCCTTCATATTCACTAGACTTATCTTCACCTTGACCTTATGTTATCTCAAGAGGTGCATTCTCCTCTTCTCCTTCACCTAGCTTCTTCTCTAGATTCTTGACTATTTTCTTTCTTTTCCTCTCTAGGGTTGCAGACTTTAATCCCATATTAATTTTGGACTTAGCCTCTTCATAAGTTCCAAAAGGTTTTTCTTTTATATCAATGTCTTCAGCAAGTAAAGAAGTTATTATTTCTGACGTCTCATCTATATTGACCTCATAGGGTAATGGCCTTAGCCATTCTATCCTAGGTATAATAGCCTAAACATAAGTGTGGTCGGTATCCACTAGAAAACATATATAATTGTAGTGTTTCTCTACTAGGGATACATGGATGGACTACTTCTCTTTCTTATCTTCTTCTTTAATTCAACAAAATAACTATCCATCACACTATCAAAATCATCACCTAACTTCTCAATAAACTCATTGACTCATTGAGTGATAAGTTAGTCCTAAATCCATACTATATCTCCTATAGTAGGAAAACTATTTTAACATAAAAGAATAAAAAAAATATCATGGAACTGAACTTACACATTGATTTTTTACCCTTCCTAATTGATGTAAGGTTCTCGGCAAGTTGAGTCAACTATAGCTCGACAAGATAATAAGTATGATCTTTCTTTACCATTTTCCATGCTTGACTGATAAAACTTGTGAGCAATTATCCTTACTACAAAATATATCTTTGGATATGTGATCATGGAGATTGTCATTCCTCTTTTATTCCATACTGCATGTGTGTTAGCCTAAATTACCTCTTTGCTTTGGCACCTCATTGTCTTCTTCTTGATAAGAATAGGATAGCTAGTGATTCGGTGAATCATTTATTTGATAATCTTTACCGATCCATTCTCCAACCATAATTGCATATTGTATACTCTACTCAAAATGATTTTAATCCATTCAATCTTGAAGTTTCGAGGGAAATCTAGGGAACACACTAACCCTTTATCAGAAACATGTTGGTGCTTTGCCTTCAACACTCCATTTTCATACAACCTATTATAAGATTCCCTCAGCTCATAATCTCCAATCTCTCCAATCTTTCACATGTATCATGCACGCACATCATGTATCATCAAGACTTTTAGTGGAATCGATGACAAGGCTCCCAAGAGATCTCCATTCATCGTGCTTTTTGGTAAAACTTGGATTTTTGGTGGCTTATACACATCACTCCTTACTAATTGGATGTTTATAACTTCTTTTCCCCCGCTTCCTTACTATTGTAGATGAATTGGATGCCATTCCTCTAATCTAGGGTTCAAAAGATAGATTCAAGTAGCTCGATAATACCTTGTTTCTATGGTTCTTCACACTATTTGTCAACAGCACGATGTAAGAATCTTCACAAACTTTACTTAGCACAAATCACTCTTCTCAATTGCCTTGAATCACTCTGCAAATTCTCAAATCATTGGGTGAAATGAGAATGAACAGTAATATTTCACTTTATAGACTCAAACAGTCACTTTTAGGGCTCCATTAAATGCTCCATACATTTGTAGGTGAAACACAATTATCTCAGCCTTCACATGGTAACTTGGTTGAAACCATGGCTCGGTCAATACTAACATTTTCATCTCAGCTTGGTAGATGTAACATCTCAGTTATTATAGGAGGTCGATACATACTAAGTGACTTGGTCACTAAACACTTAAATACTAATTCTCAACATCAATTATGCAATATAACTCTTTTCTCAAATCTATCCTAATGCATTTTAATTCATGCAGATATGGATGTTAACATAAAAAATGTCAAGAACTAGTGTAAAATATAAATTTGAAAATTCAGTTCCTTACATACCTTCTTTGCTTAGTTAGAAGTAGTGTGATCACCCGATCCATTGGATTGGGTGACTTTAGGTTCACTAGATCCACTACTACTTACTTCCTCTTTCTTTCTCCATGTATTATTCATATGATCCCTTATTTTTTCAATAATCTCATTTCTTTTAAATTATTCATTACTCAGTGCTTGTGCTCTACATTCTCTTTTTATGTGACCAATCTTGTGGCATTTGTAACAGACCAAACTTCCACTCATCCAACTCTTGGATTTACCTCTAAAATGTGTCCTTAAAATTATTTCTCCAATATAACCATATTCACCACAATAATGAAAACTATACCATGTATTGTAATCCCAATTGTATGTGTTACATTTCCTAGATGCATTACTCTTCTTATTGGATGTCCACATTGGTTTTGCATTGGATCTACATTCTTGTACTTTATGACCATAGTTCTGACAGTTGTACCAATGTCCTTGAAATCTAGGTGCAGTAGGTGCTTTACTAACTTTTTACCTGCATTCCTATGCCTAATGTCCATGCTTCTTATAATTAAAACACTTTCCATTGAATTTAGGCTTGGGATTGAACTTACCATTTTTTCTTCTACAGATGTTTGTTGTGTGCCTTGGCTTTCCATAATGAGGGAATGTAGGTTTGTTGTTCTTTTTCTTTGCATTCCTCTATTCTCCATTGTTTGATGATTCTCCTTCTTTAGTGGATGATAGGTACTCATCATGTCCTAGTCCAGAAGTGTCACTGGATCTTCTTGGTGATCTCAATAGTTCCTCAAAATATTTTATAGCTTCATTAGGCTTCTTTATCCTTTCATTAAGTTCATTTTTAGATCTCATCTCATTCTTTAGTTGATTGTTCTCTGATCTCAAACTTGTGATTTCCATATATTTCCTCCTCAACTCTTGATTTGCAAGTAACAGCTGGTTTACCATATCCAATTGAATATTTGTTAGCCTTTTCATATCACATGTCCTTTCATTAAGTCTTATATCCCTTTGTCTCTTTTCCTCTTTTGTCATTGTCTTGTCTTCTTCAACTTTATTTTTTTATTCAATCACTTCACATAATCTTACTAATTGGATTTCATGTTCTCTCTTTAGAATTCTGACATCTTCATTCAATATGTTGTATCTTTCTAATAGATCTTCTATAGCTACATCACTTTCAGTAGAGCTTCCATTATCAAATAGAACTTTAGTATCCCCTTCTTGATATTGTGTGTCATTCAGTTGGATTGCCAATTCTTTCCCTCTGCTTAAGGATTTCTTCAATTCTCCTATGGATGCTTCAAGATGGTGCAATGCAAGCTGAATATCAATCTTTTGATTCTCTATGATCTTTCCCAACTTATAAACCTCCATCTCCAAGACCTTAATCTCTCAAATGGTTATACTTCTTCTAAGAGAACAAAGCTTTGATACCAATTGTTAGAAATCTAAAATGGGAAAGTGAGATACTGAGAGGGGGGGTGAATCAATTATCTATAAAATTTGATACTTTGAAACTAATTCTATAGGTATACCATAAATAGGGGTGGGGATGACACCCACAAATCTTCACTACTATAGTATTAAAGTGTGCATGTTAGGGATATAATGTTTGATCAATTCAGATGATCTACCCTATGAGGGGTCTTCCCTGTTAAGAGATTTCATACTTATACAATCTACTTTGACTAAAGGATTTGATGTTGGCAAGTTGACTATACTATTGTATATGACTATATATAGTGTTGTCATTATGGCAACAAAGTCATATAGATTTTTGGAGTCATCACACTTAATCATAAGATCATAATATGGCTAAGTATGAAAGACTAGACAGTTAGCAGAGCACTAGGAGAACAGAGCATCAATGCACCTATGTATGACCCAGTTATGGTATGCCCCCTTGAAGTTAAGCTTGTAAATATTCATGCTAAGTCTAAGAGTGCATGATTAGATGAGTCAGTATCATGAAGATACAACCAAGTGAAGTGGCACGGTTAGTGAATGCTAGAACAAAATAGAGTATGCAGCCAACTATTGCTATTTTGATTAGCGGTTATATTTTTTTTTGAAAGGATATGAGCCTATTGTATTTGGGTTATAGACATGATTATATCTTTATTTATAAACATGCTTGAGATAATTCACTTGGAAGCATTGTATGTAATAGGTTGAAGGACGACCTAGTTAATTATTTTGTTAGCACATATAAATATGACATCTGCCTTTGTAATTAAGTATGGAAGTGGATATAGAGTTGAAATAAGAAGAGCAGAGACATGCAAAGACTAGATAGAATGTGGTAGATCTTTACAAGGGGCTAAAGCATTAGCACACAAAAAGAACTGATCAGACAAGCAGTGTCACAACACCAATTCACCTTACAGATATAGTGTGTATCTGAGATCCGAAGGTTGTAGCCTTCACCACTTGAGCAGTGGGCTCTAGGATAGTGTGTCCCCACCCCTAACAGGGTTATTGTAAAAGACTCCTAATAGGGTTTGACCTTTGACTAGGACACTATACTAAAAGCATTGTAAAGAACAACTAACAGGATTATAGATCTTCTAACAAGGATCATAAAACACTAGTGCAGTTCTTAGTGGGTGTCAATGCCCATCAAGGTTTTTACCTATTTGGGTTTCCCCGTAATCATTTTTGGTGTTATGTGTTGTGATTGTTTATCTTACTTGCATTGATGTTCATTTTAGTTTATAAGCAATCAAGTTAAGTTTCAAGAGACAAGAAAAAGTAATATTATAGTGAACACTGATTCACCCCCCCCCCCCCCTCTCCTCAGTGTTCCCATTACTAACAATTGGTATCAGAGCTCTGGTCCTCTGAAGAAAAGTTTAACCAATTGAGGAGATCAATGGGTTTATAAAAAGAAAAACATCTGAAGAAGAATCTTATGGTAGCTCTTGAAGACCTTGACAGATTTGAGAAAGAAGTTGAAGAACTGAAATTGAAAATCAGTGGTGCACAAGTTTTCATCAAGAAGCTAATAAAAGATTTGAAATATTGTTCAACTAGTGGTTTAGGGAAAATAGTCAAAAAGCTGAATGAGGAAAATACATCTTTGAAAGATCAAATTGAAGAGTTGGAAGAAAATCTATGTAACAATCAAGAAGCCTATGATGAGTAGGTCAAAGAAAACAAGCAGCTGGATGAAGAGCTAAGGCAAGCTAACATGAAAATCTTGGAATTAGAAAAGAGCAAGAAAAAGGTGGAATTTGAATTGATTGATAAAGAATCACATTGACAAATTACATACAAGCAAGGATCTAATAGAATCTCATTTGTATGCACTAAAGCTTAAAGGAGATACCAGCGATATTGGATTCAATGAAGTACAAAATCAGATTGATGGCATGAGAGCAAAGATGAAAGCACCAGAAGACACTAAAGATACTAAGAAGACTAGAAAATAGACTAAAGACAATGTTGAACCATCTAAGGATGAGTGCAAGCAAATAAAATGAATTTGTTATGCCTATAACAAGCATGGACATGTAGGAAGGGATTGTAAAGAGGTAAGACCTTTCAATGGCTATTGTTATTCATGCAATAAATTTGGTCATAGAGCTATGAATTGTAGATCCAGTCAAAAGAATAAGACTTTGCATAATCAGAGAAATCAGTTATAGAAAAATATATGTTTTGAGAACATTACATGTCAAATATGCAACTACAATGGTCACATAGCTAGATAATGAAAATGGTAACCCACATGATTGCGACAAGGAATTTAAGGCCTCCAGTTATTTGTCACTCTTGTAACAAGACTGGTCACATCTCAAAGTTTTGCAGATCAAAAGCACAAAATCAAGAAAGTCCTAAAAATCTAGAAGTATCAATATTGGATGAAGCAGGAGAAGTCAAGTTTGTGAAAGCTACAGATGATGTGAGCTTGATTTTGACATAAGAAAAGAAGGATAATGATAGTAGCACAGTAGTAGATGCATCCTTAGTGGACACACCTTCTACTTTCGGATGAATGACCACCATGGTCATAGGAGGAGCTGAATTAGCTCTAGACCCCTACGCAACTGGTATACTCACCCTCAGAGTATACACCTTTGGATATAACATTTTGGAGACTATGTGATGCTATGTGCAAGACCGCACTACCTAATTGATAACAAGATGGAAGATTGAAATTCTTAGTTGGATTTTATATTTACACGGAAAGCATTAATGACAAAAATTCACTTTATAGTCTATGGAGATTCACAGATCACTCATTGCATTCAATATTGAGCAATTGGAGATCACGGGAGCTTTAGCAATTGAATTGTGAAGTGTTGTTATTGGATATATTAGCAAAGAAGTGTGCTTGATTGATTATGAAGCCCTAGTTTGATGCAATGGTTCAGAAGCTCTTGGAAACCTCTGTGAAGTGTTAATACAAGTAAGTCATGGCTACACCAGTTTTTTTTTATGTTGCTGAGAGAAAGAGATAAGTGTTTAAGAAGCACCCTTTTAAGTCAACCATACATGACCTAGAAGGTGCATTTTCAAGAACCCCTATGGGTATCATGCATGTAGAGGATATTCGCACGTACATATATTGCAAGAAGGAACTAGTTGGACTTGATAGGATAAGGTCACACCTTGAGTCTATGATGAATCTTGATAAGACATTCCTAGATGAGTTTGTGCATTTAGAAAACCACCCAATTATTGAGTATGCTATGACATATGAGTTTATGAATCTGAATGGAGTAAGATACTGTTGAGTAGAATCACAAGAGATCTCATTTGTGAGATGACAGACCTTTCTAAGATAGGCACCATTCTTCCAGTGGGCAAGGATGTAAAGAAATTGGTTGAGAAGGCATGTAAGTCTAGAAGTGATAGGTGTGGTATGACTATTGAGCCTATTGAGAAGAAAGACATCAAATTAAAGTCTATGATACTTGGTTATATATTTCAACACACAAACAGGGTGAATAGTGTGTCTGTAGCCACTATTGTAGTAGCCATTAGATTGGTGAAAGAGAATGGGGAATCCAATTTGTGTGAAATCTTGCAGAGATAATTGATTGATAATAAAAGAGCCATAAAACATGACAAGAGACAAATATTCAGGTTTGGGTCACTGATCATATATATGTACTTTCATATAGTTGGAAAGGTTTCATATTTGTACCTAGACAAAAGTATGCCTACAATGCCTCAAATATAACTTAAGGCATCTACTGAGAGCACTCTAAAAGACTATATGGAGTTAGAGTTAAAGATATTTAGGATTAAAATGTAGATGAGGTATAGGATACCTAAAAGTATTGTTGAGAAATACAAGGACAATATTTTCTTTATGGTGGAAATAGACATAACTTGCATGGAAGCTGTTGAGCCTAGAACTAAGTGGATTCATCCACTTGGTTATGAATTGGAGGAACCAGTTTTGGAAGCATATGCACAAGTATTATTATCAGCTCCCAAGGATCTTAATGAACCTAGATGGGGAACATATGAAGAAAAGACAAGGGAAATTGATGCGGTCTTGAACAGTGCAACAACCAAGAGGAAAGCATCTAAGATTACATCTGAGATACTTAGAATTCATGGTGTCACATAGGCTGATCTAGACAAAGCTAGAGAAGAGAAGATAGCTATGGAGATTGAGCACATCCATTGTGGAAGCTAAAATCAATGATACAAAGGATAAATAGGGTAAAACAGATGATATCCCTCATGCACCCACAAAAACAATTGATCTGGATACCACATCACCTCCAAGAATATAAAAATATTCTAAAGAGGAAGAAGGAGACTAGCACAAGCCATCCATCCTCTAGGAAAACCAAAAGTCTGAGGAGGAACACTCAAGCACCTCCTGAGGTAGGTTTTAGACCTAGTCTTCAAGTATTGAAAACAAGGATTGTTGATGAAGGATGAATTGATCAGATAGGAAAGTTTAATGAGAAGTACAGTGAGATTGACAAGTCTAAAATACATGGCATGATAATAAAACACATGATCAAGTTCAAGAAGATAGTCTTGGAACTTAAGACAATTATCCTAGACATTGTTTGGAATGTCTTGGATTTTTTGAAGAGATGGGCTATTCAGGAAGATATCAGAATAAGGGAAAGATACTAGATGAAAGCCTCCCTATGTGCTCATTAGAAGACAAAACACTTTTGTTAGACTTGGTGAAGTTTCACCTAAGAACAAAGTTCAAAACCCTACATATAATGGATAAAAACTATGATTTGATAGCAAAAAAGACTGAGAAAGCTTTTGAGAAAGTGTTCTTGGATAAGCACATGTATCCATCTACATTGCCCACAACTCAAGTGCCCTCTAAATGTGATAAGGAGTTAGAGATTGTCAATGCACTAGTAACAGATCCTCAGGACTCAGTGCCCATAATGACAACACCCATAGAGGCAATGAAGTTTGCACCCATAATAGAAACACAAAAAGGTGACACAATCATAATAGATGATGTAGAGATATCAATGGCGGCCATTGACAAAGACTTGGACAAGTTTTAGGAAGCCTTTGTGAGTACACAAGAGGTAGACATTCTATGTGGTGATAATTCACCTAAGAAGCAAGAAGAAGTGATAATTGAGGATCTAACAAGTCAAGAAGAAGAAAAGGAGAAAGAAAAGGAAAAGGAAAAGGAAAAGAAGATAGAAAAAGAAAAAGAGAAAGGAGAAGAAGAGGACAAAGAAAAGGATAGTGAACCAACAGATGAACCATCTGTTGAAATTCCTATCAGAATAAAGATAGGAGTGATGGATAACACTCCTATCACACATATTCCATTAACATCATTGTTGTCAAGTTTGACACCTGACACTACAAGCTTGGACTCATGGGGAGAAGAAGACCTGATTAAGATCAATGTCCTTGCAATGGAGAAAGCTAAGGAGAAACAAGTAATGAGGAACCCTTTGTTTGTTGAGCAGTCAAAATTCTAAACAGCTTGCTACCTTCAGATAAGAAAGTGTCTAAGGTTCATTCAGTTGATGATGTCAGTACCAACCTGATAAACTTCAAAGAAAACTTTTCTAGCTTAGAAGATTCTGCATCCAAGGTTGCAGAAGAGAAATATTTGAAGAAAAGACTAAGTGAACTAGTTGGGAACTTTGCACTTGATCTCATCTCATTGAAGGTTGGTCAAGCCTCACTAAAGGAGATTATAGATAAGGGAAGAAAAATCATTGCAGATTGCATGAGCCAGGATAAGCTAACTACTGACCTATACAAGAAAATTAAGGAAGCAAAAGCCATGATAGACAATGTAAGGAAATCGATGGAAGATCCCTCCACTAATGTGAATATGTGCAATAATGTGTACCAGGGGAAAGTAGACAAAATAGAAAAGGTAGAGAAGAAAATGTCCAAGATAAGGGCAAGACAAACACAGCTCAGAAATGCTCTTGCGCCCTCATTAGATGTACTAAACCAGAACATCAACGAGATCGATGCCACTATGGTGACATATGATCAAGGTCCAAGTTCAGATTTGGAGAAGATGGAGAAATTGACATATGCTTTGTGCACCCATCTCCAAACTATGAATGCACTCATTGCATTTTGGAAGCAAGAGATCCAAAACTTATAGATAGCATATCCGGATGTACTCATATTGTAAGTACTTGTAGATACATTTTTTTGAGCACCTTTGTCATTAATGTCAAAGGGGGAGTATAGTATGTAGAATAAATAATATGGAGCTTTGTATATGATGTAAAAAATAAGTATAGTACATAAATAAAAGGGAGATATAAGTTAGAATATATGATAGCAAATTTTGTATAAGGATACAGTTAGTAACTTCACCATATTCCTTTGTTTCCATTAATGAAAAAGGGGGATATTGTTGGCAAGTTGACTATACTATTGTATATGACTATATATAGTGTTGTCATTATGGCAACAAAGTCATATAGAGTTTTGGAGTCAGCGCACTTAATCATAAGATCAGAATATGGCTAAGTATGAAAGACTAGATAGTTAGCAGAGCATCGGCGTACGTGTGTATGACCAAGTTATGGTATGCACCCTTGAAGTTAAGCTTGTAAGTATGTATTCATGCTAACTCTAAGAGCGCATGATCGGATGAGTTAGTATGATGAAGATAAAACCAGTTAAAGTAGTACAGTCAATGAATGCCAGAATAGAACAGAGTATGCAGCTGACTATTTCTATTTTCATTAGCAGTTATATTATTGTTTTGTAAAGGCTATGCACCTATTGTATTTAGGTTATAGACATGATTATATCTTTTTTCGTAAACATGCTTGAGCCAATTCACTTGGAAGCATTGTATGTAATAGTTTGAAGGCTGACCTAGTTAATTTTTTTGTTAGCGCATATAAATATGACATGCACCTTTGTAATTAAGTATGGAACTAGATATAGAGTTGAAATAAGAAGAGCAGAGACATGTGAATAGCAGATAGAATGTGTTAGATATTTACAAGGGGCTAAAGCATCAGTGCACAAAAGGAACTGATCACACAAGCAGTGTCACAACACTAGTTCACCTTGCAGATATAGTGTGTATTTGAGATCCGAAGGTTGTAGCCTTCACCACTTGAGTAGTGAGCTCTAGGATAGTGTGTCCCCACCCCTAATAGGGTTATTGTAAAAGACTCCTAACAGGGTCTGACCTTTGACCAGGTCACTATACTAGGATCATAAAACACAAGTGTAGTTCTTAGTGGGTGTCAATTTGCACTCAGGTTTTTACCTATTTAGGTTTCCCCGTAATCACTTTTGGTATTATGTGTTGTGATTGTTTAGCTTACTTGTATTGATGTTCATTTAAGTTTATAAGAAATCAAGTTAAATTTCAAGAGACAAGAAAAAGTAATAATATAGTGAACATTGATTCACCCCCCCCTCTTAGTGTTCCCATTCTTAACATTTGAAACTTACAACTAAGTAAGCACTTGGTTAAGAGATTTATGGAAGCCTATTAGGACTACTCTGTTAAGATATTTACAATGATTCATTTGTTAAAATTTATCAATACTTGATCCTTTACTTTTCACTATAGATGTTTATTGTAGATCTCCTCTTTCCAATACTTGTCTAATCTCAAAATCAAATGTAGCTTTGTTATGTCCTTCACTTCTATGCTTGGTCACTCTACCTAATCTTTGCATATGATAATCAAAACACTTCTTCTCTGCATACAAGACATCTTCTTTGTTACATCATTTTAGGGTTTTGATATCTCCTTATATAAACATCTGATCAAGCTTCTAGATCAAGATCAATGATCTAGATTCATTACTTATGTAACTTAAGCATTCCCTTTTTTTGATAGGTTACATAGGTTGCATAGGAATTAATGATTAGAAATACAAAGCATAATCAAATCCTTGATTCTCTCTATAATCATTAAATCTCACTAGAAGTTGGCCAAAATGGTTTAACTTGGTGTTTGTGCCATTACAAACACATATATCAAAACTAGCTTGCTCGGCATACAAAGTCTCTGATGCTCGGTCAAAACTATTCTTCATATATTGGTGCTCGACACTGACTCTTCTATACAACTCGACATAAACTACTCGGTAACTACTGAAGTACTCAATGACCTCCGACTTTCTTGACAGTAACTATTGCTTGGTAACTATATAGAATACAAGTCTATACATGACTCGGCCTTAATAAGATGACTTGGTCATAATGATGACTGACCAAGATTGCCTTGAAAATGACTAAGTGTTAGAAACTAATAGACAACATAACATAAGGATCAACATAATATTGACTCAATTCTCTTGAAATGAATTCCATTTAGACTCAAGATTCGTTGCTTGCCAAGTGTGGGAAGCAAGAGGATTAAAATGCATAAGAATAACAACTGTATTGACTAAATCAGATGCAATGAAATGCATATAAAAAAATGACATCCAAGGCATCAAATACAAATTGAAGAGAATGATAAACAAGCTGAAAACAATAATTAATGCTGAATAACTCACCTTTAATAGTAAATGTTTGGATTTGGTGGAAGAAAATGGCAAAAAATGGGTCATTTTTGGGCAAAAAATGCCCAAAACCATGCCCTAAATGGGTTATTTTTGTGAGTAAAGCATCTTTTAAAATGCAATTTTGATGATCCAAGAATGATCCTTGGGAAATTTAGTGCAAAATTGACCCCATAAGAAGCAAAAATGGTCCAGTTTTGACCATTTTCCATGTGATTTCTTTCCTCAAAATCTTATTTTTCTCAAAAACCCCCAAACTAAGTGGGTTTTTTGAAGTAAAAAATACATGTTTTCCTCTCACAAATTGCCACTTCACAAAAACACATCCAAAGGGAAGTTAAAACACATTTTTTAGATACAAATGCATGTTTAAAAAGACATGTAAATGCCTTCAAATTTGACGTCCATGGCTGCTTTGTTAAATACATACTTCAAACATGTAAAAAAATGTTAAAAGAAATATGTAAATGGCTTAAAAAATGACACCCTAGCGTGTTGGGTTAAAAAAATGCACTTTAGGAGTTGAAAAACATGTAAAAACAAACATGTATTTTGGTTTTAAAAATGACACTTTGGTGTGTTTTGTATTTCTATTAGAAATGCACTTTTTAAGTGAAAATACACATTGAAAAGATATGTTTTTAACTTAGAAAAAGCCATTTCATGACTTATCTTTAAATACATAGTTTAGACATGTCTCTGCATATAGAAACAACACTTTGCATTTAAAAAATGATTAAATAAGCTCTTTTGGAGGACAAGTGCATATTTTGAAAGAACATGTTTTTGGCTTAGAAAAAGCCACTTTCATATGTTTTTCATTTAAACAAACATATAAACATATGCAATTGCATATAAAAAGTGTTTATTTAATGATTATATGACTTAAACTCAAAAAGTGAGTTTTGAAAAGTGATTTACACATAAATAATTTGCAGAGAATAAAAAAAACCCACCCTTGTGCACTTAAGTGATTAAATTTTAATTAAATTTAATATATAACTATAGTTTTAATAAAGTAACATGAAATTAGATCAAAAAGAGCTAATTTCATAAAAATATTAAAAACTGTAGTTAAATCAACTCAAAATGAGTTGAAATTTAAAAATAGACATCAAAATCCATTTTATATATTAAATATAATTTTAATTCGTGTAGTCGACCGTAAAAAAAATCCACTTTTGAAAGTTTTTTCATAGAACATGCAGTTAGCCTGAAAAATCCACCTGTTGCATAATAACTTGAGTTATATAACTTCGTTTGATGTCTAAGATAGCTCAAAACGAGCGGAATTCAAAGGGCTATTGACTTAAGGGAAAAAAAAAGATTAAAAACTACTTACACGAAAGGGGAAAATGAAGAATAAACATGAATATTGCCAAAAATCAAGTGCTTGTAGTCAGAGAATAAAAACTCATCTTAACAAGCAATAAGGTGATTAATGTGACGAGAACCCTCAAAAGGGGTGCATGAAATATGCAAAATAAAGAATATTTTAGGGATGACGAATTTTCTTCATAAAACATTATCCAAAACATTAAAAACATAGAGGATACACCTATAAATTCATAAGAAAATCATATAGGGTTGTCACAATTTTGTGATGTCAAAGTTGAGGAAAACACTCCCTCAATATTGGTTTGTTTCTCCTCCTCAATTGTGTCCATATTCTCTTTAGATTTCTACTCATCATGGATTACTATTGGGTCAACATGAATTGTTCTATCTTCCTTTTCTACTATCTCTCCATCATCTACTCCCATGATTCTAGGTTCCTCCCTATTCTTATTAGATTTAGAGGGGACACTAACATTTTTACTATTCTCCTTTCTAGGGTCCTCCATCAAACTCTTGAGGCATATATTGTTAGTCATAGATTGTCTCCTAGTTTTCACACTTTTGTTTATTCTTATTGGTCTGTAAGCAACATTACCTATTTTTAGATTAATATCATTGCTTATGAATCTTGATTTATTGAGATTATTTACAAGTGATTCATTTTCTCTCTTTTTACTAATAATATTAGATACATTAATGACACCATGGTAAAATGAGGGCTCAATGTTCTACAACCTCCTAGTTGTGTATGATTGAATGTGGACCTCAAATCCAACACACGTGCAACATAGTCCTTACTCACATGATCGAATTACGGGAAAAAATATGAATTATTCAATCCGAAATCCATTGTGAAGTAACCTGTTCCCTCCTATGTAGTCAGGGTGTTTAAAATTTCTCTTAGATTGAAAGCCAACAACCATAAGACCAATTATACAATGGAGGATTTAAAAGAAAAGCATATGCAAGAAATCAAATTGCAATTAAACTAGTATGAATGCAATTAATCTAAAATGAGAATGCAAATTCTTTTTGGTATTTTCAAATAAGAATGCAACTAGATTAAGAACAAGTAAGCAAACTAATTAGATGAGAGAAAATGCAATATTATGCTAAATGAACTAACTAAAATAATGCACTCAAAAGCTTTGAATCTCAAGAGATGTAGTAGAATTTCGCTATCATCTATGTGCTCTCAAAAGTTGGATCTTTGGAAAGGGAAAACAAACTCTTTAAATAGAAATGCCAAAAGGGGAATGAAGAGTTTCTTGATTTGAAACTCCTAACTCTTCATTCCTCTTTGAGACTCTTCACTTGTTTGTTGGAGAATGAGACAAATATGCAAGCAATTATTTAATTAAAGAATGGAATTTTTTCCACATGTGGGGTATGACTCTTCGAATAAATCTAATAATTATATTCAAATAAAGAGGTGTCCATTTGAAGCACTTAGGACTTTAGAATTAAATTAATTTATCATAGGGGTAATTTAGCTAATATAAGTCAAAGACTTTAGGAATTAATTTAGTATTTGATTATTGCAATTTAGGGTCTTTGCAACTGACATCAAGTCAAATAGAGCCAAGTAGGAGAGAGAAAATTTTCTAGTGAGATAGGACTTTGATGACATAGAAAATTGAAGAAATGCACCAAAATTTGATTGAAATGATTAGCTGCCATTTTTGGGGTATTACATTTGCCCCTCTTTGAATTGATGTGTGAACAACGCGTTGATTCAAAGAATAGTCTGAAGTGACAGATGACAAGAATTTCTAAAGTCCAAGTTAGATTGCGAAGACAACGGTCTTAGAAGAGAACTGGAATCAGGGTTAGATTGCCCCAATACCAATTGATGAAGATGCAAATTTAGGACTGTCTCTAGAATCAGGGTTAGATTGCCCTAATACGAAGCTTAGCCCTCCGAGACCCAGGTTAGATAGCCCAGATAATGGTATAAAAGAGATTTCAAGAGCCATCTCCAGAACAAAGCTTGACTCCCAGGGATTAGGGTTAGATTGCCCCAATACCTAAAAGATGTCAAGAATCCTCTCCAAAATGAAGCTTGATTCTCGAGGATCCAAGTTAGATTGCTCAGATACCTAAAAGATAGATGATGAGATAAGTAGATGTGAGACATCGAGATGCCCCAAGCAATGAAAATTGATGATTTAGATTAGACTGATTCAAGAATTGATTTGACAAGATTCAATGATGCAATCATCCTACCCCCTCGGGAGCGAAATCAAAAGATGACACGTCAGAAGATGATTGACAGCAAGAGGTTGCAGATAAGGATAAGATTGAAGATCTAGAAGATAAAGCAGATTAGAAGTAGTTTGAAGTGATCCAAAGGTCCTGTTGACCAAGTTTGACCATGGTTGACCAAATTTGACTAGAGTTGACTTTGATGAAAAGAGAAAAGATCTCAAGAACATGATGCAAAGATGAGGATCTAGCAGGAAAATGACGCCAAAAAGCTGACTGCACAAGTGTCCGATCCCAAAGGGTCTCATAATTTAAAATGCAATTTTGAGCTATCTAGAGATGTCAGATTTCGATTTCGATCCTAAAAACTTGTGAAATCATGATGAATCTAGGATGAAAGATGAGAACCTTTGATGAAAAGAAGACAATCAAGAGAGCACCAAACACTATCTCAAATGCAAGCCTAGAAAGTGCAAACCCAAAATGAGCGGATGCAATCCTAGGACTTGGTTGTTGGACTCACTGTATTTGTCATCATAGAGCCTTTTAAGTTAGGAAAAATGCAAGATGCCACACAACCCTCACTAATATCACTATCATGAGAATATGAATATGACATCAGTCTTAGATTTGTCTGAATGAGGTGTAAGCATTAAGGCACAAGAAGCCAGAATGACCTGAACACCTATTCCTTTTGATTTAGCAAGTTAACATAAGCAGCAAAGCACATTTTCTAGAATGACCTAAATGTTGCTTGCGACAAACACACCAAACACGCAAGAGTTCCTTCTTTTTCCAAAGAGTGCTCGCAGTGACCCTTACGTTCACTTAGCAGGACGAGCGTTAGCAATTTCACTTGTAGCAGAAAGAAGTCACTCAAAACAAACAAGGAGAAGAACCAACCTCACCAAAGTGTCCATATAAAAGGAGTTGAGGTACCCATGGCTATCCAATATGTGATGAAGGCTCTTACAGATGGACACCCCTCTTAGATAGATTCTTTGGATCATTGGAACTAAACCAACAACCAGAAAGAAAAGAAAAAGAAAACAAACAAACAAGCAAAGGAAAAGCTCAGCATGCTTCAAAGGAACACAAAGTCAGTTTTAGTTTCAATTTCAGTTTGTGTTCAAGCGAATTGAAGTCAAATCAGAAGCAAATAACATTCAAAGTCTCGACAGGATAGTGACAACAGGCAGACGCAATGAGAACCACTAGTGACCATTGTGAGAGACAAAGTCTCAAGAAGATATCAGAGCGCAAACCAAGTATCAGCAGGCAAATGCAGTGAGAACCATTGGTGACCGATACAAGGAAGATTCTCAAAAGAGAGAATAAAGCATGAGTGAAACATCAGCAGGCAGATGCAGTGAGAACCACTGGTGACTGATGTAAGGAAGAGATCCCAAAAGAGAGAGATCGAATGAAAGCTAAGTATCAGTAGGTAGGCATAGTGAGAACCACTGGCGACCGATACACAAGAGATCCTCAAGGAGAGAAATCTCAAAAGTAGCTAGGCATCGGCAGGAAGACGCAGCGAGAACCGCTGGTGACCGATGCAAAAACTTCTAAAAGTGATAGGACAATGCCCCCTAGATTAGGAAGATGCCCTCAAGTGTGAACCAGTTCCAATCCATGAAGAGTCAAGGGAAATCTTGAAGACCACTGAAGGCAAGAGCATGAGCTAGCAAACTAAAGCAAGAAACGAGCTAAAAGAAGGAAACAAACTAAAGCAGGAAACTAAAAGCTAAGCGACACTGAGATGAGATGTAGCTTTAGGAAACAAGAGGTGCCTGTTTACTAGGTTTTCACCATCTTGGCAGAGATTCTATTTTTTCTACGATGATGCCTGTTTACCAGGTTTTCATCAATGGCACATTTTCTTCTTTTTCGATTTTTTTGTACTTTTCTCTTTTTTTTATTTTTTTGTATTTTTGAATTTTTCATTTTTTTGTATTTTTGATCTTTTCATTTTTTTTATTTTTTTATTTTTCAATTTTCTATTTTTTTAATTATTATCAAGGCGCCTGTTTACCAGGTTTTCACTAAGATGATCATTTTTTCAGGACATTTTGCAATTTTTAGGATTTTTGCAATATACCATTTTTAGAATTTTTTCAGGACCAATAAGTATGTACATGAGCATGCCGAGGATGTCTCAACTATAGAACTTCTTTAGATGAAGAGAGTTGATTGGCTCTTTGAGTTTCTCTCCTTCAGTGGTGATCTCTGGAAACACAGTCACTTATAGTAGTAGTCAGCAGAATCAAAACCAAATGTTGTAGCAGTAATAGGAGAGCCAACCAATAGAGTCCAACTGTCAAGAGATCCATAGTCAAGGAAAGATCACTTAAGTGAGACCCACAAATATCCTCATGGACACACTTTAACTCTTTATCAGATTTCCCATGCTCTAAATGATCAGGGAGAGTACGTTCTAGATTTCTCTTAGTCATGTCATTAGCAATGAGGAGATGCTGATATGCACTTTGGGACAAGGCAAGATGGAGTGAAGAGGGTAAAGTATGAGAGGTAAGGGTGATGGAATAGAAGGAAGTATGAGAATTTTGGAAGCTCGAATGACAACTTTGATTTTTCCTTTCTTTGGAATCCACATAGATTTTGAATTTTTTCTTCTTTACTTTGAGGTGCTTTTGATGACAATGCCTATAGAATGGATTTTGAGATCCATTTTTTATTTTATTTTTTGGCTTTTGATTGTCTTCTTCTTTTTGAGGACCTTTGCGGTCTTTTGAACACCTCTGTTGCTTTCCTTTCTTCGTAGTCACATGTTGATTAGATGGGACATGGTGACCTTGAGATATAAGTGGATTCTCATTATTTTTGTTTTTATGTTGCACATCCAAGTTACTTCCAAAAGACTCGGGAATGGTGGATGAAAGAGGCTTATATGATTGGTTCAGGTGGAGAGGTGGAAATGGAAGTGGATGGACCACTTTTCTTGGAGATGAAGAGGGAAGAGAAGTCGATGTGATGGGCTCAAGTGCAAATATATCAGTATCATCCTCATCATTCATGAATGCATTAGATAGATCAAGAAAGTAATCTTCCATAGAGGGTTGTCGATTGTGAGTCATCTTAGAAGAGTCATATAGGTTTGGAGGAATATTAGGTGAGCCTAACCAAGATGACCTATTCCAAGAGTTAGGTCCCCTTTCAGGTGGTAAGAGTGCACGAATAGGAACCATTTCAATTCTGGATCTACCAATATTCCATGAAGCTGTAATAGAATGGGGTCTTACATACCCATGATTTGCAGAAGCAATAGGAGTGTAGCTTGGAGTAGATGGCCTAGGAGCCATAGGAGGGTGGAAAGGATCATCATCAATAGCTTGATCTGGAGGATCATAACTTTCTCCTCTTTCTGAGTTGTTAAGACTAGCATATAGGTGCATAGCATCAATTGGTATTTCCATAGTAGCATCTGATATAGAGTCCCATTCAGCTAGAGACATAGTTGGAGGTAGACTTTCTTCATTGTTGTCATCTAATATAGGAAGTGTTTCTTTAACAGTAGGATCTTGTTCAATAGTAGAAGCAGCAAAGTAATCTGGAATAGGCATACCTTGAGGCATACCCAAGAGGAGGGAAGCATCCAATAGTTTCTCCCAATCAGTATGTGTGCCATTGGAGTTGGCAGCAATAGGAGTCTATTCAATAGAAGAAGTGGTGGAACAATCTAGAATAGGCATACCTTGAGGCATACCCAAGATAAGGGAAGCATCCAACAGTTGCTCCCAATTAGTATGTGTGCCATTAGAGGCAATGACATATTCAATAGTAGCTGTAGTAGTATAAATCTATTCAGTAGAGTGTATAAAATCCTCCTGGTGAGGACCAATATCATGTTCTTGAAGCACTTGAGAAGGTAGATAAGACTCTTTCTGGTAGTCTGAATCAAAATTTTGATCATTCAAAGGTCTTTCATATGTCATAGGCTGAATCTGTGTTTCTTCATGTGAGTGCAAGTTGTAGCTAGGTTGGTCAAGCTCATAACTCTGATAGCTAATACCAAATCCATCTTCAAAAGGTTCCTCACAGGAACGTGGAGATGGAGGGAGAGTTGTCAATGTCAACATGGATTCAAACTGATATTCCCCCATGCCAATATCTTTGATCTTCAAGGTCTTTTCAACTTCTTTTAGCTTAGCATCATAGAACTCAATGGACTCTCTATTGGTGGGAACAAAGTTGTCTATCATTTGGGTAAGCATCTTAGCAGAGCAAGTATTTTGGCTAGCACTATTGTCAATGAGGACGTGAGGGATACTCTTGGGGCCTATCATAACTTTGGTGTGCAGGAGAGCATTATGCAGGTGGCTCAGCAAGTGATCATCTTCTTTAGAGTAGGATAAATAATGAGGTGAAGTCAAGTGACCCACCATAGATTGAAATTGGTCGAGATTGAGATCTTTGGGGATGTTTACCTCACTGAGGGTTTTATCCATAGATAGTTTTGGTCCGGATGTCAAAGGTTCAGGACCTTTGAGAACAATCTTTGCATGAGATCGAGTGATAGCATTCACACAAGCTGGAGACTGTGTGGAGTTATAAGAGGGAGGTGCAGGGCCTCGCAAGATAAAGGGAGTTTTGGGTTTAGGAGTATCCTTGCTCCCTAGAGAAATGATCATGTCACAGTATTCAACATCAACAAGTTTAATCTCATTGATGACAATGTTGCTAGTATCATACATATAGTTGACCACATTGTTGGTACCTTTAGACTTGGATAATTCACTTTTCCCATGAGGAGGAAAGGAGTCTTTAAATTCCTGATGATCTGAATTCCTATTATGGTTTTGTACCAAAGTCCTATAAACCACATTGAGAGGTTTTCCCAAGGAAGTGGAGTCACGCTCAGGTTGAGAGAGCCAAGATTTGTTTCTAGCAAATCTTGAAGGTGGTTGAGTTTTTGTCATAGCCTTCTCAGTGCCTTTGATCATTTGTATGCTAGAGCTAAGATTAAAGATAGACTTTGAGGGTTTTGGCATCACATTGTCAACAACCCTGTCATCCATAACATCTATGTTTCTATTGACAATCTTATCCTTATCCATGTTCGAGGGAGAAGGTCATTGCTTGTTGTCTTTGTTCAAAGTCAATTCTCCCTTCTTGACCATAAACGCTTCTATCCTCATAGCCCACCTAATCATATTGATAAAAGTGAGGGGACCTTGCAATCATACTTGGTATCCAAAATCTAGGACAAGATTGTCCAAGAAGATATTGAGCTTTTCAAACTCGGGTAATTCATGTGAATACTTCATGCATAGTTGTCTCCATCTCTGGAGAAATGTTAGGAGAGGCTCCCCTTGTTGTTGTTTCAAATTGCAAAGGTCCTGGATGTTGATCGAATATTGAAATTTGTGGGATTGATCATAACTCTTGTCATTTTGAGACTAACCTTGACCTTGGTCATTTGGATATTGCTTATGACTAGTGCTAAATTTACCTCCCCTTGGGAAGTGGAATGGATCTCCCATATTGTTGGTAGTATTCTGAGAGATCGTGAAAGAGTCAATAGGCTCAATTTTAGAAAGTGACCCTTCAGAGTCTTGCTGGTCTTCAAAAAATGGGTTATAATATTCTTGAAATAATAAGTCAGACTATAACTGAAACAATGGATTATAATACTCTTGGAATGAGGAGGAATGTGAGGATCTCTCACAAAGTTTAGATTTCATAACAGATTCAAGATGACCTATGTCTTGATTAGGAGATTCGCTTCTATCTTGATCAGTATTTTGAATGGGGAAATTCTTTCCAATTCGAGTTGTGACAGTCATAAATGAAGATGTGATGAGAGGAGACTCAGGATAATGCTAGACTCTATCTCTAAGAACAACACAAAAGAGACAAGGGATAGCTACGATGCAAGATGAATCTGGTACGAATCATCAAAAGAGGGGGCTAGAATAGCTAAGATAGACTATTGCAACACAAGATACAAAAGGCATAAAGAGATAATGTAAATCAATGAGAGATGACACAAGTCAAAGTGAAGATCGATCAATTCCTAACTCAAAACAACTAGTTTCTGACAGCGAATGATAGGAAAGTAGAAAAATAGACCTCAAACAAAAGGCAGACCAGATTTATGTCATTGATCAAGCACGTAAGACAACAATCAAGGAGTTCAAGAAAACAATTGTCTTCAAAAAATGAGCAAGGGGCAAAGCAACCTTGCACATGAACAAGAATAGTGACTTAGTATTTCTACTCCTTAAGAACTACTTGTGTATGTTCTTGAAAATGTTTTAGCAGGCACTTAGAACACAACAACATCCTAGCAAGCTATCTACAAGGCTATACATAGCTCTTCTAAAGGGAGTCCTTGATATATGCAAGGTACGTGAAGCCCAAATTCGTAGATGAGAAGAATCCGAAATCACACAGCTAGGGGGAGACAGTAACCCAAATCTCCTCCTTCACTTCTCAAAGGTATAAAGTTCTTTGAGGCTTAGCCAAGAGTGAAATCTAACTCATTCCCAAGAGAGGTGTTTTTGGATTCACCTCCCGATATTTATACTCTGCCGGAACATGGGAGTTAAGGTCATCCCTTGAGGTGATGAAATCCCCAAGCAGGCCTTCTAAAAATAAAAAAGTAAGTAATTCACTATCAAAAGTATTGGAAAGCACTAAAGGTGGAACACTTAACTCTTCAAGTAAATGTGAAGTGAGTCCAAAAAGTGGAACATTTAACTCCTCACACAAACTCAAAGCGAGTCCACACCTTAGAAAACTAATGAGATCAAGAAAGCATAAAAAGGGAGAAATTTTGTGGAACACTTAACACTCTTTTCAAGTAGAGCCCTCCCCTATGTATGAATGCTGACCTTGCATCCAAAGGGTGGTAATGAGGGGCAATTAGAAATAAGCGAGTCCAATACCTAATTAGCGAGTCCAATACCTAAGTTAGCTAACAAGCTCAATCAAAAGTACTCTAAAGTTGCTTATCAATACTACTCACAAATGAAAAAGAGTTGAATCAATAAAATATTTAACTTTCTAAGAAAACATAGAGTGAGTCCACAAAGTGGTGCATTTAACTCCCTATGCAAACAAGGAATGAATCCATGCCCTCAATCACTCAATGGGATATTTGATATTGGAAACCAAGAATTACTTATGGTTTAAACAGAAGCATTCACTTACACAAACTTGTAAAAAAAAATCTATGTTCTTTCATTTCCCATTAAGAGCATCAATTGAAATGTGTTCTATGAAAGCATGTAAACACTCAAGCCAAACACATGAGAGGTTCATTCTTATTTCCAAAATCCAAATGTTTTAGAGATGTAACAAAATACTTCAAGTCCAACGCAACGCGCTTAGTAAATTTTACCTTTTTTTTGTTTGTTTTAAGCATTTTCCATGAAAGCAAGCCATGAACCTTCAAATGATCAAGACAAGAAAAAAAGAAAAAAAGATATGCAATGTATATCCAACTTATGCAAACCCTAAGATGGTTAGATATGAAAATCAATTGTTAGGAGTTTGATTTAACATATGTAACATTGCTATCTTCAAGACAGTCTTTAAATAATGATTTATTTGACCCACCAAAACTCCAAACCAAAATTTATAGAAAACACAAAGTTTGAAGATAATTACCATATCTATCACCTCATAAAATCTTAAGGTCTTATAACCTCATTTGATTCCTCAAACAATTGCTTTTTCAGACTACAAATTCTGATCAACATCCCTGTCATAATTCAGATTTAAAATACCAAACCCTGCCTAGGAAATCTCATATCTTTCTCAAAAAGAATCCAAATGAAACCAAAATAATTTCAAAGTAACTATTAATTAATCTAGTTTCCAAATATGTAAGCCATTTATTTTTCCCATTCATAAATCATTTTCTAAGAATAAATCATTGCTTGCAACTCCAATACAGATTGTTAAAAACCAGTTTTCACTCAAATGCCCATAACTTTCACAAATATGCATAAAAATGACTCGAACCAAAAGAAAATGAAAGATAATTAATTTATCTTTCCAATTAATATTATTATAGGTCCTCATTTTTCACAATTTTTCCGTACCAAATGTTTCAATCTGACTATATTCAAGGAATCTCAAATCTGCAAATACCTACTTTCATTAAAATGATCATAACTTATTCATTTCTTTATAAAAATGAACCAAACCAAAATCATGAGAAAGAGGATTCATCATTATATCCATCCATTACTATATTATAGGGTTTCTAGGCTGTACATGGCCGTACAAGGCCTGGAACCAATACTAAAACTGAAAAACCAATCAAGCATGAGGCCAGAAATTGATCTTTTCTGCCCCACGGTGGGCGCCAAAATGTGTATGATTGAATGTGGACCTCAAATACAACACACACACAACATATTCCTTACTCACATGATCAAATTATGGGAAAGAATATGAATTATTCAATCCGAAATCCATTGTGACGCGACCTGTTGCCTCCTATGTAGTCGGGGTGTTTAAAATTGCTCTTAGATTGAAAGCCAACAACCATAAGACCAATTCTACAATGAAGGATTTAAAAGAAAATCATATGAAAGAAATCAAATTGCAATTAAACTAGTATGAATGCAATTAATCTAAAATGAGAATGCAAATTCTTTTTGGTATTTTCAAATAAGAATGCAACTAGATTAAGAACAAGTAAGCAAACTAATTAGATGAGGGAAAATATTATGCTAAATGAACTAACTAAAATAATGCACTCAAAAGCTTTGAATCTCAAGAGATGTAGTAGAATTTCGCTATCATCTATGTGCTCTCAAAAGTTGGATCTTTGGAAAGGGAAAACAAACTCTTTAAATAGAAATGCCAAAAGGGGAATGAAGAGTTTCTTGATTTGAAACTCCTGACTCTTCATTCCTCTTTGAGACTCTTCACTTGTTTTTTGGAGTGAGACAAATATGCAAGCAATTATTTAATTAAAGAATGGAATTTTTGCCACATGTGGGGTATGACTCTTCAAATAATTTGAATAATTAAATTCAAATAAAGAGGTGTCCATTCGAATAACTAAATAATATTAATTCCTTTTTGATGTGTAATTAGCTAAAGGGGGTAGATTTAATTTAATTTATCATAGGGATAATTTAGCTAATATAAGTCAAAGACTTTAGGAATTAATTTAGTATTTGATTATTGCAATTTAGGGTCTTTGCAACTGACATCAAGTCAAATAGAGCTAAGTAGGACAGAGAAAATTGCCTAGTGAGATAGGACTTTGATGACATAGAAAATTGAAGAAATGCACCAAAATTTATTGAAATGATTAGGTGCCACTAATACATTTGGGGTGAAATTGCGACGGCAATTTGCGACGACAGGGAAATGTTAAGCGGTTATGGATTTGTTTTTTCAAATATGGCCCGACACCGTCGCAATTGCGACGTTGTCAGGATATAATTGCAAAAAAAAAAGGAACGTTGTCATTTGTGTTTTCAACAGCGCCGAGAGAGATTCCCTCCGCGAAATCAAGCAGGTTATCATTTGTGTTTTGAACAAAGCGGGTTGTCATTTGTGTTTTGAACAGCACCGAGAGAGATTCCCTCCACAAAATCAAGCGGGTTGTCATTTGTGTTTTCAACAACGCCGAGAGAGATTCCCTCTGCAAAATCACAGCTACAATTTCTGAGTACGTTGGGTTTATTTTTCTTTTGTCATTATTATTTAATCTGGTATTCAGCTGTTAGAGAGCTAAAATACCCAGAAATGAGGACATATCTGTGTTGAATTTATTGTTAGCGGCTTTGGTTATTTAGAATGCTTCCCGACAATACTTAATAGGATGCATTTGGTTTTCAAAGCTTTCACTGACTTGGATTCAAGATTCTAAGACTTTCACGTGCCTTGCTTCAGTTGTTTCCGCAAACAAATCGCGTGCCTTTTGTATGCTTCCACATTTTATATACATGTCCATCAGGGTAGTCACCACCACTATATTTGACAAAAACCCATCTTCAATTACTTTTTGGTGAATTTCCCTACCCTGTTCTATGACTGTACCTCTGGTTTTAATGTATAAAAATGACCCAAATTTCAAAGGAAGTATATGATAAATTCCACCTAACACTTCCTAATCCCTGGACAGTGTCTTCTTACACTTTGAAACAAACAATTCCAAAGGGAATTAGCCTCTAGGGCTCTGCAACACCCAAACCCACAATTCTTGGCTCTAAACCCTTCTTAACTAGGGCATTCTCAATCACCTGATTCTACACCCTTCAAATCCAAATTAGTGGATGATTCACCATCTCACAAACATTATACAATGTTCCACATTATAACAATCCACCCTTGCTTGGATAGATCACTCACTGCTATACATTAGCATTCAACTCAAGGTAATTTCCCACAGTTTATCCTGTGATCACACTGTTTTCCACAAAACTTTGCCTATGCAATGTCAGTACTTCATAATACAAGTTAGTTATTGTCATCCCATGAATATTAGGCCTTCTATGTTACAGCAAAATCAAAGTAAACTCATTCAAAACGGTTTAGAATGGATGAAAGAAATCCTTCTAACTCATGTATGTGTTAGTTCAAACAAATGAGGATAGTCCCTCTAAAGACAACATGATAATGTACACTCATAGTAAGTGTACATTATCATGTTGTCTTTAGAGTGACTATGCTCATTTGTTGAAGAAGAAAAGCATTAATGTGGCTGAATAGCAATACATTCAAGTGGCAATTACACAAGGGACAGTCACTGTGAGATGTCCTCATTTGTGACTGTCCTTACAGTGAGTGTACATTATCATGTTGTCTTTAGAGTGACTGTCCTCATTCTGTAAGTGTACATTATCATGTTGTCTTTACAGTGACTGTCCTCCTTCAAGTGGCAATTACACAAGGGACAGTCACTGTAAAGACAACATGATAATGTAGAGGAACGTTGTCATTTGTGTTTTCAACAGCGCCGAGAGAGATTCCCTCCGCGAAATCAAGCGGGTTATCATTTGTGTTTTGAACAAAGTGGGTTGTCATTTGTGTTTTGAACAGCACCGAGAGAGATTCCCTCCACAAAATCAAGCGGGTTGTCATTTGTGTTTTCAACAGCGCCGAGAGAGATTCCCTCTGCAAAATCACAGCTACAATTTCTGAGTACGTTGGGTTTATTTTTCTTTTGTCATTATTATTTAATCTGGTATTTAGCTGTTAGAGAGCTAAAATACCCAGAAATGAGGACATATCTGTGTTGAATTTATTGTTAGCGGCTTTGGTTATTTAGAATGCTTCCCCACAATACTTAATAGGATGCATTTGGTTTTCAAAGCTTTCACTGACTTGGATTCAAGATTCTAAGACTTTCACGTGCCTTGCTTCAGTTGTTTCCGCAAACAAATCGCGTGCCTTTTGTATGCTTCCACATTTTATATACATGTCCATCAGGGTAGTCACCACCACTATATTTGACAAAAACCCATCTTCAATTACTTTTTGGTGAATTTCCCTACCCTGTTCTAAAGATCCCATTTTGGCATATGCTTGAAGAATGCTGGCAAAAGTGGTTGAGTTTGGTTTTATACCTCCCAATTGCATTTGTTTAAAAACCTCCAACGATTTTTAAACAAATGCAATTGGGAGGTATAAAACCAAACTATAACAATCCACCCTTGCTTGGATAGATCACTCACTGCTATACATTAGCATTCAACTCACGGTAATTTCCCACAGTTTATCCTGTGATCACACTGTTTTCCACAAAACTTTGCATATGCAATGTCAGTACTTCATAATACAAGTTAGTTATTGTCATCCCATGAATATTAGGCCTTCTATGTTCATGGGATGATCTTCATTATCTCTAAAACTCTACTGCAATGACAAGTCTAGACAAAAGAATGACTGTTTCAGCAGTGACTGGCGTGACAGCAGTCTCAATATAATAGTAAACTCATTTAATAACAAGAATAATTGAATAATCAAACCAAATGATTTGAGACTTAAAAGATCAAGGAACTTGTAGAAATTAAAGTTTATTGCTCGTTGTTTCCTTCACCAGTCCATACACCCGCGCAACAGCAAATTCAAAGTAAACTCATTCAAAACGGTTTAGAATGGATGAAAGAAATCCTTCTAACTCATGTATGTGTTAGTTCAAACAAACTAAGACTTCCAAGATAAATGGAGTTGCAAAAACTAAGAGTTTTATATTTCTTACTGTTGCAGTCCGTATATATCTCCCTTCTTTGTCGTAACAGAGATATATATAAGATTCTTTATAACTTCTCAAAAACTAATCCAACCAATTTTCATCGGTTGGAGCTTAGTTTGAGCCTAACTAAATCCTAAATACTAACTCCCTCCATTGTTAGCTAACCGTTGGATTTTGAAAATTTAAAAATTCCAACTTATAATTAATTGAATTATTTTAATCCAAAGACCACTAAACTCACTAACTTTGATCTCTTATGATTATTAAACTTTCCAAAAGACTTAAACTTCCGCACTAGCCTATTCTAGATTCTTAGAACATTATTGAACTTTGGACAATCTCAGTCCATTGTAAACAAGCTTTTAGTCCTAATAAGGACATCATTACAAACTCATTGAAGTATTGCATTATTTTAATAACATTAAAGGTGCTAAGATCCTCCAATTGACCTGTTGACCCTGTTTATGTATTCCATCCCTCTGATTTGTCCTGAAAGTCTGTATAATCTCCGTCTCCAAATTGGTTGTGTGAGGTGCTCCGGCACCAGTTCTCCAATGGAATAGAAGTTGTTCTTCCTATATCAATGGAAATCCTAGCTCTACAACTTCTAACATTAATTGAAGTAGAGGAAGATGGTGCGATGAATGTCATATTAGTAAAATTGTTGAATCTACAAAAAGCTTATGAGAATGCTTATAATGCCTTGACACATCACCAAAGAATAGTATAATGTGGGTTTGACAAGAGGTATGCAATCCCCCTCTTAAGAAAAATGATATGATTTTGAAGTACAATGAAAGAGCAGCCAATCCAAGTCAACATACAAAGTTTGATGCCTTATGGGAGGGTCCTTTTTATATTTCTCGCTACAAAGAAAATTATGTTTTTGAGTTGGAAAACATGGAAGGTAATCCTTTTGAGATATTGATAAATAGGATCCATCTTAAACATTTCTATTAATAGTTTATCCTTCCTTCTTGTACATAGTAGGTTATTTATGCTTTAAGCTCAATAAGTATCATGAGGTACATTTTCTTTGTTGTTAGTCTCTAGTTTTCTTAAGGTTTGAGCCCATGTTTTACCCCGTGCATAGCATTTTTTGTTGTCCAACACATTTTAAAATGATCACCCCCCTATTATTGTATCACTTCCTCCTTGTTCCTCATTCAAGTGGCAATTACACAAGGGACAGTCACTGTGAGATGTCCTCATTTGTGACAAGGACAGTCACACATGAGGACATCTCACAGTGACTATCCCTTGTGTAATTGCCACTTGAATGTATTGCTATTCAACCACATTTATGGGCCCGTTTGGACCACGACACACAGTAGCATCTACAGAGAAGAATATCCCAGGTGTAACAAGTTGTAAGAATATACCAACAGTTCTAAGAAGTTCCCTAGCACGTAGTAGCATCTACAGAGAAGAATATACAACATGAGGGCAGCCACTGTAAAGACAACATGATAATGTACACTCATTGTATGTGTACATTATCATGTTGTCTTTACAGTGACTGACCTCATTCAAGTGGCAATTACACAAGGGACAGTCACTGTGAGATGTCCTCATTTGTGACAAGGACAGTCACACATGAGGATATCTCACAGTCACTGTCCCTTGTGTAATTGCCACTTGAATGTATTGCTATTCAACCACATTTATGGGCCTGTTTGGACCACGGCACACAGTAGCATCTACAGAGAAGAATATCCTAGGTGTAACAAGTTGTAAGAATATACCAACAGTTCTAAGAAGTTCCCTAGCACATAGTAGCATCTTCTAATTGTCTATACCACTTCACAAGGTATTGTTTGCACACATTGTTTTTGGTTCTTTTGATGACCCTTGTTTTGAAATTGCTATTAGGCCTTGTAGCTTATATGTTTTGATTGATGGAGAGCTTCTAAAGCTAAGCAAGAAGACCATTGCACGAGTTATAGCCGCGCGCTCAAGTTTGAAAATTGTATATTTTTTAATCTAATGTATATTTTAACTAGACTTTTAGCTTATTTTTGCTGTATATTTTAATCTAAAGGGAATCATGGATGTGAACTTGAAAGAATTTTGTACTTAGTTCTTATGGAGAGAATAGTAGTAGTTTACAGTCTAATATCAAATAGAGTTTTCCAATTACAGAAAGTTAATGAATTATAATAGCTTATATGTTTTGATTGTTGGAGAGCTTCTAGAGCTAAGCAAGAAGACTATTGCACGAGTTATAGCTGCGCGCTCAGGTTTGAAAATTGTATATATTTTAATCTAATGTATATTTTAATCCTTTTTCCATGTCATGTAATATGTCTTGCCTTGTAGCTTATATGTTTTGAAATTGCTGTTAGGCCTTGTAGCTTATATGTTTTGATTGCTAGAGAGCTTCTAGAGCTAAGCAAGAAGACCATTGCACTAGTCGTAGCCGCGCGCTCAGGTATGAAAATTGTATATTTTTTAATCTAACGTATATTTTAACTAGACTTTTAAAATATTAAAAGATTTAACTAGGTCTAAGAAGATTTGTGTACTTTTGACAATTTTGCTTAGTCACTGAAAGTTGTAGACCGAAGTTTTCATAGCCCAATTTTTGCTTCCTGCGAAGAACGATCATGTCAGATAATATAAGTGAAGAACAAAATAGGGAGACAATCGCTAGATTGTGGTCTAACTTGAAAAGAAAAGGTGATGGAAAATGTTATTGTCCCTGCAAAATTTGTAAGGGCTTAAACCGTAGAAGACTGCTAATCAAAACAGTTAAGAGACATTGTAGGGAGAATGGTCACATTGAAGGGGGGCATGACTATCATCCACTGGTAAGTTGTTCATTATATCATTTTAACAATTTATATACATATGAAATCACTTGATGATGAGTTGAAGATCATGGTTTATTTATGTTAATCAATTTTATATAGGTTGATCTCCCCAGGGAAGTACATGATATGGAGGAACATGGGGGTGCGAATATCCAAGGTGAAGATAATGATCCCATGGAAGATGATGATCATGCGCCAGAAAATACAATTGAAGATGATGGTATAAATACATTGATCCATGACACATTTAGTCCAAGCGGATCTGATCATGATGATGATGATAGCCTCGATGTACCTCTACTTGAGAAGGCATACGAGCCCCTATACAAAGACTCCCAAACAACTCTTCTCTCTGCTGTATTGTTGTTGTTGAACTTGAAGGTTATGAATGGTTTATCCAACATAACAATGTCACGTATGTTAAGGTATGTCATATATGTCTTTATAGTTAACAAAGGGTGAATAATGTACCACTAATATTGTTTATATTAACAACTTATATTTTTTGCTGTAGATTGATAGGCGAGTTTTTGTTACCACCATCAAATATTCTACCTCACTCATATCGAGAATTATCTGCTATTATGAAAGATATTGGAATGGAGTATCAAGCAATACATGCTTGTCCCAATGATCATATTATATATTATAAAGAACATGAATTTGCAACACAATGCCCTGTATGTCATACGAGTAGATATCGAACAGATCGAATAACAAAAAAGGTGCCTCACAAGGTTCTTCGTTACATCCCCATTATTCCACGGATGCGACAATTATTCAGGTGTACTAGCTTGGCACAATTTATGGATTACCATGCACGCAATAGAAGTCGAGATGACATTATTCGAATCCCTGCGGATGGTTCGGCATTTATGCACATAGAGGAAAAGTGGCAACACTTCAAAGAAGAACCTCGTAATCTCAGGCTTTCATTGGCAGCGGATGGTGTCAATCCATTTGGAGAGATGAGATCTGTTTGCTCGGTGTGGCCTGTTTTTGTTATCAACAATAACATTCCTCCGTGGATGTCAATAAAGAGGGAGCACATTATGTTGGCAATGATTGTTCCAGGTATTTTATCATTTGATAGTTATTAATTTACATGTACTTACAAATCTTACAGTAAAATGGTCACAATAATTATGTAATGTTACTGTTCATTCAAGTAGGTAAATATCAAGTTAAAGATATGAATGTATATATTGAGCCTCTTATTGACGAGTTGGTGGAGTTATGGAACGGTGTCACTATGTATGACGTGTCTAGACCAATAGGACAAAGACAATTTCAATTCCATGCAATACTTGTATGGACAATACATGATGCCCCAGGGCTAACACATTTTTGTGGTATGTTATAGTGAATTCAAGTTGTGCATGATAATTCTAATTATAAAAATCAACATATTTAATAATCCAATTATATCATTATCTTGTAGGTCTTCAAACAAAGGGAAAATTTGCATGTCCAGTTTGTGGTCCAAAGATGAAATCTCATCATTCAAAAAGTTTAGGAAAGCAGGTGTTTGATGAGTACAGACACTTCCTCCACAGGAATCATAAGTATCGAAGTATGGAAAAACATCTTTTCAATGGGAAAGAAGAGACTACATCAAAGCCACGAAGAATGACACCTCGCCTATGGAAGTTGGAATATAATAGAATTAATCGTCGAGGTAATGTCGTTCCACCTAATGGTTTATGTTTGTAATTTATATATTTCTATTGTGATTTTTGTTTACTAATTATGTAATTGATGATCGTGAAGGTCGTCAAGGCACTACTGACAACCTTCCAAAGGGACTAAAAAGCTATCCCAGACAATTTAGTAGGTTGCCCTACTACGAGGACCTACAAATTATGCATTTGTTTGATCCTATGCATATTGGAAAGAATATAACAGAGACATTATGGAAAATACTGGATGGAAGGCGTGACAAAGAAAAAATTGTCAAAATTTGTAATGACATTCATGAATCCAATCATGCACTGAAGAATTTCATTCACTCAAATAGCAATAGAGATCAGATTAATATAAGTGCCCTTCCTTGGTTATTAACGGAGCAGCAAAGTGATGCCATAAAAGAAGTCATACAAAAAATTCGATTTCCCACAGGATTTGCTGCGAACATAAGCAATCTCATATCAAAGAAAAGTGAATTTGGGTCAGGGCTCAAAATGCATGATTGGCATACTTTCATCAAGGTAAGTTATGTTCTTCTGTATTTACAATATATTCATAAACTACGTGTACTATTCATTATGTTATGTTAGAAAATAATGAAATGATTGGTTTATAATTACTGCAGTACGTGCTACCTCTATCTCTCCCAGAGCACTTCAACAATAACATCAAACAAGTGATATATGATCTTGGAAAATACATGAGGTAAGCAGTAATATCTGTTCAATTTGTTGTATATATTTATTATATTCGCGATTTGTTTTTCTTGCTATGTAATCTATTGTATATTATTTTGTAAAGTCTCATATTTATATATTTTTTGTGACTTGAATCTCTTAATGTAGGTGGTTGTCATCTAAAGAAATCCATAAAGAACATATAAACTATTGGAAGAGAAGAATTCCTCATTTACTGTGTGAAATGCAAAAGTGTCTACCTCCAACTTTTTTCAATGCACAAGAACACTACCTCATACACCAAGTTGAGGAGATTGAATTGTGTGGACCTGCACACACTAGGTCAATGTGGATGGTTGAGAGGCACTTGAAATCTTTGAAGGCTTTGGTTTGACAAAGAGCACATCCTGAGGGTTCTATGGTAGAGGGATACATGGTATACCAGACTATGGTGTACATTACTGAATATCTTCCTAAGTTTGCTTCAAATATCCATGTAGATCGCATTTGGGATCTCGACCCTTTTAAAAAATTCAAAGGGGAGTACTTGATGGGGAAAGGTAGATTGAGGAAAGTGACAGGTAATAAATTATAAGATGTTATTGTAATAAATTATTTCTTAATCTTCAAAATAAATCGGTTGTAAGTCGTCTATTTTTTTTTTGTACAGTTGCTCGAGAGTGGGATGCACTACATTTGTATATTGCAAACAATCTTGATTGGATGACGGTATGGATTGAACGATGTCAACATTCTGGTCACACATTAACATGGGAAGGTGTATCTTCATTGGTTAAAGAGGCTCATCGTAATGGAGATTCTAATGTTACGCAAAGGGAAATAGATTTAGCATATGGTTTAAGAGATTTCCAGGTACGTACAAAATTATTAATCACCCGTATGTTTATCAACTCACGATATAATAATTTTGACATGTTTCACATATTATTGCAGGTTAAACACCACAAGGGTATGTTCTGTAATGGTCAAAAATTTCGCGTCAAAGTGTTGGATGACACGAAGAAAACTTGTGATTCTGGAATAACTGCAGTCTTTCAAGTGACTAATATTTCATCTAAAAATGACTTACATCCTCAAGAGTCTAAAAATCAATACTATGGCATTTTGGATGATATACTTGAGTGCGACTTTAGTTCCTTCAAATTAGTACTCTTCGTTGTCAAATGGTACAGGCTACGAGTTAATCCAAATGATCCTAATAGAACTGTTATTGAACATGATAATGGATTTACAATGGTTAATACAAGGTCATTTGAGCCAGTTGGGGATGAGCCCTATGTTCTTCCAAGCCAATGTGAGTAGGTATTTTACTCAGAGGTTTCACATAAACCGGGTTGGTCATTTGTTGTTAGACATGAACCGAGAGGAAGGCCGATAAAGTATAATGCGATGGAATAAGAAGATACCGAAGAAGTAGAAGATGATGTAGATGATGATCACGATCGACAATTATTGGATGATGTTCCTGAGACAAATTTTCATGAAGAAGAAGAAGATGATGATGACGATGATGCTGCTACTGATGATGATGATGAAGATGATGTTGATGTTGATGATGATGATGTTGATGATGACGATGATGACGACGATGACGAGGATGATGATGATGATGATGATGATGATGATGATGAGGATGATGATGATGAAATTTAAAGGTATGCCATCAATCCTTAATGTATTTAATATTCATTTCTTGATAGAAATATATTTGTCTTAAATGGTTACATAGTTTATTCATTATCTATTTAAAAGCTACAAGTTTCAACTACAAATAGAATACTGCTAATCTAAATTAACTATTAATCTAAATCAGCTGATACAAAAACCCAGTTTTAGCCCTTTAGTAGGCCTACTTCCCTAGCAGGCTTATAATGTGAGCCTGATTTAAGTGTTATAATGTGTACGTTTTAATGTTTTTAATTTTTATGTGATGCTTATGATGGATGTGATTATGCTCACGATAATTGAATTACATTTGCAGGAAATTGAACCCCTTTCAAGAGCATCCCGCACAGTCTCATGGATCGACAGGTATAAGTCAATACACCTTATAGAAAGTCTATTTAATACACTTATCAATAGTAAGATTGATGTCTTCTAAGATCTCTCCCATTTGCAGGTACCAGCAAATAGGTATTTGTCAGAAGTGTCTTCCTTGAGTGAGGGAAATATAGGAATAGAAGAGGAAAGTGAGACATGCAGTTTATCTAGAATAGGGAGATTAACTAGAGGTCAAAGGACTAGAAGGAAATTCAATAAACACATGAAATTTTTCCTTGCTCAAGGGGGGTCATGTTCTTATGATGATGAGATGAAAGGTGACATCGAGGTGCCCTTGAGGTACCAACATCTACAGAAACATTGGGTACCCAAGGAACTTCCTCCAATAAACACTGATTTTTGTGTTAATGAGAGGATATATCGCATAGCACCATCATCATTACATGGTTTGGGCCTATTTTCTATGGATGGCATAAAGGTGTCTTACAACAAAGTTTCTGAATTGATGGAGTATGTTGGACCATGTTACGATTACAAAAGTTGGATGCATATTGTTCAATATAAAAAAAGTATGCGTAGGTATGCACTCTCGGCAAATTATATACAACAGCAAGACAATAATCAAAGTAAAAGTGTGGCTATATACATTGATGGAAGGCCAAAAGCAATAGGGAATATTGCGGGTTTTATAAATAGTACACGACCTGGGTCAACTATAAAGCAACCCAATTGCATATTTGAGGCGTGCGAGGAAAATCGTGTATTCATCTGTGCGATAAAATCAATACGTGCAGGGGAAGAGCTGCTTATTGATTACAATTTGAACCGCATAGATACAAACGAGGCTACTATCATGGGGGTGGTACATACTATTAAACCAACTTCTAATCAATGACTCCAACATACCATTTAGTTATTAAATTTTTGGCTAACATTTTTATACTTGATCTTTGACACAGGGGCACAATATGTAGCAACCGCCCGAAGGTGATGGTGACGATATTCCTAGCTCATCTACACATGAGCAGGTAAAACTCATTGTAATTGTGCAAACTAGATAGAAGCAAAATGTTATTTTTTTTAATGTTATTTTCTTCATTGTTTTGGAGTAATTTTGATAATACTAATACTATTGTTGTCACAGAGGGCCGGTGGTCGGAGAGAGGGAAAGCAACCTGTAGTCCCTCAGGAGTCCCCCCTTGTGGACCCTTTTTTTATTGATTTAGCAGAGACCGATGACCCGATCGGTTCCATTAAAAAGCTGCTAAAGAAAATTGGGAAAGAACTTCTACGTTTGGTATCCATACATCCTCAGACTCAGGAAATAAAAGATAGGGTAGCTGAGTTGTTGTGCACTTCTGAAAACTTTAAAGTAAGTATTAATGAAATTTTTAATTATTACAAGAGTTCAATAATGGTTTTTATGTTATGCTCTTTTATGACATTAATTAAAATATGGATGCATTGTCTTTACAGAGTTATTTGCATAATTTTGAACCCCATTCCCATGATGAGGCCGGTATTGCAAGTGGTTCAAGTAGATCACATGTTCCATTCCCCACTTGTGTTTTCCACTGAATATATATAGGAATGATCATAATCATTGACAATACATGCTCGAACAATCTTTTTTTTAATGCTCTAACAATCTTGTCCATGCTAGTCCACGTGTTCTATATTTATGCATGCTCTAACAATTTTATTCTTCAGCTCCTTTCCATGATGATATGACAACGCCGCCTCCATCCAGGACAGCCACAAATGTCTTGCCGACTGCCATGTCAACAACACACAGCCTAAATGCACCAACTGTTGCACCATCTACTGGTACACAAATCCCTCTTTTTCTCTCTTTTGTTATGTGTTTAAGTGTTATGTGTTTACGATGTAGATCCCTTGATTGTGTTTGTGCCATGGGTGCTCTGCACCAATTTATTTCCCTTGAAGTATTATTTCTTGGAGGCATTTGATAATGGTTTTCATTTTTTGCAATAGGAGATGCAACAAGTCCCGATGCAGCATCATTTCCTGGATGTTCCCGTGTTCCTAGTACGGGAATGGTGAAGGATTGCATATTGATCATCAGCGACGATGAAGGCATTCCCTTAAAAGTAGCCAAAGTTCTAGGTACTTTAAAGTTATTATTATTCTATAGTGATATAATAGTAATTTAGTTTTTGATCACTCTTCATCGACTAATGATCCCATGATTATTTTGTAGGGAATGATATTTTTTGGCGAAAACTTGGTGACGAGTGTTTGCGGATATTCGGGCCCACCCTACATACATGGTGGAACATCATATCCTAACTAAAACCCCAAACCACTATTTTGATTTCATATCATTGCTAGAATAGTTTTCCTTTTCATCAATTTCTTGAACTATATTAAAGGTAGCTTCTCTTCATTTATGAGTCTAACATGTTTTTTTTTACTTAAAAGGTGGAATAACCAAGATAAAAAGTTGAAGGATGATCTTGTACATAGTATGACCCAGCTTTTTGGACCTCGTGCATTCGAGAGAAACAAGCTCCTTGAAAGAGCTGGTTTATGTTTGAAGTATATTAGGGACCAGTACAGGAAATATTTAGAGGTTAACCCTAGGCACGAGCGTCCACCCTGTGTTCTTGAGGCTAAGTGGCAGGCTTTGATTTTGGATGGAAAGTATAAAGCCGACATGAAAAAAGGAATTACGCCAGTAGAGAGTAGAGCAAGGTATGTGATACTTTTGAGAATGTAATTATGTACTAATTAACCTCTAAATTTTTCCTGTACTGGTCTCTAACATATTTCAAACTTTTCATAGATTGCCTGACACATCAAAGGCAAAAAAGGCAAGATTAGAAAAGCACGGGACACACAAGCTCGGCTCTGGTGGTTTTTCCAAACTTCAAGCACGAGTTGTAAGTATTAGTAAATGAAAACTTGTATCAATTTTTTTATATATTCCAAGGAAATTTTTTTTGATCAAACAATGCAAGTAAAATTCACCATACCAAGCAAAAATGTAGGGGTCAGAGTTCAATAGATGTCTCACAGAAGAGGACAAGAGAATTGGCTTCCAACAAGGCTATAGAGCCGTGGCTGAACGGCTACGAGCTGAAATCAATGTGCAAGGTTCAAATAATGATGCATCTGAGCCACAGGTAAATAAGCTAAATGAAATTTATTTCAAATTGAATACTTTACCAATTAGTCTATTTGATGTTAAGTTCTAATATAAAGTGAGTATATCTATTTTAAGAAAGCAATGATAACAATGTGTAGGATATTGGAATGCAGCCTGACAATCCTTCTACACAATCTATGCATAATGAAGGTTCGCATGATGTGCATCCTAGTGGTGGAGGTATACATTTGCTATTAAAATTTTTATATGTAATTACAATTGGTGTTTGGATTAATGTAACATTTTGTATAGCAACTGTAGAGGATCGAGGGGTCGGTGCTCATGAGCATGTTGAGGTTGAGTCTAGACAAAATGATGTGGCCAGATCAGGTAATTAAAGAGCGCCACAGTTATGTTCTTTAAAATAATTAAATACTTGTAACAATTATAATTAAATATTTTAAATTTAACTCTTTTATTTGTTATTGTAGAGGACCCCCTTTGCAGCAGCATAGGAATTTGAGATCATCAAGAACAGAGAACAAAACAACTGATGAGGGGGGTATTGATGATAACAATGATGCTCCTCTTAGAGCTTACATAGAAAAAAAAATTAGAGAGAGAAAAAAGAAATGATTGTCATCTAAATACCTTAATTGATAATGACTAAATTTTATGTCTCAATGAATTTAATTATGTGCTAATGAATGTTCATGAATTATGTGTTTATTTTCATATTGATGAATGTTGCGTGTTAACGAATCTAATGTGTTAATGAATGTTATCATGTGATATTGATTGAATGTTACATTTTATTAATAATTGAAAGAATGAATGAATGTTAGATGTTAATGGGGAATGTAAAGTGATGTTAGGGGGAGGGGGGTGGGGCCAAATGAGCTTCCACCTTCACGTGGTTGGCCCTGTTTAGTAGAGAATATTAAACTATATTCTCGAAACAAAGTGAAGCTCAATAAGATACTAAATGAGTCAAAATGGCTATCAAGGTCCTCTATCCATAAGATACTTGTAGTCAAAATGGTTATTAATAAGATACTTGTAGTCAAAATGGTTATCTAGGTCCTCTATCCATTCCATAAGTTCTTCACCATTCAAACTTCCTCCATAACAAGGAATGTGCTCTAGGTTAGTCATGAAGCCTAGCATGGACTCTCTGTTAGATAGAGCCACTATTTCAGAGCCTTTTCTGTGCATTTCCTTCAAGCATTGTACAGTGTACGGATGTGAAAGGGAGGGCAGACCAGTGTGGAAGTTAGAGTATTTATATCTTATGCTTTGAGAGTTTATTTGGTAGATTCAAGACACCTTATATCAAAGTTATTCCTTTTTCTTATCTGTTGTTCTGTCAAACCCTCATTTTTTGGGTTATTGCATTCAAATGGCCTTAACTTGCAAATAAACCATAGGATATCCTCTGTTCTTTGTAAAATGCAAGTTAAGGGGGTTTATTTTCATATTTTAAAAGCTTTGGAATAGGATACTAAGCCAGAGAATTTTGAGAGCAAGCCCCAGGTCAAGAATCTCAATGTTCTTGACTAGGAGTTGATGGATTATGCAAGATCAGAGGGTAGCGGCAAGTAAAGGACCTCAAACCTTGTTGAATCTAGATCTTTAGAGCATGGTGGACATCTTCAAACTCTGATCTTGGTTTCATGCACCCATTTTCAATGCCTTGTTTTGGAACCCACACCCAAAGGCATGCATTAGGTCTGCGGACTCAATAAGGACATTGATATGCTGGAGTGGATTCAGGGTTTGGGAGTTGGAGGATTGTTAGAACATCAAAAAGGGTACTAAAAAAACATATAAGTTCATAAGGTCCTTTGTCAAATTGAAGAGTTATTGCTGCAGAACAGGTTTTGGAGACCTACTAGAGTCACTAGGTCTATTTGTGATTTTGATGTCTTGGGTTGTTTGGAACACAACCAATGCATGATTCTGCATGTTTTAGGGAATCTTAAGAGTTTTCAAATGTTTGATTGGGTTGGCAAAGCCTAGGATCAATAAAGTCTCTTTTGGTAGAAAATCAGGGAACTTGTCCCTAAAAGGAAATTTGGTCTTGGTTGGGATTGAGTCAATAAGGTGTTAGAAGTATCTTGAAACCTTTGAAGTCCCTCTAGTACAGAGATTTTAAACTGGTCTAATAGAATCAGAGGCTAAATTGCTTAGGTGTAACATTTTGGTGTCTTGAAGTGGGTTGGGGCTTAAGACCAAGTTTCTTGCTGACCACTCTGCATCACATTGTCTTGCATGAAATTAGTCATTCTGTATACACTGGTCTAGTGTTGTCAATAGACCCAAATAGTTCAAAGATACTTGAACCAATCAGATGTTTTATGGGGTGCATTTTTGTATTAGGTAGAAAGGATTCTTCATACAGCTGAAAGTCTCGAACCTTTCCCCACTCCCAAAAAAATATCACTTGTACTGTTATGAGCAGTCATGAGGACTAGACAGATACATTATAATATATGTAATTGCCACTTGAATGTATTGCTATTCAACCACATTTATGGGCCCGTTTGGACCACGACACACAGTAGCATCTACAAAGAAGAATATCCCAGGTGTAACAAGCTCTAAGAATATACCAATAGTTCTAAGAAGTTCCCTAGCACACAGTAGCATCTACAGAGAAGAATATACAACATGAGGGCAGTCACTGTAAAGACAACATGATAATGTACACTCATTGTATGTGTACATTATCATGTTGTCTTTACAGTGACTGTCCTCATTCAAGTGGCAATTACACAAGGGACAGTCACTATGAGATGTCCTCATTTGTGACAAGGACAGTCACACATGAGGACATCTCACAATCACTGTCCCTTGTGTAATTTCCACTTGAATGTATTGTTATTCAACCACATTTATGGGCCCGTTTGGACCACGACACACAGTAGCATCTACAGAGAAGAAGTTTGGTATGCAATGGTCTTGAAACCTCCTGAGAAATTCTTGGTATGCATTTGTGTGGTGCAAAAGCTTCGTTGAAAGAGAAAAAGAAGAAAAGAATAGAAATGATTTTTTTTCTTTTTATGTCATATACTGTAACCAGCTACTTATAACTTGCAAAAATTATTATAACCATTTGAAATTGAAACTTAGTTTAATGTGAAACTGAGAACTGCTTTATTAGAGCTTTCTGTGATTTAGATTCAGACATCAAGAACATTGTTTGCCTAATATTGTGATTAATGTTTATTTATTAATATCTCATACTGACAAACAATTGATAATTGTAGGGAAAACGTCATTGGGGGTCTTTGAGGATCCACCAGAAGCCAAGGAGAAAATGTATTCAAATGCTAAAGATGGTGTAACAGTCCTTACAGCTGTTGAACCTTGCTGTGTAGATCATCTCCGATTCTCCAAGTTCAACAGTACTGTGGTATTCCTTTGCATACTTCTAATGGTAAATTTCAGACATCAAGTTCTTTTCATATGAAACTACTACATTTGTAATCTGTAGTTTTAAACTTTTAGTTTATAAATGTTCATCAGCTTTAGTTCGTATGCTGCCATTTCAAGTATGATTAATGAAGTTACCTTTATCACAGGATGAAAGTGAGCAGTCAGCATACTGGTACGGAGCTGGCAGCATTGATACGGTGACTAGGGCATCGTTTAATGGTGGTATTGTGTTTTCCCATGTTTAGGGCATCGACCTTTTGAAGCATTGCCTTCATCTTTCTTAAGTCTGAGTTTTAAGTTTGTTTATTTCCATCCTAACTTGCTTTTCCCTCTTTGATTTTGCAGTACTGTGAAGGTAGTCGCAAGTTAGGGCTGTTTCATTGCATACCCGAAACAATGAAGACGTTACGGTCCACAAAACATTTGTGCTTGAAAGATGAACAAATAAAATTAAACTTCTAAATAACCAAAGCCGCTAACAATAAATTCAACACAAATATGTCCTCATTTCTGGGTATTTTAGCTATGTAACAGCTGAATACCAGATTACATAATAATGACAAAAGAAAAATAAACCCAACGTACTCAGAAATTGTAGCTGTGATTTTGCGGAGGGAATCTCTCTCGGCGCTGTTGAAAATACAAATGACAACGTTTCTCTACATTATCATGTTGTCTTTACAGTGACTGTCCCTTGTGTAATTGCCACTTGAAGGAGGACAGTCACTGTAAAGACAACATGATAATGTACACTTACAGAATGAGGACAGTCACTCTAAAGACAACATGATAATGTACACTCACTGTAAGGACAGTCACAAATGAGGACATCTCACAGTGACTGTCCCTTGTGTAATTGCCACTTGAATGTATTGCTATTCAGCCACATTAATGCTTTTCTTCTTCAACAAATGAGCATAGTCACTCTAAAGACAACATGATAATGTACACTTACTATGAGTGTACATTATCATGTTGTCTTTAGAGTGACTATCCTCATTTGTTTGAACTAACACATACATGAGTTAGAAGGATTTCTTTCATCCATTCTAAACCGTTTTGAATGAGTTTACTTTGATTTTGCTGTAACATAGAAGGCCTAATATTCATGGGATGACAATAACTAACTTGTATTAAGAAGTGCTGACATTGCATAGGCAAATTTTTGTGGAAAACAGTGTGATCACAGGATAAACTGTGGGAAATTACCTTGAGTTGAATGCTAATGTATAGCAGTGAGTGATCTATCCAAGCAAGGGTGGATTGTTATAATGTGGAACATTGTATAATGTTTGTGAGATGGTGAATCATCCACTAATTTGGATTTGAAGGGTGTAGAATCGGGTGATTGAGAATGCCCTAGTTAAGAAGGGTTTAGAGCCAAGAATTGTGGGTTTGGGTGTTGCAGAGCCCTAGAGGCTAATTCCCTTTGGAATTGTTTGTTTCAAAGTGTAAGAAGACACTGTCCAGGGATTAGGAAGTGTTAGGTGGAATTTATCATATACTTCCTTTGAAATTTGGGTCATTTTTATACATTAAAACCAGAGGTACAGTCATAGAACAGGGTAGGGAAATTCACCAAAAAGTAATTGAAGATGGGTTTTTGTCAAATATAGTGGTGGTGACTACCCTGATGGACATGTATATAAAATGTGGAAGCATACAAAAGGCACGCGATTTGTTTGCGGAAACAACTGAAGCAAGGCACGTGAAAGTCTCAGAATCTTGAATCCAAGTCAGTGAAAGCTTTGAAAACCAAATGCATCCTATTAAGTATTGTGGGGAAGCATTCTAAATAACCAAAGCCGCTAACAATAAATTCAACACAGATATGTCCTCATTTCTGGGTATTTTAGCTCTCTAACAGCTAAATACCAGATTACATAATAATGACAAAAGAAAAATAAACCCAATGTACTCAGAAATTGTAGCTGTGATTTCACGGAGGGAACCTCTCTCAGCGCTGTTGAAAATACAAATGACAATGTTTCTCTACATTATCATGTTGTCTTTACAGTGACTGTCCCTTGTGTAATTGCCACTTGAAGGAGGACAGTCACTGTAAAGACAACATGATAATGTACACTTACAGAATGAGGACAGTCACTCTAAAGACAACATGATAATGTACACTCACTGTAAGGACAGTCACAAATGAGGACATCTCACAGTGACTGTCCCTTGTGTGATTGCCACTTGAATGTATTGCTATTCAGCCACATTAATGTTTTTCTTCTTCAACAAATGAGGATAGTCACTCTAAAGACAACATGATAATGTACACTCACTGTGAGTGTACATTATCATGTTGTCTTTAGAGTGACTATCCTCATTTGTTGAAGAAGAAAAGCATTAATGTGGCTGAATAGCAATACATTTAAGTGGCAATCACACAAGGGACAGTCACTGTGAGATGTCCTCATTTGTGACTATCCTTACAGTGAGTGTACATTATCATGTTGTCTTTACAGTGACTGTCCTCATTTGTTGAAGGAAAAAAGCATTAATGTGGCTGAATAGCAATACATTCAAGTGGAAATCACACAAGGGACAGTCACTGTGAGATGTCCTCATTTGTGACTGTCATTACAGTGAGTGTACATTATCATGTTGTCTTTAGAGTGACTGTCCTCATTTGTTGAAGGAAAAAAGCATTAATGTGGCTGAATAGCAATACATTCAAGTGGCAATCACACAAGGGACAGTCACTGTGAGATGTCCTCATTTGTGACTGTCCTTACAGTGAGTGTACATTATCATGTTGTCTTTAGAGTGACTGTCCTCATTTGTTGAAGAAGAAAAGCATTAATGTGGCTGAATAGCAATACATTCAAGTGGCAATCACACAAGGGACAGTCACTGTGAGATGTCCTCATTTGTGACTGTCCTTACAGTGAGTGTACATTATCATGTTGTCTTTAGAGTGACTGTCCTCATTTGTTGAAGGAAAAAAGCATTAATGTGGTTCATTAGCAATGTATTAAATAATTTATTTTTTTAATTCTATCCAGGACCATCTTAGAATATCTACTATTTGCGCATTTAGATATTAACCTAATCAACTTGATTCAAAAGATAGATGGTCATTAACCAGAGAGAGATCGCCATGCATTAAGAAACCTAATTTTTCCAAATCCAATTGTTTCCCTTACCTGAATGCCCTACTATTCTAGGCAAGGTATACCGTTCACCTTGGATGAGAGACTAATTATGGGAATTTCTTTTTTCACCCAGATCGAAAAACCACTGACAAAAATGGAAATGACCAATCAAATAGTAGTCTTATTTTAGTCACTTTGTTTGCATAATAAATTGCTTGCATGGATTATTGTAACTAAAACATAGATTCATGCTCTAATAGCTTCCTTTAGCTCGTTAGACTTAATTCGAATAAAGAAAATTAACGGTACAATTAGTAAAATGTAGTTTTCACCATCGTCAATCTCTAGGCACCAAGGTTTTAATATTGAGATTATTTCTTTGTGGTATGCAAGTTGTAAAGGAAATAGAGCCTTCAATAATAAATAGAGCACTCTATTCTTTCTGATCATTTGATTTCTTTATAAGTTTATGATTTGATAATTGCTATTTTCTAATTTTTGTGTATTGTTGATTGGTTAATTGCTATTACCTTTTTCTTTCTTGTTATAAAGAGCTTCTATCAGACTTCACACATGAAACTCTAGATATTTCACACATTTAGATGTAAGCTCTCTTGTTCAATTTAGTCATGAGACCCCTATTACTAGAGTGTTTGGTGCAGAAATAGCCACTTTTATTGTAGAGCATTATTTCTTAAGAATATGTTATCATGTTCCTAATGGAATTTTGCTTAGTATTCAATTCCAAATTAATTTGATTTTCATAAATGTTAAATATAATTGGGTCATTGGTGTATCTGATAGTTGATATGTAGTCACGATGAAGTTAGAAGTTCCAGTGGCTAGAGTTTGTGGCTTTGATACTTCATCCTTGTTGGTTTTTTAGCCTTTCTATATGCCAATAAAAATAAGGTGCATACCTGAAACAAACAAGCAATAATGCAAAGGCTGGTGTGTGAAAATGGAAGTATTCTAGTGATATTAATTTTAAAAATTTCTTTTATTTTTTAAGGTCTTGGATGCCATCATCATTACTATAAATTACTAACACTAAAGAAATATTGCATCTGATTATTTTGTTGGAAGTTTGGAACATATTGAACTTTCTCCACTATAACATATATAGCCTGGAGCTTTCATAAAACCATTTTGATAAATAGTCTTGCACATTGCCTGTAAGACACAAACTTTCAGTGCCATAAAAATACACATTGTCCTCAATTAGTAATGTCTCAAATTTTGTACAGAACTTGTTATTTAAGTCTTATTTTCAGAACTGAAGCAAAAATTTCTCCAAAAAAGTCAAGATGATCGATCTAGCATAGATTTCAAAAACTGTAGGTAGTTTAACTAATGTGGATGCAATCATATTTTACCACTCTGAATGAACTAGTTTGCATGAAAATTTATATACAACCATCATTGCATTGTGGCTCTTTGTTAGAGACGTAGAATTTTGAAGTTTAAATTATTTTCACAATTTTATCATAACTTGGAGCATTTTTCATACTTAGTTGTGTCACTAGCTTAATGCATATTAATTATTTTGTCTTGTTTTTCTTGCATGGCAGGGAAGCAACAACAACATATAGGGCTGAAGCTTTAGAATTTCAAAAACAATTGAGGCATTTGCAGAATCAGTGTATTTGCTCAGTGGTCAAGCTTCATCTTTGATTCAAGGAAGATGAGCACAGGAGGCAGCAACATCTTCAACAAATGGACGAAATTGCTAGCAGGAATATGGAGGTATGAAGTAGAGAGATGCTTTGTAATAGAAGGAATCTATCTTAAGCTAAGTTTGTGTTGGCTAAGAAAATCTCATTTCATAAAAACTTGAATGCCTCTTATGTATACAGTCCTATTTAGTGACACAATATTAGATTCGTAAAAGGTAAGTGTGTTATGAACATTTCTATATGTAACCTTGCAATATTTTCTACTAAGATTTTCACTCTTTAAGGATATTTTGTAAAGTTTATAAGGTCTAAAATTTATAGGCAGGTGTCTCACAACCAAATTATATTACCTTGGCTTTTGGACCTATTTTTAGTTGCTTGAGTTGTTGTAGGGTTATAGCACATTATTTTATAGCAATATAAGTAGATGTGTGAAAATTTAATTTCGTTTGTCCTAGCTTGACAACTATTGCACTCAAATCCTGGATTGTGGATGAGTGGAGATGGGTGGATGTCTGGATCGTGGATAACTGGAGATGGGCGAATAGATGTAGATGGGTTGTCATCGACCCATCTAAAGTACCCACAATCATGATAGCCCTGTGATGCCCAATCTACATTAGTATTGAATACTATTTACATTACAAACATTAAATATAATAAATAGTAGTTACATTACAAACATTAAATATATACACATTAGCAACCCTTTTTTTGTTTGGACAACACCAATATTGTCGTCCAGGGTTCTCCACTGACCGTGAAATCTTCAACTGGCACTGCCCACCACCACATCGACAACTTGGCACATTGATCAGTTTCATCAAACCGATTCTCACACACATGAACCAGACACTTTACAAACTATTTCTAGAATTAAACTAGAAACTTCTATGCTAAATATGTGTGGAGAAACTATACAAAATAGGAATGGCTTTTGTGTTATATTTGGTTTTGAATTAAATAGGGACTTTGTGGTAGAAGATGAATTTGCCTCACATACCATACATCTTTTCACTTTGTCTCCCATGGCAAACCAAAATGTCAACACCTTGTTATCTATCACTAGTGTATCCATTTCATCTTTTTCCTTGCTCCAAGCATTCAATATTGTATGTATTCCTAAACACCCTTGTTATATAGCTCTTCGAAAGAGATATATAATGGTTTAGTTGAAGCCACAATTTGTGTTCCTTATCTAGTGGGCTATGCAAATGAGAATAATTATGCTCTTTCTTCTGGGTCAAACATTGTAAAACTAGTGATCCTTTCTCCAAAAGTGGATAGGGTTTGTAAATGCTTCAGAAGTGGATTGGTGGAAAAGTTATCTCATGGAGGAAGGGTGTGTTCCTTTTCAAATGGAGTTTGTAGGAAATGAAGAAAAAGATGAACATGACAAGCCTGATACTTCTAATTTGTAATAAAACAAATCATATTTGAAATGGTATTATAAAATCTTATATTTGTTATTTTACCCTTTAAAGGCATCTCTGTTGTCCTCCTCATTGTACTAAATTCACTCTTTTTCATATTATTCCCATCCCCTTGTGCTGCTTACTGCTCCCCTTGATTTGGGTGTTGTTTTGGACAGTATCCAAAAAATGGCAGTAGGTCTCTTGAGCATATCCTAAACAACAGTGAAGGAAGTGGCCAATAATGAGCACTTTCATTATATAGTGCGGTGACCCAAAAGCAGAGCAGGTGGGACCTCATTCAAAGAGGATTGAGTTCCATCACTCTCTTTTTTTATGGTCAAGATTATGTAAAAAGATCAATTTATGGGCCTCAAAACAGAGAGTTTTCATTAGTTAGCACAGTGCTCAAATGCTTTTTCAAAAGTAAGAGAGAGTGCACAATTCCTAGAGACCAAATTGATGCTTGACAGGCAAACACCCAATTCATGATTGAGAAACACATATGTACATGTCAAGATATATATATATATATATGCAACATGTATTTCAATGAGGACAAAGGTAATTTTGATCTGATTCATTAGCACAAGCAGTTCTAGTAAAAGCATGTTCAATACTGATACTAGTTACAGTTCCCTATCTTCACCCAAAGGCAATGTAAAATGCATCAAGTCATGAAGCCTAGCATGGACTCTCTGTCAGATAGAGCCATTGTCTTGCATGAAATTAGTCATTCTGTAGACACTGGTCTAGTGTTGTCAACAGACCCAAATAGTTCAAAGATACTCGAACCAATCAGATGTTTTATGGGGTGCATTTTTGTATTAGGTAGAAAGGATTCTTCATACAGCTGAAAGTCTCGAACCTTTCCCCACCCCCAAAAAAATATCACTTGTACTGTCATGAGCAGTCATGAGGACTAGATAGATACATTATAATATTTGTAATTTCCACTTGAATGTATTACTATTCAACCACATTTATGGGCCTGTTTGGACCACGACACACAGTAGCATCTACAGAGAAGAATATCCCAGGTGTAACAAGTTCTAAGAATATACCAACAATTCTAAGAATTTCCCTAGCACACAATAGCATCTACAGAGAAGAATATACAAAATGAGGGCAGTCACTGTAAAGACAACATGATAATGTACACTCATTGTATGTGTACATTATCATGTTGTCTTTACAGTGACTGTCCTCATTCAAGTGGCAATTACACAAGGGACAGTCACTGTGAGATGTCCTCATTTGTGTCATGGATAAATCTACAAATCAGATACATAAAGAGTACATAAAATGAACAGCTGTAGAGTAATTTTACTGTTTACATGATTATCCTAGCATGATCTTGGCTCTAATACCAATAATAATGCAAAGGAAGGAGTGCTTCAACCTAACATACAAGATACTAATCAATTTTCAACCGTGGAAACTCTGGTTATGAATTTATTACTCTCGCTGGAAATCCTAGTTAGGGTCAGGACAGTCAACAAGAAAAATACCATAACTTAATCAAAATCCAATGAAATTTCATGAAACCAACTATCTTTGAAAGGTAAAAGACAATATCAACATTATCAATCATGTGCAGGTTCGTACCAGACTGTATAGAGCCATACCATGCCTATTTTCAAATTGTAACTTTTAGAAAAAACAAACTTTCAGGGCAGCCAATGGTATTTTTATCATATCTTGCTCAAAACTTAACAAAATTACATGAAACCAATTGCATTTGAAATCTAAAAGACAACACTAGACCAGTTTAAAGAAAGATCATCTAGTCATGCGTATTTGGTCATGGCAATCCGTCTCATTGGAGTTGATAACACGCTTATAAAAAGGAATTGCATCTCTTGTGCGCTTACGCATTTTTCGACTACCTTCTTTTATACACTCCCCTATGGCCGCGACAAGGGTGGCAAGAACAACTACAATAATAGGCAGGAGTCTTCTCCTCCTCATAATCTCTCCTTCAATTTCAATATCATCATCATCATCATCAATATCATCAATGAGATCCATTGAATTACCTAAAAATACCAACAAAACAATCACGAAACAACATAAGAAAACACCCAACTATAATGCATAATCAGAGAATAGAGTTGCAAGTTCAGTATACAACATATGTTGACAAGAAAGTACCATGTGTAATTTCACAAAATGAGAAGTTCTCACAGTGACTGTCCCTTGTGTAATTGCCACTTCAATGAGGATAGTCACTGTAAAGACAACATGATAATGTACAGTTGCAGTGAGTGTACATTATCATGTTGTCTTTAGAGTGACTGTCCTCATTTGTTGAAGAAGAAAAGCATTAATGTGGTTGAATAGAAATACATTCAAGTGGAAATTACACAAGGGACAGTCACTGTGAGATGTCCTCATTTGTGACTGTCCTTACAGTGAGTGTACATTATCATGTTGTCTTTAGAGTGACTGTCCTCATTTGTTGAAGAAGAAAAACATTAATGTGGTTGAATAGCAATACATTCAAGTGGCAATTACACAAGGGACAGTGGTGCAGGAGCACCTCCAACATTTTCTAACCTGTATTATATGATTCTAATCTAAATATATGCAGAACCGCGTGGGAGAACAGTGTGATCACAAACAAGAACAGTGGAAAACGACATTGGAAGTGTGCTAAGGTGTAGCAATGGGCGATCTATCCACATAAGGCATATGTTTAATGCTTGGGAATAGTATACAATGTTCATTTGATGGTGAATCTGCCACCAATTCATTGCAGGGTCGTGTGGAGACAGTAGATTGAGGAAGCCCTAGTTGACAGGGTTCGAAGACAACAAATTGGGGTTTTGTAGTTGCAGAGCATTTGTGTCTAATTCCTTTTGGAATTGAGCAATTGGAGACATAACTAGACACTGTCTAGGAGTTGGCAGCCAGAAGATCTTTAACCCATACTTCCTTTGAAAATTTAGTAGATTTTAGTGCATTGAAACAGGGTAGCAGTGCCGAACAAGGGTGTTTGTCCAAAGCAATAGTATAAAAACTTTTGATATGTTGTTGAACTCCAAAGAGGGTATCCATAAATGTTGTTACCCTCATCAAATGTTTTGAGAAAAGTTAGAATTATTCCCTTTTTAAGTCTGCTGCAGGGTTTAGACAACCTATTAAGCTTTTTGTGACCAGTTTGTGAGAACATTGGTGAAATGGGATATGGGAATTGAGTGAGAGTCTCAAAATCTTGAAACCAAGTAAAGTGAAGCCTTAAAACTCAACTCCATCCTTTAGGATAGCCTTGATAGTCAAGTTCTTGAAGTATTTAAGATTGTTGAATAAGCCCAAGTGTCTAACCTCTGAAATTTCTAAACCTACTTGTGCATTTGATACCACCACCCTTCCCTCTACATCAGACAGTCACTGTGAGATTCATTTGTGACTATCCTTACAGTGAGTGTACATTATCATGTTGTCTTTAGAGTGACTGTCCTCATTTGTTGAAGAAGAAAAGCATTAATGTGGTTGAATAGCAATACATTCAAGTGGCAATTACACAAGGGACAGTCACTGTGAGATGTCCTCATGTGTGACTGTCCTTGTCACAAATGAGGACATCTCACAGTGACTGTCCCTTGTGTAATTTCCACTTGAATGAGGACAGTCACTGTAAAGACAACATGATAATGTACAGTTGCAGTGAGTGTACATTATCATGTTGTCTTTAGAGTGACTGTCCTCATTTGTTGAAGAAGAAAAGCATTAATGTGATTGAATACCAATACATTGAAGTGGCAATTACACAAGGGACAGTCACTGTGAGATGTCCTCATTTGTGACTATCCTTACAGTGAGTGTACATTATCATGTTGTCTTTAGAGTGACTGTCCTCATTTGTTGAAGATTTCACTTGATGCAGGTTCCAGTACTAAATAGATCATGTCATGTTCATGTAACAAATGGAAAATATCTTGCAGGATTCAATTGAGGGGGCACACATCCAAATATAGTAGTGTCCTTTGAAATTAATGTTTACTAACAGTTTCAAATAAAAAGAGCATATGAGTGGCAGAGAATGCAGTATATTGAGTTGAAAATAAAAAGTATACTAGTGACAGGCCAGACTATCCACCCAGTTAATTTAAGGTGTTAATGTGACACCTATGTGTCTGTGGGTACCTACAAAGTTAAGGTGGCACCCATCAGGCCCTCTCCCTTAATACCTTCCTCTGACACTAGATATCCATCAATTGCAAGTTATAATTGATGAGATATTTCTTTTGAGATTTTGAATGAACAAGATGGCCCTTAAAATTTCAATATTACAAGTGCGCCATTTAGGACAAAATGGAGTTATGCAAAGAGTAAAATGGTAATAACACTAAATACAAGAGACAACATCCAAAAATTGTTTTCTGAAAAACCACTCCCGCTGCCACTGTACATAAATATGCACAGGCACAATATATACCAGCTACGTAAATATGCTAATAAAAATTCATGGTTTCACCGTGATAATAAATCTTCTTCGTACAAGAAACTCTCCAGCTATTAAGAAAAAAATTGTAAATTTGCAATCGCTGTGATTTTTATTTCCATGGATCCCAAACCAATTTCCACAAAATCCAAAACTATCAAGACAGTCACAGAATGAGGACAGTCACTCTAAAGACAACATGATAATGTACACTCATTGTAAGGACAGTCACAAATGAGGACATCTCACAGTGACTGTCCCTTGTGTGATTGCCACTTGAATGTATTGCTATTCAGCCACATTAATGCTTTTCTTCTTCAACAAATGAGGATAGTCTCTAAAGACAACATGTGAGTGTACATTATCATGTTGTCTTTAGAGTGACTATCCTCATTTGTTGAAGAAGAAAAGCATTAATGTGGCTGAATAGCAATACATTCAAGTGGTAATCACACAAGGGATAGTCACTGTGAGATGTCCTCATTTGTGACTATCCTTACAGTGAGTGTACATTATCATGTTGTCTTTAGAGTGACTGTCCTCATTTGTTGAACGAAAAAAGCATTAATGTGGTTCATTAGCAATGTATTAAATAAATTTTTTTTTAAATTCTACCCAGGACCATCGCAATTGCGACGGCCCTCCCACGAGATGCGATGGCGGCGCCGTATTGGTGATGCCTAGGCCCGTTGCAGTTGCTTCGGCGGACCGTCGCAATTGCGACGGTCCTGCCAAGACATGCGACGAAGGTGCCGTATTGGCGACGCCCAGGCCCGTCGCAATTGCTTCGGAGGACCGTCGTAATTGCAACGGTCATCCCAAGACATGCGACGGCGGTGCCGTATTGGCGACGCCCAGGCCCGTCGCCATTGCTTCAGAGGACCGTCGCAATGCGACGGAGGCGCTGAATGGGTGAAGCAGTGACATTGTGACGGCAGGGTGTCGCAATTGCGACGGAAACCCATAGACGTCGTAATTTGCGACTAAAAAACTACGACGTCTATCACTGTCGCTATAGCGGCACATATCTATCGCAATGGCGACACATAGCCATCGCAAAATGGCCCCAAATTTATTAGTGTGCCAATTTTGGGGTATTACACTATCCGTCATAATTTTGAATTGATCTAGGGTTTCAATTTTAGGATCCATGTGAAGAAGTACTTGGTGTAGGAATACCTACGCTAACCTCTTAGTCTTAAACTATTTTGGCTTGTATCTAACCTTTTCCAAGTCAGAGTGTGTTTTTTTTGGACCTTAGAAGGTCTTGTGAAATGTGTGATTAGGTGGATGATAGGTAGTATCTAATCCAACCTAGTCTAGTTAGGTGGCTTAGTGTTTATTTTGGCTTAATTAGGGAAATGGGATTAAATGTGTCTTAGATCTTGGCATAGTTGGAAAGATGCCTTTTTAGGCTTAAATGAAGTTAGTTCTCCAAACTAAATGGGATAGAGGACCTAGAATATAGGTTGCCTCATTAATACAAAAGATGCCTAAAAGTTGTCATGACAACATTTGCAACTTTGTGCAAATGTTGCATGCAACTCGACCACATAGGATTCCCTCCATTCTAGGAGTGGAAAATTAATTCCAAGGCCTAAAATGGTGGAATGAGTATCTTATGAGACCTCATGGCTCATTTCTTGAGGCAGTAGTGGATGTAAGAAAGTTTTTGAAGTGAAAGAAAGCTCTACAATTCTGGCTTTTTAGACATATCCGATCATTCTTGTGTGACCGTTTGATCTAGTGGATTAAAATATTTGAAATAGTTTTAGATTTGTGTTGGTAGGTTAGAAACAAGACATTTTCATTCTTTGTGCAAGCATTTTAGAGTTAATTTAGTAGCTTAAATAAATTGATTAGTGTTTAGGGAGTCTACTAGTCCAGTCCAGGATAGTTTGAGTTTTCATGGCTCCCCCATGAGATCCAACCATGGGAATTTCCTAAGGGTGGATGAATGTTTTAGGGGATCCTATTTATTGTACATATGTGAAGGTAGGAGTCCTAAAGAGTTGAGCTTCAAATTTTAAAGTCATGCCCTAGGCGAGACTAGTGTGCCCAGTTAGAGGTGTGACAGTGAAGAATTGAGTGTTGTATGTAGGGGAATGAAGAGAAGTATGGAATAAGCATTTTTCCAAGTGGCATATGGACATTTCATTTCATGTTGAAGAGATTAGGAACCAACCAATCCATTTGATTCGGTTTTGAGGGAGAAATCAAGAAAAGACCTTAAAAATAGGCCTATTAGCCCTATTAGCCCTACATTCTAGGAATCTAGTTTACAAAGGCCTTAGAACCCTAAACCTCCTAAATCATTAGAAACATCCAAAAGGGTGTTATAATATCAAGTTTTTTTTGTAGGTTATTTTGAAGGATTAGACAAGAAATGGTGAAAAAACCTTGCCAAGGGCTACAAGAAACACTAGGCCTAATTAGGTCTCTAAAAGGCTAAAATTAGAACCTGATAGAAGAAGACTTTGAGATCCATCAAAATGGACTCAAATGGAAGAAAAATGAATGTTGTGAAGAGGAATAGACCCCCTTCTATCCCAAATTCAGTTTATGGTGAAGAAGCACTTAGAGTGTTCTAGGTGTCAAGAAAGCATTGAGACAAAATTAAATGGTTGATGTCCTTTAAGGCCAAGCATAAGGAAGTTGACTCTTAGAATAGAGTTTGGAAGGTATTAGGTTGATTACTTGAGGCTATTGAGATCCTAGAAAGAGAGTAGGATCCCTTGGAGATAGGAAAAGCAAGGTCCTAGAAGAATTTGTGTGAGCACACCTTGAAGCACATCTATTAGATTGGTATCAGAGCTTTGTTCATTAGGCTTGTGGTGAATGTTTAAACCAGCTAGATCAGTAGGAGAATCTACAATGATGACTAATGAAGAATTGGCCAAGAATTTGGAAGAACAAGAAGAGGAAAACAAACCACTTAAGGAAAGATTAGAACAATTGGAGTTGAAAGTAGATAAAGTGGATGAAAAGGCTAAAGAAGCCAAAGATAAAATAGATGGGAAGAAAAAGGACATCCTTTTGGAGGATGAGGTCCCTAAGCCAAATCCAGTCCTAGCTAAAGAGCCATTCTTGAAGTCATTGCAAGCCTTGAGTGGGAAAGCATTAGAAGGTATCCCAATCTTCAATGGTAAGATGGAACCAGAGGTAGTCCTAGATTGGATAGAAGGACTAGAGAACCACTTTGAGTGTGATGGCATCATAGAGGCTCAAAAGGTGAAAGTGGATAAAGGAAGATTGAGAGGACCGACACTCACTTGGTGGAAATTTATCCAAGATGAGAGGGAGAAAGAAGGAAAGAAACCAATTGCTACATGGAAGGCAATGGTGGCTAAGATTAGAGGTGCTTATGTACCTGAGGATTATGAAATCCAACTTCACAAGAAAAGACAAAGTCTTAGAAAGAAAGAATTGGATGTTAATTCCTATACTGAAGAGTTCCAAAGACTTTGCATGAGGTCTCGAGTTCTAGAGGATGAAAAGGTAAAGGTTGCAAGATACCTTAATGGACTCAAGTGGAACATCTAGATGAAATGAGTCTTTTGACTCCAGACATCATACAAAAATGTCACCAACTTGTTGTCAAGGTGGAAGAGAAACTAAAGAAGAAACAAGACTCTAGCACTCCTAGAGGTAGAGGTAGAGGAAGATATAATAGAGGACAAAGAAGTGGCTATGGTGAAAGGAGTTCAAAATCCAATTTTCAAGGAGAGGTTAAGTATACTGAGCAACAAGAAGGAGGCCCTAGTAGAGGTAGTAGAGGGAGGAACTCTAACAATAGAGGAAAAAGTGGTAGTCAAGGAAGAGGTAACTATTTTGCCAATATGAAATGCTATCACTATAACCAGATGGGACACCCTGCCTATAGATGTCTAGAGAAAGGTAGTACTTCTCAAGGAGGTGATAAAAGAGTTAAATTTGTTCATGAAGAGACAAGTGGAGGAGTGAAACCCCCTAAAGTACCCTTAGAATCAGAGGAAGGAAAGAACCTAATTATGAGGAGAACACTAATTAAGGAACCAGTCAAAGATGATCCAAGTTAGAGGAGGTCCCTATTTAGAATCAAGTACAAAATGATGGGTAAGGTGTGTAGAGTCATCATAGACTCAGGGTCTACTGACAACATAGTGTTAGAGGAGGCAGTCAGCAAGTTGAATATGAAAATGATACCCCACACCAGTCCTTACAAGGTTACTTGGTTGAACAAGGGTCAACATGTTCTTGTCAATGAACAAGCTTGGGTGGAGTTTTCCATTGGGAGCTATAAGGACAAAGTTTTATGTGATGTCCTACCTATGGATGCTTTTCATTTTCTCCTAGATAGACTATGGCAATTTGATCAGTAGGCCATGCATGATGGAGTAAAGAACTCCTACACCTTCAAGAAAGATAATGTGACATTCAAGATTCAATCCCTATTGGAAGGTGTAGAGGAGAATTCAGCAAGCCCTAATGTCCTTATGGTGGGTGAGAAAGAGTTCCTAGAAGTCCTTGAAGAAGGAGAAGGAGTTGGCTTTGCACTGGTGTTAAAATGAAAGGAGGTAAGTAGTGATAAGACAACCAAGAAGCTAGAGGTACCTAGTGAGATACAAAATATGTTGCAGACTTATGAAGGCATTGTCAGTGATGGACAACCATCAATATTACCCCCTAAAATAGCCATAATTCATAGGATAGACTTTATACCAAAAGCTACCCTTCCCAAAAAAGTAGCTTACAAGATGACCCCTCAACAAAATGAGGAAATAGCCAAACAAATACAAGAGCTCTTAAGCCAAGGTCTCATTAGGAAGAGCATTAGTCCTTGTGTCGTACCCACTGTCCTAGTACCTAAAAAGGGAGGAACTTGGAGACTATGTACTGATTCAAGGGCCATAAATAGGATAACCATTAGGTATAGGTTTCCTATCCCTAGGATAAAAGACCTAATGGATTTCCTAGGGGAAGCTAAGTACTTTACCAAGATTGACTTAAAGAGTGGCCATCACCAAATCAGGATTCATGAGGGAGATGAGTGGAAAACAACCTTCAAAACCCCTGAGGGTTTGTATGAATGGCTTGTCATGCCATTTGAGCTTTCTAATGCTCCTTCCACATTCATGAGGCTCATGAATGAAGTCCTAAAAGACTACATTGGTAAATTTGCGGTAGTGTATCTTGATGATATACTAATTTATAGCAAGACAAAGGATGGACATCTCCAACACCTAGAGGTTGTTGTCAAGAAGCTGCATGATGAAAAGTTGATGATAAATTTGGAGAAATGTGAATTCATGAAGCAGTAATTAGTGTACCTTGGGTTTGTGCTATCTCATGGAAATTTGAAAATGGATCCTAGAAAAGTGGGAGCTATCCTCAATTGGCTATCCAAAGATAGCAATAGAGGTAAGGAGCTTTCATGGTTTGGCTTAGTATTATAGGAAGTATATTAAGAAATTCAATGCAATTTGTGGCCCAATGTTAGATACCATTAAAGGTGGCATGAAGACTAAGTTTGTATGGAATGAACAAGATGACCATGGTTTTGAGTTGTTGAAGAAAAATATTGTTGCACAACCTATTTTGGTTTTGCCAATTTTTGAGAAGTTGTTTACAATGGAATGTGATGCAGGCAATGTGGCAATTGGAGCTATCTTAAGCCAAGAGGGAAGACCAGTGGCTTTCCATTCAGAGAATTTGAGTGAAGCTAAGAAGAAGTATTCTTCTTATGAACTAGAGATGTATGCTCTAGTATAGGCACTAAGAAAATGGAGGCATTCCTTGCTTCCAAAGGAGTTTATAGTCTTTTCTGACAACCAAGCTTTAAGTTTCTTGAACTCACAAGAGAAACTTAGTCACAAGCACATGAAGTGGGTTGAGTACCTACAAGCATACACATTCAATATCAAAAACAAGAAAGGTTGGAAAAACAAGGTGGCAGATGCCTTGAGTAGGAGAGCTCTTACTGTCCAAGAGATACAATTGAAGAGCATGGGGATAGAAAACTTCAAAGACCTATATGGTGATGATGAAGACTTTGCAGACATCTACAAAGTATGTCAAGAACACAAGAACCACTTCCATAGTAAGTATTCTGAATATACTTTTCAAAGTAATCTCCTATTTAAGGGAAGTCAACTATGTGTCCCTAGAGGGTCTATAATGGAGAATTTGATTCAAGAGAAACACAATGGTGCATTAAGTGGTCATTTTGGGGTTAATAAGACACACGAACTTGTTCAAAGATTTTACTTTTGGCCAAGGATGAATGTTGATATTAGGAAGTATGTTGAAAGTTGTATTGTTTGTCAAAATGCCAAAGGAACATCTTCTAATGGTAGCCTATATCAACCACTTCCCATTCCAACTAGACCATGGGAATGCTTGAGCATGGATTTTGTAGTTGGGTTGCCAAAGACAAGATAGGGGATGGGTAGTGTCTATGTGATAGTAGACAAGTTCAGTAAAATTGCTCACTCCATGTCATGCAAGACAACAAATGATGCTAGCCAAATAGCTTCTCTTTTCTTCAAAGAGGTAGTCAGGATACATGGATTTCCCTTGAGCATTGTGTCAGACAGAGATGCCAAGTTCATGAGTCACTTTTGGAAGACTCTATGGAAAATATTGGGTACTAACTTGTCCTTTGGATCTGCATACCATGCTCAGATTGATGGTCAAACTAAGGTGGTAAATAGGAGTCTTGGTAATCTCCTAAGATGCTTGACTAAGGAATATGGTCAACAATGGGATCAACTAATTAGGTAGGTAGAGTATGCTTATAATGATACAATGAAAAATACCATAGGTAAAATTCCTTTTGAAATTATCTATGGCATACACCCTAGAGGAATCTATGAACTCAAAGAATTGAAGGATGGAGTTAAGGGGAGTGGGAATGTTGAAGATTTTGCCTATGTTATGCAAGAGGTTTCTGATATTGTCAGGAAAACATTGATTGACAACACTAAAAAAATCAAGAGCAAGTTTGATGAAGGTAGAAGGGATATCCAATTCAAGGTTGGAGATCTAGTGATGGTGCATCTAAAAAAGGCTAGACTACAAAAAGGAATCCCACACAACTTATAGATGAGAAGAATTGGACCCTGCACTATATTGGCCAAATATGGAGCCAATGCTTAGAAGGTAGAGTTACTAGAGGGTAGTGGACAATCACATGTATTTAAAATTGCATACTTAGTACCATATAGGGGACCAATCCCTGATCTAGATTAGAGCTTGACTGAGGTCATTCAAGAGGTAGAAGAACTTCATTTGCCAACTACACCAGACAAGAAGGAAGACTGCATACTTGAATCCAAAATTTACAAGAAGACTAGAACCAAGGATTACAAAGAAAACTTAGTTAAATAGCAAGGCCAATTGGATGCAAATGCTACATGGATCAAAGAATTAGAGTTCAAAATTTTGGGCATTGACCTCAACTTACTCAATCCAAGGATGGATTGAAAGCTTTTAGTTGGGGAGGATGGTGCAAGAGCACCTAAGCTAACCTCTTAGTCTTAAACTATTTTGGCTTGTATCTGACCTTTGCCAAGTCATATTGTGTTTATTTTGGACCTTTGAAGGTCTTGCAAAGGGTGTGATTAGGTGGATGATAGGTAGTATCTAATCCAACCTAGTCTAGTTAGGTGGCTTAATATTTATTTTGGCTTGATTAGGGAAATGGGATTAAATATGTCTTAGATCTTGGCATAGTTAGAAAGATGCCTTTTTAGGCTTAAATGAAATTATTTCTTCGAACTAAATGGGATAGAGGACCTATAATATAGGTTGCCTCATTAATATAAAAGATGCCAAAAAGTTGTCATGACAACATTTGCAACTTTGTGCAAATATTGCATGCAACTCGACTAGATAGACTTCCCTCGATTCTAGGAGTGGAAAATTAATGCCAAGGCCTAAAATGGTGGAATAAGTATCTTATGATACCTCATGGATTTTTTCTCGAGGTAGTAGTGGATGTAAGAAATTTTTTGAAGCGAAAGGAAGCTTTGCAATTTTGACTTTTTAGACATATCCGAGCATTCTTGTGTGACAGTGTGATCTAGTGGATTGAACACTTTGAAATAGTTTTAGATTTGTGTTGGTAGGTTAGAAACAAGATATTTTCATTCTTTATGCAAGCATTGTAGAGTTAGTTTAGTAGCTTAAATAAATTGATTAGTGTTTAGGGAGTCTACTGGTCCAGTCGAGGATAGTTTGAGTTTTCATGGCTCCCCCATGAAATCCAACCATGGGAATTTCCTAAGGATGGATGAATGTTTTAGTGGAGCCTATGTATAGTACATATGTGAAGGTAGGAGTCCTGAAGAGTTGAGCTTAAAATTTTAAAGTCATCCCCTAGGCGAGACTAGTGTGCCCGGTTAGAGGTGTGACAGTGAAGAATTGAGTGGTGTATGTAGGGGAATGAAGAGAAGTATGAAACAAGCATTGTTCTAGGTGGAATATGAACATTTCATTACATGTTGAAGAGATTGGGCACTGACCAATCCATTTGATTGGGTTTTGATGGAGAAATTAGGAAAAGACCTTAAAAATGCGCTTATTAGCCCTATTAGCCCTACATTGTAGGAAGCTAGTGTATGGAGGCCTTAGAACCCTAAAAACTCCTGAATCTTTAGAAAATTCCAAAAGGGTGTTCAAATATCAAGTTTGTTTTGTAGGTTATTTGGAAGGATTAGACAAGAAATGGTGAAAAGACCCTACCAAGGGCTACAAGAAACACTAGGCCTAATTAGGTCTCTAAAAGGCTAAACTTAGAACCCGATAGAAGAAGACTTTGAGATCCATCAAAATGGACTCAAATGGAAGCAAAATCATTTTTTTAAAGAGGAATGGACCCCCTGATATCCCAAAGTCATTTTATGGTGAAGAAGCACTTAGAGTGTTCTAGGTGTCAAGAAAGCATTGAGACAAAACTAAATGATTGATGTCCTTTAAGGCCAAGCACAAGGAAGTTGACACTTAGAATAGAGTTTGGAAGGTCTTAGGTTGATTACTTGAGGCTAGTGAGATCCTAGAAAGAGAGTAGGATCCCTTGGAGATAGGATAAGCAAGGTCCTAGAAGAATTTGTGTGAGCACACCTTGAAGCAAATTTATCAATACTCTTACTTCATTTGAGATTTCATCAAGTGAGTTCCCTTCACCCTCTAGGAAGGTAACCCAATTCTAGCTAATTTCATCTATAATAGATGGAATGTGACATTCAACCAAGAGCCAACCTAGATTTAGCCATCTATAAAGAACCTTTGGTTTGTATGTGAAAGGGTTAAAATGTGAAGACCAGTTGATAAAGTGAAAATAAAATTCTGTAAAGAATATAATGCTACCATACATAATATCTTTCTTGATTTCTTTATGTTTTCATAAAATAAATAAAACATTATTACCCAGGAAAGAGATACTTACCTAATCAAGAAATTTCTTTTCCCACTATTTCTTTATATCTGAGAAATTAAGATTTTTTCCACACATATTGCCAAGATTCCCAGATCAATGTATTTGTCCCATACAGGCTGGATAAAATTATTTTCAATCGTATGATGCTTTCTTGACCCAATCTGAATAGTGTTTTTGTATCGAGGGTTTGGCTGGGATGATGAAGAGTTTGGCATTCTTCATTGACCTGCTGGAATAAGATTTCTCCCATAGAAATAACTACCTTGTGCCTCTTTTTAAGCCTATCATTCTATAAGCCCCTATTTCCCGAAACAACCCTAATTGAAGCATCACCATTCTAGATGGGAAACAAAGAGCTATCATGTGCTTTTATATGTTGCATGACCTTCCTGGAGTGAATAATTTTCCATCCTTCATCTACTGTCAAGATATTAGGCTCCTAATTTGTGCTCAAAATTACTTTCCTTTTACCAAGTATAGTTTTTTTTTCTTCTTGAGCAAACTTGTTAAGTGATTGTACCTGATTCTCATAGAACAATTCACTGATTCAATGATTTGTAAGCTAAGAATGGCTTGTTACATGATTGTAGTTGATTCTCATCAAATTGTTGACCGATACGGTGACTTGTAAGCTCAAAATGGCTTGTTATGTGATTGTACCTGATTCTCATTGAATAGTTGACAGATTTAGTAATTTTTCAGCTTAGAATGGCTTGTAGGTGATTGTAGTTGATTCTCATTGATTGGTTAACTGATTCGGTGATTTGTAAGCTTAGAATGGCTTACTATGTGATTGTCGTTGACTCTCACCAAATGATAGACTGATTCGGTGATTTGTAAGCTCAGAATGGCTTGTTACGTGATTGTAGCTAATTCTCATCGAATGGTTGACCGATTCGGTGATTTGTAAGCTCATAATGGCTTGTTATGTGATTGTTCTAATTCTCATCAAATGGTTGATGGATTTGGTGATTTGTAAGCTCAAAATGGCTTGTTGCATGATTGTAGCTGATTCTCATCAATCAGTTGACAGATTCGGTGATTTCTAAGCCCAAAAAGGCTTGTTACATGATTGTAGCTGATTCTCATCGAATGGTGGACCAATTTGGTTATTTGTAAGCTTAGAATGGCTTGTTACGTGATTGTAATTGATTCTCATCAAAAGGTTGACCGATTCGGTGATTTGTAAGCTCAAAATGGCTTGGTACGTGATTCTAAGTGATTCTCATCGAATGGTTGACTGATTCAGTGATTTGTAAGCTTAGAATGGCTTGTTACATGATTGTAACTGATTCAAATCAAATAGTTGACCGATTCGGTGATATCTAAGCTCATAATGGGTTGTTACATGATTGTAGCTGATTCTCATCAAATGGTTCATAGATTCGGTGATTTGTAAGCTCAAAATAGCTTGTTACATGATTGTAGCTAATTATCATCGAACGGTTGACTGATTGGGTGATTTATAAGCTAGAATGGCTTCTTACATGATTCTAGCTAATTCCCATTGAATGGTTGACCGATTTGGTGATTTGTAAGCTCAGAATGGCTTGTTACATGATTGTAGCTGATTCTCATCGAACAGTTGACCGATTAGGTGATTTGTAAGCTCAGAATGGCTTGTTACATTATTGTAGCTGATTCTCATCGAACGGTTGACCGATTCGATGATTTGTAAGCTTAGAGTGGCTTGTTACATGATTGTAGCTGATTCTCATTGAACAGTTGACCGATCCGGTGATTTGTAAGCTCAAAATGGCTTGTTACAAGATTGTAGTTGATTCTCATCAAACGGTTGACCGATTCGGTTATTTGTAAGCTGAGAATGGCTTGTTACGTGATTGTAGCTAATTCTTATTGAACGGTTGACCAATTCAGTGATTTGTAAGCTCAGAATGGCTTATTATGTGATTGTAGCTAAATCTCATCAAACGGTTCACCGATTCGATGATTTGTAAGCTCAACATGGCTTGGTACGTGATTGTAGCTGATTCTCATCGAACAGTTGATCAGTTCAGTGATTTGTAAGCTCAGAATGGCTTGTTACATGATTGTAGCTGATTCTCATCGAACGGTGGACTGATTCGATGATTTGTAAGCTCAAAATGGCTTATTACGTGATTGTAGCTGATATTCATCGAACGATTGACCGATTCAGTGATTTGTAAGGTCAAAATGGCTTGTTACATGATTGTAGCTGATTCTCATCGAACGATTGACCGATTTGGTGATTTGTAACCTCAGAATGGCTTGTTACTTGATTGTAATTTATTCTCATCAAATGGTTGACCAATTCAGTGATTTGTAAGCTCAAAATGTCTTGTTACATGATTATAGCAGATTCTCATCGAATGGTTGACCGATTTGGTGATTTGTTAGCTCAGGGTACCTTGTTACATGATTGTAGCTAATTCTATCAAATAGTTCCCCGATTCGGTGATTTGTAAGCTCAGAATGGCTTGTTACATGATTGTAGCTGATTCTCATTGAATGGTTCACCGATTCAATGATTTGTAAGCTTAGAATGACTTGTTATGTGATTGTAGTTGATTCTCATCGAACGGTTGATGGATTCGGTGATTTGTAAGCTCAATTTGGCTTGTTACATGATTATAGCTGATTCTCATCGAACGGTTGACTGATTTGGTGATTTGTAGCTCAGAATAGCTTGTTATGTAATTGTAGCTGATTCTCATGAAATAGTTGACCGATTTGGTGATTTGTAAGCTCAGAATGGCTTGTTACATGATTGTAGCTGATTCTCATCAAACGGTTGACCGATTCGGTGATTTGTAAGCTCAGAATGGCTTGTTACGTGATTGTAGATGATTCTCATTGAATAGTTGACCGATTTGGTGATTTGTAAGCTCAGAATGGCTTGTTACATGGTTTTAGCTGATTTTCATCAAATTGTTCACCGATTCATTGATTTGTAAGCTCAGAAAGGCTTGCTACATGATTGTAACTGATTCTCATTGAACAGTTGACTGATTCAGTGATTTGTAAGCTTAGAATGGCTTGTTACATGATTGTAATTGATTCTCATCGAACGATTGACTGATTCAGTGATTTGTAAGCTTAGAATGGCTTGTTACGTGATTATAGTTGATTCTCATTGAATGATTGACCGATTCGGTGATTTGTAAGCTTAGAATGGCTTGTTACATGATTGTAGTTGATTCTCAGTGAACAGTTGACCAATTTAGTGATTTGTAAACTTAGAATGGCTTGTTACGTTATTGTAATTGATTCTCATGAAACGGTTGACCCATTCAATGATTTGTAAGTTCAGAATGGCTTGTTACATAATTGTAGCTGATTCTTATAGAATGGTTAACTGATTTGGTGATTTGTAAGCTCAAAATGGCTTGTTACATGATTTTAGCTAATTCTCATCGAATGGTTGACTGATTCGGTGATTTGTAGGCTTAGAATGGCTTGTTACATCATTGTAGTTGATTCTCATTGACTGGTTGACCAATTCACTGATTTGTAAGCTCAGAATTGTTAAAAATTTGGCTGAATTAGATACTTAGATGTTGTCATTATGGGAACATATGATCTACATGAAGATCACATATAACAAAGTGCAAAGCAAAATTTTCTAAGTATGAGACAATTTTTTTTCCAGTGTACCCGGATACAGTTTTGATTAGCGATGATGATTGCAGTAAGTTCAGTGCTTGTGCACTTGAACATAGATACTATGATGACTATAGTAGACTCACCTAAGAGTGCAAGTTAGTACAGCATGTACAGAATAAGTTATGACAGTTTTACCAGAGATAGTGTCAAGACGATAGGACAGAATATCAAGACAGAATTGGTAAAAAGTTAAGGGATTATTTTGTTTATCAAAATATTGTCTTAACAATATGAAGGGATGACATGCTATATGTTAACCCTTGGGTAAATATGTATTTGGTGTAATGCTTTTGTCAAGCCGACTGAAAGAGTTATTAGTCTTAATAACTTGTATAAATATGTAATGATGTAATGAAATGTAATAGTGCATGAAAAAGTGAAAAGTAAGCGAAAAGATATTAGTGCCAAGTTGTGAAAGTGAAGCAAGCAATATAAGGTTATGTACCTTTCCCTATTTTGTAATCAGTAATCATTGTACATTACTTGTTTGGGTAGTGGGCTCATCTAGTAATCATATTTTGCACTACCATCTCTTAGCAGGGTTGAGGCTTCTAACAAGGCGTAAAGTCCCTTAATCAGGAGTGAGACACTATATGCATGTAATAGGCTCCTAACAGGGTCAACATCCATAACAAGATACTTTTGATTAGTGAATCTTTGTGGATACCATCCCCACTGGGGTTTTACCTTGGCCAGGGTTTCCTCGAGAACAAATAATGTGTTATGAGTTTATTTGCTTTACTATTATGCATGTTCTTTAGTTTACTATGTTATGCATGTATGAAGATAATCTGTTATATCCATAATTGGGCAAAAGTAAAAGTTTATAGAATACCAATTCACCCCCCCTCTCAGTATTCCCTATTTTTAACAATTGGTATTAGAGCTTAGTTACTCGAAAAAGAATCATTCAAGGAAAGCCTAGCAACTTGTGTAAGATCTCTATGGATATGGATCAGCTACAGAAGAATCTTGAAGATGCTCTTGAATAGATTGATATGCTTACTGAAGAAAGAGACACTTTGAAAGGAAAATATGATGATGCAAAGAACTTCATTGAGAAATTGAAAAACAAGTTGGAAGATTTGAAATCAGAAAATGAATCTACAATTCAAATTGAAGATTATGATGAAAATCTTGAAAAAGAAAATGAGATTCTCAAAAATGAATTACAGATAGCAAATCTGAAGTTAAGTCTGAAAGATAGAAATAGAAAGAATGAAGCCAGTCTGAAATCTGAGAATAAAAACCTAAAGCTTGATAATGAAGATCTAAAATCTAAACTTTGTAAAGTGACATCTGAACTTGAGAAAACCAAATTGTAGTATGTTGAAGTTGAAAAATATAATACAATTGTGAAAGGTGAACTAACTCATTCTAAGTAGCAACTTGAGAGATTATATTCAACTAGTGAGAAGATTGATGAACAAATGTCTTATCAAAAACCATTTTATGATAAAACTAGTATTGGATTTAACTCATCTAAAGAAAGAAAGGAACCATAACTGAAAGTGTCTGAAAGCATAGATGAAAAGAAATTTGATGAAATTGACAAATCATAAGATACACCTAAAGAAGAAGATCCACCTAAACAACAAGAAGAGTCACCTAAAGGAATGCAAAGAGAATTTAAAGGTAGATTTTTTGTTTGTAATACTTTTGGTCATATGAAGAAAGATTGTACAGGTAAGCAATTTAAACCTCTTAATGGTTATTGTTATAATTGTCATGGTTTTGGACATAGAGCTATTGTATGTAGAAAACCTAAATTTATTGAGAATAATAATAGTAGTAGAATGTTTAGAAATACTAACCATGCAAATAAGAGACCTACTAAAGATATGAATAGGAGAAATGGAATAGTATGTTATAGATGCAACAAAGTTGGACACATTGCCAAAAATTGCAGATCACAATTCAACCAGTCAGGACCAAGATATGTAAACAATGGAATAGTTTGTTAGAGATATAACATGATTGGTCATATAGCAAGATTTTGCAGCATGAATATCATGAGAAACCCTAACCCTAGAAGTCATGCAAGGAGAAATGAAAATGCAAGCAATAGTCAAATAGGATGTTGTAGTAATTCAGAAGAAGTGAAGTTTGTTAAAGCCATGGATCAAGGAGACACATTCAACACTGAAGGAAATCAGAAAGGTGAAGTATCAAATGGTAAGAGTGAATCTCTACCTAACCCTTCTCAAAGTACTTAATTCATGAAAAATACATTAGAATAGGAACTTAGGATAGTATAGAAGTTAGTATAAGATGAATTGAGTCTTGTGCAGTTAATGCAAGTTAGTATATGATGTATTGATGCTATGGTTAAGAGTGCATAAGATAATATGATGCTATGCGAGATCGCAAGAAGTTTTAAGTTTTCCAGGTAAGCAGAAAAAACTTTTTGGAAGAAGCGGCAAAGGAATTGAATGCGATGTCAGATTTTTGTGAGATTGAAAGGTTAAAAGGTTATGATCAGTATTATTTGATCATTAAGGTGAATACAAGTGCTAAGGAGATCAAAGAGTAGTGATTGAAATCAGTTTGCAAGGATTTGGTGAAGGATTTTTGTGTCGAATCTACGCAAGCCCTAATCACAAAAGTGAGGTATTTTACTAAGAAAATATATAAATCAGTTAGAGAATTTGTAGAAGCCATGGATGTTTCATTAATTCACAATGTAAGAGATAAGAATAGACCTAAGATCAAAAGGGAACCAATAGAACCCTTGGAGGAAGACCCTAAATTAGCTTTATCATCCGTACCAAACAGAGCTCTACACATAGAGAATGTTAGAATTTGGGATGCAAACTTGAAACCCTTTGTGATAGTGACTTTACCAAAGAATATGAAAAGCTTTACAATCAAGACATGTCATTGAAAGTAGGGTTTGAATGCTTGAAAGATAATAAAATCATAAAGTATTCCTTACAGTATGAATTTGATGATGAAGAATGTACTAAGATAATCCTAAGCAGAATTCACAATGAAAAGTTTTGGTTAGATGATAGAGTGATAGATATCATAGCTTACCTAATTCATGAAGTAACCGGTTTATCTAAAACTGGAGTCATACCATTGAATGAGAAGAACATGAGAAAAATAGTAATAGACAACACAAAATTATCTTACAATGGCAGAGGTATAGTGATTAGCAAAATACAATAGGATGATGTTAGTTATTTGTGCAAGATCCTTATAGCTAAGTTTTGTGCAAACACAAGAGAAGATGACATGGTAGAAGGAAAGATACATGTATCTTACTTAATGTGTGTTGACAAAGTTCAAGTTGGCATGTGTGAAATTTTGAGAATTCAGTTATTTGAGAACTTGGAAAAGATAAAGAAGACTAAGAACACTTAGTTTAGATTCTCATCACTGATCACTTATATGTTTTTCCATTTGCTAAGAAGATTCCCTTACACTATTGGTGATGATTTGAATGATGGTAAAACCATAATGGAAAGGATTAACAAAGTATACATGTAACATCTTATTGACAAGGTCAATGAGAGTGCAGTATTGGTAATTAAAACATTTCAAAATTTGATGAAAAGTAGATCAAGGATTCCATAGTCTTTAGTTGAAAAATATAAGAATGAGATATGTTTTATCGTTGATACTGACTTTACATTCATTGAAGAAGTAGAACCTAGAGTAGAATTCATAGACCCTCTTGGCTATGAAATTTTTGAGACTAAAATAGAAGAGTATGTGAATAGGTTGCTTAAAAGTAAATTGGACATACATAGCAACAGATTTGGGATTTTTGAGAACTTCAACTCCACAAAGTCTATCTTAGAAGAAAAATAGTCTAAGAAGAGAGTGGAAAGTACAATTAAGAAGATTCTGAAGGACACAGGGATGATAGAACAAGAATTTATAATTGCTAAGAAAACAGTAGCAGCCATCAGAGACATAGGACAAAAGGAATTTTTATTGTCCCACCCTTATCAGCAGTTGAAACTGGAAATTTGCAACATAAGGTGAAAGTAGAGCTAGAAGAACAAGAAGTTAGGAAATCTACTAGATCAACCTCAACTCCACCAGGGAAAAGAGTGAAATAAATTGCTACTGGACTAGGCAAAAGGAAGAAAACATTAGTACCACCAGTACAGAGGAAGATAGCAAAAATTAAAGATGATGAAGAAACCCCAATGAAAAAGAAAACATGGAAACCAAAGATTGAAAAAGTGAATGAACAAATCATACAAGATGGAGACTTCTCTAAGATGAACAAGTATTATGATCTTTACAACTATTCAGAAAGATTGAATCTTGAAAATGCAGTTGTGAGACACGTGATATTATCAGATAAGAAGTTTGACACAATTTAGGGCAAGATACTTGATGATTTATATGAGAAATTAGTAAAGAAGAAGAAAAGAGAAACAAAAGAAGACAATAAAATCAAAGAAAATCTTGTAAGAAAATTATGTGATGTTAAAGATGAAGAACATTTCAAGGAGATCATGAAAGAACTGAACACCCATCTGAGAAAAAAGAAAAGAACCATTCAGATTATGGGAGGAAATTATGAAGAGATCAATAGAGAAATAGAGCAAGCAATAGTCAAGGTAATGACATCTAGTGTTGAAAGACACTCAAGTGTAGTAGGACAGATAGAGCAAGATAAGGAAGCTGAACATCAGAGAATTCCCTCTCCACCAACTATAAATATTGAAGATGAGTCAATGCATGTGGAAGGAACTAAGATCACTTTAGATATTGATGATAACCCTTTCAAGAATCTTGAAAACATTGTTGCCAATTCATCTTTTGAAGAGTGGGACAGTGCTAGAGAAGAAGAGAAGAAAGATACAAGAATTGAAGAAGAAAAGGAAATAGAGAAACAAGCAAGTGCAAAAGTTCTAAAAAAAGTAGAAGCTCCTAGTCAAGAAGAAATCAGTCTTACACTTGAGACTGCAAAGAAATCATAGATTGGATCTATATTTGAAAGATTTGGAAAAGAAGTTGATGATGATCAGATGGAATTGATCACATCTCTGATCAAAATAATTGGGAAGAATAAGAAGGTAAAAAGCCTTGAAGGATCACTAAAGGAAATAACATAGAAGTTGCAAAGCATTGTGACTACACAGATAGCAAAGGTAGACCCACTTGAAAGAGCTAAGAAAGTTATGAATGCATTTGATGATGAGTTTACTAACTTATCAAACATAGCTAAAGTGAAGGCACAAGCAGCCTATGATGCCAAATTACTTCTAGACATGAGTCAGAATATTAGAAATGATATTAACGATCTTGATATTTGTATAAAAGACTTAAGAAGGAACTTAGACAGAGGTAGAACTTTGTACATTTAGCGTACAAAATATGAGAAACTTATATCAGAAGATTAAGGCCAAAGAAGTAGAGATTCAGACAGAGGTAAATCTTCTAGCCAGCCCCAATGTGAAGATATTGGACATTGAAAAGAGAATAAAAAATATTAATGATGAAATAAGGATTCTATATGATGACAAGGATAGGAAACTGAAATGATTCGCTCTTCCAAGAGAGTACATATCCATTAAGTTAAGTATTGTTGAAGGACAATTGGAAGAATGTATTTCATCAAAGACATCTTTTCAAAAGTTTAGTTTTGCAAACCTTCGAGCCTGTGAAATAGCATCTTATGGATTGTGTGCACTACTCAGTATTGAAAATTCCATTAATAAGGCATGGGAGAAGGAGATAGAGTCCATAAAAATAAATTTTGTAGATTATGTTGCAAGCCTACCAGCTCTGCAATATTGAATCAAGGTATACACATTTTGTTTGAACATAGTTTTGGCACATTTTTGTCATTATTGTCAAAGGGGGAGAGATATATAGCAGAAAATTGATATATATGATAAGGATGTATATTCTTAGCAGAAGTAAAGAATATAGATATGATATATGGAGTTATAAGGACAGTGAAGATATGCTTTTTGTTATGGTCACAATTTTGAGTTTTTAAAGTGTTAAGACTTAGCCAATTTTCTCATATGTTGCCACCAATGACAAAGGGGGATATTTTTAGCAATTTGGCTGAGTTAGATACTTAAATGTTGTCATTATGGAAATATATGATCTACATGAAGATCACATATGATAGAAAGCAAGTATGATAGAGCGCAAAGCAAAATTCTCTAAGTATGAGACAATGTTTTTTCCAGTGTACCCGGAGACAGTTTTGATTAGCAATGACGATTGGAGTAAGTTTAGTGCTTGCAAACTTGAACATAGATACTATGATGACTATAGAAGACTCACTTGAGAGCACAAATTAGTATGACATGTACGGAAGAAGTTATGATCATTTTACCAGAAACAGTGTCAAGCCGACAGGATAGAATATGAAGATAGAATTCATAAAGAGTTAACAGATTATTTTGTTTATCAAAATAATGTCTTAAAAATATAAAGGGACGACATCCTAGATGTTAACCTGTTGTACATCAAAATGCAGTTTTGAGGTACACCGTGAATTGCTTGAAATAGTGCTCCATTTGTCCCAAAATGCGTGTTTCCAATGGGTGGTCCGGAGGTCACTTCATGAAGGTGATGTGTTTCTCACCTTTCTTATACCTCTCTGAGTTATTTTGAGTCCTTAGACTGTACCCTGAAATGGGTTTCTGACAGTTGGTGCTCTCTAAAGTCAGAAATGGCTGTGTCAATTTCACTGGGAAGGGTCACTTTGAGTTTGAATATCTTGTACCCTGTTGACTTTCATGGGAATCCGGAAGTGGGAACTTGTTTATTGTACTACAGAATACCTATGTTTCAAGTTTCAGGTCTTTACGACAAGTTTTGATAGGTTTTTCATATCCCTTTCTGGAGGCAGTTTCACAGTTTTGGAAACTGCACTTTTGGCACATTGTCCCAGGAGCCCTGTTCGAGAAGTTATAACTTTTGCCTTAGGATTGATCTTGACAAAGTAATTGTGGATTTTTAATGCACCCCTGGAGTTGTGCCTATGTTCAAAATTTTAAGTCTCTAGGTGTCCGTTAAGTCAATCAACCAATGCCATTCTATTTCCCAGAATGTTTGTGTGTTGTCACGTTTGTCATCTTCTCTGGGTACACCACTTTGAGGGCCTGCCATTTGTGGCCAGTGATGTTTCATGCCAATCCGTTTGTTGCATTGTACTGTGTGCATGAAAATGTTTAAGTGTTCCAGATTTTATGCTTCTGCGAATCCATTAGCTATGTTTTCAAAAGCCATTCCATTTGCAAAAAATCAATGTTTAGCTAATTGTGATTCCCAGATTTCTAAGTGACCTACTTTGTGCGTGAATAACTTTTGGCCCAGATGTTGAATCAAGGTGTTTTCAGTTGCAGTGTATTCTATGGTCAAAATACTTCCTCTGGCTGAAATTTCAAGTTGTGATCAATCCATTTGCACACTTTTTGAGATTGATTCCATAGGCAAAAAATGATTGTTTTCTGGTCTGCCACTATTTGTTGTTGCAAGTTGTCATTTTCAAATGGCCGCCATTTGTGGCTCATTAATCAAAATCTAGTGCCGTTAGTGGCGTCATACTCTATTTTCCTGTGTCTCCCATCCGCCAAAGTTTCAGCCTCCCAAGTGTCAGTATGTTTTTATGCTAACGAGGTTTGAAGTGCAGGTTTTAGTGACTTGACAATGTTTTTATCCTGAAGTTTTAATCGTTTTGCACAATTAAAATTTCCTGCTTCCAGATTGTGGAAAATTCTATAAATTTTCAGAGTATGAGATTAAGGTACAAATTTCACATGTGCCAGGTGGTGGACTTTGATGATGTGTTTCAGTGTGTTTTCCAGGTCAGTCAATTGGGCCAATTTGTTGTTTTCAGGCAAGATTTATCAAGTGATCCGGATGGTGTTTTTGGCTTTTCATTCAATACCCAGTTCGTGAAATTTCTCCTTGAAGTGCCTGGGCGTGTTCTGGGCAAAAGTTGTCTGAGAACAAAAAAAAAATTTAGTCGGGCCCACTTCTGGACCCGACTTCATGCCTTGATTCCTCTAGTGTTTTGTCTCAGTTAAAGGGTGCTGATCATGTGTGTTATCCAATTGAATATTGAACAGAGGTGGCATGCCTTGTGGAAGGACGAAGTCTCCATTTGTGCACACCTTCTACCTGAAGAAGATCTATTAGATTTTCTGTTCGTTTGAAAAATAACCAGCATATAAATCAACGGAGGACCTGGGACAAGGGATTAGCATACGTAAGTGAAGAGACCAATTAAAGAAAAGACCTGCATTTTAAGAGAAAAACCCAGCGTTTGAAATGAAGAAAGAGCCAGCGCCAATGTAATAATGGCAAAGATACCAGCATTTTAAACAAAGGCCATACACTAATTGAAAGACTAGCATACGCAATATAAAGAGTAGCTGAAACATTGAATGAGAGGCATGTTTTGATCTCATGGAGTCCCACACCATATGCAAAGTATGAAGTCAAGCAAGCTTTTGAATGCTGGGAGGCCATGTGAAAACCAAAGGTGAAAGAAGAATGGCAATAAAGATGCTCAATGTAAGGATGAAGAGGAGTTTTGCTTTCATTCAATATGTGTCACAAATAGAGGCAACAAAGGCTTTGAATTCCACAGACAACAACAAAGTGTTGGATAAGTTTATATCTATGGAGTATGCTAAGTGTGGTGATGGTGATAGGGAAAGTTATGGGCGCTCTGCAGAAGTTCATGATCGGGCTGCAAATCCTGTTTATGCTCGACGCTATGGGAAGAGGCTCACGATTAGTGAGTGTGAGCAGTGAATCAGTGGATGTCCACAAAATGTTGACAAAGATCAATGTGCCAAGTCAAAATGGAGATTGCTAGCACTATAAAAAAATGGGACTAGCACGTGAGCTAAGGGGCTTGTCTGCCAATGGGATGATCATGCAACCAGTGGCCAGCACAAGAGGAGTCCACGCTATTCAATAGGGGCTGCTCACATTTTGTAAACCCGCACATTTGTATTGGAGGGTTCACGCCATACACAGAGGATGCAGTGTACCAAATGGAAAAGCATGTGCCATTCAAAAGATTTTAAGAGTTATGCGGAAGTAGGAGAATTCAGATATAGTTCTAGGCGTTGTATTGTTCAATTCTGTTATGGTTGCCAGTCATTAACAAATGGAAGCACATGCATAAGGAGAGCCTCACGTGGGCAGTAAGGAAGGACCTGCGTTTCAAAGGGGGGCATTACAATGTTTGCATGTGGCTGCTAAGGGTTATGAGGTGTAAGATAGGCTGTAAGTGCCAGGCGCGTGAGTCATGGAGCTCACTGAAAATGCTTTGTGTAGGCTGCCAGTCCACAAACTGGTCTTATGAAAATGAAGGGATAGTGCCGTCAAAAAGGTAAGAGCCAAGCAAAGACCCAACGTATATTAAAAGTTCCCTCACCCAAAGCACATGAAAGGAAGATATCCAACACCATGGAATATTGCAGACTTGCGCAAGGAGAAGTAGGCATTTGGAGCGTACACAAGGAAATTATCCCACATTGGGTAGGAAACAAGACTTTTTCTTTTTATAACCAAAAACACACAAATCTTAAGTAAAGAAGAAAGCCTAGAGACTTTCAGCGGCTATCTGATTGAACCTGCGCAGTAGGCCTGCGCCCCATTAAATTTTGACAAGTCAAACAAGTAAAAGACTCCCCAGTCGCCCATTCGCGCAATTAAAATTGTAAAGCAGAGATTTCTCACGCGATTCAGTGACTAAGGAGCGCTCGCGCATTCGCGAGATAAAATGAGGAAAGTGAAATATATCTTGCGATTCAGCGTAATCGCATATTCGCGAAATAAAAAGGGTAAGGTCAGATTGATCAAGCGATTTGGCGACTGTGGTCGCCAAGTCACTGAATCGCGTATTCGCCAGATCAAGAGGGTGAAGTGATAATAATCAAGTGACTCAGCGAGATGAGGTGGCAATGGTGAGATGGCAGGCCTACCAATCTGAGCTTGCCATGTGGCAGTGGGTCAGCACAAGTGGAACCAAAAATTAATTTTTATTCTCAATCTGAGTTTCACGTGCATTCAAATGGATGAAAAATTAAAGTTAATGCTTTATTTTTCTATAGTCAAAACTATATTGAAAATTCAAATTTTTCTGCTCAGAGGCACATCCGGGAGACCTATTTTTCAGAGGGTCCTACAGGCTTCATTTTTGGGCCAAATATGACATATTATATACTGCCGGAAAGGTGAGAAAATGAGGATTCTGTTTCTGAGGTCAGTTTTAGTGCAGGTCCTGTTGGTTACAACATATTTGCAATTGAACATTTCAAGGGGGCCAAGAAGATATTTTCAAAATATTTATTTTGTCAATGTGGTGATTCACAGGCAGTTTGAAGAGATGACATATGCTTTCCAGAAATGATAACAGGTTCCATTTCCAGTTTGAAGGCAGATGATTCATCAGCAGTAGTAGAGTGTTTGACATGTGTCACTTTGTAATGCTTCCCGAATGATCCCCTTCGGCTTCTTGTTCTGATTTTTCTTTTTTTGAGGGGGTTCCAAAATTTTGGAAGAACTAGGGTCTAGGTTCCAGATTCTGGGTAAACATCCATTGAATGGTTCCAGGTCTGTGGTGATTCCAAGAAGGTGTTCTCCAAGAGGGGTTCCAATCTTTTTGCAGGAGGAGAGCTCTGCAAGTTTGAGTTCCATGAATACAAGTTCTTAGTTTCATTTAAGAGTTGTGATTTTGAGCTTGCTAGATTGAATGTATAGTTTCAGAACGATTCAATGAAATACAATGAAAATCCTTTTTCATGTTTGTCTAATGTCTCTTTGTGTCTCTGTCAAACTGTTGTATACTGATTTGTAAGGCATCTCTGTATATCTATTTACAAGGTAAACGGTGTAATGATTTTCAAGTTTCTTTCAAGGAGAGTATAATATCTTGAAGATTGTTGCTGATAGTATGATATTTCATGAGGATCTGATGTCCAAATAGGGGAAAGAAAGAATGATGTGCAAGGTGCATTGTTTGATTTCTAGTTGTATAGGATTTGAGGTTTTCTGTTAATATGCATCTCATGACTCCATGCCCAGGATTAGGCACTGGTTTGACTAGACTTGTAACCAATCAATTTAATCAATCACATTTCCTTTTATGTTTTCGTGTGTTGAGAGATAAATCAAGTATGATGGGCTGGAAGCCATCCCCTGATTCACTCTGAGTAGTGAATCCCTTCACAGGATGTTAGTGTCCTATCTAATCCATGATTATACCTACCTATGATTTGTAGAGAAATTATCATTCGAGGTAGATGTGCATAGGTACACCCGCCTGGGTCTGTGGAGCCCAAAGTGAAGAAGGATTCAAATCCTTGTCAATTAGCATTTCTCTTGCCAGGAAAAAAGCATCAAAGGGAAGAGATCAGGTTATGGTCTAGTTATTTACCCGTGCAAGAAAAACAGCTAACATAACCCTTGGGTAAATATGTATTTTGTGTAATGTTTTTGTCAAGCCGACTGAAAGAGTTATTAATCTTAATAACTTGTATAAAGATGTAATGATGTAATGACATGTAATAGTGTATGAAAAAGTGAAAAGCAAGCGAAAAGATATTAGTACAAAGTTGTGAAAGCGAAGCAAGTAGTATAAGGTTATGTACCTTGCCCTATTTTGTAATCAGTAATCATTGTACATTACTTGTTTTGGCAGTGGGCTCATCTAGCAATCATATTTTGCACTACCAACTCTTAGCAGGGTTGAGGCTTCTAACAAGGCCTAAAGTCCCTTAATCAGGAGTGAGACACTATATATATGTAATAGGCACCTAATAGGGTCAACATCCTTAATAAGATACTTTTGATTAGTGAATCTTTGTGGGTACCATCCCCACCGGGGTTTTCCCTTGGCCAAGGTTTCCCCAAGAACAAATAATGTGTTATGAGTTCATTAGCTTTACTATTATGCATGTTCTTTAGTTTACTATGTTATGAATGTATCAAGATAACCTGTTATATCCATAATTGGGAAAAAGTAAAAGTTTGTAGAATACTGATTCACGCCCCCCCCCCCCTCTCAATATTCCCTATTTCTAACAAGAATTGTTACATGATTGTAGCTGATTCTCATCGAACAATTGACCGATTCAGTGATTTTTAAGCTTAGAATACCTTGTTACATGATTGTAGCTGATTCTCATCGAATAGTTGACTGATTCGGTGATTTGTAAGCTCAAAATAGCTTGTTACATGATTGTAGCTGATTCTAATCGAACGGTTCACCGATTTAGTGATTTGTAAGCTTAGAATGCCTTGTTACGTGATTGTAATTGATTATCATCAAACGGTTGACCAATTCAATGATTTTTAAACTTAGAGTGGCTTGTTTCGTGATTGCAAGTGATACTCATCGAACGGTTGACCGATTTAGTGATTTGTAAGCTCACAATGGCTTATTACGTGATTGTAGTTGATTCTCATCAAACGGTTGACCGATTCGATGATTTGAAAGCCCAGAATAGCTTGTTACATGATTGTAGCTGATTCTCATCGAACAGTTGACCGATTAGGTGATTTGTAAGCTCAGGATGGCTTGTTACCTGATTGTAGCTGATTCTAATCGAATGGTTGACTGATTCAGTGATTTGTAAGCTCATAATGGTTTGTCATGTAATTGGAGCTGATTCTCATTGAACAGTTGACTGATTCGATGATTTGTAAGCTCAGAATGGCTTGTTACATGATTGTAGTTGATTCTCATTGAACGGTTGACCGATTCGGTGATTTGTAAGCTCAGAATGGCTTGCTACGTGATTGTAGCTGATTCTCATCGAATGGTTGATAGATTCAGTGATTTGTAAGCTCAAAATGCCTTGTTACATGATTGTAGCTGATTCTCATTTAATGGTTAACTGATTCCATGATTTGTAAGCTCGTAATGGCTTTTTACATGACTGTAGCTGATTCTCATCGAACAATTTATAGATTCAGTGATTTGTAAGCTTGAAATGGCTTGTTACATGATTCTAGATGATTCTCATTGAACGGTTGACCGATTCAGTGATTTGTAAGCTCACAATGGCTTGTTACATGATTGTAGGTAATTCTCATCGAACGATTAACTGATTCGGTGATTTGTAAGCTCAAAATGGCTTGTAATGTGATTGTAGCTGATTCTCATTGAACGGTTGACCAATTTGGTGATTTGTAAGCTCAAAATGGCTTGTTACATGATTATAGCTGATTCTGATAGAATGGTTGACCAATTCGGTGATTTGGGTTGCTACGTGATTGTAGCTGATTCTCATCTAACGGTTGGCAGATTCGATGATTTGTAAGCTCAAAATGACTTGTTACGTGATTGCAGCTAATTCGCATCGAATGACTGATTGATTTGGTGATTTGTAAGCTTAGAATGACTTATTACGTGCTTGTAGCTAATTCTCATCGAACCGTTGATCGATTTAATGATTTGTAAGCTCAAAATGGCTTGTTACGTGATTGTAGCTAATTCTCATCGAACGATTCACCTATTCAGTGATTTGTAAGCTCAAAATGGCTTGTTATATAGCTATAGCTAATTCTCATCAAACGGTTGACTGATTCAGTGATTTCGAAGCTCAGAATGGGTTGTTTCGTGATTGTAGCTGATTCTCATCGAATGGTTGACTGATTAAGTGATCTATAAGCTCAGAATGACTTGTTACATGATTGTAGCTAATTCTCATCGAACAGTTGATTGATAAGGTGATTTGTAATCTCAGAATAGCTTGTTATGTGATTGTAGCTGATTCTCATCGAACGGTTGAATGATTCAATGATTTGTAAGCTCAGAATGGCTTGTTATGTGATTGTAGTTGATTCTCATCGAACGGTTGACCAATTTAGTGATTTGTAAAATCAAAACGGCTTGTTACATGATTGTAGCTGATTCTCATCGAATGATTGACTGATTCAATGATTTGTAAGCTTAGAATGGCTTTTTACGTGATTGTAGCTGATTCTCATCAAACGGTTCATCGATTCGATGATTTTTAATCTCAGAATGGCTTGTTACGTCATTGTAGCTGATTCTCATCAAACGGTTGACTGATTCAGTGATTTGCAAGCTTAGAATGGCTTGTTATGTGATTATATTTGATTCTCATTGAATGGTTGACCGATTTGGTGATTTGTAAACTTAGAATGGCTTGTTACGTGATTGTAAGTGATCCTCACCAAATGGTTGACCGATTCAGTTATTTGTAAGCTCAGAATGGCTTCTTCATGATTTTAGCTTATTCTCATCGAATGGTTTACCAAATCGATGATTTGTAAGCTCAAAATGTCTTGTTACATGATTGTAGCTGACTCTTATTGAACGGTTGACCAATTATGTGATTTTTAAGCTCAGAATGGATTTTTACATGATTGTAATTGATTCTCATCAAATGGTTGACCGATTCGGTGATTTGGAAGCTTAGAATGCCTTAATACGTCATTGTAGCTGATTCTCATCAAATGGTTGATCGATTCAGTGATTTGTAACCTCAAAATGGCATTTTACATGATTGTAGCTGATTCTCCTCAAACGGTTGACCGATTCGGTGATTTATAAGCTTAGAATGGCTTGGTACGTGATTGTAGCTAATTCTCATCAAATTGTTGACCAATTCGGTGATTTGTAAGCTCAGAATGGCTTGTTACGTGATTGTAGACCGATTCAGTGATTTGTAAGCTCAGAATGGCTTGTTATGTTATTATAGTTGATTCTCATTGAACGGTTGACCGATTTGATAATTTGTAAGCTCATAATGGCTTGTTACTAGATTGTAATTGATTCTCATCGAATGGTTCATCGATTTGGTGATTTTTAAGCTCAGAATCGCTTGATACATGATTGTACCTAATTCTCATCGAACGGTTCACTAATTCGATGATTTGTAAGCTCAAAATGGCTTGTTACATGATTGTAGCTGATTTTCATCAAATGGTTGACTGATTCAGTACTTTGTGAGCTTAGAATAGCTTGTTACGTGATTGTAATTGATTCTCATCGAATAGTTGACCTATTCAGTGATTTGTAAGCTCACAATGGCTTGTTACATGATTGTAGTTAATTCTCATAGAACGGTTGACCGATTCGGTGATTTGTAAGCTCATAATGGTTTGTTATGTGATTGTAGCTGATTCTCATCGAACGGTTCAATGATTCAGTGATTTGTAAGCACAAAATGGATTGTTACATCATTGTTGTTGATTCTCATCGAACGATGGACCGATTCGATGATTTGTAACCTCAAAATGGCTTTTTACGTGATTGCAATTGATTCTCATCGAACGGTTGACCGATTCGATGATTTGTAAGCTCAGAATGGCTTGTTACATAATTGTAGTTGATTCTCATCGAATGATTGACCAATTTGGGGACTTCTAAGCTCAGAATGGCTTGTTACGTGATTGTAGTTGATTCACATTGAACGATTCACCGATTCGGTGAGTTGTAAGCTCACAATGGCTTGTTACGTGATTTTAGCTGATTATCATCGAATGGTTGACCGATTCGGTGAGTTGTAAGCTCAAAATGGCTTGTTACATGATTGTAGTTGATTCTCATTGAATGGTTGACCGATTTAGTAATTTGTAAGCTCATAATGCCTTGTTACGTGATTGTAGATGATTCTCATCAAACGGTTGACCGATTCGGTTATTTGTAAGCTCAGAATGTCTTTTTACATGATAGTAGTTGATTCTCATCGAATTGTTGACCGATTTGGTGATTTGTAAGCTCACAATGTCTTTTTACATGATTGTAGCTGATTCTGATCCAACGGTTGACCGATTCAGTGATTTTTATACTTAGAATTGCTTGTTACCGTTATTGTACCTGATTCTCATCAAATGATTAACCGATTCGATGATTTCTAAGCTCAAAATGGCTTGTTACGTGATTGTAATTGATTCTTATCGAAGGGTTGACCAATTCGGTGATTTGTAAGCTCAGAATGGCTTGTTACATGATTGTAGCTAATTCTCATTGAATGGTTGACCGATTTGGTGATTTTTAAGCTTAGAGTGGCTTGTTACATGATTGTAGCTGATTCTTATCGAAGGGTTGACCAAGTTGGTGATTTGTAAGTTCAGAATAGCTTGTTACGTGATTGTAAATGATTCTCATCAAATGGTTGACTAATTCAAGGATTTGGAAGCTCAGAATGGCTTGTTACATCATTGTAGCTGATTCTCATCAAACGATTGATAGATTTAATGATTTGTAACCTCAAAATGGCTTGTGACATTATTGTAGCTGATTCTCCTTGAATGGTTGACCGATTGGATGATTTGTAAGCTCAGAATGGCTTGTTATGTGATTGTAATTGATTCTCATCGAACGATTGACTGATTCAGTGATTTGTAAGCTGAGAATGGCTTTTTATTTGATTGTATTTGATTCTCATCAAATGGTTGACCGATTAGGTAATTTGTAAGCTCAGAATGGCTTGTTACGTTATTGTAATTGATTCTCATGGAATGGTTGACCGATTCGGTGATTTGTAAGCTCAGAATGGCTTGTTACATGATTGTAGTTGATTCTCAATGAACGGTTGACCAATTCAATGATTTGTAAGCTTAGAATGGCTTGATACGTGATTGTGATTGATTCTCATCGAATGGTTGACCGATTTAGTACTTTGCAAGCTCAAAATTTCTTGTTACGTGATTTTAATTGATTCTCATCGAATAGTTGACTGATTCGGTGATTTGTAAGCTCACAATGCCTTGTTACGTGATTGTAGTTAATTCTCATTGAACGGTTGACCGATTCAGTGATTTGTAAGCTCAGAATGGCTTGTTATATGATTGTAGCTAATTCTCATTGAACATTTAGCCAATTCGGTGATTTGAAAGTTCAGAATGGCTTGTTACATGATTGTAGTTGATTCTCATTGTACAATTCACTGATTCACTAATTTGTAAGCTCAGAATGGCTTGTTAAATGATTGTAGTTGATTCTCATTGAATGGTTCACCGATTCGGTGATTTGTAATCTCAGAATCACTTGTTATGTGATTGTAGTTGATTCTCATCGAACAGTTGATCGATTTGGTAATTTGTAAGCATAGAATGGCTTGTTATGTGATTATAGTTGATTCTTATCCAACGGTGGACTGATTCGGTGATGTGTAAGCTCAGAATGGCTTGTTACATGATTGTAGCTGATTCTGATCCAACGGTTGATAGATTCAGTGATTTGTAAGCTTAGAATGGCTTGTTACATGATTGTAGCTGATTCTCATCAAACGGTTGACTGATTTGGTGATTTATAAGCTTAGAATGGCTTGTGACGTGATTGTAATTGATTCTCATCAAATGGTTGGCCGATTCGGTGATTTGTAAGCTCAGAATAGCTTGTTACGTGATTGTAGCTGATTCTCATTGAACAGTTGACTGATTCAGTGATTTGTAAGCTCATAATAGCGTGTTACATGATTGTACCTAATTATCATCAAACGGTTGACAAATTCAGTGATTTGTAAGCTGAGAATAGTTTGTTACATGATTGTAAGTGATTCTCATGAAATGGTTGACTGATTCGATGATTTGTAAGCTTAGAATGGCTTATTACATTATTGTAGTTGATTGTCATTGAACAGTTGACTGATTCAGTGATTTGTAAGCTTAGAATGGCTTGTTACATGTTTGTAGCTGATTCTCATCGAATGGTTGACCAATTCAGTGATTTGTAAGCTTAGGATGGCTTATTACGTGATTGTAGTTGATTCTTATCGAACTGTTCACCGATTCAGTGATTTGGAAGCTCAGAATGGCTTGTTATGTCATTGTAGCTGATTCTCATAAAAAAGTGGACCGATTCGATCATTTGTAAGCTCAAAATGTCTTTTTACGTGAATGTAGCTGATTCTCATCGAACGGTTGACCTATTTGGTGATTTGTAAGCTCAGAAAGGCTTGTTACTTAATTGTAGCTGATTCTAATCAAACAGTTCACCGATTTGGTGAATTGTAATCTCAGAATGACTTATTGTGTGATTCTAGCTGATTCTCATTGAACAGTTGACCGATTCGATGATTTGTATGCTCAGAATGGCTTGTTACGTGATTCTAGCTGATTCTTATCGAACGGTTAACTGATTCTATGATTTGTAAGCTCAGAACGGCTTGTTACATGATTGTTGCTGATTATCATCAAACGGTTGACTGATTCAATTATTTGTAAGCTCAGAATGGCTTGTTACATGATTGTAGCTGATTCTCATTGAACGGTTGACCGAATCAATGATTTTTAAGCTCAGAATGGCTTGTTACATGATTGTAGCTGACTTTCATCGAACGGTTGACCAATTCGGTGAATTTTAAGCTCAAAATTTATTTTACATGATTATAATTGATTCTCATCATACGGTTGACTGATTTGGTGATTTGGAAGCTCAGAATGCCTTAATAGGTTATTGTACCTAATTCTCATCAAATGGTTGACCGATTCAGTGATTTGTAAGCTCAGAATGGCTTTTTACATGATTGTAGTTGATTCTCCTCAGACGATTGACCGATTCAATGATTTGTAAACTCAGAATGGCTTGTTACATGTTTTTAGCTGATTCTCATCAAACAGTTCACCGATTCGATGATTTTTATGCTCAGAATGGCTTGTTACGTGATTGTAGCTGATTCTGATCAAACGGTTGACTGACTCGGTGATTTGTAAATTCAGAATGGCTTGTTACATGATTGTAGCTAATTTTTATCAAACAGTTGACCAATTCGATGATTTGTAAGCTCAGAATGGCTTGTTACGTGATTGTAGTTTATTCTTATCGAGCTGCTCACCGATTCAGTGATTTGTAAGCTCAGAATGGCTTGTTACATGATTATAGCTGATTCTCATCGAACGATGGACCGAGTCGGTGATTTGTAAGCTCAGAATGGCTTGTTACATGATTGTAGCTGATTCTCATCAAACGGTTGATTGATTTAGTGATTTGTAAGCTCATAATGGCTTGTTACATGATTGTAGCTAATTCTCATCGAACGGTGGACTGATTCAATGATTTGTAAGGTTAGAAAGGCTTGTTACATGATTGTAGTTGATTTTTATCAAACGGTGGACCGATTCAGTGGTTTGTAAACTCAGAATGGCTTATTACATGATCTGTAAGCTCATAATGGCTTGCTACGAGACTGTAGCTGATTCTCATCGAACAGTTGACTGATTCAATGATTTGTAAGCTCATAATGGCTTCTTACGTGATTATAGCTAATTCTCATCAAACGGTTTACCAATTCAGTGATTTGTAAGCTCAGAATAGCTTGTTACATGATTCTAGCTGATTCTCATCGAAGGGTTGATCGATTTGGTGATTTGTAAGCTTAGAATGTCTTGTTACGTGATTGTAGCTGATTCTCATCGAACGGTAGACTGAATCATTGATTTGTAAGCTCAGAATGGCTTGTTAAGTGGTTTTAGGTGATCCTCATTGAATGGTCAACTGATTCGATGATTTGTAATCTCAGAATGGCTTGTTACGTGATTGTAGCTTATTCTCATCGAATGATTAACCGATTCGGTGATTTATAAGCTGAGAATGGCTTGTTACGTGATTGTAATTGATTCTCATCAAATGGATGACTAATTCAGGGATTTGTAATCTTAGAATAGCTTGTTACGTCATTGTAGCTAATTCTCATCAAACGGTTGACCAATTCAGTGATTTGTAAGCTCAAAATGGCTTGGTACATGATTTAGCTGATTCTCATCAAATGGTTGACCGATTCGATGATTTGTAAGCTCAGAATGGCTTATTATGTGATTGTAGCTGATTCTAATCGAAAGGTTGACCAATTCATAACATCGAAATGGCTTGTTATGTGATTGTAAGTGATTCTCATGGAATGGTTGACCAATTCAGTGATTTGTAAGCTTAGAATGGCTTGTTACATGATTATAGCTGATTCTCATTGAACATTGGACCAATTCGGTTACTTATAAGCTGAGAATGCCTTTTTAAATGATTGGAGCTGATTCTCATTGATTGGTTGATCGATTCAGTGATTTGTAAGCTCAGAATGGCTTGTTACATGATTGTAGCTTATTCTCATCAAACGGTTAATCGATTTGGTGATTTGTAAGCTCAGAATGCCTTCTTACATGGTTGTAGCTGATTCTCATCGAACGGTAGACCAATTCAATAATTTTGTAAGCTTAGAATGACTTGTTACATGATTGTAGCTGATTCTCATTGAATGGTTGACCGATTCAGTGATTTGTAAGCTCAGAATGGCTTGTTACATTATTATAGTTGATTGTCATCGAACGGTTGACCAATTCAATGATTTTTAAGCTCAGAATGGCTTGTTAAGTGATTGTAGCTGATTCTCATCAAATGATTGACTGAGTCAGTAATTTGTAAGCTATGAATGTCTTGTTACATGATTATAGTTGATTCTCATCGAATGGTTGACCGATTTGGTGATTTGTAAGCTCAGAATGGCTTGTTACATGATTGTAGTTGATTCTCGTCGAACAGTTGACTAATTTGGTGATTTGTAGGCTTAGAATGGCTTGGTACATGATTGTAGCTGATTCTCATTGAAGTTGATCGATTTGGTGATTTGTAAGCTCATAATGGCTTGTTACGTGATTGTAGTTGATTCTCATCGAATAGTGGACCCATTCGGTGACTTATAAACTCAGAATGTCTTTTTACGTGATTGGAGCTAATTCTCATCAAACGGTTGACTGATTTAGTGATTTGTAAGCTTAGAATGGTTTGTTACGTGAATGTAGTTGATTCTCATTGAACGGATGACCGATTCAGTGAATTGCAAGCTTGAAATGGCTTTTTACGTGATTGTAGCTTATTCACATCAAACAGTTGACCTATTCGGTGATTGTATGCTCAGAATGGCTTGTTACATGATTGCAGCTGATTCTCATCAAATGGTTGACCAATTCGATGATTTGTAAGCTTAGAATTACTTGTTATGTGATTGTAAGTGATTCTTATTTAACGGTTGATCGATTCAGTGATTTTTAAGCTCAAAATGGCTTGTTACATGATTGTAGTTGATTCTCATCGAATGGTTGACCGATTCGGTGATTTGTAAGTTCAGAATGGCTTGTTACATGATTGTAGCCGATTCTCATCAAACTGTTGATGAATTCAAAGATTTGTAAGCTCAAAATGGCTTTTTACATGATTGTAGCTGATTCTCATTGAACGGTTGACTGATTCGGTGATTTATAAGCTCAGAATAGCTTTTTACATGATTGTATCTGATTCTAATTCAATAGTTGCCCGATTTGGTGATTTGTAAGCTCAAATTAGCTTTTTACATGATTGTAGCTGATTCTCATCGAATGATTTACTGATATGATGATTTGTAAGCTCTGATGGCCTTTTACATCATTCTAGCTTATTCTCATCTAACGGTTGACCGATTCGATGATTTGTAAGCTCAAAATAGCTTGTTACATGATTGTAGCTGATTATTATCGTACAGTTAATTGATTCAGTGATTTGTAAGCTCAGAATGGCTTGTTACATGATTGTAGCTGATTCTCATTGAATAATGGACCGATTCGGTAATTTGTAAACTCAAAATGGCTTGTTACATGACTGTAGCTGATTCTCATCGAACGGTTCACCGATTCATTGATTTCTAAGCTCAGACTGTCTTGTTACATGATTGCAGCTGATTCTCATTGAACGGTTGACCCATTCTTTGATTTGTAAGCTCAGAATAGCTTGTTATGAGATTGTAGCTAATTCTCATCGAACGATTGACTGATTCAGTGATTTGTAAGCTCTGAATGGCTTGTTATGTGATTGTTGTTGATTCTCATCGAATGGTTGACCGAATCAGTGATTTGTTTATTCAAAATGGCTTGTTACATGATTGTAGTTGATTCTCATCAAACAGTTGACCAATTGGGTGATTTGTAACCTCAGAATGGCTTGTTATGTAATTGTAGCTGATTCTCATCGAACAATTGATTGATTCAATGATTTGTAAGCTTAGAGTGGCTGTTTACATGATTGGAGCTGATTCTCATTGAACAATGGACCAATTCGATGATTTCTAAGCTTAGACTGGCTTGTGACTGTTGGGAATTTGGTTGAAGTGATTACATAGATGTTGTCATTATGGCAACATATGATCCACATGAAGATCACATAGGTCTGAGAGCAAGTATAGCAAAGCGCATTGCAAATTTGTCTAAGTGTAAGATAATGTTTTCACTAGTGCACCATGATATAGTTTTTGTTTGCGACGTTGACTGGAGTAAGTTCAGTGCTTGTGCACTTGAACATAGACTCTATGATGACTAGTGATGATCCATCTTAGAGCACAAGTCAATACGGCATGTACAAAATTAGTTATGATAGTTTTACCGAAGATAGTGTTAAGTTGACAAGACAGAATATGAAGGTAGAATTGGTAAAGAGTTAAGGGATTATTTTGTTTATCAAAATAATGACTTTACAATATAAAGGGACGACATCCTAGATGTTAACTCTTGGATAAAGATATATGGAATCCGACCATGTAAAGTTATTATCTTTAATAACTTGTATATATGTAATATGTAATTGCAAGAAGAAGAGAGAAGTGTAATGAGATGAAAAAGATTGTAATGATATGATGCGAATGTAAGAGCAGCGAAAAGAGATTGATGCAAGAAGCATAAGATTATATACCTTAATCCATTTTTGTAATAAGTATACATTGTACATTACTTGTTTGGGCAGTGGGCTCATCTGGTAATCAGATTTTGTATTGACAACTCCTAACAGGGTTGAGGCTTCTAACAAGGCCCATAGTCCCTTAATCAGGACTGATACACTATATGCTTGTAATAGACTCCTAACAGGGTCAACATCCTTAATAGGATACTTTTGATTAGTGGATTTTTGTGGGTATCATCTCCACCGGAGTTTTCCCTTGGCTAGGGTTTCGAGAACATATCATGTGTTATGAGTTCTTTATTTCCATTGCTATGCATATTGCTTAGCTTCTTATGTTATGCATATATAAAGATAATCTGTTATATCCATAATTGGCCAAAAGATAAAGTTTGTAGAATACTAATTCACCCCCCCTCTTAGTATTCCCTATTTCTAATAGTGATGTGATTGTAGCTGATTCTCATTAAATGCTTGACCGATTCGGTGATTTGTAAGGTCAAAATGGCTTTTTGCATGATTGTAATTGATTCTCATTGAACGATTCGGTGATCAGTAAGCTCAGAATGCCTTGTTATGTGATTGTAGTTGATTCTCATTAAACGGTTGATCGATTTGGTGATTTCTAAGATCAGAATAGCTTTTTACATAATTGGAGTTGATTATCATTGAACGGTTGATCGATTTTATGATTTGTAACCTCAGAATGGCTTGTTATGTGATTGTAGTTGATTCTCATCAAACAATGGACCAATTCGATGATTTGTAAGCTCACAATGACTTTTTACGTGTTTGTAGCTGATTCTCATCCAATGGTTGACCGATTCGGTGATTTGTAAGGTCAGAATGGCTTGCTACGTGATTGTAGCTTATTCTCATCTGACGGTTGATCGATTCAGTGATTTGTAAGCTCAGAATGGCTTGTTACATGATTGTAGTTGATTCTCTTCGAATATCAAACCGATTCAGTGATTTTTAAACTCCGAATGGCTTGTTACGTGATTGTAGTTGATTCTCATCGAACGGTTGACCGATTCTGTAATTTGTATGTTATGAAAGGCTTGTTACATGATTATAGTTGATTCTCATCAAATGGTTGACCAATTCAGTGATTTGTAAGCTCAAAATGTCTTGTTACATGATTGTACCTAATTCTCATCGAACGATTGACCGATTTGGTGATTTGTAGGCTCAGAATGGCATTTTTCATGATTCTACTTTATTCTAATCAAACGGTTGACCAATTCAATGATTTGGAAGCTCAGAATGGCTTGTTACGTGATTGTTGTTAATTCTCATCCAACGGTTGACCAATTCATTGATTTGTAAGCTCAGAATGGCTTGTTACATCATTGTAGCTGATTCTCATCAAACGGTTGACCGATTCACTGATTTGTAAGCTCAGAATGGCTTGTTATGTGATTGTAGTTGATTCTCATCGAATGGTTGACCGATTCGGTGATTTGTAATCTCAGAATGTCTTGTTACGTGATTCTAGCTGATTCTCATCGAATGGTTGACCGATTCGGTGATTTGTAAGATCAGAATGGCTTGTTACATGATTGTAATTGTTTGTCATTGAGCAGTTGACCGATTCGGTGATTTGTATGCTCATAATGTCTTGTTACGTGATTGTAGTTGATTCTCATCTAACGGTTGACTGGTACTTTGATTTGTAAGCTCATAATGGCTTGTTACATGATTGTAGCTGATTCTCATCGAAGGTTGACCGATTCGGTTATTTGTAAGCCTTGAATGGCTTGTTACGTGATTGTAGTTGATTCTCATCGAATGGTTGACCGATTTGGTGATTTGTAAGGTGAGAATTGCTTGATACATGATTGTAATTGATTCTCATCGAATAGTTGATCGATTTTGTGATTTGTAAGCTTAGAATGCCTTGTTACGTGATTGTAGCTGATTCTTATCAAACAGCTCACCGATTCAATGAATTGTAAGCTCAGTATGGCTTGCGACGTGATTGTAGCTAATTCTCATTGAATGGTTTACTGATTCAGTAATGTGTAGGCTCAGAATGGCTTGTTACATGATTGTAGCAGATTGTTATCGATTGGTTGACCGATTCAGTGAGTTGTAAGCTCAGAATGGCTTGTTACATGATTGTAGTTGATTATCATCAAATGGTTGACCAATTTGGTGATTTGTAAGCTCAAAATGGCTTGTTACGTGATCGTAGATGATTCTCATCGAACGGTTGATTGATTAGGTGATTTGTAAGCTCAGAATGGCTTGTTACGTGATTGTAAGTGATTCTCATCGAATGGTTGACCGATTCGGTGATCTATAAGCTCTATATGGCTTGTTACGAGGTTATAATTGATTCTCATCAAACTGTTGACCGATTCAGTGATTTGTAAGCTCAAAATGGCTTGTTACGTGATTATAGCTGATTCTCATTGAACGGTTGACCGATTCAGTGAGTTGTAAGCTCAGAAGGCTTCTTATATGATTATAATTGATTCTCATCGAACGGTTAGCCGATTCGTTAATTTGTAAGTTCAGAATGGCTTGTTACATAATTGTTGCTGATTCTCATCAAATAGTTGACCAATTCAGTGATTTTTAAACTCAGAATGGCTTGTTACGTGATTGTAGCTAATTCTCATCGAATGGTTGACTTATTTGGTGATTTGTAAGCTCAGAATAGCTTTTTCCATGATTATAGTTGATTCTCATCAAACGGTTGACCGATTCGGTGATTTGGAAGCTCAGAATGGCTTGTTACATGATTATAGCTCATTTTCATCCAATGGTTGACCGATTCATTGATTTGTAAGCTTAGAATGGCTTGTTACATCATTGTAGTTGATTCTCATCAAACTGTTGACGAATTCGATGATTTGTAAGCTCAGAATGACTTGTTATGTTACTGTAGCTGATTCTCATCGAACCATTGACCGATTCATTGATTTGTAATCTTTGAATGTTTTGTTACCTGATTATTATTGATTCTCATCGAGCGGTTGACTGATACGGTGATTTGTAATTTTAGAATGGCTTGTTACATGATTATAGCTGATTCTCATCAAACGATTGACCGATTCGATGATTTGTAAGCTCAGAATGGCTTGTTATGTGATTGTAGCTGATTCTCATCAAACGGCTGACCGATTCGGTGATTTGTAAGCTCAGAATGGCTTTTCACATGATTGGAGCTGATTCTCATCAAACGGTTGACCGATTTGGTGATTTGTAAGCTCAAAATGGCTTGTTACATGATTGTAGCTGATTCTCATCAAACGGTTCATCGATTCATTGATTTGTAAGCTCATAATGGCTTGTTACATGATTGTAGCTAATTCTCATTGAATGGTAGACCAATTCAGTGACTTGCAAGCTCAGAATGGCTTTTTACGTGATTGTAGTAGATTCTCATCGAACAGTTGATCGATTCAGTGATTTGTAAGCTAAGAATGCCTTATTACATGATTGTAGCTAATTCCTATCGAACGGTTGACCAATTCGGTGATTTGTAAGCTTAGAATGGCTTGTTACGTGATTGTAGCTACTTCTCATCGAACGGTTGACCAATTCGATGATTTGTTATCTCAAAAGGCTTTTTATGTGATTGTAGGTGATTCTCATTGAATGGTTGACCAATTCGGTGATTTACAAGATCAAAATGGCTTGTTACATGATTGTAGTTGATTCTCATTGAACGGTTGACCAATTCGGTGATTTGTAAGCTCAGAATGGCTTGTTACATGATTGTAGCTGATTCTCATCGAAAAGTTGACCGATTCGATGAATTGTAAGCTCAGAATGGCTTGTTATGTGATTGTAGCTGATTCTCATTGAACGGTTGACCGATTCGGTGATTTATAAGCTCATAATGGCTTGTTACGTGATTGTAGCTAATTCTTAGCGAATAGTGGACTGATTCGGTGATGTGTAGAATTAGAATGTCATTTTATGTGATTGTAGCTGATTCTCATTAAACAGTTACATGACCGATTCGGTGATTTATAATCTCATAATGGGTTGTTACATGACTGTACCTGATTCTGATCAAACGGTTGACCGATTCGGTGATTTGTAAGCTCAAAATGGCTTGTTACATGATTGTAGCTGATTCTCATCGAATGGTTGACCAATTCGATAATTTGTACTGTCATAATGGCTTCTTACGTGATTATAGCTGATTCTCATCGAACGGTTCACCGATACGGTGATTTTTAAGCTTAGAATGGCTTGTTGTGTGATTGTAGCTGATTCTCATCGCGCGGTTGACAGATTTGATGATTTGTAAGCTAAGAATGGCTTGTCACATGATTGTAGTTGATTTTCATTGAACACTTGATCGATTCGGTGATTTGTAAGCTTAGAATGGCTTGTTACGTGATTATAACTGATTCTCATCAAACGGTTCACCAATACGGTGATTTTTAAGCTCAGAATGGCTTGTTGCGTGATTGTAGCTGATTCACATCGCACGGTTGAGAGATTCAATGATTTGTAAGCTAAGAATGGCTTGTCACATGATTGTAGTTGATTTTCATCGAACACTTGACCGATTCGGTGATTTGTAAGCTCAGAATGGCTTGTTACGTGATTGTAGCTGATTCTCATAGGAGGGTTGACCGATTCGGCTATTTGTAACCTCAGAATGGCTTGTTATGTGATTGTAGCTAATTCTCATCCCACGGTTGAATGATTCGGTGATTTGTAAGCTCAGAATGGCTTGTTACGTGATTGTAGTTGATTCTCATTGAATGGTTGACCGATTTGGTGATTTAGAAGATCAGAATGGCTTGTTATGTGATTGTAGCTGATTCTCATGCAAGGGTTCACCGATTCGGTGATTTGTAATCTCAGAATGGCTTGTTATGTGATTGTAGCTGATTCTAATCGAATGGTTGACCGATTTAGTGATTTGTAAGGTCAAAATGGCTTGCTACATCATTGTAGTTGATTCTCATCCAATGGTTGACCGATTCAGTGATTTTTAATCTCAGAATGGCTTGTTACATGATTGTAATTGATTCTCATTGAATGGTTGACCGATTCGGTAATTTGTAAGCTCAAAATGGCTTGTTACATGATTGTAGCTGATTCTCATCAAATGGTAGACCGATTCGATGATTTGTAAGCTCAATATGGCTTTTTATGTGATTATAGCTGATTCTCATCGAACAGTTGACCGATTTGTTGATTTGTAAGCTCAAAATAGTTTGTTACATGATTATAGATGATTCTTATAGAATGCTTGACCGATTCGGTGATTTGTAAGCTGAGAATGGCTTGTTACATGATTGTAGTTGATTCTCATCCAACGGTTGATAAATTTCATGATTTGTAAGCTCAAAATGGCTTGGTACGTGATTGTATCTGATTCTCCTTGAACGGCTCACCAATTCAGTGATTTGTAAGCTCAGAATAGCTTGTTACATGATTGTAGCTGATTCTTACCGAACAGTTCTCCAATTCAGTGAATTGTGAGCTCAGAATGGCTTGTTATGTGATTGTAGCTGATTCTCATTGAATGGTTGACCAATTCGGTGATTTGTAAGCTCAGAATGGCTTTTTTCATGATTGTAGTTGATTCTCATTGAATGGTTGATTGATTCATTGATTTGTAAGCTCAAAATGGCTTGTTACGTGATTGTAGCTAATTTTCATCAAACAGTTGATCGATTCGGTGATTTGTAAGCTCAGATTCGCTTGTTCCAAGATTGTAGCTAGTTGTCATTGAATGATTGACCGATTCTATGATTTGTAAGCTCAAAATGGCTTGTTACGTGATTTTAGTTGATTCTGATCGAACGATTGACCGATTTGATGATTTGTATGCTCAAAATGGCTTGTAACATGATTGTAGTTGATTCTCATCAAATGGTTTACCAATACATTGATTTGTAAGCTCATAATGGATTTTTACGTGATTGTAGTTGATACTCATCGAACGGTTGACCGATTCGACGATTTGTAAGATGAAAATTTCTTTTTACATGATTATAGTTGATTCTCATCGAATGATTGACCGATTTGATGATTTGTAAGCTCAGAATGGCTTGTTATATGATTGTAGTTGATTCTCATCAAACAGTGGACTGATTCGGTGATTTGTAAGCTCAAAATGGCTTTTTACATGATTGGAGCTGATTCTCATTGAATGGTTGACCGATTCGATGATTCGTAAGCTCAGAAGGGTTTGTTACGTGATTGTAGCTAATTCTCATCGAACAATGGACTGATTATGTGAGTTGTAAGCTCATATTGACCTTTTACATGTTTCTAGCTGATTCTCATCCAATGGTTGACCGATTCGGTGATTTGTAAGCTGAGAATGGCTTGTTACATGATTGTAGCTAATTCTCATCAAATAGTTGACTGATTCAGTGATTTAAATATAAGCTCAGAATGGCTTGTTACGTGATTGTAGATGATTCTCATCGAACGATTGACTGATTCGATGATTTGTAAGCTCACTATCGCTTGTTACATGATTTTAGTTGATTCTCATCGAATGGTCGATCGATTCGATGATTTGTAAACTCAAAATGGCTTGTTACATGATTGTAGCTGATCCTCATTGAATGGTTTACCAATACATTGATTTGTAAGCTCAAAATGGCTTTTAACCTGATTGTAGTTGATTCTCATCGAACGCTTGTCCGATTCGATGATTTGCAAGCTCAGAATGGCTTTTTACATGATTGTAGCTGATTCTCATCGAACGGTTAAATGATTTAGTGATTTGTAAGCTTAGAATGGCTTGTTACATGATTGTAGCTTATTCTCATCAAACAGTTGACCGATTCGATGAATTGTAAGCTTGAAATGGCTTGTAGCTGATTCTCATCGAATAGTTGACCGATTCTATGATTTGTAAGCTTAGAATGGCTCTTTACGTGATAGTAGCTAATTCTCATCAGACGGTTGACTAATTTGGTGATTTGTAAGCTCAGAATGGCTTGTTACATGATTGTAGCTAATTCTCATCTAACAGTTGACCAATTCGGTGATTTGTAAGCTTAGAATAGCTTGTTACATGATTGTAGCTGATTCTCATCAAACGGTTGACCGATTCGATGATTTGTAAGCTCAGAACATCTTTTTACCTGATAGGAGCTGATTCTCATCAAACGATTGACCGACTCGGTGATTTGTAAGCTTAGGGTGGCTTGTTACGTGATTGTAGCTGATTCTCATCGAGCAATGGACCGATTCAGTAATTTGTAAGCTCAGACTAATTTTTTACTTGTTTGTAGCTGATTCTCATCCAAAGGTTGACCAATTCGGTGATTTGTAAGCTCAAAATGGCTTACTACGTGATTGTAGTTGATTCTCATCGAACGGTTGACCAATTCCATGATTTGTAAACTCGTAATGGATTTTTACGTGATTGTAGCTAATTCTCATCGAACAGTTGACTGATTTGGTGATTTGTAAGCTCAGAATGACTTGTTACATGATTGTAGCTAATTCTCATCGAACAGTTGACCGATTCGGTGATTTATAAGCTCAGAATTGCTTGTTATGTGATTGTAGCTGATTCTCATCAAATAGTTGACCAATTCAATGATTTGTAAGTTCAAAATGGCTTGTTACGTGATTGTAGCTAATTCTCATCGAATAGTCGACCAATTCGATGATTTCTAAGCTCAGAATGGCTTGTTACGTGATTATAGGTGATTCTCATCGAACTGTTAACCGATTCGGTGATTTGTAAACTCATAGTGGCTTTTTACATGATTGTAGCTGATTCTCATCGAATGGTTGACTGATTCAGTGGTTTGCAAGCTGAGAATGGCTTGTTACATGATTGTAGTTGATTCTCATCAAACGGTTCACCGATTCAATCATTTGTAAGCTCACAATGGCTTGTTATGTGATTGTAGCTGATACTCATCAAATGGTTGACCGATTCGGTGATTTGTAAGTTTAGAATGGCTTGTTATGTGATTGTAGCTGATTTTGATCAAACGGTTAACCAATTCGGTGATTTGTAAGCTCAAAATGGCTTGTTACATGATTATAATTGATTCTCATCAAACGGTTGACCAATTCAGTGATTTATAAGCTTAGAATGGCTTATTACATGATTGTAGTTGATTCTCATCTAATGGTTAATCGATTTAGTGATTTGTAAGCTCAGAATGGCTTTTTAAATGATTCTAGTTGATTCTCATTGAATGGTTGACCGATTCGGTGATTTGTAAGCTCGAAAAGGCTTGTTATGTAATTGTAGTTAATTCTCATCGAACGGTTGACCGATTCGGTTATTTGTAAGCTTAGAATGGCATGTTACATGATTATAATTGATTCTCATCAAATGATTGACCGATTTGATGATTTTTAATCTTAGAATGGCTTTTTACGTGATTCTAGCTGATTCTGATCAGACGGTTGACCTATTCGATGATTTGTAAGCTCAAAATGGCTTGTTACGTTATTGTAGCTAATTCTCATCAAATGGTTGACTGATTCGATGATTTGTAAGCTCAGAATGGCTTGTTACATGATTCTAGCTGATTCTCATTGAATGAGTGACTGATTCAATGATTTGGAAGCTCAGAATCAATTGTTACGTGATTGTAGCTAATTCTCATGCAACGGTTCACCGATTCATTGATTCGTAAGCTCAAAATGGCTTGTTACATGATTGTAGCTTATTCTCATCGAACGGTTGACCGATTTGATGATTTGGAAGCTCATAATGGCTTGTTACATGATTGTAGCTAATTATCATCGAATGGTTGACCGATTCAATGATTTGTAATCTCATATTGGCTTGTTACATGATTGTAGCTGATTCTCACTAAATGGTTGACTGATTTAGTGATTTGTAAGCTCAGAATGGCTTGTTACATGATTGTAATTGTTTGTCATTAAACTATTGGCCAATTCAGTGATTTGTAAGCTCAGAAGGCTTGTTACATGATTGTAGGTGATTCTCATTAAATGGTTGACCGATTCAGTGATTTGCAAGATCAAAATGGCTTGTTACGTGATTGTAGTTGAGTCTCATCGAATCGTTGACCAATTCAGTGATTTGTAAGCTCAAAATGGCTTGGTACATGATTGTAGCTGATTCTCATCGAACGGGTGATCGATTCAATGTGTTGTAAGCTCAGAATGGCTTGTTACATGATTGTAGCTAATTCTCATCGAATGGTTCACCGATTCATTTGTTTGTAAGCTCATAATGGCTTTTTACATGATTGTAGTTGATTCTCAGTGATCAGTAGACTGATTTCATGATTTGTAAGCTCAAAATGTCTTTTTATGTGATTGTAGCTGATTCTCATTGAACGGTTGACTGATTCAGTCATTTATAAGCTCAGAATGGCTTGTTTGGAGATTGTAGATGATTCTTGTGTGTGTGAATTTTGTACCTAGTTGTAGACACAACACTTCAATAAAACATCAGAGGTTAGTTAAAATCAAAATCATGGAGTGAAATGGAAACTAATCTAACTAGATGATTTACTACTTTTAGTAGGTGCGAGTATGATCTTCTTAGATTAGACCGAGACCAGTGACATTGATGACACCTAAATGAAGAATTTGAGTGAAAAATATAGATATGAAATGAATGCAAATTAATCTATATTTTTGTATTTTCTATGCAATTATGAATAAAAATTAATATGAATTTATGCTAGAATGTATGAAATTGATATGAAATTGATCTAATAATGATATTCTAAATGATATGAATGCTCAAAAATAATGAAAATCTCACAACAGCTTGGATTCACAAAGATAGATTCTTCAGTCTCCAATCTTCACAAAGATTGGATTTATGGCCTAAGGATGCAATTTCGTGGATTGATTTTGAAGAGCTGAAGCCTTGATTTTATAGAAATCTAGGGCTTTGGAGGTGCATGAGAAAATCCATAAATCACTCTTGATGAACTCAGGTTGATTTTTGAGTTATCAGGAAATCAAAGATAATTAACTCACAAAAATCATGCAAAAGCAGTGTTTAACTCAAAATAGAGTTTAGATCAGCTTTGAACTCAAAATAGATGTTGAGTTTCCAAAAGTTAACAACTTGCATTGATTTTCTGATTTAAAGTTTAACTACTCTTTGAGTGTGCACAATTAATTATGAATTAATTAAATAAATAAAGTGATTTATCCTCAACTTAACTGATTTTAAATTTAAGAATAATTGATTTATGGGTTAATCAATTATTAAATCAAACTTTTATTTGAAAACTATATCATTAAATTTGACAACTGGCTTTAATTAACTAAATAAGAATTTAATCAATTAATCATGAGATATTTGATTTATTGTCAAAATTAAATAATACAATTTAGGAATAAATGTAATTAAATTCAATTAAATAATTAAGTGGCAGAATTAAATCTAATTAATTAAATATTTATAATATTCAATTAATCAAACTTTAGGATAAATAGGATTTATCACCAAATAATCATTAAATTAAAGATAATTAAGATAATTAAGAATATTGCTAGGAATATTCCCTGATGTAGAATTAAGATAATCAATTAAGATTTGATGATGTTCAGATGTGCCTTGGGTTAGGACTTCAATGTCAATTTTGTTTGATTTGAGGATGTAGGAGGTTAATGAACCTATAGCCCATTTTTGGGGTATTACATTTTGCCCCTCTTTGAATTACTGTGTGAAGCGTAGTGGTTCAAAGATAGTCTATGTATGATAAAGATGTTGAGATTGATTTGAAAGATGGACCAATTCTGAGACAAAAATTGATTGAAAGATTTGATGATATTAGGTCCTGAATGACCAAAGATAATGTTAACTATAACAACAATGAACCGATGATTACATAAAAGTTGATACAATTTACAAGATTAAGAGAATACTAGATTGATATGGATCTCGATGAATCTGATATGCCCCAAGCAATGATAGATTTTCCCCAAGCGACGAGGACTTTTGATGATAAGTAGGAGATATTTTTCCACAAGTCAAATTATGATATTGCTATCAGGATTCAACTGTGTAGTTTTTGAGTCAAACTCATTGGCCCATGATTCATGAGTAGTGGTTCACATGAACGCATCTCTCATGAGAATGAATGGAACACTTATATTGGATCTAGGTGATGCTCACAGAGGTGAAGTACCGGTCCCGGGAAATCCTGGTGCTTCACCTCTGTGAGCATCACCTAGATCCAATGAGTGGTAAGTGTTCCATTCATTCTCATGAGAGATGGGTTCATGTGAACCACTACTCATGAATCATGGGTCAATGAGTTTGACTCAAAAACTACATAGTTGAATCCTGATAGCAATATAACAATTTGACTTGCTGTGGAAAAATATCTCCTACTTATCAATTGATGAGCTTAAGGGGCTTTCTAATGAATGGTTCATAAGGCATAACACTTGGTGAAGGTTTTTCAAATGAGATTGCAAGTAGAGTGGGTTTAACCATGGAGGAAACTCCGTAGTTAAGCACACTCAAGATGGAGTAGTACTGGGATGGGTGACCTCCCAGGAAGTCCTGGTGCTTCACGTCTGTGAGCATCACCTAGATCCAATGAGTGCTAAGTGTTACATTCATTCTCATGAGAGATGGGTTCGTGTGAACCACTACTCATGAATCATGGGTCAATGAGTTTGACTCAAAAACTACACAGTTGAATCCTGATAGTAATATCATGCCTTTTGATGAATCAACAACTAGATGTGGTTGTTGTCTTGATTACTGAGGAAAGATTTGATTGAAAAAAATAGATTTATAGACTTGAATGATGTGCAATACCATGCCCCCTTCGGGATTAAAATTGACAACTGACAAGAAAAGTTAGCGTTATAGTTTAGAAGCATGTTAATTGATTTGAGAAGTGGTTGTGCACATCCGAGAATGCGTTCTACATCGTTTGGAGGTCCTAGAGACCATGTTTGACTAGGTTGAATTTTTTAGTTGACCATAGTTGACCAAGTTGAAATTTTGATAATTTGATGTAAGATAATCAGTTAAGTTGAATTCTAGATTTCTTTGATGATTGAAGGTCGATTATGCAAGTAGTTGATAATATAAATGATCTCAAATTTTGATTTTGATCCCGAAAAAGGATTCTACTTGTTTCATTGGAGGAACCTTCATGTGAGATTCAACTCTTGTTAGATTTGAAGATGTGATTGAAGAATCATTTAAGCATTGAAGTTTATCCAACCATTGTGAGATCATGCAAACATGCAAAATGCAAAGAAACATGCAGAATGAAATGCAACCTAAGACCTAGGACCTAGTCACTGATCATGTGTTGGTCATTTGTCATCATTGAATTTTTAGGTAACTAGATAAATCAATACAATGCCCACTAGTTGTGAAACTATAGACATATGAATATCGATTTGTATGTGCAGGAATCAATACAACACCCACTAGTCAGGCAACCATGGACATATGAATATTGATTCTATTTTCGGAATGTTGAAATAGATATAAGCACCAAGGCATAAATGCCAGGATGACCTGAATATCATGTCCATTTTGATATAGCAATTTGTATAAGCATCAAAACATAGACGTCATGATGACCTGAATACGCCTTGCATTCAAACACATAAAAAAGTCAAGAGATCATTCTAAATCTAGTGTGAATTACCCGTAGTGACCCTTTATCATTCACATCCTTAGGCAAGATCGCATTTCACAATAGGAGAAAGAACTCACTCAAAAAGATAATAGCTAGATCAAACTTCCTTGAATTCTCCAGGCATCAATGGTCAAGGTACACAGGGCCATCCAATTTGAGATAGAGGCTCTTACAGTCGGACACCATTTCAATCTAGAATTTCCAAAGTTGTTAGATTTTCACATACAAGCAGAAGACAAAGAAAAGATTATGCCCCTAATCATCACTCTCTAAATCCTATAAAGAACATCATCATAGAGCTCAAAGGGACACAATATGCAAAAATCTCAATGCGAATTAGTAAGCATACAATGAGATAAAAGAATGAAAAAGCATAGATTGTTTTCAGTTTGTTTTGATGTTTGATTGCGTTGTTGTAGATGCAAAATCCTTTCTAGAGAGGAGACTAATTGACTGACTCGGATGAAGCTTCAAAGGACTCTAACTAGATATGACATGTCTAAAGTATACTGGAGACCATAGGATATGACTTTGATTGCCCCCACATTTGAACATTGATAGGATACAGACATTTTTGCAAATTGGTGTATAGACCGACTTATTGAAAATAGGAATGCATAAACAAACTGGGAGATATGTACAAACTAAAGCAAGACTGAAAGCTAGGAAAGACCAAGATTGTGCTGATAGATGGAGCATTTTGAAACAAGTGGTACCCATTTGCTGGGTTTACCATCTTGGCAAAGATTCTATTTTTGCTACCAAGGCACCTATTTCCAGGTTTTCTCCAAGGCACTTTTTCTTTTTCTCATTTTTTTTGCTTTTTTCATTTTTCCAATTTTTTTGAATTTTTCATTTTTCCAATTGTTTTTTTTTTTGTACTTTTGATATTTTTTACTTTTTTTGTGAATCATCAAGGCGCCTATTGCTAGGTTTTCACCAAGATGTTCATTTTTTCAAGACTTTTTCAAATTTTTTAGATTTTTTTAGGACATTTTACCATACACTGAATGCCTTAGGCAGAGAATTTTTTCAGATGGAGAACGTTGATTAGTTCTTAGAGCTGTTCTCCTTCAGTCGTTGAGAGTTGATAGGCTCCAGAGCCAAAAGTAGCAGTGATAACAAAGGGACCCAGCCAGTTGGGTTCAAACTTCCCCTTGCATTCTCGATGTGATTGATTTTTAGGATTCTCTCTCAAGACTAGATCACCAACATGAAATTCTCTATGTCTGACTTTCTTTTTGTAGCCTCTAGACATTCTTTTTTGATATACTCTGAGATGATCATACGCTGCTTGTCTGTGCTCATCTAGTAGTTCAAGTTCTTGCAACCTAGACACTCTGTAGTCATCATCAGTTACTAGACCATGCATTCTAATTTTTAATGATGGAATTTCAACCTCAATAGGTAGTACCACTTTAGACCCATAAACTAAAGTGAAAGGTGTAGCCCCAGTAGGCATTCTGATACTTGTTTTGTAGGCCTAGAGAGCTGGATTGATCATGAGATGCTAGTCTCTTCCTATTTTATTAACTATACGGTGCAAGATTTTCAATACATTCTTATTAGAATCCTTTGCTTGTCCATTCCCTTGATGATAATAGATAGATGACCAATGTTGTGTAATCTTGAATTTAGCACATAAATCATCTAGATCTTTGTTCTTGAATTGTCCACCATTATCTTTAATTATGGAATGAGGTATCCCATATTTGCATATGATATAGTTCAATATGAACATAGATATTTGTTTTCCAGTTGCTTGTGTCAAAGGGACTGCTTCTACCCATTTTGTAAAATAATCTATAACTATGATTATATGGGTATGTCCATTAAAAGAATGAGGATGTATAGCTCCTATAAGATCAAAGGCCCATTGATGAAAAGGCCATTGTGTAGTAAAGGGAATTAGATCTCTCCCTGGAGCATGAATTAAGTTGCCATGCACTTGGCACTTTTGACAGTTCTTAGCAAATTTGATAGACTCTTTCTCCATTTCAGGCCAAAAGTACCCAGCCCTAATAAGTTTTTGAGCTAGTGTTAAACCATTCGAGTGTGACCCAAAAATACCATCATGGACTTCCTCTAACGCACATTGAGACTCTTCTCATTCTAAACATCTAAGTAGCGTACCATCTAGACCTCATTTGTATAGATCATGACCAATGATGACATATCGGGAGGCATTACATATAAGGTATCTCTTTTCATGGCAGTTAAAGGTATCAGGAATGGTTTGGTCTTGGAGATAGGAGAATAGGTTTTTGTATCTGGATGAATCATGACCAACAATAGTGTAGATCATGTGGGTTTCAAGGGAATCATATGCAGGATAAGATAATGCTTCCACCAGGAACTCGTAGCATAGCTCATGTTCAGGCTGCTGTAATAAAGTAAATAGCGTTGCCATTGCATCAGCAGCCTTATTCTCTATTCTAGTTATTTTCTCAAATGTGATAGATATGAAATACTTCTTTAGATCATCTACCATTTTCTTTTATGGGATGATCTTTTCATCTTTAGTTTGGTACACATCATTGACTTGATGGATTACAAGTTGTGAGTGTCCATGATTGTGTAATTCTGTTACTCTCCACTCAATTTCTATTTTCATACCATTCAAAAGGGCTTCATATTCTGTAATATTATTTGTGCAAGGGAACTTTAATCTGAATGCTTTAGGTATGGAGTATCCTTGAGGATTTATAAATAATATGCCTACTCCTGATCCATTCTGTGTATAGGAGCCATCAAAGAATAAATGCCATTCTCTAGAAGAAAGAGTCATGATAGAGGAATCTGGAAATTCTATTTGCATTAGTGCATCATCAATCATAGGTGCATCTGCTAATTGATCAGCAATAACCTATCCTTTTATAGCTTTTCTTTCAACATATTCAATGTCAAATTCACTTAAGAGCATGATCCATTTAGCTAATCTATCCATGAGGGAAGCTTTGCTTAGTAGGTATTTTAGTGGATCAATCTTAGCTACCAAATGTGTGGTATGCACCAACATGTAATGTCTCAATTTTTGTGATGCAAAGATCACAGCTAGATAAGCCTTCTCAATCATAGAATAATTCTTTTCATATGCTACCAATGTCCTACTGATGTAGTATATAGCTCTTTCCTTTTTATTCTCATCATGTTGTGCAAGCAATGCCCCCAGTGATGTATCTGTAGCAGAGATATATAAGATCAAAGGCTTCCCTGGAATGGGAGGCATCAAGATAGGAGGATTTGATAGATAATTTTTGATATGGTTAAAGTTGTTCTCACATTCTTCATTCCACACAAATGTCACACCTTTATGTAATGTTTTTGTAAAAGGCTGTGATATGTCTACCAGCTGAGATATGAAGCGTCTGATAGATTGAACTCTCCCTTGCAATGTTCTCATTTGACTAATATTCTTGGGAGGTTGCATCTCTACTATAGCCTTTACTTTAGCTGGATCAACTTCAATGCCCTTCTCTGAGACTATGTATCCTAAGAGCTTTCCAGAAGTGACACCAAAAGCACACTTCTTTGGATTTAGTCTAAGACTAAATTTTTCCATTCTGTCTAGAATCTTGCTCAAGTCATTTAGATGTTCAGTTCTAATCATAGATTTTTCTAAAGTATCATCCACATAATCCTCCATAGTCCTATGCATCATGTCATGAAAAATAGATGTCATGGCTCTCTGATATGTAGCACCAGCATTTTTAAGCCCAAATGGCATGACATTCCAACAGAAGGTGCCCCATGCACATGTGAAAGCAGTTTTCTCTTGATCCTCTAGAGCAATTTTTATTTGATTATATCCAGAAAAACCATCCATTAAAGAATACATCTCAAAGCCTGCAATCATGTCCACTATCATATCAATGTTAGGTAGTGGAAAATCATCCTTAGGGAATGCTCTATTTATATCTCTAAAGTCTGTGCACACTCTAATTGATTTATCTAGTTTTGAAACAGGTACAATATTAGAGATCCATTCTGCATAATCAATAACTTAGATGAATCCGACTTTTATGAGCTTCTCTAATTTAGCTTTTACCAAGAGTGCAACATGAGGATGCATCTTTCTTAATTTTTGCTTAACAAGTTTAACATTTGGAGCTATAGATAAATGGTGCATTATAAGATTGGGATCCAACCCTAGCATTTCTGAATATTTCTATGCAAAGTTGATCTTCTTCTCTATTAGGAATGTTGTAAATTTGTGCTTTTCTTCTTCTGATAAAGATTGTGCTACATGGATCAACTGTGGTTCCTCTGTTGTTCCCAAGTTGATAGATTGAGTGGGCTTGATTAGAACTGGAGATCTGTCCTATAAATGACTCAGAAGGACATCAAATATCTCATCCTTAGGCACCTCAGAGAGGTTTTCACCTTCAGATATGTCTTTTATTTTTACTTTTGTAGGTTCTGAGACTGCCACAAAGTGGTTTTCACCCTCATAACTTCTTTTCTTTTTATTCTTATTCTTATTTTTCTGACTAAGATACTTGATGTCTGACTTCATCATGCTAATGCTTGGTTCACTGATGGAAGTCCTCATAGGCTCAACTGCATTGAGGTAGCAAGCAAGGGCATAGTAATTCGGGAAGGTATAAATACCATGGCTCAGATTTTTGGAGGTTTGATCGAGAAGTTCAAGATGTTGGATAGTCAAAGTGGTGAAAGATTGGGAAAGAGTGTTTACGGATATGGATCTGTCATCATTGGTCCTAACCCAATGCTTGAGTTCAAAGGTGATATTACAACTTAAGACATTCAATTGGTGAATAGGCTCAATGTCATTATGATAGTCCACTTCAGCCATTAGTGGATCAGACTCGATAAGTTCATCATTTTGCTCTAGACTTACATTGGGTTTAGGTGCATATTGGTGAATAACATCAACATGTTTCTCTGTAATAAGCTCATCTTCTTCTGGAATGGCTCCCCATTCATAGTCATTAGATTCTTCATCTATGCCTCTATGAAATCTAAGAACATGAGTAAAGTCAGGATGAATACCCCAAGAAGGGTTACCCTCAGATTCTGATTTGAATTCATACTCATGAGAATCTACCTCAGAATAACTACCACCTTCCTCTTTGTCTATTTGATTGTCTTTGAGATTAGCTGGTTCTTGTGTTGCAACTACCTCTTGGTTTATAGTAGGTTCTTGCATTTCTACTACATTAATTCTTTTTATTGGATCATCTTCAACATCAAGGAGGTCTTTGATTTTTTTAGGAAAATGCTCATAAGGTATGAGCTCATCAGTGGTGTCTGAATCATCACTATCAGATTGTTCAGTTATTTCCTTCTTTAATTGATTTTCTACAGAAGGCTCAATTTGTTCTAGAACATGTGGGTAGTTATTGCTAAGACAAAAAGGCTTCTTCATGTATCCTAGACCTGTTGTATTCTTGTTGGCTCGGCCATGATGTTCAAGAGGTGACAGAAGACCTTTACCCTGTAGTCCTAGAGGTCATTTTCCTTTATATCCCATCTTAGCTATCAATTTATCCCCTAGACCATATGACTTAGAAGGAACCTTTGATACTTTACAGTCACTAGTTGGAACAACTTGGGATTTAGGTTCATCTTTGTAAATCCATGAAAGTATAACTTCATCTTCTTCAAATTCTTGCTTAGGTACTTTCTTTGCAACAAATTTTCCTTTCTATGCCTCAAGAGGTTCCATAGATTTTGGTTTGAACTGCTTTTGAGCTTGCCCATAAGACTTAGGCGAGATACGGAGAGATGTCAAAGACAAGACTGGCTCTATAGTATATTCTCCCATACCATTTTCTTTGATATTGAACTCTTTTGCAATGTCTTCCATCTTAGAGGTGGATGCTACATCTGTTTGCTTAGTGGGAGATTCTCTGTTATTAGGAACAAGTTTATCCGCATTTGCCTTCAACGCATTGCAAGTTGTTGACATGTCAGCTGGAATGGTTACCTCTACTCTGTCACAAGGAAATTTCAAGCACTGATGGTATGTGGAAGGAATAGCTCTCATCTCATGTATCTAGGGTCTCCCTAGAAGGATGTTGTAAGCTAAAGGTATATCAAGAACTTGACATATAATATCTCTGATGACATGACCTGTTCTGATAGGCAAGACAATTGTTCCCTTGGAGGATCTTTCTTCTTCATCATATGCTTTGATAGTTATTTTCTTTCTAGGATCAATGGCTATTTCTGAAAATCCCAATTGTGTGATCAAGCTGTAAGAACAAATATTCAGACCAGTGCCTCCATCTATCAACACACGTTTGACACGACAGTTCTAGATCAAGACTTCAATATGCAAGGGCTGGTTATGTGGATGACTCAAGGAGTTATCATCATCCTTTGAAAAGGAGATATACTATGGAGACGTAAGATGACCAACCATAGCCTGGAATCTATCTAAGTCAAGGTTATCAAGAACATTGGATCTGAGCAGAGCTTTGTCTAGAATGGCTCTATGAGCTGGAGATATCCAAAGCAACTCAAACATGGAGATTTTAGCATTTGTGTGATGGAGTTGTTGAACAATACTATACAAAGTAGGCCTCGTGTCCTTAGGATTTGAAGATTTAGATGTTGCCCTCTGTTTGGAAGTGGAAGATAGATTGAAAGGCACCTTAGGGACATTTGATTGATCTAGGATTTGTCCTTGTAGGTGTGCCTGAGCTTGTGATCAAGTAACTATGTTAGCTGATTGATTTTCTCTATCTCTTCTTATAATTGTGATGACATTGCAACGCTCAGATAGGCTTGGTTCAACCATATTGATAGCAGTATTGTTTCCAGGATAGGCATAATTGACCTTAGCACCCACATTAGGTTGAGAAGATGAATATCCTTGGCTATGCTTTGGAAATGGTTTAGTGAATGTTGTGTGATCATTATTTCTTTTAGGATTATCCATCGTGATTTCTCCACTATCAATCTTGTCTTGAATGGTATGCTTCAAGCGCAAGTAGTTATTAGTTTTGTGACCTTTACCTCGATGGAAATCACAGAAATCATTCTCTCTCCACCATTTTGGCTTAGGATCAGGATCAAATTGTCAGATCTCAGTCAAAGATATGATGTTATTAGCTAGCAAAGTTCTCATAGCCGATTCCAAAGATTCTCCAAGAGGAGTGAACTTTCATTTATTATCAACAGATTGAGCTTTGTATTCTAGCTTCTTTTGAGATGATTCGGACATGTTTTGTTCTAAAGCTTTGATGGCTTGAGAACGAATGGTTAGATTGAAAGAAGGTGCCTTAGATGGGGTATCATTATCAATAATGCCATCTGTGATAATGCCCTTATTCTTGTTCCAATTTTTTTTCTTGTCCTTAGAACTAGATTCATACTTGTCCTTTTGAAGTGTGACGTCTCTTTTTTTCACAAGTATTTTTTCAATTTTGATTGCATTATCTACCATTTTGTCAAAAGATGTATGATTTTGCATTTGTAAAGGGTAGTTGATTTTTGGAACAAGATTGTTGATGAATATTTCCAGCTTCTCAGTTTCTGGAATAGGCCCAACATATAGAGAGAATTTCTTCCTCCATCTTTTGAAAAATGTTAGGAATGGTTCTCCTGGATATTGTTTGAGATTGTAGATATCAATCATGGTGACTGGATGTTGGATGTTGGATGTTGTAGGAGTATTACTGATAGAACAATTTGATTAACTCCTCAAAGGTTTTGATTGTAGGAGGCATCCTAGAGAACCAATGGATGGCTGCCCCTCCCAGAGATTGAGGGAAAAGATGCATTAGATAGGTTGGTTTGTGCATGAACTCCATAGATTGAGTACAGAATTCTCTGACATGATCTTGAGGATCAGAGTTTCTATCATACTTATCATATTTTGGCATTTCCACCCTTTTAGGGAATGGTGGCATATACAAGTCTTTATCAAATGGAAAAGGACATAGGGCTTCCATGGAGAACTCTTTAGGTTCTTTTTCTTTTTCCATTTTGTTAAGTTTTACTTGCATGGCGTGCATTTGTTTCATCATAGCTGAAATAGGAGTTTCTTCTTCATGTGTAATGATATCTTCCACATTAAAATTGGGAGGAAGTTTAGCTCCTTGATGAGCTAATTGTAAAAAGTATGCTTCTCTATCTTCTTTCAAGAAATGCTTCATCATTCTTTTGAAGTCATCGTCATTTTGATACTAAGCAATTTCTTCAGGTGTGGGTTCCTAATCTGCACCATGTTGAGATTGAGCTCTTTGAGAACCATGGTTTGTCCCTGCTTGAGACATGATAGGAGTTTTAAGACTCCTTGGGATAGATCGAGGAGGAGTTTGTTGATTACCTCCGTGAGTTGATGGTGGAGGAATGTAACCAGTTTTTAATCAAAAGTTGCCAAGACTGTCATCTTCGTAAAGACCAGAATTATAGTTGTTCAAGAGTTGGACCCTGGATATGAGTCAAAGGTAAGGTATGGGATGCTTCTCCAAATTTCATATGAGAGGAAGCTCTAGTTTCCACCATTAACCTTGGGTGAAACAAAAGAATATGATGAAGACAACTAAAGAACGATCTAATTCAAGAAGATCAAATGACGCAACCTTGTCAAGGTTTGATTGATTGAAGCTTAGATTAGACATAAATGAAGGATACTGTGCCCTGGATGTATGGGTAGATGCCTAAAAGATAGCAGACACGAGTTCACAACACTTAGCCGTTTTGAAGATGGATTGAAGATTGATAGTTATGACAAGGTTTTGACACAAGATGAAAATGACTCAAATCGATTAAATAGAAGGCTAAATTGGATTCAAAAGGCCACTTTAGGAAAATGATTGGATTCGTTCTAGTTTCTTCTCTATTTCTAACACAGTGATTTTCTTGAAAGACTCTAGAAATAGGTTAGAAAAGCTGGGTTTCTGATAGTTCTGACAACTTTTTGGCAATTTTTCAAAATTTCTCAAATGACTTTCTGCAGGCTCATACGATAGTGGGTAAGCTATGAAATGAAAATTAACAAACTTGTACGATAGTTGCAAAACTCGCACGATAGTTGATTGCAGGATTTTTGACTTTTTGAATTGACTGGCAGCAAAACTTGTATGACAATATACCAGCTACCATATAACAATCTGGGGGTAATGAAATGACACTTTCCAAAAGTCGTATGACTTTCTGACTTTACAAGATGACTTTTTACTCCAGAAAGGTGTTTGACATCAGATTTTGCAATTTTCAAGTTTTCACTTTTAAATTGTTCACAAAATTGTCTGTCCAATTTTGAAGATAGTACCGGATTGATTCATTCTTAGTAACCAGATAGATAAACAAGCACGCAAAACAACAAGCAAGTGATTTCAAGCATGTCTGAAAATAATGAATAGGGGACATAGCAACCCTACACATGAACAACCAAGTGACTGAATGTGCTAATCCCTAGGAGTGGTAATAGTGTATGTTCCAAAAAGTTTTGCAATAATGCACATATTCCTAGAAAATGAAAATTTGGCCTCACTAGGGTTTGTAGTAATGGTCTAACTCTGTAACTTTTGTGATCTCAAGAGGGCGAACTCCAATCCAGGTGCACCGAGGTTTTGACACAGTCTAAGAATTTAATCAATCAGGAGCTACTAGGGAGATCTGACAACCCAACAAGAGATCACACCTGTGAAGATTTCCTCCACAAGGACATTTATATAGCGACTGCTGCTACCATGGCGAAAATGGCTATTACCGCTTGAGGTTCCGTCAATGTGGTTAACCCAATTAAGGGAATGTCCACTACGGTTAACCCTCTCTAAAGGTGACTCACACAAGATACCACATGGAGACTGGTTCCAGATTCAAGGATCTAAGTTTCTGGTACTACCCAAAAAGGGAGTAGAGCATAGTCCTCTAGCTTTTTCACTTTTAACCCAAACAAAGCAGACAGATTAATTTGACACACTAAGACCAAGATTATCTCACAAAGATCTATGATGTCAACCACTTATGATCTATCAACCTCTCCGGAGAGAGAATGTATCAATCAGAAGCTAAAGACACACAAATCTAGTAGAACATGAGACGCTCTCAGTAACCTCCCTACCTACAAGGGTTCTTTCGTTGAGAAGAGTTTCGCTGGAAACCCACTCTCTCAAGAACCGCAAACAGTGTTCATAGGGCCTATTTACTGTGTAACAAAGATGCTGAAAAGCAAATCTATGGTCATTTTTATAGCCCAAAATGAAATCTATGATATGAAAGCAATAAAGGTCACACAAGCTTGACACGCAAGAGTTCTTTTTAATCCATATCGAAATGTTATCAGCTAAGAAGATTACCTGAATTCCTTGCAACCTGCTTAGTAGATTTTTACCTATTTTTAGCAACTCTCATGCTTTTCCCAATCAAAATCAGCAGAAATCAATTAGAAACAACAAATTTTAATTGTTAATGTTAGCTGTCAGTCCAAATCTAGAAAACTGCCTAAAAATTTGAAATGACAATTGGATTTCTGATGCCAAAATTCATATGTCAATGGGTCTCTTTGTTTTCTTGAGTAGCTCTACTCTCTATTTTTTGTACTTTCCTGCGTCTACTTATCTGTGAAAAAAAAACACAGACAGGGAGTTAGAACATAGAATTTAATAATCTGATAGAAAAATTAAACAGAAAATACCAAGCGGCATTTAACAGCTAATATGCATCATTTAAAAGCTAGCAGGCATGATGAAAATACTCATAGGCATAATCAGATTATTCATAGGCATGATCAAAATGTTCATAGGTGTGATCAAAATGTGCATAGGCGTGATCAAAATGTTCACAGACATGATCAAAATGTGCATATGCCTGATCAAAATGTTCCTAGGCGTGATCAAAATGTGCATAGGTGTGACTAAAATGTGCATAGGCGTGAGTAAAATGTGCACAGGCATGAGTAAAATGTGCACAAGCATGAGTAGAATGTGCACAGGCGTGATCAAAATACTCGTGGGCATCGTTAGATTTTTTGTAGGTGGCGTCAGATTTCTCGTAGGTGGCATTTCTCCAGTTTGTGCAAAAATGACCAAAAATGTGATGCCAAAAATATATAAAATTTGATAAAAATGAAGAGAATGAGGCTCAAGGCCCCACGGTGGGTGCCAAAAATGTGTGTGTGAATTTTGTACCTAGCTATAGACACAACACTTTAGTAAAACATTAGAGGTTAGTTAAAATCAAAATCATGCAGTGAAATGGAAACTAATATAACTAGGCGATTTACTGCCTTCTAGTAGGTGCGAGTATGATCTTCTCAGATTAGACCGAGACCAGTGACATTGACGACACCTAAACGAAAGATTTGAATGCAGAATATAGATATGCAATGAATGCAAATTAATCTATATTTTTGTATTTTCTATGCAATTATGATTGAAAAACTGATATGAATCTATGCTAGAATGTATGAAATTGATATGCAATTGATCTAATAATGATATTCTAAATTATATGAATGCTCAAAAATAATGAAAATCTCACAACAGCTTGGATTCGCAAAGATAGATTCTTCAATCTCCAATTCGACGGCGTGAGGATGCAATTTCATGGATTGATTTTGAAGAGCTGAAGCCTTGATTTTATAGAAATCTAGGGCTTTGGAGGTGCATGAGAAAATCCATAAATCACTCTTGATGAACTCGGGTTGATTTTTGAGTTATTAGGAAATCAGAGATAATTAACTCACAAAAATCATGCAAAAGCAGTGTTTAACTCAAAAAAGAGTTTAGATCAGCTTTGAACTCAAAATAGATGTTGAGTTTCCAAAAGTTAACAACTTGCATTGATTTTCTGATTTAAAGTTTAACTACTCTTTGAATGTGCACAATTAATTATGAATTAATTAAATAAATAAAGTGATTTATCCTCAACTGATTTTAAATTTAAGAATAACTTATTTATGGGTTAATCAATTATTAAATCAAACTTTTATTTGAAAACTATATCATTAAATGACAACTGGCTTTAATTAATTAAATAAGAATTTAATCAACTAATCATGAGATATTCAATTTATTGTCAAAATTAAATAATACAATTTAGGAATAAATGTAATTAAATTCAATTAAATAATTAAGTGGTAGAATTAAATCTAATTAATTAAATATTCAGAATATTCAATTAATCAAATTTTAGGATAAATAGGATTTATCGCCAAATAATCATTAAATTAAAGATAATTAAGATAATTAGGAATATTGCTAGGAATATTCCCCGATGTAGAATTAAGATAATCAATTAAGATTTGATGATGTTCAGATGTGCCTTGGGTTAGGACTTTAATGTTGATTTCGTTTGATTTGAAGATGTAGGAGGTTAATGAACCTATAGCCCATTTTTGGGGTATTTTAATTCTCATTGAACGGTTGACCGATTCAGTGACTTATAATCTCAGAATGGCTTGTTACATGATTGTACCTGATTCTGACCAAACGGTTGATTGATTTGGTGATTTTTAAGCTTAGAATGGCTTGTTACATGATTGTAGCTGATTCTCATTGAACAGTTGACCGATTCGGCAATTTGTAATGTCAAAATGGCTTGTTACATAATTGTAGCTAATTCTCATCGACTGGTTCACCAATTCGATGATTTGTAAGCTCAGAATGGCTTGTTACGTGATTGTAGCTAATTCTCATCGCACGGTTGATGGATTCAATGATTTGTAAGCTCAAAATGTCTTGTCACGTGATTGTAGCTGATTTCCATCAAATGCTTGACCGATTCGATGATTTGTAAGCTCAAAATGGCTGGTTATGTGATAGTAGCTAATTATCATCGGACGGTTGACCGATTCAATAATTTGTAAGCTCAAAATGGCTTGTTACGTGATTGTAGCTGATTCTCATCACACAGTTTACCAATTCAATGATTTGTAAGCTCTAAATTGCTTGTTATGATTGTACCTGATTCTCATTGAATGGTTGACCGATTCGGTGATTTAGAAGATCAAAATGGCTTTTTACCTGATTGTAGCTGATTCTCATGCAACGGTTCACCGATTCGGTGATTTGTAATCTCAGAATGGCTTGTTATGTGATTGGAGTTGATTCTCATTGAACGGTTGACCGATTCGATGATTTGTAAGCTCAGAATGGCTTGTTACCTGATTGTAGCTAATTTTCATCAAATGGTTGACCAATTCGATGATTTGTAAGCTCATAATGGCTTGTTACGTGATTGTAGCTAATTCTCATCGAACGGTTGACCAATTTAGTGATTTGTAAGCTCAAAATGGCTTGTTACATAATTGTAATTGTTTCTAATTGAACAGTTGACTGATTCGGTGATTTGTAAGCTTAGAATGGCTTGTTACATGATTGTAGCTGATTCTCATCGAACGGTTGACCAATTTGGTGATTTGCAAGCTCAGAATGACTTGTTACATGATTGTTGTTGATTCTCATCGAACAGTTGACCGATTCAGTGATTTGTAAGTTCATAATGGCTTGTTATATGATTGTAGTTGATTCTCATCGAACAGTTGACCGATTCAGTGATTTGTTACCTCAGAATGGTTTGTTAGATGATTGTAGCTGATTCTTATCGAATGGTTGACCGATTCAGTGATTTGTAAGCTTAGAATGGCTTGTTACATTATTGTAGTTGATTCTCATCAAACGGTTGACCGATTCAGTTATTTGTAAGCTCATAATGGCTTGTTACATGATTGTAGTTGATTCTCATCAAACGGTTGATCGATTCAGTTATTTGTAAGCTCAAAATGGCTTGTTACATGATTGTAGCTGATTCTCATCAAACGGTTGACTGATTCAGTGATTTGTAAGCTCAGAATGGCTTGTTACATGATTGTAGCTAATTATCATCGAATGGTTGACCAATTCAGTTATTTGTTAGCTCAGAATGGCTTGTTACATGATTGTAATTATCTCTCATGTAACAGTTGACTGATTTGGTGATTTGTAAGCTCAGAAAAGCTTGCTACATAATTGTAGCTGATTCTCATCGAACAGTTGACCGATTCATTGATTTGTAAGCTCAGTTTGGCTTGACATGATTGTAGTTGATTCTCATCGAATAGTTGACCGATTCAATGATTTGTAAGCTGTGAATGACTTGTTATGTGATTGTAGCTGATTCTAATCAAATGGTTGACCGATTTGGTGATTTGTAAGTTTAGAATGGCTTGTTATGTGATTGTAGCTAAGTCTAATCAAACGGTTGACTGATTCAGTGATTTGTAAACTCATAATGGCTTGTTATGTGATTGTAGCTAATTCTCATTGAACGGTTGACCAATTCGATGATTTGTAAGCTCAGAATGGCTTTTTAGGTGATTGGAGCTGATTCTCATCGAATGGTTGACCGATTTCATGATTTGTAAGCTCGGAATGGCTTGTTACGTGATTGTAGCTGATTATCATCAAACAATTGACTGAGTCGATAATTTGTAAGCTCAAAATGGCCTTTTATGTATTTGTAGCTAATTCTCATGAGACGGTTCACCGATTCATTGATTTGTAAGCTCAGAATGGCTTGTTACGTGATAATAATTGATTCTCACCGAAAGGTTGAGCAATTCAGTGGTTTGTAAGTTCAGAATGGCTTGTTACATGATTGTAGTTGATTCTGATCGAACGGTTGACCGATTCAGTGATTTATAAGATTAGAATGGCCTATTACATGACTATAATTGATTCTCATCAAATGGTTGATAGATTTGGTGATTTGTAAGCTCACAATGGCTTGTTACATGATTGTAGTTGATTCTTATCTAACGATTGTCTGATTTGGTGATTTGTAAGCTGAGAATGGCTTATTATGTGATAATAGCTTATTCTCATCAAACGGTTGACTGAATTGATAATTTGTAAGCTCAAAATGGCTTGTTACATGATTGTAGCTTATTCTCATCGAACGGTTGATTGATTCAATTATTTGTAAGCTCATAATGGCTTGTTACATGATTGTAGCTAATTCAAATCAAATAGTTGAGAAATTGGGTGATTTGTAAGCTCAGAATAGCTTGTTACATGATTGTACCTTCTTCTCATCGAACGATTGACCGATTCGGTGATTTGTAAGCTCAAAATGGCTTATTACACACTAGTAAATTTTGCCCTAAATTTTGACGAGAATTAGTCAAATTTTCTACAACAATCGGTTGAATAGACGACTAAAACTATGGTCAATCTTTTTTCTTCGATTATTCTACAAGCAAACCCATTGTCAAAATTTTGACCTTAGTAGTAGTCGACTTATCGACTGACTCTTCGTCGAACTAATCACATGAAGCTGGCAGAATTGAGACCAATTTTGGCAAACTTGACGTCGTAATTATGAGGAAATATTCGACCACTATTCGATGAAATTAACGTCAAATGCATAGCATTCTCATTGAAATTAATGTTATTTAAAGTCAAAAAATTGACCAGTACTAATTTTTGGTAAAAAAAAAATAACGGTGATTGAACAAAGCATTTTCATTGTACTGTATATTCACAGCCTCAAGAAAAATCAAACTGACTAAGAAAGCTTCATTTACCTTGTGTGCTTGTCTGAGTTTGATATGCAGATATGCATATCAAACTCAGACAAGCACACAAATCTGTAAGTAAATGTTGATTAAATATTTTATTTTTAATAGCAGTTTAAAAGGCTATTTAAATGTTTTGACAGTTTGATAAGAACAAAATTGGTACTCAGATATAAATTATTGAGTTTCTCTTTATTTGGATAATAGTTTAACATTCTCTACTTAACAGGGCCAACCACGTGAAGGTGGAAGCTCATTTGGCCCCTCCTAGGATCCTCTTATGACCCTTTACAACACTTTAAGACCTCTAAGATGTATTCTTAGGGATCGTAAAGGGTCATAAGGGGTCCTGGGACACAACAATTGAGAAACATAAATGTAGGCATCATGGTCACAATGTTTTGGAAATACAACATAATTCAGTGGTATACCCAGATGAGAAAACACAACCACTACTCCTATAGTTCTAAGTTGACACTACAGGATCCAAAAACCAAAGATAAGGAATCTATATATGGTTTTTGGATCATTCAATGAGAATCAACTAGAATAACATAAAAGATCATTCTAAGGTTGTAGATCACCAAATCGGTCAATGTTCAATGAGAATCAACTACAATCATGTAACATGTCAATCTGAGGTTGCAGATCATCGACTCATCAATCATTTCATGAGAATCAAACACAAGTACGTAACACATAATTCTAAGGTTGTAAATCACCAAATCGATGAACCATTCAATGAGAATCTGCTATAATCACGTAATAAGCCATTCTGAGTTTACAAATCATCAAATCTGTGAACCATTTCAAGAGAATCAAATAGGATCGCATAAAAGATCTTTTTGAGGTTGTAGATCACCAAATCGGTCAACCGTTCGATGACAATCAACTAAAATTGTGTAACAAGTTGTTTTGAGGTTGCAGTTTGTCGAATCAATTAACTGTTTGATGAGAATCAACTACAATCACGTAACAAGCCATTTTGAACTAACAGATCACCAAATCGGTCTACCGTTCAATGAGAATCAACTACAATCATGTAACAAGCCATTTTGAGATTACAAATCACTGAATCGGTCAACCATTTGATGAGAATTAGCTACAATCATGTAACAAGCCATTCTGAGCTTACAAATCACTAAATCGGTCAATCATTTAATTAGAATTAGCTACAATCACATAACAAGCCATCCTGAGCTTACAAATCACTGAATCGGTCAATTGTTCAATGAGAATCAGCTACAATCATGTAAAAAGAAAACAAATCATAGAATCGGTCAATTGTTTGATAAGAATCAACTACAATCACGTAATAAGCCAGCCATTTTGAGCTTACAAATCTCCGAATCGGTTTACCATTCAAAGAGAATCAACTACAATCATGTAACAAGCCATTCTAAGTTTCCAAATCACTGAATTGGTCAACCGTTCAATGAGAATTAGCTACAATCACGTAAAAAGCCAACAAATCATAAAATTGATCAATTCTTTGATAAGAATCAGCTATAATCACGTAACAAGCCAGCCATTCTGAGCTTACAAATCACTAAATTGGTGAACCATTCGATGAGAATCAGCTACAATCAAGTAACAAGCCATTCTCAGGTTACAAACACCGAATCGGTCAACCATTTGATTAGAATCAACTATAATCACGTAACAAGCCATTCTGAGCTTATAAATCACTGAATCAATCAACCGTTTGATGAGAATCAATTACAATCAGGTAACAAGCCATTCTGAGCTTACAAATCACTGAATCCATCAATTGTTCAATGAGAATCAGCTACAATCATCTAACAAGCCATTCTGAGCTTATAAATCATCGAATCGGTCAGCCCTTTAATGAGAATCAGCTACAATCACATAACAAGCCATTCTGAGCTTAGAAATAAGTGAATTGGTCAATCATTCATTGACAATCAGCTAAAATCACATAACAAGTCATTCTGAGCTTACAGATTATCGAATCGATCAACTGTTTGATGAGAATCAGCTAAAATCACATCACAAGTCATTCTAAGCTTACAAATCATAGAATCTGTAAACCATTCAATGAGAATCAATTACAATCATGTAACAAATCATTCTGAGATTAGAAATCATCGAATCGGTCAACCGTTCGATGAGAATCAACTACAATCATGTAACAAGCCATTCTGAGCTTACAAATTACTGAATTGGTCACTGTTTGATGACAACCAGCTCCAATCATGTAACAAACCATTCTAAACTTACAAATCACTAAATTGGTGAACCGCTTGATGAGAATCAATTACAATCATGTAACGAGCTATTCTAAGTTTACAAATCATCGAATCTATCATCATTCGATGAGAATTAGCTAGAATCACGTAACAAGCTATTCTGAGCTTACAAGTCACCAAATCAGTCAACTATTCGATGATAATCAGCTAGAATCACGTAACATGCCATTCTGAGCTTACAAACCATCGAATCGGTCAATCGTTTGATGAGAATCAGCTACAATGACGTAATAAGCCATTCTAAGCTTACAAATCATGGAATTGGTCAACTGTTCACTGAGAATCAGCTAAAATCATTCAACAAGCCATTCTAAGCTTACAAATCACCGATCGGTCAACCATTTGATGAGAATGAATTACAATCACGTAAACATCCATTCTGAGCTTAAAAATCACCGAATCGGTCAACCGTTTGATGAGAATAAATTACAATCATGTAACAAGCCATTTTGAGCATACAAATCACTGAATCGGTCAACCATTCGATGAGAATCAGCTACAATCATGAAACAAGTCATTCTGAGCTTACAAATCATTGAATCGGCCAACTGTTCGATGAGAATCAGCTACAATCATGTAACAAACCTTTCTGAGCTTATAAATCACCGAATCGGTCACCGTTCAATGAGAATCGGCTCCAATCACATAACAAGCCATTCTGAGCTTACAAATCACCAAATCAGACAACCATTCGATGAGAATCAGCTACAATCACATAACAAGCCATTCTGAGCTTACAAATCACCGAATCGGTTAACCGTTCGCTGAGAATTAGCTACAATCACGCAACAAGCCATTCTGAGCTTACAAATCACCGATCGGTCAAAAGTTCGATAAGAATCAATTACAATCACGTAAAAATCCATTTTGAGCTTACAAATCATTGAATCGGTCAACCATTCGATTAGAATAAATTACAATCATGTAACAAGCCATTCTGAGCTTACAAATCACCGAATCGGTCAACCGTTTGATTAGAATCAACTGCAATCACGTAACAAGCCATTCCGCACTTACTTATCATGGAATCAGTTAACTGTTCAATGACAATCAGCTAGAATCACGTAACAAGCTATTCTAAGCTTACAAATCCTCGAATTGGTCAACCGTCTGATGAGAATCAATTACAATCACGTAACAAGCTATTCTGAGCTTACAAATCACGATCGGTCACCGTTCGATGAGAATCAGTTCTAATCACGTAACAAGCCATTCTGAGCTTACAAACCACCGAATCGGTCAACCATTTGATGATAATCAGCTACAATAACGTAACAAGTCATTCTGAGCTTACAAATCACTGGATCAGTCAACCGTTTGATTAGAATCAACTCTAATCAAGTAACAAGCCATTATGAGCTTACAAATCACCGAATTGGTCAACCATTTGATGAGAATCAGCTACAATGATGTAACAAGCCATTTTGAACTTAAAAATCACCGAATCAGTCAACCGTTCGATGAGAATCAGCTACAATCATGCAACAAGCCATTCTAAGCTTATAAATGACCGAATCGGTCTATCATTTGATGAGAATCAATTACAATCATGTAATAAGCAATTCTGAGCTTACAAATCACCGAACCAGTCAACCGTTCTATGAGAATCAATTACAATCTTGTAACAAGCCATTATGAGTTTATAAATCACATAATCGGTCAACTGTTCGATGAGAATTAATTACAATCATGTAACAAGTCATTATGAGCTTACAAATCATGGAACCAATCAACTGTTCTATGAGAAAAAATTACAATCATGTAACAAGCCATTCTGAGCTTACAAATCACCAAATCGATCAACCGTCTGATACGAATCAAATACAATCACGTAACAAGCCATTATGAGCTTACAAATTGCCGTATCGATCAACCACTCAATGAGAATGAGCTACAATCACGTAACAAGCCATTATGAGCTTACATATCACCGAATCAGTCAACCGTTCGATGAGAATCAGCTACCATCACGTAACAAGCCATTCTGAGCTAACATATCACCAAATCGGTCTACCATTTGATGAGAATCAACTACAATCATGTATCAAGCCATTCTGAGTTTACAGATCACTGAATCGGTCAACAATTCGATGAGAATCAACTACAATAACATAAAAGATCATTTTAAGGTTGTAGATCACCAAATTGGTCAAATGTTTGATGAGAATCAAATACAGGCCTATAAAACACCATTCTAAGGTTTTAGATCACCGAATTGGTGAATTGTACAATGAGAATCAGCTACAATCATGTAATAAGCCATTTTGAGATTACAAATCAGCAAATCTATCTACCATTCGATGAGAATCAACTATGATCGCAAAAAAGATCCTTTTGAGGTTTTAGATCATCGAATCGGTCAACCGTTTGATGACAATAAGCTAAAATCGCATAACAAGTTGTTCTAAGGTTGCAATTCACCGCATCAGTCAACCATTCGATTAGAATTAACTACAATCACATAACAAGCCATTTTGAGCTTAGAAATCCTCGAAGCTGTCAACTGTTCGATGAAATCAGCTAGAATGACATAACAAGCCATTCTGAGCTTACAAATGACCGAATTGGTCAACCATTCGATGAGAATCAATTACAATCAAGTAGAAAGACATCTTGAGCTTAAAATCAGTGAATTGGTCAACCATTCAATGAGAATCAGCTCTAATCACGTAACAAGGCATTCTGAGCTTACAAATTGCTAAAATAGTAAACCTTTTGATGAGAATAAGCTACAATCATGTAACAAGCCATTCTAAGCTTACAAACCACCGAATCGGTCAACCATTCGATAAGAATATTTTACAATCACGTAACAAGCCATTCTGAGCTTACAAATTACTGAATCTGTCAACTATCGATAAGAATCAGCTACAATCACTTAACAAGCCATTCCGAGCTTACAAATCACCGAATCGATTAACCGTTCAATGATAATCAGCTACAATCACATAACAAGCCAGTCTGAGCTTACAAATCACCAAATTGGTCAACCGTTTGATGAGAATCAGCTACAATCATGTAATAAGCCATTTTGAGATTACAAATCACCGAATCGGTCAACCGTTTAATGAGAATGACCTACAATCATGTAACAAGCCATTCTAAAATTAGAAATCATCAAATCGGTCAATAGTTTGATGAGAATTAGCTACAATTATGTAATAGGTCGTTCTAAGCTTACAAATCATGGAATCAGTCAACCGCTCGATGAGAATCAATAACAATCTTGTAACACTGAGCTTACAAATCATCAAATCGGTCAACCGTTCGATGAGAATCAACTACAATCATGCAACAAGCCATTCTAACCTTACAAATCATTGAATCGGTAAACCATTCAATGAGAATCAATGACAATCACGTAACAAGCCATTCTAAGATTACAAATCATGAAATCGGTCAACTGTTCGATGAGAATCAGCTACAAGCATGTAACAAGCCATTTTGAGCTTACAAATCACTGAATCGGTCAACCATTCAATGAGAATCAATTATAATCGCATAACAAGCCATTACGAGCTTACAAATCACTGAATCGGTCAACCTTTCGATGAGAATCAATTACAATCACATAACAAGCTATTCTGAGCTTACAAATCATCAAATCGGTCAATCGTTTGATGAGAATTAGCTACAGCCATGAAACAAGCTATTCAAAGTTTATAAATCACCGAATCAGTCATCCGTTCAATGAGAATCAGCTACAATGACGTAACAAGCCATTATGAGGTAACAAGCGATTCGATGAGAATCAAGTACAATAACGTAACAAGCCATTTTGAGCTTACAAATGACCGAACCAGTCAACCGTTCTATGAGAATCAATTACAATCACGTAACAAGTCATTCTGAGCTTACAAATCACCGAATTGGTCAACCATTCGATGAGAATCAATTACAATCACGTAACAAGCAATTCTGAACTTACAAATCATCGAATCGAGCAATCGCTCAATGAGAATCAACTACAATCACGTAACAAGTTATTCTGAGCTTACAAATCACCAAATCGGTCAACCATTCGATGAGAATCAGCTACATCCATGAAACAAGCCATTCTAAGCTTACAAATCACCAAATCGGTCAACCATTCGATGAGAATCAGCAATATTCATGAAACAAGCCATTCTAAGTTTACAAATCACTCAATCGGTCAACCGTTAGATGAGAACCAATTACAATCATGTAACAAGCAATTCTGAGCTTACAAATCATCGAATCGATCAATCATTCGATGAGAATCAATTACAATCATGTTATACGCCATTCTGACCTTACAAATCATGAAATCAGTCAACCATTTGGAGAGAAATAGCTAAAATCACGTAACAAGCCATTCTGAGCTTATAAATCACCGAATCAATCAACAGTTCGAGGAGAATCAACTACAATCATGTAACAAGCCATTCTGAGCTTACCAATCACCGAATCGCTCAACTATTCGATCAAAATAAGCTACAATCACGTAACAAGCCATTCTAAGCTTACAAATCACTGAATCAATCAACCATTCGATGGGAATCAGCTACAATCATGTAACAAGCCATTCTAAGCTTACAAATCACCGAATCGATCAACCATTTGATGAGAATCAATTACAATCATGTAATACGCCATTATGAGTTGACAAATCATCAAATCAGTTAATTGTTCGATGAGAATTGCCTACAATCCTGTGACAAGCCATTTTGACCTTACAAACCACCGAATAAGTGAACCATTCACTAAGAATTAGTTATAATCATGTAACAAGCCTTTCTGAGCTTAAAAATCACCGAATTGGTTAACCGTTCAATGAGAATCATCTACAATTATGTAAAAATCCATTTTGAGCTTACAAATCACCGAATCAGTCAAATATTCGATGAGAATCAGCGCCAATCACACAACAAGCCATTCTGAGCTTACAAATCACCGAATCGGACAACTATTCCATGAGAATCAGCTACAATCACATAACAAGCCATTCTGAGCTTATAAATCACCGAATCGATCAACCATTTGATGAGAATCAATTATAATCATGTAACACACCATTATTGGCTTACAAATCACTGAATCGGTCAATAGTTCAATCAGAATCAGCTACAATCTCATGAGAAGCCATTCTCAGCTTATAAATCACCGAATCGGTCAACCGTTTGATGAGAATCAGCTACAATCATGTAACAAGCCATTCTGAGCTTACAAATCATTGAATCAGTTAACCGTTTGATGAGAATCAGCTACAATAATGTAACAAGCCATTGTATGCTTACCAATCATTGAATCGGTCAACCGTTCAATGAGAATTAGCTACATTCATGTAACAAGCCATTACGAGCTTACAAATCACCGAATTGGTCATCCATTCAATGAGAATCAGCTACAATCACCTAACAAGCTATTCTGTGCTTACAAATCATCAAATCGGTCAACCATTCGATGAGACTTAACTACAATCACGTAAGAAGCCATTCTAAGCTTACAAATCACTGAATCGGTCAACCGTTCGATGAGAATCAGCTACAATCACATAACAAGCCATTCTGAGCTTAGAAATCACCGAATCGGTCAACCGTTCGATGAGAATTAGCTACAATCATGTAAAAATCCATTCTCATCTTACAAATCACCGAATCGGTCAATCGTTCCTAGAGAATCATCTACAATCATCTAAGAATCCATTTCGAGCTGACAAATCACTTAATCAGTCAACCTTTCGATGAGAATCTATTACAATCACGTAACAAACCATTCTGAGCTTACAAATCACCGAATCGGTCAACCGTTTGATGAGAATTAATTATAATCACGCAACAAACCATTCTGAATAAACAAATCACTGAATCAGTTAACCATTCGATGAGAATCAACTACAATCACCTAACAAGCCATTATGAGTTTACAAATCACTGAATCGGTCAACTGTTTGATGAGTCTTCTACCATCATGTAACAAGCCATTCTGAGCTTACAAATCATAGAATCGGTCAACTGTTCGATAAGAATCAATTACAATCACGTAACAAGCCATTCTTAACTTACAAATCACCAAACCGGTCAAAAGTTTGATGAGAATCAGCTACAATCATGTAACAAGCCATTTTGAGCTTACAAATCACTGAAACGGTCAACCATTCGATGAGAATCAGCTACAATCACGTAGCAAGCCATTATGAGCTTACAAATCACCGAATCAGTCAACCGTTCGATGAGAATCATCTACAATCACGTAACAAGCCATTATGAGCTTAAAAATCACCGAATCGGTTAACTATTCGATGAGAATCAATTACAATTTCGTAACAAGCCATTCTTAGCTTACAAATCACCAAATCGGTCAACTGTTTGATTTGAATAAGCTACAATCATGTAAGAAGCTATTCTGAGCTTACAAATCACTGAATCGGTCAACCATTCAATGAAAATAAGCTACAATCACGTAACAAGACATTCTAAGCTTACATATCACTAAATCGGTAAACCATTCAATGAGACTCAACAACAATCACGTAAAAAGCCATTTTGAACTTACAAATGACTGAATTGGTCATCTGCTCAATGAGAATCAGCTACAATCACGTAACAAGCCATTCTGAGCTTACAAATCACTGAATCGGTCAACCCTTTGATGAGAATCAGCTATGATCACATAACAAGCCATCCTGAGCTTAGAAATAATCGAATCGGTCAACCGTTTGATGAAAATTAGCTACAATAATATAACAAGTCATTCTGAGCTTACAAATCACTAAATCTATCAACCATTCGATGAGAATAAGCTACAATCATGTAACAAGCCATTTTGAGCTTACAAATCACCGAATCGATCAACTGTTCAATGAGTCTCTGCTAGAATTAGATAACATGTCATTCTGAGCTTACAAATCATGGAATCGATCAACCATTCGATGAGAATCGACTACAATCACGTAACAAGCCATTCTGAGCTTACAAATCACTGAATCGGTCAACCATTTGATGAGAATCAGCTACAATCACGTAAAAAGCCATTCTGAGCTTACAAATCACTGAATCGGTCAATCGTTTGGTGAGAATCAGGTATAATCATCGAACAAGGCATTCTACGCTTACAAATGACTGAATCGGTCCATTGTTCGATGAGAATCAATTACAATCACGTAACAAACCATTCTCAACTTACAAATCACTGAATCGATCAACCGTTCGATGAGAATCAGCTTCAATCACGTAACAAGCCATTCTGAGCTTACAAATTATCGAATCGGTCAACCGTTCGATGAGAATGAGATACAATCACGTAACAAGCCATTCTAAGCTTACAAATCATCAAATCGATCAACTGTTTAATGAGTCTTAGCTACAATCACGTAACAAGCCATTCTGAGTTTACAAATCATGGAATCGGTCAACTATTTGATGAGAATCAGCTAAAATCATGTAACAAGCCATTTTGAGCTTACAAATCATGGAATCGGTCAACTCTTTGATGAGAATCAGCTACAATCACGTAACAAGCCATTCTGAGCTTACAAATCACTGAATCGGTCAACCATTCGATGAGAATCAGCTATAATCATGTACAAAGCAATTATGAGCTTACAAATCACCGAATCATTCAATTGTTTGATGAGAATCAATTACAATCACGTAACAAGCCATTCTAAGGTTACAAATTACTAAATCAGTCAACCGTTCGATGAAAATAAATTACAATCATGTAACAAACCATTCTAAGCATACAAATCACTGAATCAGTCAACTGTTTGGTTAGAATCAACTACAATCACATAACAAGCACTTCTGAGCTTGCAAATCACTAAATCAATCAACCATTCGATGAGAATAAATTACAATCACGTAATAAGCCATTCTGAGCTAACAAATCACCGAATCAGTGAACGGTTCGATGAGACTCAGCAACAATCACGTAACCAGCCATTCAGAGCTTAGAAATCACTGAATCGGTCAACCATTCGATGAGAATCAACTACAACCATGTAACAAGCTATTCTGAGCTTATAAATCATCGAATCGGTCAACCGTTCAATGAGAATCAACTACAATGATGTAACAAGCCATTCTGAGCTTACAAATCACCGAATCGATCAACCGTTTGATGAGAATCAGCTACAATCATGTAACAAGCCATTTTGAGATTACAAATCACCGAAACAGTCAACCGTTCAATGAGAATAAGCTACAATAATGTAACAAGCCATTCTGAGCTTACTAATCACTGAATTGGTCAACTGTTTAATGAGAATCAATTACTATCAAGTAACAATCCATTCTGAGCTAACAAATCATCGAATCGGTCAACCTTTTGATGAGAATCAATTACAATCACGTGAAAAACCATTATGATCTTACAAATCACAGAAACGGTCAACCGTTTGATGAGAATTGGCTACAATCACGTAACAAGCCATTCTAAGCTTACAAATCACCAAATCGGTCAACCGTTTGATGAGAATCAGCTACAATCACGTAACAAGCCATTCTGAGCTGACAAATCACCGAATCGATCGACCATTCAATCAAAATCAACTACAATCACGTAACAAGCCTTTCTGAGATTACAAATCACTGAATCGGTCAACCCTTTGATGAGAATCAGCTACAATCACATAACAATCCATTCTAAGCATACAAATTCCTAAATCAGTCAACCATTTGATGATAATCAACTACAATCATGTAACAAGACATTTTGAGCTTACAAATCACCAAATCGGTCAACCGTTCAATCAAAATCAACTACAATCACGTAATAAGCCATTCTAAGCTTACAAATCACTGAATCGGTCAATTGTTTGATGATAATTAGCTACAATCATGTAACAATCCATTTTGAGCTTACAAATCATCGAATCGGTCAATCGTTCAATGATAATCAACTACAATCACGTAACAAGTCATTCTGAGCTTACAAATCATCGAATCTGTCAATTATTCGATGAAAATCAACTATAATCACATAACAAGCCATTCTGTGCTTACAAATCACTGAATCGGTCAACTGTTCGATCAGAATTAGCTACAATCACGTAACAAGTCATTTTGAGCTTACAGATCACTAAATCGGTCAACCATTTGATGAGAATCAGCTACAATCACGTAACAATCCATTCTGAGCTTACAAATCACCAAATCAACAACCGTTCGATGAGAATCAACTACAATCATGTAACAAGCCATTCTAAGCTTATAAATCATCGAATCAGTCAACCGTGTTAAAGTAATTAGTTGGTGTTATTAAACTTTTTTACTTAATCTATCTCTTAGGTACATTATAATTAATATCTTTATTAATTATAATGTGCAACCTAGCTTTTCTAGTTTTAGGGTTTTCTTCACCTTTATAGGTTGACCCTTGTAATTCTCTTTTCATTATCTTGGAATACAATTTTCTCTCAGTCCGCTAAGATTTTCCAAGCCTTTGCTTTTTGTCTCTTTGGTTTCCTTTCAGCAACAAGTTATTTGCATGCAGGTGTTCTTGGCATTCTATGAAGTTAGATTTCTCAACTTCTACATGGTATTAGAGCTTCCCTATTGCTACCTGATCTGAGCTTTTGGAGCCATGATTTGAAGATGAAAGCCACAGCTCCTTTGGTTTTTTCTTTGTTGTCTTTTATTGGATTTGGGGGGTCTCATTTTTTTGAAGCACTTTGGGCAAAAACCAACCTCACAGTTGCATTCGAAAGACCCAAAAGCCCCTATTTTCATATAAAATTTGACCTATTTACCTTCGGGGCATCTGGGAGTTTTTTTCTAGCCTATTAGGGTCGTACGACTCAAAAAATGAGAAAGAAAAATAAAAGAAATGCTTCTCAGAGTGTGCCACCGCCGCACCACCCCCGCCCGGCCCCCGTGCTACCTGCTGGCCACCACTCCCCTCGCTAGCCACCGCACTGCCCGCCGACCACCACGCCACCTCTGCACACCCCAGTGCCGCTCACCACCAACCTGCGTACAGGTGACGTCACCTGCCAGAAAATCAAATTTCGGCCATTTTTTAAAACTTTCCAGCGACCGGTATTTCTTTTCTAGTGAGACATGCCTGTGACGTGTAGATGGTCATCAAATTTTTTCCCGTGCCTTGTTTTTTCTAGTGAGCTTGCATTTTGGGGGTACCTAGGCTTTTTTGGTCCTACAGGGCTCATATGAACTCAAAATTTGACATATGATATATCTATCGAACCAGTTCTACAAAGGCCTTATGAGGCTCTTATGCAGAGAAATAGGATGGATGAGGCAATGGGCCTCATCGCAATGAATATTTCAAATGGGTTGTTGTTCCACCTGGATGGTTTGACCACACCCAAGGATATGTGGAACAAGTTTTCCACCTTGTTTGGCACAATGAATCAGTTCAGGGTTCTCCAGATAGATGTAGAGTTCACCTCCTTGGTACCTGAATCATTCACCAGCATTGAGGACTTCTTGATGAAGTTCAAGTCTCTTCGATCTATTTTACAGGTTGTTGGAAAGATGAAGTCAGATGATGAGTGTATCTTTCTAATACTCTCAAAGCTTCGCGACCCTTATCAGATTTTCACTTCTACCTTCTACTCCACTATGGATGCACTAGGTGCACGACATGTTATGCCCTCTTTTGAGACCTTCTGTTATAGGTTGACTTGTGATCAATCCAAGCTCAATTAGATGGATTCACTTACATGTTCACAGTCACAGGCATTTCTTGCCAAGACACCTCAGGATACATAGAAGTAGAAGCCGAAGCAGATATCTAATTCCTCTTCTCAGCACTCTATTGGCCCACCATCTTCTTCTAAGAAGGAGAAACAGAAGACTGAGAGCCCTACATGTTCCTATTGTCAGAAGGGACCTCATGATGAGTCACATTGTTTTCAAAAGAGATTTGATGGCTATGAGAAACAGATTGCAGATTTGCAAGCTTTCAGAAGAGCACTATTTCCTCTACATCCTCTTCCACCTCACAAGGGTCTATCTTTCAGTCTTCTGCCTCATCTTCGACATCTGGATAGGATTTTGGACAGCGTCATGCATTATGGCCTTCCGTTGCATCCCCTTCACAGGTCCCTTGGATACTGGATTTAGGTGCTTCTCACCATATGGCATCTTCTCCGGAGATCTTCTCTTCTATTGAGGCTTCTCCTATTCCTCACATTCTCATGGGGAATAACCCTGTTATGCTAGTCTGCGAAAAAGGTTCTGTAGGCATTTAGGATGGCACATTCAATGATGTATTGTATGTTCCATCTCTATCTGCAAACCTCCTCTTGATTTATCATATTACACTCAGTGGGTCAGGGAAGACAGTTGAGTTCACTCCAAATTCAGTCTTCATCCAAGATAGTGCAACATGTAGCATTATTGCTGCAGGGACAGTTGATCATTCCACCTGTCTATACACCTTCTCACACTTTGGTCCACCATCTCCATTATCGGAGCACAACTCTCCTCTTACGTGCGAGCATCATGTGTGTGGGACAGTCAGGTCACTTGAACCTCTATGTTGTTCTTGAGACCACTTCTGTGACTACCTCACCTCATCTTGTTGGGGTTTCTTCTCTTCAGCAGGACTCTTCTTCAACATTACTGGAACCTCCAGCTCCATTCATCGAGCCTCCAGGTGCAGTTGTTGAGGATTCTATAGAGGACACTCATCTACTCACTCCTGACAGTGTCAGCACACCTATCATACCACCTACATTGGGGATTCCCTTTTAGGATCCTCGTGTCTACTCCTTTGAGCATCAGCTCGACCTTCCAGTGACACCTCATCTTTCAAGGTTTCCTCTTCATTGCTCACTACCTTTCACTCCTTTGTATTGGCGTCATGGTGGTTTGTTCATTGATCTAGGGGTTCTTTCAATTAGGGGGGCTTTGGAGCCTTAACCCTCTCTCACGGGGGTTGGTAGCACGCATTGCATTTATGGCTTTGAGAGAGTCTCTTGAAGTCATTTTTTGTCTTTTGCTTGCTTTTATATCTCTTTTTGGATAGGAGTTTTTCCCACTGGGTTTTCTCCTTTATCTCCAGTTTACAGAGATTTCCTTGTATTGGGTACCTGATCAGGTCTTGTTGCCAGCACCCATTTCCTGCTTTCATAGCTATGCTAGGTTAGCTTACCTCCTAAGCTTTGCTTAAGGGGGGGTGTTAGAGTAATTACTTAGTTTTATTACTCTTTTTTACTTAAGCTATCTCTTAGGTACATTATAATTAATATCTTTATTAATTATAATGTGCAACCTAGCTTTTCTAGTTTTAGGGTTTTGTTCACCTTTATAGGTTGAACCTTGTAATTCCTTTTTCATTATCTTGGAATACAATTTTCTCTCATTCCACTGAGATTTTCCAAACCTTTTCTTTTTATCTCTTTGGTTTCCTTTCAGCAACAGGTTATTTGCATGCAAGTGTTCTTGGCATTCTGTGAAGTTGGATTTCTCAACTTCTACAAACCATTTGATGAGAATCAGCTACAATCACGTAACATGCCATTTTGAGCTTACAAATCACCGAATCATTCAATCGTTCAATGAGAATCAATTACAATTAGGTAACAAGTCATTCTGAGCTTACAAATCACTGAATCGATCAACTATTCAATAAAAATCAATTATAATCATGTAACAAGCCATTCTGAGATTACAAATCATTGGATCGGTCAACTGTTCGATCAGAATCAGATACAATCACGTAACAAGCCATTCTGAGCTTATAAATCACCAAATCGGTCAACCGTTAGATGAGAATCAGCTACAATCATGTAATAAGCCATTCTGAGCTTTCAAATCACCAAATCAGTCAAACATTTGATGAGAATCAACTACAATTATGTAACAAGCCATTTTGAACTTACAAATCACCGAATCGGTCAACCGTTTGATGAGAATATATTATAATCACGTAGCAAGCCATTTTGAGCTTACAAATCACCTAATCGGCCAACCGTATGATGAGAATCAATTACAATCATGTAACAAGTTATTCTAAGTTTACAAATTATCAAATCGGTCAACCGTTCGATGAGAATGAACTACAATCACGTAACAAGCCATTATGAGCTTACAAATCACTGAATCGATCAACCTTTCGATGAGAATCAACTAGAATCACATAACAAACCATTCTCAGCTTACAAATCACTGAATGGGTCAACTATTCAATGAAAATTAGCTACAATCAGGTAAGAAGCCATTTTGGGCTTACAAATCACTGAATCGGTCAACCATAAAATGAGAATTAGCTACAATCACATAACAAGCCATTCTGAGCTTACAAATCACTGAATTAGTCAACTGTTGGATGAGAATCAGCTACAATCATGTAACAAGCCATTCTGAAATTACAAATCACCTAAAAAGCAATTCTAAGCTTGTAAATCACCAAATTGGCCAACCATTTGATGAGAATCAGCTACAATCATGTAACAAGCCATTCTAAGCTTACAAATCACCGTATCAAACAACTGTTTGATGAGAATCAGCTATAATCATGTCATAAGCTATTATGAGATTACAAATCATCGAATCAGTGAACTGTTTGATGAGAATAAGCTACAATTATGTAACAAGCCATTATGAGCTAACAAATCATCAAATCGGTCAACCGTTTGATGAAAATCAACTACAATCACATAACAAGCCATTCTGAGTAAACAAATCACCAAATCGGTCAACCGTTCGATCAGAATTAGCTACAATCACATAATAAGTCATTCTGAGCTTACAAATTGCTGAATCGGTCAACCGTTCGATGAGAATAAATTACAATCACGTAACAAGGCATTCTGAGCTTACAAATCACAAAATTAGTCAACCATTCGGTGAGAATGAGCTACAATCACGTAACAAGCCATTTTCAGCTTACAAATCATTGAATTCGTCAACCGTTCGATGAGAATCAGTTACAATCACGTAAGAAGTTATTCTAAGCTTACAAATTACCGAATCGGTCAACCGCTCGATGAGAATCAGCTACAATCACATAACAAGCCATTCTGAGCTTACAAATCACTGAATCGGTCAACCGTTTGATAAGAATAAAAAAAAGCATTCTAAGCTTAAAAATCACCAAATCGATCACCCATTCGATGAGAATCAGCTACAATCACGTAACAAGCCATTTTGAGCTCCAAATTATCAAATTGGTCAACCATTCGATGAGAATCACTTACAATCATGAAACAAGCCATTCTGAGCTTACAAATTATCGAATCGGTCAACCGTTCGAGGAGAATCAGCTACAATCATGTAATAAGCCATTCTAAGCTTACAAATCATAGAATCGGTCAACCGTTTGATGAGAATGAATTACAATCACGTAACAAGCTGTTCTGAGATTACAAATCACTGAATCGGTTAACCGTTCAATGAGAATTAGCTACAATCATGTAACAAGCCATTCTGAGCATAAAAATCACCGAATCAGTTAACCATTCTATGAGAATCAATTACAATAATGTAACAAGTCATTCTGAGCTTACAAATCACCGAACTAGTGAACCGTTCTATGATAATCAATTACAATCACGTAACAAACCATTCTGAGATTACAAATCACCGAATCGATCAACCATCAACCCTTCGATTAGAATCAGCTCTAATCACATAACAAGCCATTATGAGCTTACAAATCACCTAATCGGTCAACTGTTTGATGAGAATCAACTACAATTATGTAACAAGCCATTCTGAGCTTACAAATCACTAAATCGGTCAATCGTTCGATGAGAATCAGCTACAATCATGTAACAAGCCATTATGATCTTACAAATCATCGAAGCGGTCAACCATTTCAATGAGAATCAGCTACAATCACGTAACAAGCCATTCTGAGCCTACAAATCATTGAATCGATCAATCGTTCGATGAGAATCAATTAGAATCATGTAGCAAGCCATTTTGAGCTTACAAATCACTAAATCGGTGAACCGTTCGATGAGAATTAGCTACAGTCATATAACAAGCCATTCTGAGGTAACATATCACCAAATCGATCTATCGTTTGATGAGAATAAAGTACAATCAACTACAAGCATTTAACAAGTCGATCTGAGGTTGGAGATTACCAACTCATCAACTATTCGATGAGAATCAAATACAAGCACGTAACACACAATTATGAGGTTGTAGATGAACAAATCAGTGAACCGTTTGATTAGAATCAGCTACAATCACGTAATAAGCTATTCTGAGCTTACAAATCATCGAATATGTCAACCATTCAAAGAGAATCAACTAGAATCACATAAAAGATCCTTCTGAGGTTAATCAATCAACATTTCGATGACAATCAACTAAAATTGGGTATCAAGTTGGTGTCTTGAGGTTGCAATTCACCAAATCGATCAACCATTTGATGAGAATTAGCTACAATCACGTAACAAGGCATTCTGAGCTAACAAATCACCGAATCAGTCAACCGTTTAATGAGAATCAACTACAACCATGTCATAAGCCATTATGAGCTTACAAATCACCGAATCAATCAATCGTTCGATGAGAATTAGCTACAATCATGTAACAGGCCATTATGAGCTTACAAATTACTGAGTCGGTCAACCATTCGATGAGAATCAACTAAAATCAGGTAACAAGTTGTTCTGAGGTTGCAGTTCACCAAATCGGTCAACCATTTGATAAGAATCAGCTACAATCACATAACAAGCCATTCTGAGCTAACAGATAACCAAATCAGTCTACTATTTGATGAGAATCAACTACAATCATGTAACAAGCCTTTTCGAGGTTAGAGATCACTGAATCGATCAACCATTCGAAGAGAATCAACTACAATAATATAAAAGATCATTCTAAGGTTGTAAATCACCAAATCAGTCAAATGTTCCATGAGAATCAACTACAATCATGTAACAAGTCGATCTAAGGTGTTGCAGATCACCAATTCAACAACCGTTCGATGAGAATCAAATACAAGCACATAACACACCATTCTGAGGTTGTAGATCACCAAATCGATGAACCATTCAATGAGAATTTGCTACAATAAGGTAATAAGCCATTCTGAGCTTACAAATCACCGAATCTATGAACCATTCGATCAAAATCAACTATGATCACATAAAAGGGCCTTCTGAGGTTGTAGATCACCGAATCAGTCAACCGTTCGATGACAATCAACTAAAATCATGTAACGAGTTGTTCTAAGGTTGAAGATCACTGAATCGGTCAACTGTTTGATGACAATCAACTATAATCATGTAACACACCATTCTGAACTAACAGATGACCAAATCAGTCTACCATTCGATGAGAATCAACTACAATCATGTAACAAGCCATTCTGAGCTTACAAATCACTGAATCGATCAACTGTTCGATGAGAATTAGTTACAATCACGTAACAAGCCATTATGAGCCTACAAATCACTAAATCGGTCAATCATTTAATAAGAAATAGCTACAATCACGTAATGAGCCATTATGAGCTTACAAATAACTGAATCGGTCAATCGTTCAATGATAATCAGCTACAATCACGTAAAAAGCCAACAAATCATAGAATTGGTCAACTATTCGATAAGAATCAGCTACAATCACGTAACAAGCCAACCATTCTAAGTTTACAAATCACCTAATCGGTTTACTGTTCGAAGAGAATCAGCTACAACCATGTAACAGGCCATTTTGAGCTTTGAAATCATCGATTCAGTCAATCAAGCAATGAGAATCAGCTGCAATCACGTAAAAAGCCAACAAATCACCGAATTGGGCAACTGTTCGATAAGAATCAGATACAATCACGTAACAAGCTAGCCATTCTGAGCTTACAAATGACTAAATTGGTTAACCATTCAATGAGAATCAACTACAATCATGTAACAAGCCATTCTGAGCTTACAAATCACCGAATCAGTCAACCGTTCATTGTGAATCCACTACAATCACATAACAAGTCATTCTAAAGTTACAAATCACTAGATTGGTCAAATGTTCCATGAGAATCAATTACAATCACGTAACGAGCCATTCAGAGCTTACAAATCATTGAATTGATCAACCGTTCGATGAGAATCAATTACAATCACTTAACAAGCTATTCTAAGCATAAAAATCAATGAATTGGTCAACTGTTCGATGAGAATCAATTACACTCATGTAAGAAGCCATTCTAAGATTACAAATCACCGAATCGGTCAACCATTCAGTGAGAATGAGCTACAATTAGGTAACAAGCCATTACGAGCTTACAAATCACCAAATCGGTCAACCGTTCGATGAGAATCAGCTACAATCACGTAACAAGCTATTTTAAGCTTACATATCACCAAATCGGTCAACCGTTCGATGAGAATCAGCTACAATCACGTAAAAAGCCATTCTAAGCTTACAAATCACCAAATCAGTCAACCGTTCTATGAGAATCAATTACAATCATGTAAAATGCCATTCTGAGCTTACAAAGCACCGAATCGATTAACCGTTCGATGAGAAACATTTATATTTCATAAAAAACCATTCTGAGCTTACAAATCACTGAATTAGTGAACCATTTGATGAGAATAAGCTACAATAATGTAACAAGTCATTATGAGCTTACAAATCACCAAATCGGTCAACTATTCAATGAGAATCAGCCACAATCATGAAACAAGTCATTATGAGCTTACAAATCACCAAATCGATCAACCATTTGATGAGATTCAGCAACAATCATGTAATAAGCCATTTTGAGCTTACAAATCACTGAATCAGTCAACCGTTCGATGAGAATCAGCTACAATCCCGTAACAAGCCATTCTGAGCTTACGAATCATCGAATTGGTCAACCATTCGATGAGAATCACCTACAATCACATAACTAATCATTTCGAGCTTACAAATCACTGAATCGGATGACTGTTTGATGAGAATTAGCCACAATAATGTAACAAGCCATTCTAGGCTTACAAATATTTGAATCGCTCAACCGTTTGATTACAATCAGCTACAATCGCATAACAAGCCATTATGAGCTTACAAATCACTGAATCAGTCAATCGTTTGATACGAATTAACTAAAATCACGTAACAAGCCATTCTAAGCTTACAAATCACTGAATCGATCACCATTCGATGAGAATCAGCTACAATCACGTAACAAGCCATTCTAAGCTTAGAAATCATGGAATTGGTCAACCATTTGCTGAGAATTAGCTATAATCATGCAACAAGCCATTCTGAGCTTACAAATCACCGATTGGTCAACCGTTTGATTAGAATCAATTACAATCACGTAAAAATCCATTCTGAGCTTACAAATCACCAAATCGGTCAACCGTTCGATGAGAATCAATGACAATCATGTAACAAGCCATTTTGAGTTTATAAATCACCTAATCAGTTAACCATTCAATGAGAATCAGCTACAATCAAGTAACAAGCCATTATGCGCTTACTTATCATCGAATCGGTTAACCGTTCAATGACAATCAGCTAGAATCACGTAACAAGCTATTCTAAGCTTACAAATCACCGAATCGGTCAACCGTTTGATGAGAATCAGCTACAATCATGTAACAAGCCATTCTAAGATTACAAATAATCGAATCGGTCTATCATTTGATGAGAATCAATTACAATCACGCAACAAGCCATTCTAGGCTTACAAATCACTGATCGGTCAACCGTTCGATGAGAATCAATTACAATCACGTAAAAATCCATTGTCAGCTTACAAATCACCGAATCGGTAAACCATTCGATGAGAATAAATTACAATCATGTAACAAGCCATTTTGAGCTTACAAATCATTGAATCAGTGAACTGTTTGATGAGAATCAGCTACAATCATGTAACAAGCCATTCTTGGCTTACAAATCACCGAATCGATCAACCGTTGGATGAGAATTATCTACAATCACATAAGAAACCATTAAGCGCTTACGTATCACCGAATCGGTTAACCATTTAATGACAATAAGCTAGAATCGCGTAACAAGCTATTCTAAGCTTACAAATCACTAAATTGGCCAACCGTTCAATGAGAATCAGCTACAATCACGTAACAAGCCATTCTAAGCTTACAAATCACTGAATCGGTCTATCATTTGATGATAATGAATTACAATCACGTAACAATCCATTCTAAGCTTACAAATCACCGAACCAGTCAACTGTTCTCTGAGAATCAATTACAATCACGTAAAAAGCCATTCTGAGCTTGCAAATCACAGTATCAGTCAACCATTCGGTGAGAATGAGCTACAATCATGTAACAAGCCATTCTGAGCTTACAAATTACCGAATCGATCAACCATTCGATGAGAATGAGCTCCAATCACGTAACAAGCTATTTTGAGCTTACAATTTCATAACAAGCCATTTTGAGCTTGAAAATCACCGAATCAATCAACCACTCGATGAGAATCAGCTACAATAATGTAACAAGTCATTTTGAGCTTACAAATCACCAAATCGATCAACCGTTCAATGAGAATCAACCATAATCACGTAACAAGTCATTCTGAGATTACAAATCACCGAATCGGTCAACCCTTCGATGAGAATCAACAAAAATCACTTAACAACCCATTTTGAGCTTACAAATCACCGAATCAATCAACCCTTTAGTGAGAATCAGCTACAATCATGTAACAAACCATTCTGAGCTTACAAATCACCGAATTGGTCAACCATTTAATGAGAATCAGCTACAATCACATAACTAGTCATTTTGAGCTTACAAATTGTTGAATCGGTCTATCGTTTCATGAGAATCGGCTATAATAATGTAACAAGCCATTCTGAGCTTACAAATCACCGAATCGGTCAATCGTTCAATGAGAATCAGCTACAATCATGTAACAAGCCATTCTGAGCTTAAAAATCATAGAGTCGGTCAACCATTTGATGAGAATCAATTACAATCATGTAACAAGCTAGTCTGAGCTTACAAATCACTAAATCGGTCAACCATTCGATGAGAATTAATTAGAATCATATAACAATCCATTCTGAGCTTGCAAATCACCGAATCGATCACCGTTCGATGAGAATCAGCTCCAATCACGTAACAAGCCATTGTGAGCTTACAAATCACCGAATCGGTGAACCATTCAATGAGAATCAATTACAATTATGTAACAAGCCATTCTGAGCTTACAAAGCCTCCAAATCAATCAACCATTCGATGAGAATTAGCTAAAATCACGTAACAAGCTAGTCTGAGCTTACAAATCACCGAATCGGTCAATAGTTTGATTAGAATCAGCTCTAATCATGTAACAAGCCATTATCATAAAACAAATCACTAAATTAGTCAACCGTTCGATGAGAATCATCTACAATCATGTACAAGCCATTTTGAACTTATAAATCACTGAACCAGTCAACTATTCTATGAAAATCAATTACAATCTTGTAACAAGCCATTATGAGCTTACAAATCACCGAATCAGTCAACCGTTCGATGAGAATTAATTACAATCATGTAACAAGTCATTCTGAGCTTACAAATCACCGAACCAATCAACCATTCTATGGGAATGAATTACAATCATGTAACAAGCCATTATGACCTTACAAATCATTGAATCGATCAGTCATCCGATGAGAATCAAATACAATCACATAACAAGCCATTTTGTGCTTACAAATCACTGTATCAGTCAACCATTCGATGAGAATCAACTACAATCATGTAACAAGCCATTCTGAGCTTACAAATCACCAAATCGGTCAATCATTCGATGAGAATCAATTACAATCATGTAATAAGCCATTCTAAGCTTCCAAATCACTGAATCGGTCAATTGTTTGATTAGAATCAACTCTAATCATGTAACAAGCCATTCTGAGCTTACAAATCACGAAATTGGTGATCTGTTCGATGAGAATTAGCTACAATCATGTAACAAGCTATTCTGAGCTAACATATCACCAAATCGATCTACCATTTGATGAGACTCAACTACAATCATGTAACAAGTGATTCTTAGCTTACAGTTCACTGAATTGATCAACCATTCGATGAGAATCAACTAGAATAACACAAAAGATCATTCTAAAGTTTGAGAATCAGATACAGGTGTGTAACACACCATTCTAATGTTTTAGATCACCGAATCGATGAACCGTTCGTTGGTGATCTGTTCTAAGGTTGTAATTTGCTGCATCAGTCAACTGTTTCTTGAGAATCAGGTACAATCACATAACAAGCCATTCTGTGCTAACAGATCACCAAATGGTCTACCATTCGATGAGAATCAACTACAATGACGTAACCAGCCATTCTGAGCTTACAAATCACTAAATCTATCAACCGTTCGATGAGAATCAGCTACAATCATGTAACAAGCTATTCTGAGCTTACAAATCCATGAAGCGGTCAAATGTTTGATTAGAATCAGCTACAATCACATAACAAGCCATTCTAAGCTTACAAATCACCGAATCGGTCAACCATTCGATGAGAATCAATGACAATTAGCTAAGAAGCCATTCTGAGCTTAGAAATCACTGAATTGGTCAACCATTTGATGAGAATCAGCTACAATCACGTAACAAGCCATTCTGAGCTTACAAATCATTGAAATGGTAAATTGTTCAATGAGAATCAATTACAATCATGTAACACTGAGCTTAGAAATCACCGAATCGGTCAACCATTCGATGAGAATCAGCTACAATCATGTAACAAGCCATTCTGAGCTTACAAATCACCGAATCAGTCAACCATTTGATGAGAATCAGCTACAATCATGTAACAATCCATTCTGAGCTTACATATCACCGAATTGGTCAACCGTTCGATGAGAATCAGCTACAATCACGTAACAAACCATTCTGAGCTTATAAATCATCAAATCAATCAACCGTTCAATGAGAATTAGCTACAAACATGTAACATGCCATTTTGAGTTTACAAATCACCGAATCGATCAACTGTTCGATGAGAATCAATAAAAATTAGCTAACAAGCCATTCTGAGCTTATAAATCACTGAATTGATCAACCATTTAATGAGAATCAGCTACAATCACGTAACAAGCCATTCTAAGCTTATAAATCACTGAAATGGTAAACCGTTCGATGAGAATCAATTACAATCATGTAACACTGAGCTTACAAATCACTAAATTGGTCAACAATTCGATGAGAATCAGCTACAATCATGTAACAAGCCATTCTGAGCTTACAAATCACCAAATAGGTCAATTGTTTGATGAGAATCAGCTACAATCATGTAACAATCCATTCTAAGCTTACAAATCACCGAATTGGTCAATCGTTTGATGAGAATCAACTACAATCATGTAATAAGTCATTCTGAGCTTATAAATCATCAAATCAATCAACCGTTCAATGAAAATCAGCTACAAACACGTAACATGCTATTCTGAGCTTAAAAATCACCAAATTGGTCCACCGTTCGATGAGAATCAATTACAATTATGTAACAAGCCATTATGAGCTTACAAATCACTAAATCTGTAAACTGTTCCATGAGAATCAATTACAATCATGTAACAAGCCATTCTGAGCTTACAAATCACCAAATCGGGCAACCGATCAATTAGAATCAGCTAGAATCACGTAACAAGCCATTTTGAGCTTATAAATCACCGAATCAGTCAACCGTTAGATGAGAATCAGCTACAATCACATAACAAGCCATTCTGATCTTACAAATCACCGAATCAGTCAAACATTTGATAAGAATCAGCTACAATCATGTAACAGGCCATTCTGAACTTACAGATCACTGAATCGGTCAACCATTCGATGGGAATCAATTACAATCACGTAGCAAGCCATTCTGAGCTTATAAATCACCGAATCGGTCAACCATATGATGAGAATCAATTACAGTCATATAACGAGTTATTCTAAGTTTACAAATTACCAAATCGATCAACCATTCGATGAGAATGAACTACAATCATGTAACAAGCCTTTGTGAGCTTACAAATCACTAAATAATTCAACCTTTCGATGAGAATTAGCTACAATCACGTAACAAGCCATTCCAACCTTACAAATCATTGAATGGGTCAACCGTTCGATGAAAATCAGCTACAATCATGTAGCAAGCCTTTCTAAGCTTACAAATCATTGAATCGGTCAATAGTTCAATGAGAATCAGCTGAAGTCACATAGCAAGCCATTTTGACCTTACAAATCACCAAATTGGTGAACTGTTCGATGAGAATCAGCTACAATCATGTAACAAGCCATTCTAAGATTACAAATCACTTAAAAACCCATTCTAAGCTTCTAAATCATCAAATCGGTCAACCGTTTGATGAGAATAAGCTACAATCATGTAACAAGACATTCTAAGCTTACAAATCAATAAATCGGTCAACCATTAATTGCAAATCAATAACAATCATGTAACAAGCCATTTTGAGCTTTCAAATCACTGAATCAGTCAATTGTTCAGTTAGAATCAACTATAATCACTTAAAAAATCTATTATGAGCTTACAAATCACCAAATCAATGAACCTTTTCGATGAGAATCAGCTACAATCACGTAACAAGCCATTCTAAGCTTATAAATCACTAACTTGGTCAACCATTCGATGAGAATCAACTACAATCACGTAACAAGTCATTATAAGCTTACAAATCAGTGGATCGGTCAACCGTTCGATGAGAATCAGCTACAATCATGTAATAAGCCATTCTAAGCTTACAAATCACTGAATCGGTCAACTGTTCGATGAGAATCAACTATAATCACATAACAAGCCACTCTGAGATCATAAATCACCTAATCGGTCAACCGTTTGATGAGAATCTACTACAATAATGCAACAAGCTATTCTGAGCTTACAAATCATTAAAATGGTCAACCCTTCGATGAGAATCAACTACAATCATGTGACCATGTTAAGCCTACAACTCACCAAATCATTCAACCGTTCCATGAGAATCAGCTAGAATAATGTAACAAGCCATTCTAAGCTTACAAATGATTGAATCGATCGACCGTTCAATGAGAATCAGTTAAAATCACCTAACAAGCCATTCTGAGCTTATAAATCACCAAATCGGTCAATAGTTTGATGACAATCAGATAGAATCACGTAACAAGCCATTTTGAGCTTACAACTCACCGAATCGATCAACTGTTCGATGACAATAGCCTACTACAATCACATAATGAGCCATTCTAATCTTATGAATCATTGAATCGATCAACTGTTCGATAAGAATCAACTTCAATCATGTAACAAGCCATTCTGAGCTTATAAATCACTGAATCAGTCAACCATTCGATGAGAATTAGCTACAATCATGTAACAAGCCATTTTGAGCTTACAAATCACTGAATCGGTCAATCATTTGATGAGAATTAGCTACAATCAGGTAACAGTCATTTTGAGCTTACAAATCACCGAATCGGTCAACCGTTCGATGAGAATTAGCTACAATCATGTAACAAGCCATTCTGAGCTTACAAATCACCAAATCGGTCAACCATTTGATGAGAGTCAGCTACAATCACGTAACAAGCCATTTTGAGCTTACAAATCACCTAATCAATGAACTGTTCACTGAGAATCAGCTACAATCATGTAACAAGCTATTTTGAGCAAAAAAATTATCGAATCAATGAACCGTTGAATGAGAAATAATTACAATCACGTAACAAGCCATTCTACCATTACAAATCAAGGAACCGGTCAACCGTTCGATGAGAATCAGCTACAATCACGTATCAAGCCATTATGAGCTTACAAATTACTGAATCAATCAATCATTTGATGAGAATCAATTACAATCACGTAACAAGCCATCTGATCTTACAAATCATAGAATCGGTCAACGTTCGAACAGAATCAGCTACAATCATGTAACAAGCCATTCTAAGCTTACAAACCACCGAATCAGGCAACCGTTTGATGAGAATCATCTACAATCACGTAACAAGCCATTCTGGGCTTACAAATCACTGAATTGGTCAACCATTTGATGAGAACCAGCTACAATCATGTAACAAGCCATTCTGCATTTACAAATCACTATATCAGTCAACCGTACGATGAGACTCAGCTACAATCATGTAACAAGCCATTCTGAGCTTACGAATCACCAAATCGATCAACTGTTAGATGATAATCAATTACAATCACGTAACAAGCCATTCTCAACTTACAAATCACCGAATTGGTCAACCATTTAATTAGAATCAACTACAATCATGTAACAAGCTATTCTAAGCTTATAAATCACTGAATCTGTCAACCATTCGATGAGAATCGGCTACAATCATGTAACAAGCGATTCTAAGCTTACATATCACTAAATCGGTGAACCATTCGATGAGAGTTAGCTACAATCACATAAAAGCCATTTTGAGCTTACAAATCATTGAATCGATCATTCGTTTGATGAGAATCAGCTACAATAATGTAACAAGCTATTCTAAGCTTACAAATCAGCGAATCGGTCAGTCGTTTGATGAGAATCAGCTACAATCATGTAACAAGCCATTCTGAGCTTGTAAATCATAAAATCGGTTAACCATTTGAAGAGAATCAGCTACAATCACGTAACAAGGCATTCTGACCTTACAAATTACCGAATCGATCAACCATTCGATGAGAATTAGTTACAATCATGGAACAAGCCATTATGATCTTACAAATCATGAAATCGGTCAACCGTTCAATGAGTCTCAACTACAATCACTTAACAAGCCATTCTAAGCTTACGAATCACCGAATTAGTCAACTGTTCAATGAGAATTAATTACAATCACGTAACAAGCCATTCTTAACTTACAAATCACCAAATCGGTCAACCATTTGATGAGAATCAGCTACAATCAAATAATAAGACATTCTGAGCTTACAAATCACCAAATCGGTCAACCGTTCGATGAGAATCAGCTACAATCATGTAACAAGCTATTTTGAGTTTACAAATCACTAAATCGGTCAACCGTTCGATGAGTCTCAGCTTCAATCATGTAACAAGCCATTTTGAGCTTACAAATCACAAAATCGGTCAACCGTTCAATGAGAATTAGCTACAATCATGTAACAAGCCATTATGAGCTTACACATCACTGAATTGGTCAACCGTTTAATGAGAATCAATTACAATCACGTAACAAGTCATTCTAAGGTTACAAATCACTGAATTAGTCAACTCTTCGATGAAAATCAACTACAATCACGTAACAATCCATTCTGAAATTACAAATCACCGAATCGGTCAACCGTTCGATCAAAATCAACTACAATCACGTAACAAGCTATTCTGAGCTTACAAATCACCAAATCGGTCAACCGTTTGATGAGAATCAATTACAATCATGTAACAATCCATTGTGAGCTTACAAATCACCGAATCGGTCAACCGTTCGATGAGAATCAACTACAATCATGTAACAAGCCATTTTGAGCTCACAAATCACCGAATCGGTCAACTATTCTTTGAGAATCAACTACAATCACATAACAAGCCGTTCTGTAAATCCAAATGACCAAATCAGTCAACCATTCTATTAGAATCAGCTACAATCACGTAACAACCCATTTTGAGCTTACAAATCACTGAATCGAACAATTGTTTGATGAGAATCAATAGTAATCACGTAAAAAGCCATTTTGAGCTTAAAAATCACCACATCAGTCAACCGTTAGATGAGAATCAATTACAGTTACGTAACAATCCCTTCTGAGCTAACAAATCACTGAATCGTTCAACCTTTTAATGAGAATGAATTACAATCACATGACAAACCATTCTGATATTAAAAATCACTGAAACTATCAACCGTTTGATGAGAATTAGCTACAATCACGTAAAACAAGCCATTCTGACCTTACAAATCACTGAATCGGTCAACCATTTGATGAGAATCAGCTACAATCATGTAACATGACACTCTGAGATTACAAATTAGCGAATCGGTCAACCGTTCAATGAGAATAAGCTTACAAATCACTGAATCGGTCAATAGTTTTATGAGAATCATTTAAATAACGTAACAAGCCATTCTAAACTTAAAAATCACCGAATCGGTCAACCGTTTGATGAGAATCAGTTACAATCACGTAACAAGCCATTTTCAACTTACAAATCACCAAATCAGTCAACCATTCGATGAAAATCAATTACAATCACGTAAAAGGTCATTATGACCTTACAAATCACCAACTCGGTCAACCGTTTGATGAGAATCAGCTACAATCACGTAACAAGCCATTCTGAGCTTATAAATCACAAAATCTATCAATTGCTCAATGAGAATCAGCTACAATCACATAAAAGACCATTCTGAGCATACAAATCATCGAATCGATCAACCATTTTTTATGAGAATCAGCTACAATCATGTAACAAGCCATTATGAGCTTACAAATCACCGAATGGGTCAATCATTTGATGAGAATAAGGTACAATCATGTAAGAAGCCATTCTGAGCTTATGAATCATGGAATCAATCAAGTGTTCAATGAGAATCAATTACAATCATGAAACAAGCCATTCTTAACTTATAAATTATCGAATCGGTTAACCGTTTGATGAGAATCAGCTACAATCACATAACAACCAACTCTGAGCTTACAAATCATCGAATTGGTCAACCGTTCGATGAGTATCAACCACAATCATGTAACAAAGCATTTTGAGCTTACAAATCATGGAATCAATCAACCGTTCGATGAGAATCAGCTACAATCACATAACAAGCCATTCTAATCGTACAAATCATTGAATCTATCAACCGTTCAATGAGAATCAGCTACAATTACATAACAAACCATTTTGAGCTTACAAATCATCGAATCTGTCAATCATTTGATGAGAATCAGGTACAATCACGTACCAAGCCATTCTAAGCTTACGATTCACCCAATCGGTCAACTATTCGATGACAATAAATTACAATAATGTAACAAGCTATTCTTAATTTATAAATCACTGCATCAGTCAACCGTTGGATGAGAATCAACTACAATCATGTAACAAGCCATTCTAAGCTTACAAATCACCAAATCGGTCAACCGTTCGATGAGAAACAGCTACAATCACATAACAAGCCAATCTGAGCTTACAAATCACATAATCCATCAACCATTCGATGAGTCTCAGTTACAATCATGTAACAAGCCATTCTAAGCTTACAAATCAGGCAATCGATCAACCGTTCGATGAGAATTAGCTACAATCATTTAGGAAGCCATTCTGAGCTTACAAATCACCGAATCGGTCAACCGTTCGATCAGAGTAACCTACAATCATGTAACAAGCCATTCTGAGCTTACAAATTACCAAATAGGTCAACTATTCGATAAGAATGAATTATAATCACGTAACAAGTCATTCTGAGCTTACAAATCATCGAATTGGTCAACTATTAAATGAGAATCAGCTACAAACACGTAAGAAGCCATTCTAAGCTTACGAATGCCCGAATTGGTCAATTGTTTAATGAAAATCAATTAGAATCACGTAACAATCGATTCTGATCTTACAAATCACCGAATAGGTCAACCCTTCATTGAGAATCATGTATAATAACGTAACAAGCTATTTTGAGCTTACAAAATATTGAATCGGTCAACTGTTCGATGAGAATCAGCTACAATCATGTAACAAGCCATTCTAAGATTACAAATCATAGAATCGATCAACCATTAAATGAGAATTAGCTACAAACACGTAAGAAGCCACTCTGAACTTACGAATCACTGAATCGGTCAACCATTCGATGAGAATCAATTACAATCACGTAACAATCGATTCTAATCTTACAAATCACCGAATAGGTCAACTGTTCGTTGAGAATCATCTATAATCATGAAACAAGCCATTCTGAGCTTGCAGAATATTGAATTGGTCAACCGTTGGATGAGAATCAGCTCTAATCACGTAACAAGTCATTCTGAGCTTACAAATCACCGAATCGGTTAACCATATGATGAGAATCAGATACAATCACGTAAAAAGCAACTTTGAGCTTAGCAATCATCGAATCAGTCAACCTTTTGATGAAAATCAGCTACAATCATGTAACAAGCCATTCTAACCTTACAAATCAATGAATCGGTCAACTGTTTGATGAGAATCTGCTACAATCACATAACAAGCCATTCTGAGTTTACAAATCACCGAATCGGTCAACCATTCAATGAGAATCAACTAAAATCATGTAACAAGCTATTCTGAGCTTACAAATCACATAATTCCTTAACCATTCGATGAGTCTCAGCTACAATCATGTAATAAAGCACTCTGAGCTTCCAAATCACTGAATCAGTCAACCATTCGATGAGAATCAGCTACAATCACGTAACAATCCATTCTAAGCTTACGAATTACTGAATTGGTCTACCATTCAATAAGAATAAATTACATTCACATAACAAGCCATTCTGAGCTTACAAATCACCGGGTTGGTCAACCTTTCGATGAGAATCAGCAAATATCTCGTAACAATCCATTCTAAGCATACAAATCACCAAATCGGTCAACCATTCGATGAGGATCAGCTACAATCACGTAACAAGTCATTCTGAGCTTACAAATCACCAAATTGGTCAACCGTTCGATGAGAATCAACTACAATCAATTAGCAAGCCATTCTAAGCTTACAAATCACCGAATCGCTCAATCGATCGATCAGAATCAATTACAATCACGTAAAAAGCCATTCTGAGCTTACAAATCATGGAATCAGTCAACCGTTGGATGAGAATCAGCTACATTCATGTAACAAGCCAGTTTGAGCTTACAAATCACCGAATCAGAAATCCATTCGATTAGAATGAGCTATAATCACGTCATAAGCTATTCTAAGCTTACAAATCACCGAATCTATCAATCATTCGATGAGATTTAGTTACAATCACGTAATAAGCCATTCTGAGTTTAGAACTCACCAAATCGGTCAACTGTTCAATGAGAATTAGCTAGAATCATGTAACAAGCCATTATGAGCTAACAAATGACCGAATCGGTCAACTGTTCTATGAAAATCTACTACAATCACGTAACAAGCCATTCTGAGTGAACAAATCACCAAATCACTCAACCGTTCAATAAGAATCAACGACAATCATGTAATAAGCCATTTTAAGATTACAAATCACCGACTCAGTCAACTGTTCAATCACAATCAATTACAATCACGTAACAAGCCATTCTGAGCTTACAAATCACTGAATCAGTCAACCATTCGGTGAGAATGAGCTACAATCACCTAACAAGCCATTCTTAGCTTACAAATTATCAAATCAGTCAACCGTTCAATGAGAATCAACTACAATCATAACAAGCCATTCTGAGCTTACAAATCACTGAATCGGTCACTATTCGATGAGAATTAGCTCCAATCACGTAACAAGCCATTCTAAGCTTACAAATCACCAAATCGGTGAACCGTTTAATGAGAATCAATTACAATCATGTAACAAGGTATTCTGAGTTTACAAATCACTGAATCTATCAACGTTCGATGAGAATCAGCTAGAATCATGTAACAAGCCATTCTGAACTTACAAATCACCAAATCGGTCAACCGTTCGATGAGAATCAGCTATAATCACGTAACAAGCCATTCTAAGTTTAAAAACCATCGAATCAAGTAACCATTCAATGAGAATTAGCTATAATCACGTAACAAGCCATTCTGAGTTTACAAATCACCGAATCGGTCAACCGTTTCCTGAGAATCAGCTACAATCACGCAACAAGCCATTCTAAGCTTACAAATCACCAAATCGGTCAACCATTCGATGAGAATAAATTACAATCATGTAACAAGCCATTCTGAGCTTACAAATCACCGAATCGATCAACCGTTCGATGAGAATCAACTACAATCACATAACAACCCATTCTACGCTTACTTATCACCGAATCGGTTCACCGTTCAATGACAATCAGCTAGAATCACGTAACAAGCTATTCTAAGCTTACAAATCACCAAATCAGTCAACTGTTCGATGAGAATCAGCTAGAATCATGTAACAAGCCATTCTGAGCTTACAAATCACCGACTCAGTCTATCATTTGATGAGAATCAATTACAATCACGCAGCAAGCTATTATGGGCTTACAAATCACCAATCCGTCAACCGCTCGATGAGAATCAATTACAATCATGAAAAAATTCATTCTGAGCTTAGAAATCACTGAATCGATCAACCGTTTGATGAGAATAAATTACAATCATGTAACAAGCCATTCTGAGCTTGCAAATCACCAAACTAGTCAACCATTCTATGAGAATCAATTACAATGTCGTAACAAGCCATTATGAGCTTACAAATCACTGAATCGGTCATCCATTTGATTAGAATTAATTACAATCATGTAACAAGTCATTCTGAGCTTACAAATCACCGAACCAATCAACCGTTCTATGAGAATAAATTATAATCACGTAATGAGCCATTCTGACCTTACAAATCACTAAATCAATCGACCGTTTGATGAGAATCAAATACAATCACGTTACAAGTCATTCTGAGCTTACAAATCAATGTATCGGTCAATTGTTCGATGTGAATCAACTACAGTCACGTAAAAAGCCATTCTAAGCTTACAAATCACCAAATCAGTCAACTGTTCGATGAGAATGAATTACAATCATGTAACAAGCCATTTTGAGCTTCCAAATGACCGAATCGGTCAACCGTTTGATTAGAATGAAGCTCTAATCACGTAAGAAGCCATTCTGAGATTACAAATAAATCGAATCGGTGAACCGTTCGATGAGAATCAGCTACAATCACGTAACAACCCATTCTAAGCTAACATATCACCAAATTGGTCTACCGTTTGATGAGAATCAACTACAATCATGTAACAAGCCATCCGGAACTTATAGATCACTGAATCAGTTAACCATTGGATGAGAATCAACTACAATAACATAAAAGATCATTCTAAGGTTGTAGATCACTGAATCAGTCAAATGTTTGATGAGATGCAACTACAATCATGTAACAACTCAATCTGAGGTTGCAGATCATCGACACGATCAACTGTTCGATGAGAATTAGATACAGGTGTGTAACACACCATTCTAAGGTTTTAGATCACCGAATCGGTGAACCGTTCGATGAAAATCAACTACAATCATGTAATAAGCCATTCTGAGCTTACAAATCAGCGAATTTGTCATTCATTCGATGAGAATCAACTACGATCACAAAATAGATCCTTCTAAGGTTTTAGATCATCGAATCTATCAATCATAACATGAGAATAACCTAAAATCACATAACAAGTTGTTTTAAGGTTGTAATTCACCGCATCAATCAACTGTTCGATGAGAATCAGCTACAATCATGTAACAAGCCATTCTGTGCTAACAGATCACCAAATCGGTCTACCATTTGATGAGAATCAACTACAATGATGTAACAAGCCATTTTGAGCTTACAAATCATTGAATATGTCAACCATTCAATGAGAATCAGTTACAATCACGTAACAAGCCATTCTGAGCTGACAAATCCCTGAAGCAGTCAACCGTTCCATGAGAATCAGCTACAATCACATAACAAGCCATTCTGAGCTTAAAAATCACTGACTCGGCCAACCGTTTGATGAGAATCAATTAAAATCTGGTAACAAGATATTCTAAACTTACAAATCAACGAATGGGTCAACCATTCGATAAGAATCGGTTACAATCACGTAACAAGCCATCTTGAGCTTACAAATCACTAAAACGGTAAATTGTTTGATGAGAATACACTACAATCATGTAACAAGCCATTGTTAGCTTACAAACCACCGAATTGATCAACCGTTCGATGAGAATATTTTATAATCATGTAACAAGTCATTCTAAGCTTACGAATCACTGCATCTGTCAACTATCAATAAGAATCAACTACAATCACCTAGCAAGCCATTTCGAGCTTACAAATCACCGAACTGGTCAACCATTCAATGAGCATCAACTACAATCATGTAACAAGCCATTCTAAGTTTACAAATCATCGAATCGGTCAACTATTTGATGAGAATCAGCTACAATCATGTAACAAGCCATTCTGAGCTTACAAATCAGTGAATCAGTCAACCGTTTGGTAAGAATCAACTACAATTACGTAACAAGTCATTCTAAGTTTAAATTTCACCAAATCGGTCAACCATTCAATGGGCATAAGCTACAATCATGTAACAAGCCATTCTGAGCATACAAATGATCTTACAATCATGTATCACTAACCCTACAAATCACCGAATCGGTCAACCGTTCGATGAGAATCAGCTACAATCATATAACAAGGCATTTTGAGCTTACAAATCATCGAATTAGTAAACCGTTCGATGAGAATTAGCTACAATCACATAACAAGCTATTCTGAGATTAAAAATCACCAAATCGGTCAACCGTTCGATGAGAATCAGTTACAAGCATGTAACAAACCATTCTGAGCTTACAAATCACCAAATCGATCAACCGTTCGATGATAATCAATTATAATCAAAACAAGCCATTCTGAGCTTACAAATCACTGAATCGGTCAACCGTTCGATGAGAATCAATTACAATCACATAAGAAGCCATTCTAAGATTACAAATCATCGAATCAGTCAACCGTTCCATGAGAATGAGCTACAATTAGGTAACAAGCCATTATGAGCTTACAAATCACCAAATCGGTCAATCGTTCGATGAGAATTAGCTACAATCACGTAACAAGCCATTCTAAGCTTACAAATCAACAAATCGGTCAACCGTTCTATGAGAATCAATTACAATCACATAAAAAGTCATTCTGAGCTTACAAATCACTGAATCGGTCAACCGTTCAATGAGAAACAATTACAATTTCCTAACAAGCCATTCTGAGCTTACAAATCACTGAATTAGTGAACTATTTGATGAGAATTAGCTACAATAATGTAGCAAGCCATTATGAACTCACAAATCACCGAATCAGTCAACCGTTCGATTAGAATCAGCTACAATCACATAACTAGTCATTATGAGCTTACAAATCACTGAATCAGACTACCGTTTGATGAGAATCAACTACAATAATGTAACAAGCCATTTTGAGTTTACAAATCACCGAATCGGTCAACTGTTCAATTAGAATCAGCTACAATCATGTAACAAGCCATTATGAGCTTACAAATTACCGACTCGGTCACCCATTTAATGAGAATCAGCTACAATCATGTAACAAGCCATTTTGAGCTTACAAATCATCGAATCAGTCACCATTCGATGAGAATCAGCTCTAATCACTTAACAAGCCATTCTGAGATTAAAAATCACTGAATCGGTGAACCGTTCGATAAGAATCAATTACAATCACATAACAAGCTATTCTAAGCATACAAATCACCGAATTTGTCACCATTTGATGAGAATCAGCTAAAACCAAGTAACAATCCATTCTGAGCTTACAAATCACTAAATCGTCAACCGTTCCATGAGAGTTAGCTACAATCACGTAACAAGCCATTCTGAGGTTACAAATCACTGAACCGGTCAACCATTCAATTAGAATCAGCTATAATCATGTAACAAGCCATTATGGGCTTACAAATCACCGAATCTGTCAACCGTTCAATGAGAATCAGTTACAATCATGTAACAAGCTATTTTGAACTTACAAATCACCGAATCGGTCAACCATCTGATGAGAATCAACTACAATCACATTATGAGCTTACAAATCACTGAATCAGTCTATCGTTTCATGAGAATCAATTGCAATCACGTAACAAGCCATTATGAGCTTACAAATCACCGAACCAGTCAACTGTTCTATGAATTATTACAATCATGTAACAATCCATTCTAAGCTTACATGTCACCATATCAGTCAATTGCTCGATGAGAATCAACTGCAATCATGTAACAAGCCATTCTGAGCTTACAAACCACCAAATCGGTCAACCGTTCTATGAAAATCAATTACAATCATGTAATAAGCCATTCTTAGCTTCCAAATCACTGAATCGGTCAACCGTTCGATAAGAATCAGCTCTAATCATGTAACAAGCCAGTCTGAGCTTACAAATCACCGACTCGATGAATTATTCGATGAGAATCAACTACAATCACGTAACAAGCCATTCTGAGCTGACAAATCACTGAATCGGTCAACCATTCAATGAGAATCGACTACGCTACCATAAAAGATCATTCTAAGGTTGTAGATCACTGAATCAGTCAAATGTTCGATGACAATCAACTACAATCATGTAACAAGTCGATCTGAGGTTGAAGATCACCGACTCGATCAATTATTTGATGAGAATCAGATATAGGCGAATAACACACCATTCTGACATTTAAGATCACCGAATCGGTGAACCATTCGATGAGAATCAGCTACAATCATGTAATAAGCCATTCTAAGCTTACAAATCACTAAAATGGTAAACAGTTTGATGAGAATAAGCTACAATCATGTAACAAGCTATTCTGAGCTTACAAACCACTGAATCAGTCAACCGTTCGATGAGAATATTTTACAATCATGTAACATGCCCTTCTAAGCTTACAAATCATTGAATCTATCAACTATCGATAAGAATCAGCTACAATCACCTAACAAGTCATTCCGAGCTTACAAATCACCGAATCAGTCAATTATTGAATGAGAATCAGCTACAATCACGTAACAAGCTATTCTGAGCTTACAAATGATCGAATCGGTTAACCGATCAATGAGAAAGAGCTACAATCACATAACAAGCCATTCTGAGCTTAGAAATCGCCGAATCGGTCAACAATTTGATGAGAATTAGCTACAATTACATAACAAGCCATTATGCGCTTACAAATCACCGAATCGGTCAACCATTCAATGAGAATCACTTATAATCATGTAACACTGAGGTTACTAATCACCGAATCGGTCAACAATTCAATGAGAATTAGCTACAATTATGTAACAAGCCATTTTGACCTTACAAATCACCGAATCGGTCAATCATTCGATGAGAATCAGCTACAATCACGTAACAAGCCATTTTGAGACTACAAATCACCAAATTGGTCAAACGTTTGATGAGACTCAACTACAAGCACGTAACAAGCCATTGCGAGCTTACAAATCACTAAATCGGTCAATCGTTATATGAGAATCAATTACAATGTAACAAGTCATTCTGAGCTTACAAATCACTGAATTGGTCAACCTTTCTATGAGAATCAATTACAATGACGTAACAAGCCATTTTGAGCTTACAAATCACTAAATCAGTCAACCGTTCGAAGAGAATCAACTACAGCCATGGAAAAAGCCATTTTAGGTTTACAAACCACGGAATCAGTCAACCGTTCCATGAGAATCAGCTAAAATGACGTAACAAGCTATTCGATGAGAATCAATTACAATAATGTAACAAGCCATTCTGAGCTTACAAATGATTGAACCAGTCAACCATTCTATGAGAATCAATTACAATGACGTAATAAGTCATTCTGAGCTTACAAATCACCAAATCGGTCAACCATTCGATGATAATCAATTACAATCACGTAACAAGCCATTCTGAGCTTAAAAATCACTGAATCCATCAACCGTTGGATGAGAATCAGCTACAATCACGTAACAAGCCATTCTGAGCTTACAAATCACCAAATCAGTCAACCATTCGATGAGAATCAGCTACAGCGATGAAACAAGTCATTCTGAGTTTACAAATCAATGAATCGGTCAACCATTCGATGAGAATCAATTACAATCATGTAACAAGCAATTCAGAGCTTACAAATCATCGAATCGGTCAACCGTTCGATGAGAATCAATTACAATCATGTAACAAGCCATTCTAAGTTTACAAATCATCTAATTGGTCAACCGTTCGATGCGAATAAATTACAATCACGTAATAACTAATTCTGAGATTACAAATCACCGAATCAATCAACCGTTTGATGAAAATCAATGACAATCACGTAACAAGCCATTATGAGCTTACAAATCACTGAATCTATTAACCGTTCAATGAGAAAAAGCTACAATCATAACAAGTAATTCTGAGCTTACAAATTATCGAATCAGTCAACAGTTCAAGGAGAATCAATTACAATCACGTAACAAGCCATTCTGAGCTTACAAATCATCAAATTAGTCAAGCATTCGATGAGAATCAATTACAATCATGTAACACCGATCTTACAAATCACCGAATCGGTCAACCGTTCGATGAGAATCAACTAGAATCATGTAACAAGCCATTCTGAGAATACAAATTACTAAATTGGTAACTTGTTCGATGAGAATCACTTACAATCATGAAACGAGCCATTCTGAGCTTACAAACCATAGAATCAGTGAACCGTTTGTTGAGAATTAGTTATAATCATGTAACAAGCCATTCTGAGCTTACAAATCACTGAATTGGTCAACTGTTCGATGAGAATCAATTACAATCACGTAAAAAGCCATTCTAAGCTTACAAATCAATGAATCAGTCGATGAGAATCAGCTACAATCATGTAAGAAGCCATTCTAGGCCTACAAATCATCGAATTAGTCAACCGTTTGATGAGAATTAGCTACAATCATGTAACAAGCCATTCTGAGCTTACAAATCACTGAATCAGTCAACCGTTCGATAAGAATCAGCTACAATCACGTACAAAACTATTATCTACTTACAAATCACTGAGTCGGTCAACCGTTTGATGAGAATCAGATACAATCATGTAACAAGCCATTATAAGTTTACAAATCACCGAATCAGTCAGCCGTTCGATGAGACTCCACTACAATTACATAACAAGCCATTTTGAGCTCACAAATCACTAAATCAATCAACCATTTGATGAGACTCAGCTACAGTCATGTAACAATCCATTCTGATCTTACAAATCATTGAATCGGTCAACCGTTCGGAGAGAATCATCTACAATCATGTAAGAAACCATTCTGAGCTTACAAATCACCGAATTGGCCAACCTTTCGATGAGAATCAATTACAATCACGTAACAAACCATTATGAGCTTACAAATCACCGAATCGGTCAACCGTTTGATGAGAATCAATTATAATCACGTACTAAACCATTCTGAGCATACAAATCACTGAATCAGTCAACCGTTCAATGAGAATCAATTATAATCACGTACCAAACCATTCTGAGCAAACAAATCACTGAATCGGTCAACCATTTGATGAGAATCAGCTACAATCATGCAACAAGTCATTCTGAGTTTACAAATCACCAAATCAATCAACGTTCAATGAGTCTCAGCTACAATCACGTAACAAACCATTCTGAGCTTAAAAATCATGAAATCGGTCAATCGTTCGATGAGAATAAGCTACAATCACCTAACATGTCATTCTGAGCTTACAAATCACTAAATCGGTCAACCATTCAACGGGAATCAACTACAATCACGTAACAAGCCATTCTGAGCTTACAAATCATCGAATTGGTCAACTATAGGAGAATCAATTACAATCACGTAAAAATCCATTCTGAGCTTACAAATGACCAAATCGGTCAACCATTCGATGAGAATCAAAAAACCATTTTGAGCTTACAAATCATCAAATCGGTCAACCATTTGATGCGAATCAGCTACAATCATAGAACAAGCCATTCTGAACTTACAAATCACCATATCGGTCAACCGTTGGATGAGAATCATGTAAGCCATTTTGAACTTCAAATTATCAAATTATTCAACCGTTCGATGAGAATCACTTACAATCACGAAACAAGTCATTCTAAGCTTTCAAATCACAAAATCGTTCAACCATTTAATGAGAATCAGGTACAATCATGTAACAAGCCATTATGAGCTTACAAATCATCGAATCAGTCAACCTTTCGATGAGAATCAGCTACAATCACTTAGCAAGCCATTTTGAGCTTACAAATCACCGAATCTATCAATCATTCAATGAGACTCAGCTACAATCATGTAACAAGCCATTATGATCTTACAAATCATCGAATCGGTCAACCATTTGATGAGAATCAACTACAATCACGTAACAAGCTATTCTAAGCTTACAAATGATCAAATCAATCAACCGTTCGATGAGAATCAATTACAATCACATAACAAGCCATTCTAAGTTTACAAATCACTGAATCAGTGAATCGTTCGATGAAATTCAGCTACAATCATGTAACAAGCTATTCTGAGCTAACATATCACCAAATCGGTCTACGATTTGATGAGAATAAACTACAATCACGTTACAAGCCATTCTGAGCTGAGAGATCACTCAATCGGTCAACCATTTCATTAGAATCAACTACAAAAACATAAAAGATCATTCTAAAGTTGTAGATCACCGAATCGGTTGAATGTTCGATGAGAATCAACTACAATGATGTAACAAGTCGATCTAAGGTTGCAGATCACCAACTCATCAACTGTTTGATGAGAATTAAATACAAGCACGTAACACACCATTCTGAGGTTGTAGATCAACGAATTGGTGAACCATTATATAAGAATCAGCTACAATCATGTAATAAGCCATTTTGAGCTTACAAATCATCGAATCTATCAACCATTCGACGAGAATCAACTAGGATTGCATACAAGATCCTTTTGAGGTTGTAGATCACCGAATCGGTCAACCATTCGATGATAATAACTAAAATTGGGTAACAAATAGTTCTAAAGTTGCAGTTCACCAAATCGGTCAATCGTTTGATGAGAATCAGCGATAATCATATAACAAGCCATTTTGAGCTAACAAATTATCAAATCATTCAACCGTTCAATGAGAATCAACTACAATCACGTAACAAGCCATTCTAAGCTTACAAATCACCAAAGCGGTCAACCATTTGATGAGAATTAGCTACAATCATGTAACAAGCCATTCTGAGCTAACAGATCACCAAATCGGTTTACCATTTGATGAGAATCAACTACAATCATGTAACAAGGCATTCTAAGGTTAGAGATCACTAAATCGGTCAATAATTCGATGAGAATAAACTACAATAATATAAAAGATCATTCTAAGGTTGTAGATCACCAAATCAGTCAAATGTTTGATGAGAATCAACTACAATCATGTAACAAGTCGATCTGAGGTTGCAGATCACTGATTCATCAACCATTTGATGAGAATCAAATACATGCACAAAACACACCATTTTGAGGTTGTAGATCACCAAATCGGTGAACCATTCGATGAGAATCTGCTACAATCATGTAATAAGTCATTCTGACCTTACAAATCACCTAATCTGTGAACCATTCGATGAGAATCAACTAGGATCGCATAAAAGATTCTTCTAAGGTTATAGATCATTGAATCGTTCAACTGTTCGATGACAATCAACTAAAATCACGTAACAAGTTGTTCTGAGGTTGCAATTCGTTGAATCGGTCAACCGTTCAATGACAATTAGGTAAAATCATGTAACAAGACATTCTGAACTAACAAAACACCAAATCAGTCTACCGTTCGATGAGAATCAACTACAATCATGTAACAAGCTATTATGAGGTTACAAATCACCAAATCGGTCAACCATTCGATGAGAATTAGCTACAATCATGTAACAAGCCATTATGAGCTTACAAATCACTAAATCGGTCAATCGTTTAATGAGAAATAGCTACAATCATGTAACAAACTATTTTGACCTTACAAATAACCGAATCGGTCAACCGTTCGATGAGAATCAACTACAATCACGTAAAAAACCAACAAATCATAGAATCGGTCAACTATTTAATAAGAATCAACTACAATCACGTAACAAGCCAGCCATTCTAAGCTTACAAATCAACGAATCGGTTTACCGTTCGGAGAGAATCAGCTACAATCATGTAACAAGCCATTATGAGCCCCCAAATCACCGAATCGGTCAACCGTTCCATAAGAATTAGCTACAATCACATAAAAACACAAAAAATCTTAGAATCAGTCAACTATTCGATAAGAATCAGCTACAATCACGTAACAAGCCAACCATTCTGAGCTTACAAATCATACAATCATTCAACCGTTCGATGAAAATCAATTACAATCAAATAACAGGCCATTCTGAGCCTACAAATCACTGAATCGGTCAACTGTTCAATGAGAATCAGCTACAATAATGTAACAAGCCATTCTGAGCTTATCAATCATCAAATCAGTCAATCGCTTGATGAGAATTAGCTACAATCACATAACAAGCCATTCTGAGCTTAGAAATCACTGAATCGGTCAAACATTCATTGAGAATCAAATACAATCACATAACAAGTTATTCTGAGGTTACAAATCACTGAATCAATTAACTGTTCGATGACAAATCAATTACAATCACCTAACAAGTCATTCTGACATTACAAATCACTGAATCGGTCAACCATTCGATAAGAATCACTTACAATCAAGCAACAATCCATGCTGAGCTTACAAATCATAGAATCGTTTAACCGTTCGATGAGAACCAATTACAATCACGTAACAGGCCATTCTGAGCTTACAAACCACCGAATCGGTCAACTGTTCGATGAGAATAGGCTACAATCACGTAACAAGCCATTTTGAGCTTATAAATAATCGAATCGGTCAACCGTTCAATGAGAATCAGCTACAATTACGTAACAAGCCATTCTGAGCTTACAAATCATGAAATCGATCAACTGTTCATTGAGAGTAGATACAATCACATAACAAGTCTCAAATCTCTGAATCAGTCAACCGTTTGATGAGAATCAATTACAATCATGTAACAAGTCATTCAGAGCTTAGAAATCACTGAATTGGTCAACTGTTCGATGAGAATCAATTACAATCACCTAACAAGCCATTCAAAGCTTAGAAATCACCGAATCGATCAACTATTTGATGATAATCAATGACAATCACATAAGAAGCCATTCTGATATTACAAATCACCGAATTGGTCAACCGTTCGGTTAGAATGAGCTACAATTAGGTAACAAGCCATTCTAACCTTACAAATCACCAAATTGGTCAATCGTTCGATGAGAATCAGCTACAATCATGTAACAAGCTATGCTGAGCTTACAAATCACCAAATTGGTCAACTGTTCGATGAGAATTAGCTATAATCACGTAACAAGCCATTCTGAGCTTACAAATAACCAAATTGGTCAACCATTCTATGAGAATCAATTACAATAACTTAAAAAGCCATTCTGAGCTTATAAATCACCGAATTTGTCAACCGTTCGATGAGAAACAATTACAATTTCATAACAAGCCATTATGAGCTTACATATCACTGAATTATTGAATTGTTTGATGAGAATCAATTACAATAATGTAACAAGCCATTATGAGTTTACAAATCACCAAATCAGTCAACCGTTCGATTAGAATCAGCCACAATCACGTAACAAGTCATTCTAAGCTTACAAATCACCGAATCGGTCAACCCTTTGATGAGATTCAGCAAAAATCATGTAACAAGCCATTCTCAGCTTACAAATCACCGAATCAGCCAACCATTCAATGAGAATCAACTACGATCACGTAAAAGCCATTCTGAGCTTACGAATCACCGAATCGGTCAACCTTTTGATGAGAATCAGCTACAATTACATAACTAGTCATTCTGAGCTTACAAATCACTGAATCGAACTACCATTTGATGAGAATCAGCTACAATACTGTAAAAAGCCATTGTGAGCTTACAAATCATTGAATCAGTCAACTGTTCTATTAGAATAAGCTACAATAATGTAACAAGCCATTATGAGCTTATAAATCACCGAATCGATCAACCGTTCGATGAGAATCAGATACAATCACATAACAAACCATTCTGAGCTTACAAATCATCGAATCAGTGAATCATTTGATGAGAATCGATTATAATTAGGTAACAAGCTATTCTGAGTTTACAAATCACCGAATCTATCAACGTTTGATGAGAATCAACTAGAATCATGTAACAAGCCATTCTGAGCTTACAAATCACCAAATCGGTAAACCGTTTGATGAGAATTTATTATTATCATGTAACAAGCTATTCTGAGTTTACAAATCACCAAATCTGTCAATCGTTCAATGAGAATCAGCTAAAAGCACTAACAAGCCATTATGAGCTTACAAATCACTGAATCGGTCAACCATTCACTGAGAGTCAGGTACAATCACGTAATAAGCTATTCTGAGCTTACAAATCACTGATCGGTCAACCGTCCAATGAGAATCAATTACAATCACGTAAAAATCCATTCTGAGCTTACAAATCACTAAATCAGTCATCTGTTCGATGAGAATAAATTAGAATCATGTAACACACCATTTTGAGCTTACGAATCATCAAATCAGTCTATCATTTGATCAGAATCAATTACAATCACGCAACAAGCCATTTTGGTCTTACAGATCATCGATCGGTCAACTGTTCGATGAGAATCAATTAAAATCATGCAAAAATTCATTCTGAGCTTACAAATCACCGAATCGGTCAACCGTTCGATGAGAATAAATTACAATCATCTAACAAACCATTCTAATCTTACAAATCACCAAATTGGTGAACCGTTTGATGAGAGTTAGCTACAATCATGTAACAAGCCATTCTGAGCTTACAAATCACCGAATCAGTGAATTGTTCGATGAGAATTAGCTACAATCACATAACAAACCATTTTGCACTTACTTATCACCGAATCGGTTAACTGTTCAATAACAATCAGCTAGAATCATGTAACAAGCTATTCTAAGCTTAAAAATCATTGAATTGGCTAACCGTTCAATGAGAATCAGCTACAATCATGTAACAAGCCATTATGAGCTTACAAATCACCGAATCGGTCTATCATTTGATGAGAATCAATTACAATTACGTTACAAGCCATTATGAGCTTACAAATCACCGAACACATCAACCGTTCTCTGACAATCAATTACAATCTCGTAACAAGCCATTATGAGCTTACAAATCATCGAATCTATCAACTATTCCATGAGAATTAATTACAATCATTTAACAAGTCATTTTGAGGTTACAAATCACCGAACCAATCAACCGTTCTATGAGAATCATTTACAATCACGTAACAAGCCATTCTAATCTTACAAATCACCGTATCGGTCAACCGTTTGATGAGAATTAATTACAATCATGTAACAAGTCATTATGACCTTACAAATCACTAAACCAATCAATCGTTCTATGCGAATCAATTACAATCACATAATAAGCCATTTTGAGCTTACAAATCACCGAATCGATCAACTGTTTGATGAGAATCAAATACAATCACACAACAAGCCATTCTAAACTTACAAATCACCGTATCAGTCAACCGTTTGGTGAGAATGAGCTACAATCATGTAACAAGCCATTTTGAGCTTACAAATCAACAAATCGGTCAACCATTCGATGAAAATCACCCACAATCACGTAACAACCCATTCTGAGCTTACAAATCACCGAATCGGTCAATCGTTCGATGAAAATCAGCTACAATCACATAACAAGCCATTCTTAGTTTACAAATCACCAATCGGGCAACCGTTCGATGAGAATCAATTACAATCATGTAAAAAGCCATTCTGAGCTTACAAATCACCCAATCGGTCAACTATTCAATTAGAATCAATTAGAATTTCATAATAAGCCATTTTAAACTTGCAAATCACTGAATCGATCAGCCATTCGATGAGAATCAGCTATAATAATGTAACAAGCCATTCTAAGCTTACAAATCAGCAAATCGGTCAACCGTTCAATGAGAATCAGCCACAATCACGTAACAAGTCATTCTGAGCTTACAAATCATCGAATCGGTCAACCCTTCAATGAGAATTAAAAAAAATACTTAACAAGTCATTCTGAGCTTACAAATCATCGAATTAGTCAACCGTTTAATGAGAATCAACTACAATCATGTAACAAGCCATTCTGAGCTTATGAATCACCGAATCGGTCAACCATTCGATGAGAATCAGCTACAATCACATAACTAGTCATTTTGAGCTTACAAATCATTGAATCGGTGTACCGTTTGATGAGAATCAGCTACAATAATGTAACAAGCCATTCTGAGCTTACAAATCACCGAATCGGTCAACCATTCGATGAGAATCAATTACAATCACATAACAAGCCATTATGAGCTTACAAACCACCGAATCGGTCAACTGTTCGATGAAAATCAACTACAATCATGTAAAAAGCCATTATAATCACCGAATCGGTCAACCATTCGATTAGAATCAGCTCTAATAATGTAACAAGCCATTATGAGCTTACAAATCACTGAATCGGTCAACCGTTTGATGAGAATCATCTACAATCATGTAACAAGCCATTTTGAACTTACAAATCACCGGATCGGTCAACCGTTCAATGAGAATCAGCTGCAATCACGTAACAAGCCATTCTGAGCTTACAAATCACCGAATCGGTCTATCGTTTGATGAGAATCAATTACAATCACGTAACAAGTAATTCTGAGCTTAGAAATCACCAAAGCAGAATCAGCTCTAATAATGTAACAAGCCATTGTGAGCTTACAAATCACTGAATCGGTCAACCGTTTGATGAGAATCATCTACAATCATGTAACAAGCCATTTTGAACTTACAAATTACCGGATCAGTCAATCGTTCAATGAAAATCAGCTACAATCACGTAACAAGCCATTCTGAGCTTACAAATCACCGAATCGGTCTATCGTTTGATGAGAATCAATTACAATCACGTAACAAGTAATTCTAAGCTTAGAAATCACCAAAGCAGTCAATCGTTCTATGAGAATCAATTACAATCTCATAACAAGCCATTATGAGCTTACAAATTAGCAAATCGGTCAACCATTCAATGAGAATTAATTACAATCATGTAACAAGTCATTATGAGCTTACAAATCATGGAACCAATCAACCGTTCTATGAGAATCAATTACAATCACGTAATAAGCCGTTCTCAGCTTACAAATCACCGAATCAATCAACCATCCGATGAGAATGAAATACAATCACATAACAAGTTATTTTGAGCTTACAAATCACCATATTGGTCAACTTTTCAATGAGAATCAGCTACAATCATGTAACAAGCCATTCAAAGCTTACAAATCACCAAATCAGTCAACCGTTTGATGAGAATCAATTACAATTATATAATAAGCCATTCTGAGCTTCCAAATCACCAAATCAGTCAACTGTTTGATTAGAATCAGCTCTAATCATGTAACAAGCCATTATGAGCTTACAAATCACCGAATTGGTGAATCGTTCGATGAGACTCAGCTACAATCACGTAACAAGCCATTCTGAGCTAACATATCACCAAATCGGTCTACTGTTTGATGAGAATCAAATACAATCACGTAACAAGCCATTTTGAGCTAACAGATCATTTAATTAGTCAACCATTCAATGAGAATCAACTACAATAACATAAAAGATCATTCTAAGGTTATAGATCACTGAATCAATCAAATGTTCAATGAGAATCAACTACAATCATGTAACAAGTTGATCTGAGGTTGCATATCACTGACTGGATCAACTATTCGATGAGAATCAGATACAGGAGCGTAACACACCATTCTGAGGTTTTGGATCACCAAATCGGTGAAGCGTTTGATGAAAATCAGCTACAATCACATAATAAACCATTCTAAGCTTACAAATCAGCGAATCTGTCATTCATTCGATGAGAATCAACAACAATCGCAAAAAACATCCTTATGAGGTTTTAGATCATCGAATCAGTCAACCGTTCGATGACAATAAGCTAAAATTGCATAACAAGTTGTTCTGAGGTTGCAATTTGCCACATCAGTCAACCGTTCAATGAGAATCAGCTACAATAACGTAACAAGCCCTTTTGTGCTAACAGATCACCAAATCGGTCTATGAGAATCATTCGATGAGAATCAACTACGATCGCAAAAAACATCCTTATGAGGTTTTAGATCATTGAATCGGTCAACCGTTCGATGACAATAAGCTAAAATCGCATAACAAGTTGTTCTGAGGTTGCAATTTGCCACATCAGTCAACCCTTCAATGAGAATCAGCTACAATAATGTAACAAGCCATTCTGTGCTAACAGATCACCAAATCGGTCTACCATTCGATGACAATCAACTAAAAGTGGGTAACAAGTTATTTTGGGGTTGTAGTTCACCAAATCGGTCAACCGTTTGATGAGAATCAACTACAATGACGTAACAAGACATTCTGAGCTTACAAATCCCCAAAGCGATCAACCGTTTGATGAGAATCAGCTACAATCACATAAAAAGATATTCTGAGCTTACAAATCACCGAATCGGTCAATCGTTCGATGAGAATTAGCTACAATCATGTAAAAAGCCATTCTAAGATTATAAATCAGCGAATCGGTCAACCGTTCGATGAGAATCAGTTACAATCACGTAACAAGTAATTCTAAGTTTACAAATCACTGAATTGATCAACCGTTCAATGAGAATCAATTACAATCAAGTAACAAGCCATTCTGAGCTTACAAATCACTGAATTGGTCAACCATTCAATGATAATCAGCTACAATCACCTAACAAGCCATTCTGAGCTTATAAATCAACAAATCAGTCAACTGTTCGATGAGAATCAGCTACAATCACATAAAAAATCATTTTGAGCTTCCAAATCACCAAATCGGTCAACCGTTCGATGAGAATCAACTATAATCACGTAACAAGCCATTTTAAGCTTACAAATCACCGAATCGGTCAATTCCTCGATCAAAATCAAGTAGAATCATGTAACAAGCTATTCTGAGCTTAGAAATCACTGAATCGGTCAATTGTTCAATCAAAATCAGGTACAATCATGTAACAAGCTATTTTGAGCTTACAAATCACAGAATCGATCCACCGTTCGATCAGAATTAGCTACAATAATGTAGCAAGCCATTCTGAGCTTCCAAAAAATTGAATCGGTCAACCTTTCGATTAGACTCAATTACAATTTCATAACAAGCCATTTTGAGCTTACAAATCACCTACAATCATTGAACAAGTCATTCTGAACTTACAAATCACCGAATCAGTCAACCATTCGATGAGAATCACCTACAATCATGTAATAAGCCATTATGAGTTTACAAATTATCGAATCGGTCAACCGTTAGATGAAAAATAGCTACTATCATGTATCAAGCCATTCTAAGCATACAAATCACCGAATCGGTCAACCATTCGATGAGAATCAGCTACAATCATGTAACAAGCCATTATGAACTTTGAAATCACCAAATCGGTCAAATATTTGATGAGAATCAATTACAATCACATAACAAGCCATTCTGAGCTTACAAATCACCGAATCGATCAATCGTTTGATGAGAATCAGCTACAATCATGTAACAAGCCATTCTGAGCTTACAAATTACCCAATCGGTCAACCATTTGATGAGAATCAATTACAATCATGTGAAAAGCCATTTTGAGCTTACAAATCACCGAATCGGTCAACCATTCGATTAGAATCAATTGCAATTTCATAACAAGCCATTCTAACCTTGCAAATCACCGAATCGGTCAGTCGTTCGATGAGAATCAGCTACAATAATGTAACAAGTCATCCTATGCTTACAAATCATCGAATCAGTCAACCATTTGATGAGATTCAGCTGCAATCATGTAACAAGCCATTCTGAGCTGACGAATCAGTGAATCGGTCAACCATTCGATGAGAATTAGTTACAATCATATAACTAGTCATTTTGAGCTTACAAATCCCTGAATCAACTACAATCACGTAACAAGCCATTCTGAGCTTACAAATCACCCAATCGGTCAATCGTTCGATGATAATCAATTACAATCAGGTAAAAAGCCATTTTGAGCTTACAAATCCCTGAATCGGTCAACCATTCGATTAGAATCAATTGCAATTTCATAACAAGCCATTCTGACCTTGCAAATAACCGAATCGATCAGTCGTTCGATGAGAATCAGCTACAATAATGTAACAAGTCATCCTATGCTTACAAATAATTGAATCGGTCAACTGTTCGATGACAATCAGCTACAATCACATAACAAACCATTCTTAGCTTACAAATCACCGATTTGGTCAACCCTTCGATGAATCAATTACAATCACGTAACAAGCCATTCTGAGCTTACAAATCACCGAATCGGTCCATTGTTCGATGAGGATCAACTACAATCACGTAACAAGCCATTCTGAGCTTACAAATCACCAAATCAGTCAACCATTCGATGAGAATAAGCTCCAATCATGTAAAAAGCCATTTTGAGCTTACAAATCACCCAATCGATCAACTGTTCGATGAGAATCAACTACAATCACATAACAAGCCATTCTAAACTTACAAATCACTGAATCGATTAACTATTTGATGAGAATTAGCTACAGTCATATGACAAGCCATTCTGAGCCAATAAATCACTAAATTGGTCAACCATCCGATGAGAAATAATTACAATCAAGTAACAAGACATTCTAAGCTTACAAATCATCGAATCAGTCAACCATTCCATGAGAATTAGCTACAATCACATAACAAGCCATTTTGAGCTTACAAATCACCAAATCGGTCAACTTTAAATGAGAATAAGCTACAATGATGTAACAAGTCATTATGAGCATATAAATCACTGAATTGGTCAACCGTTCATTAAGAATCAACTACAATCATTTAACAAGTCATTCTGAGGTTATAAATCAATGAATCAGTCAACCGTTCGATGAGAATCAGCTACAATCACGTAAAAAGCCATTTTGAGCTTACAAATCATCGAATCGGTCCAGTGTTTGATGAGAATCAACTACAATCACATAACAAGCCATTATGAGCTTACAAATCATCGAATCAATGAACCGTTTGATGAGAATCAGCTACAATCACATAACAAGCCATTCTGAGCTTCCAAATGACTGAATTGGTCAACTGTTGGATGAGAATAAGCTACAATCATGTAACAAGTCATTCTAAGCATATAAATAACCGAATCGGTCAACCATTAATCAGCTACAATCATTTACCAAGCCATTCTAAGGTTATAAATTACTGAATCGGTCAACTGTTCGATGAGACTCAGCTACAATCACATCAAAAGCCATTTTGAGATTATAAATCATCGAATCAGTCCATTGATTGATGAGAATCAGCTACAATCACGTAACAAGCCATTATCAGCTTACAAATTATTAAATAAATGAACCATTTGATGAGAATCAGCTACAATCACGTAACAAGCCATTCTGAGCTTAGAAACCATCAAATTAGTCAACCGTTCGATGAGAATCAGCTATAATTAACAAGGCATTTCGAGCTTACAAATCATTGAATCGATCAACTGTTCTATAAGAATCAGCTACAATAACGTAACAAGTCATTCTGAACTTACAAATCACTTAATCAATCAATCGTTAGATGAGAACCAGCTACAATCATGTAAAAAGAAATTTTGAGCTTATAAATCACCAAAGCAGTCCACTATTCAATGAGAATTAGCTACAATCATGTAACAAGACATTCTGAGCTTACAAATCACCGACTCGGTTGACCGTTTGATGAGAATCAGCCAGAATCACAGAACAAGCCATTATAAGCTTACAAATCATCGAATCGGTCAACCGTTCGATAAGAATCAACTACAATCATGTAACAGGCCATTCTAAGCTTTTAAATCACTAAATCGGTCAACCAATTGAGAATCAGCTACAATGACGTAACAATCCATTCTGAGGTTACAAATTACCAAATCGGTCAACCTTTCGATGAGAATCAGCTACAATTAGACAAGTCATTCTAAGCTTACAAATCACTGAATCGATCAACCATTGGATGAGAATTAGCTATAATCATATAAAAAGCTATTTTGAGCTTACAAATCATTGAATGGGTCAACCGTTCAATGATAATCAGCTAAAATCACATAACAAGCCATTATGAGCTTACAAATCATCGAATCGGTGAACCGTTTGATGAGAATAGGCTAGAATTTTGTAACAAGTTATTCTGAACTTACAAATCAATGAATAGGTCAACCATTCGATGAGCATCAACTACAATCACATAAAAAGCCATTCTGAGCTTACAAATCACAGAATTAGTCAACTGTTCAATGAAAATAAGCTACAATCATGAAACAAGCCATTCTGAGCTTACAAATCACCGACTCGATCAACCGTTCAATGAGAGTCAGCAACAATCACCTAACAAGCCATTCTGAGGTTAGAATTCACTGAATCCATGAACTATTCGATAAGAATCAGCTCAAATCATGTAACAATCTATTATGAGCTTAGAAATCATCGAATCGGTGAACCGTTCAATGAGAATCAGCTACAATCATGTAACAATTTTGAGCTTACAAATCACCCAATCGGTCAACCGTTTGATGAGAATCTACTACAATCATGTAACAAGCCATTCTGAGCTTACAAATCACCGAAGCGGTTAACCGTTTGATGAAAATCAGCTTCAATCATGTAATAAGCCATTTCGTGCTCCCAAATCATTAGATCGGTCAACTGTTTAATGAGAATCAACTACAATCATGTAACAAACCATTCTGAGCTTACAAATCACTGAATTGGTTAACCGTTCGATGAGAATTAGCTACAATCACTTGGCAAGTCATTCTGAGCTTACAAATCACTGAATCAGTCAACCTTGTGATGAGAATCAGCTAGTATGACGTAACAAGCCATTCTGAGCTTACAATTCACCGAATCGGTCAACCGTTTGATGAGAATCAACTACAATCATGTAGCAAGCCATTCTGAGATTACAAATCACTGAATCAGTCAGCCGTTTGATTAGAATCACCTACAATCACATAACAAGCCATTATGAGCTTACAAATCAGCGAATCAGTCAATCGTTCAATGAGAATAAGCTAGAATCATGTAACAAGCCATTCTGAAGTTACAAATCATCAAATTGGTCAATCGTTTGATGAGAATCAGTTATAATCATGTAAAAAGCCATTCTGAGCTTACAAATCAACAAATCAGTCAACCGTTTGATAAGAATTAGCTACAATCATGTAACAAGCCATTATGAGCTTACAAATCACTGAATCTGTCAACCGTTCGATGAGAATTAACTAAAATCATATAACAAGCCATTCTTAGCTTACAAATCACACAGTCGGTCAACCGCTCGATGAGAATCAATTACAATCACGTAACAAGTCATTCTGAGCATACAAATCACCGAATCAGTCATCCGCTCGATGAGAATCAATTAGAATCACGTTACAAGCCATTTTGAGCTTACAAATGATTGAATCTGTCACCGTTCGATGAGATTCAGCTCCAATCACGTAACAAGCCATTATTAGCTTATAAATCACTAAATCAATGAAACGTTTGATGAGAATCAGTTACAATCACATAACAAGCTATTTTGAGCTTACAAATCACCAAATCTGTCACTGTTCGATGAGAATCAGCTAAAATCACGTAACAAGCCATTTTGAGCTTAAAAATCACCAAATTAGTCAACCATTCGATGAGAATCATCTATCACGTAATAAGCCATTCTGAGCTTACAAACCACCGAATCGGTCAACCATTCGATGAAAATCAGCTACAATCATGTAACAAGCCATTCTGAGCTTACAAATCACTGAATCGGTTAACCGTTCGATTAGAATTAGCTCTATTAATGTAACAAGCCATTATGAGCTTACAATTCACTGAATCGGTCAACCATTCGATGAGAATCAGCTACAATCATGTAACAAGCCATTTTGAAATTACAAATCACCGAATCTATCAACTGTTCGATGAGAATTAATTACAAGTCATTATTGGCTTACAAATCACCAAACCAATCAACCGTTCTATGAGAATCAATTACAATAACGTAACAAGCCATTCTGAGCTTACAAATCACCGAATCGATCAACCGTCTAATGAGAATCAAATATAATCACTATATCGGTCAACTGTTCAATGAGAATCAATTACAATCATGTAACAAGCAATTCTGAGCTTACAAATCACCGTATCGATCAACCCTTCGATGAGAATCAGCTAAAATCACGTAACAAGCTATTGTGAGCTTACAAATCACCAAATTGGTCAACCGTTCGATGAGAATCAATTCCAATCATGTAACTTCCATTCTGAGCTTCCAAATCACCGAATCGGTCAACTATTTGATTAGAATCAGCTCTAATCATGTAACAAGTTATTCTGAGCTTACAATTCATCGAATCGGTGAACCGTTCGATGAAAATCAGCTACAATCATGTAACAAGTCATTCTGAGCTAACATATCACCAAATCGGTCTACCGTTTGATGAGAATCAATTACAATCATGTAACAAGCCATTCTGAGCTTACATATCACTGAATGGGTCAACCATTCGATGAGAATCAACTACAATAACATAAAAGATCATTCTAAGGTACAGATCACTGAATCAGTCAAATGTTCGACGAGAATCAACTACAATCATTTAACAAGTCGATCTGAGGTTGCAGATCACCGACTCGATCAACTGTTCGATGAGAATCAGATACAGGTGCGTAACACACCATTCTGAGGTTTTAGATCATTGAATCAGTGAAGTGTTTGATGAAAATCAGCTACAATCACGTAATAAGCCATTCTGAGCTTAGAAATCAACTAAGATCAACTAAGATCAACTAAGAACACAAAAAGGATCAACTAAGATCGCAAAAAGGATACTTCTAAGGTTTTAGATCATCAAATCAGTCAACCATTTATGACAATAAGCTAAAATCATATAACAAGTTGTTCTAAGGTTTCAATTCACTGCATCAATCAACCGTTCGAAGAGAATCAGCTACAATCACGTAACAAGCCATTTTGTGCTAACAGATCACCAAATCGATCTACCATTCATTGAGAATCAACTAGAATAATGTAACAAGCCATTCTGACCTTACAAATTATTGAAGCTGTCAACCGTTCGTTGAGAATCAGCTACAATCATGTAACAAGCCATTCTGAGCTTACAAATCCTTGAAGCGGTCAACCATTCGATGAGAATCAACTATAATCACATAACAAGCCATTCTGAGCTTATAAATCAATGAATTGGTCAACCATTTGATGAGAATCAATTACAATCAACTAACAAGACATTTTGAGCTTACAAATGATCAAATTAGTCAACCGTTCTATGAAAATTAATTACAATGACGTAATAAGTCATTTTGAGCTTACAAATCACTAAATCAGTGAACCATTCGATGAGAATTAATTACAATCACATAACGAGCCATTATGAGCTTACAAAACACCGAATTGATCAACCGTTCGATGAAAGTCAACTACAATTACGCAACAAGCTAAACTAAGCTCACAAATCAATTAATCTATGAACCGTTCAATGAGAATCAGCTGCAATCACGTAATAAGCCATTCTGAGCTTACAATCACCGAATTGGTCAATTGTTCGATGAGAATCAGCTACAATCACGTAAAAGGCCATTTTGAACTTACAAATCACTTAATCAGTCAACCGTTCGATGAGAATAAATTACAATCACGTAAAAAGGCATTTTGAGCTTACAAATCACCGAATCCGTCAACCATTTCATGAGAATCAGCTGCAATCTTGTAACAAGGCATTCTGAGCTTACAAATCACTAAATCAGTCAACCGTTCGATGGGCACAAGCTACAATCACGTAAGAAGCCATTCTGAGCTTACAAATGATCGAATTGGTCAACTATTCGATGAGAATGAGCTACAATCACGTAACAAGCCATTCTAAGCTTAGAAATCACCGAATCGACCAACAGTTCGATGATAATTAGCTACAATTATGTAACAAGTTGTTCTGAGCTTACAAATCACCGAATCAATCAACCGTTCGATGAGAATCAATTACAATCATGTAACACTGATCTTACAAATCACCGAATCGATCAACCCTTCGATGAGAATTAACTACAATCATGTACCAAACCATTCTGAGCTTACAAATCATCGAATCGGTCAACCGTTTGATGAGAATCAGCTATAATCACATAACAAGCCATTCTGGGATTACAAATCACCAAATCGGTCAAGCGTTTGATGAAAATCAGCTACAAGCACATAACAAGCAATTCTGTGCTTACAAATCACTGAATCGGTCAACCGTTTGATGAGAATCAATTACAATCACGTAACAAGTAGTTCTGAGCTTAAAAATCACTGAATTGGTCAACCTTTCGATGAGAATCAATTACAATCACGTAACAACCCATTCTCAGATTACAAAATCACCAAATCGGTCAACCGTTCGATGAGAATCAGCTACATCCATTAAACAAGCCATTCTGAGTTTACAAATCATCGAATAGGTCAACCGTTCGATGAGAATCAGCTACAATGACGTAACAAGCCATTCTGAGATAACAAGCCATTCAATGAGAATCAATTACAATAATGTAACAAGTCATTTTGAGCTTACAAATGACTGAACCAGTCAACCGTTCTATGAGACTCAATTACAATGACATATTAAGTCATTCTGAGCTTACAAAACACTGAATCAATCAACCATTCAATGAGAATTAATTACAATCACATAAGGAGCCATTCTGAGCTTTCAAGTCAATGAATCACTCAACCGTTTGATGAGAATAAGCTATAATCACATAACAAGCCATTCTGAGCTTACAAATTAGCAAATCGGTCAACCCTTCGATGACAATCAGCTACAGACATGAAATAAGCCATTTTGAATTTACCAATCACCGAATCGGTCAACCGTTCCATGAGAATCAATTACAATCACGTAACAAGCCATTCTGAGATAACAAATCACCAAATCAGTGAACGGTTTGATGAGAATCAATGACATTCATGTAAGAATCCATTCTGAGCTAACAAATCACCAAATCGGTCAACCTTTCGATGAGAATCAATTACAATCACGTGACAAACCATTCTGCTCTTACAAATCACGGAAACGATCAACCATTCGATGAGAATCGGCTACAATCATGAAAAAAACCATTCTGAGCTTACAAATCACCGAATCGGTCAACCTTTCGATGAGAATCAGCGACAATCATGTAACAAGCCATTCTAAGCTTACAAATCATTGAATCGATCAACTATAAAATCAAAATCAACTACAATCACATAACAAGCAATTCTGAGCTTACAAATCACCGAATCGGTCAACTATTTGATGAGAATCAACTACAATCACATAACAAGTCATTCTGAGATTACAAATCACTAAATTGGTCAGCGGTTCGATGAGAATCAACTACAATCACATAAAAAGCCATTTTGAGCTTACATATCACTGAATTGGTTAACCGTTTAATGAAAATCAACTACAATCACGTAACAAGCCATTCTGAGCTTACAAATCACCAAATCAGTTAACTGTTTGATGATAATCAACTACAATCACGTAACAAGCCATTATGAGCTTACAAATCATCGAATCGGTCAATTGTTCCATGAAAATCAGCTATAATCACATAACAAGCCTTTATGAGCTTATAAGTCACAAAATCAGTCAACCGTTTGATCAGAATTAGCTACAATCATGTAACAAGCCATTTCTGAGCTTACATATCACTGAATCAATCAACCGTTTGATGAGAATCAGCTACAATCACGTAACAATCCATTCTGAGGTTACAAATCACTGAATTGGTCAACCATTCAATGAGAATCAACTACAATCATGTAACAAGCCATTCTGAGCTTATAAATCATCAAATCGGTCAAGTATTTGATAAGAATCAGCTACAATATTGTAACATGCCATTCTGAGCTTACAAATCATCGATTCAGTCAACCGTTCAATGAGAATCAATTACACTTATTTAACAAGCCATTTTGAGCTTGCAAATCACTGAATCGGTCAAGTGTTCGATGAGAATCAATTACAATCACGTAACAAGCCATTCTGAGATTACAAATCACTGAATCGGTCAATCGTTTGATGAGAATCAGCTACAATCATGTAACAATCCATTCTGAGCTTACAAATCACTAAATCGGTCAACCGTTTGATGAGAATTAGCTACAATCACGTATCAAGCCATTTTGAGCTTACAAATCATCGAATCGGTCAACCGTTCGATGAGAAGCAGCTACAATCATGTAACAAGCCATTGTAAGTTTAAAAATCACCGAATCGGTCAACCGTTCGATGAGAATCAGCTACAATCATGTAACAAGCCATTCTAAGCGTACAAATAATCATGAGAATCAGCTACAATCACGTAACAAGCCATTTCTGAGCTTACAAATCACTGAATCAATCAACCGTTCGATCAGAATCAGCTACAATCATGTAACAAGCCATTCTGAGCTTATCAATCATCAAATCGGTCAACCGTTAGATGAGAATCAACTTCAATCATGTAACAAGCCATTCTAGGCTTACAAATCACTGTATCAATCAAATGTTTGATGAGAATCAGCTACAATCATGTAACAAGCCATTCTAAACTTACAAATCACTGAATCGGTCAACCGTTTGATGAGAATCAATTACAATCATGTAGCAAGCCATCCTGAGCTTACAAATAACCGAATCGGTCAACCGTTTGATGAAAATCAATTACAGTCACATAACAAGTAATTATGAGTTTACAAGTTATCGAATCGGTCAACCGTTTGATGAGAATGCACTACAATCATGTAACAAGCCATTCTGAGCTTACAAATCACTGAATCGGTCAACATTTCAATGAGAGTCAGCTAGAATCACGTAACAAGACATTATAAGTTACAAATCACTGAATCGGTCAACTGTTCAATGACAATTAGCTACAATCACGTAAGAAGCCACTCTAAGATTATAAATCACCAAATCGGTCAACCATTTGATGAGAATTAGCTACAATCATGTAACAAGCCATTTTGAGCTTACAAATCATCGAATCGGTCAACTGTTCGATGAGAATTAGCTACAATCATGTAACAAGCCATTGTAAGCTTAAAAATCACTGAATCGGTCAACTGTTTGATGAGAATCAGCTACAATCATGTAACAAGCCATTCTAAGCTTACAAATAATTGAATCAGTCCACCGTTCGATGAGAATCAATTACAATCACCTAACAAGCCATTCTATGCTTATATAAATCACCAAATCGGTCAATAGTTTGATGAGAATCAACTACAATCATGTAACAAGCCATTCTAAGCTTACAAATCACCAAATTGATCGATCATTCCATGATAATAGGTTACAAACACATAACAAGCCATTCTGAGCTTACGAATCACCGAATCGGTCAACCGTTCGATGAGAATAAGCTACAATAACGTAGCAAGCCATTCTGAGCTTACAAATCACTAAATCGGTCAATTGTTCAATGAAAATAAGCTACCATCATGTAATAAGTCATTCTAAGATTACAAATCATCGAATCAGTCAACTATTCGATAAGAATCAATTGCAATCACGTAACAAGCCATTCTTAACTTACAAATCACATAATCGGTCAACCGTTCGATGAGAATCAGCTACAATCACGTAACAAGTCATTCTGAAGTTACAAATCATCGAATCGTTCAACTGTTCGATGAGAATCAGCTACAATCATGTAACAAGTCATTTTGAGCTTACAAATCATCAAATTTGTCAACCGTTCGACGAGACTCAACTACAACCACGTAACAAGCCATTCTAAGCTTACAAATCACTGAATCGGTGAACCGCTTGATGAGAATCAGCTACAATCATGTAACAGATATTTTGACCTTACAAATCACCGAATCAATCAACCGTTCAATGAGAGTCAACTACAATCACGTAACAAGCCATTCTGAGCTTACAAATCACCAAATCAATGAACCATTCAATGAGAATCAAATACAATCATGTAACAAGCCATTCTGAGCTTACAAATCAACTAATCGGTCAACCGTTCAGTGAGAATCAGCTACAATCACGTAACAAGCCAATCTGAGTTTACAAATCACCAAATTAGTCAACCATTCGATGAGAATCAATTACAATCACGTAACAAGCCATCTGGGCTTACAAATCATTGAATCGGTCAACCGTTTGGAGACAATCAGGTACAATCATGTAACAAGCCATTCTAAGCTTACAAACAAAAGAATCAGTCAACCGTTCCATGAGAATGAGCTATAATCACGTAACAAGCCATTCTGAGATTACAAATCATGAAATCAGTAAACCATTTGATCAAAATCAACTACAATCATGTAACAAGCCATTATGAGCCTACAAATCACTGAATCGATCAACCGTTCGATGAGAATCAATTACAATAATGTAAGAAGTTATTCTGAACTTACAAATCACCGAATCGGTGAACCGTTCAATGAGAATCAGTTAAAATCATCTAACAAGCCATGCTGAGCTTATAAATCACCAAATCAGTCAATTGTTCGATGATAATTAGCTAAAATCATATAACAAATTGTTCTAAGATTCCAAATCACTGAATCGGTCAACCGTTCGATGAGAACAAGATACAATCATGTACTAAGCCATCTTGAGCTTACAAATTACCGAATCGGTCAATTATTCAATCAGAATCAGGTACAATCATGTAACAAGCCATTCTGAGCTTACAAATCATATAATCTATCAAACATTCGATGAGTCTTAGCTACAATCACGTAGCAAGCCATTCTGAGCTTACAAATCACCGATTCGGTCAACCGTTCGATGAGAATCAGCTACAAATCACTGAATCGGTCAACCATTCGATGAGAATTCACACACAATCATGTAACAATCACATAAGAAGCCATTCTGAGCTTACGAATCACCAAATCGGTCAACCATTTGATGAGAATCAATTACAATCATGTAGCAATCGATTTCGATCTAACAAATCACTGAATCGGTCAACCGTTCATTGAGAATGATCTATAATCATGTAACAAGCCATTATGAACTTACAAAATACTGAATCGGTCAACCGTTCAATGAGAATTAGCTACAATATTGTAACAAGCCATTCTGAGTTTACAAATCGCCGAATCGGTGAACCGTTAAATGAAAATAAGCTACTATCACGTAACAAGCCATTCTAAGCATACAAATCACTGAATCGGTCAACCGCTCAATGAGAACCAGCTACAATCATGTAACAAGCTATTTTGAACTTTTAAAACACCAAATCAGTCAACTGTTCAATGAGAATCAATTACAATCACAAAACAAGTCATTCTGAGTTTACAAATCACCGAATGAGTCAAATGTTCGATGAGAATCAATTACAATCATGTAACAAGCTATTCTGAGCTTACAAATCACTGAATCGATTAACCATATGATGAGAATCAGCTACAATCACGTATCAAGCCATTTTGAGCTTACAAATCAATGAATTGGTCAACCTTTCGATGAGAATAAATTACAATCATGTAACAAGCCATTCTGAGCGTACAAATCACCAAATTGATCAACTATTCGATGATAATACAATCATGTAACAAGCCATTTTGAGCTTACGAATCACCGAATTGGTCAATTGCTCGATGAGACTTAATTACAATCACGTTACAAGCCATTCTTAACTTACAAATCACCGAATCAGTCAACCATTCGATGAGAATTAGCTACAATCACGTAACAAGCCATTCTAAGCTTACAAATCACTGAATCGGTCAACTATTTGATGAGAATCAATTAGAATCACATAAAAATCCATTCTGTGCTAACAAATCATGAAATCATTCAACCGTTCAATGAGCATCAGCTACAATCAAGTAGTAAGCCATTCTAAGCTTACAAATCACCGCATCGGTCAACCGTTCGATGAGAATTAGCTACAATAATGTACCAAGCCATTCTGAGATTATAAATCACCGAATCGGTCAACCGTTTGATGAGAATAAGCTACAATCATGTAACAAGCCATTCTAAGCTTACAAATCACCCAATCGATCAACCGTTTGATGAGACTTAGCTACAGTCATGTAATAAGCCATTATGAGCTTACAAATCACCGAATTGCTCAACCGGTTGATGAGAATCAATTACAATCATTTAAAAAGCCATTTTGAGCTTACAAATCATGAAATCAGTCAACCTGTCAGTGAGAATCAGCTACAATCACGTAAAATGCCATTATGAGCTTACAAATGATTGAATCAGTCAACCATTCGATGAGAATCAGCTACAATCATGTAACAAGCCATTCTGAGATAACAAATCACCGAATCGGTTAATTGTTCGATGAGAATTAGCTACAATCACGTAACAAGCCATTCTGAATAAATAAATCACCAAATCACTCAACCGTTCGGTGAGAATCAGCTACAATCACGTAATAAACCATTCTGAGCTTACAAATCATCGAATTCATCAACCGTTCGATGAGAATCAATTACAATCATGTAACAAGCTATTCTGAGCTTATAGATCACCGAATCAATCAACGGTTCAGTGAGGATGAGCTACAATCATGTAACAAGCCATTCCCTGAATCGGTCAACCATTTGATGAGAATCAACTACAATCACGTAACAAGCCATTCTGAGCTGACCAATCATTGAATCGGTCAACTGTTCGATGAGAATCAACTACAATCACGTAAATAACCATTTTGAACTTAGAAATCACCGAATCGGTCAATCGTTTGATGAGAATCATCTACAATCACATAACAAGTTATTCTGCACTTACAAATAATCGAATTGGTCAACCAGTCAATGAGAATCAACCACAATCATGTAACAATCCATTTTGAGCTTACAAATCACGGAATCGGTCAGTTATTTGATGAGAATCAGCTACAATCATGTAACAAACCATTCTGAGCTTACAAATAATCGAATCGGTCAATCGTTCGATGATAATCAGCTACAATCACGTAACAAGCCATTCTAAGCTTACAAATCACCGAATCAGTCGTTCAATGAGAATCAGCTACAATCATGTAACAATCCATTTTACAATTACAAATCACCGAATCGGTCAACCGTTCGATGATAATCAGCTACAATCACGTAACAAGCTATTCTGAACTTACAAATCATTGTATCGGTCAACTGTTCAATGAGAATCCACTACAATCATGTAACAAACCATTTTGAGCTTAAAAATCATTGAATTGGTCAATCATTCGATGAGAATCACCTACAATCACGTAAAAAGCCATTGTAAGCTTACAAGTGACCGACTCAGTCAACCATTCAATGAGAATCAATTACAATCATGTAACATGCCATTCTAAACTTACAAATCATGGAATCACAAAACCATTCAGTGAGAATCAGCTAGAATCAAGTAACAAGCCATTCTGAGCTTACAAAACATCGAATTGGTCAACTGTTCGATGAGAATCAGCTACAATCTCGTAACAAACCATTCTGAGCTTACAAATCACCGAATCAGTGAGCTATTCCATGAGAACTAGCTACAATCACATAACAAGCCATTCTGAGCTCACGAATCATCAAATCATTCAACTGTTCAATGAGAATCAGCTATAATCACATAAGAAGCTATTCTAATCTTACAAATCATTGAATTGGACAACCGTTCGATGAGTATGAGTTACAATCGCGTAATAAGCCATTTTGAACTTACAAATCACTGAATCGGTCAACCATTTAATGAGATCAGCTACAATCATGTAACAAGCCCTTCTAAGCTGAGGAATCACTAAATTGGTCAATTGTTCGATGGGAATCAATTTCAATCATGTAACAAGCCATTCTGATCTTACAAATCATCGAATCAATCAATCGTTCGATGAGAATCAGCTACAATCAGGTAAAAAGACATTATGAGTTTACAAATCATCGAATCGGTCAACCGTTCAATGAGAATAAATTACAATCACATAAAAAGCCATTCTGATCTTACAAATCACATGAATTGGTCAACTGTTTGATGAGAATCAATTACAATCATGTAACAAACAATTCTGAGCTTACAAATCACCAAATTGGTCAATCGTTCGATGAGAATCAACTATAATCATGTGACAAGCCATTATGAGCTTACGAATCACCGAATCAGTCAACCGTTCGATGACAATTAGCTACAATCATGTAACAAGCCATTCTGACCTTACAAATCAATGAGTCATTCAATCATTCGATAATAATCAATTACAATCACATAACAAGCCATTTTGAGGTTACAAATCACTGAATCAGTGAACTATTTGATGAGAATTAGCTACAATCACGTAACAAGCCATTTTGAGCTTACAAATCAGTGAATCGGTCAACCGTTCGATGAGAATCAATTAAAATCATGTATTAAGCTATTCTAAACTTACAAATTGTTGAATCGCTCAACAAGCCTTTCTGAGATTAAAAATCACCAAATAGGTCAACCGTTCGATTAGAATCAATTACAATCACATAACAAGCCATTCTAAGCTTACTAATCACCGAATCGATCAACTGTTCGATGAGAATCAATTACAATCACGTAACAATCCATTATGAGCTAACAAATCATGAAATTCACGTGACAAACCATTCTGATCTTACAAATCACCGAAATGGTCAACCGTTCGATGAGAATCAATTATAAGCACGTAACAAGCCATTCTGAGCTTACAAATAATTGAATCGGTCAACCGTTTGGTGACAATTATCTACAACCACGTAACAATCCATTCTAAGCTTACAAATCACCGAATCGCTCATTCGTTTAATCAAAATCAACTACAATCATGAAACAAGCCATTATGAGCTTACAAATCACCGAATTGGTCAACCATTTGATGAGAATCAGCTACAATCACGTAAAAATACATTATGAGCTTATAAATTACCGAATTGGTCAACTGTTCGATGATAATAAACTACAATCACATAGCAAGCCATATTTAGCTTACAAATCACCGAATCGGTCAATTGTTCCATGAAAATCAATTATAATCACATAACAAGCCATTCTGAGCTTACAAATCACCAAATCGGTCAACCGTTTGATCAACTTAGCTACAATCACGTAACAAACCATTCTAACCTTACAAATCACCAAATCGGTCAACCGTTCGATGAGAATCAGCTACAATCATGTAACAATCCATTCTGACCTTACAAGTCACTGAATCGGTCAACCGTACAATGAGAATCAGCTACAATAACGTAACATGACATTCTGAGTTTACAAATAACTGAATCGGTCAACCGTTCGATGAGAATCAACTAGAATAATGTAACAAGCCATTCTGAGCTTACAAATCACTGAATCAATCAACTGTTCGATGAGAATCAATTACAATCATGTAACAAGCCATTTTGAGTTTATAAATCACCAAATTGATCAACCGTTCGATGAGAATCAATTACAATCATGTAACAAGCCATTTTGAGTTTATAAATCACTAAATCCATCAACCGTTCGATGAGAATCAGCTATCATCGTGTAACAAATGGAATGTCAATAGAATTATTCATTAATTACTGATTTTTCAAAAAAAAAAGATTTTGTTTATTAGATACTCTTTGATCGCAGCGCAATCTAAATAATCGTAGAAATTATTGAATCATAAAATTTGTCCGTAGTTTCTTCAGACATACTAAGTTAATATGTTATGTTGAGCTTGAAATTGTTTGAATTGTTAAATCTTCAACAACGGATATTGGTAAACGTCCTAAAGCAATATGATCATAATTTAATTCATGATGATCATAGGTCGAAAGTTCATATTCTTCAGTCATCGCTAGACAATTTGTGGGGCAATATTCGACACAATTTCCACAAAAGATACAAATTCCAAAATCAATACTATAATTTTCCAATCATTTTTTCCCCATATCTATTTTGACTTTCCAATCCACAACAGGTAGATTGATTGGGCATACATGGACGCATACTTCACAAGCAATATATTTATCAAATTCAAAGTGGATCCTCCTGCGAAATCATTCTGATGGGATCCATTTTTCATAGGGATATTGAATAGTAATAGGTAAACGATTCATGTGATATAAGGTAACAAAAAAACCTTGCCCAATGTATCTCGCAGCCCACCCTCTAATGGAGGTAGGGGTAGGGGTAGGGGTAGGGGAACTCTCCTTTCGTTGTCCACTCTCCGGCCCGCCCCCTCTCTATTTATAGAATCGATTGGGGGTGGAGTCATGTTACGTATAAGATAGTGCCAGCAGGCAAGCAAGGACTGACATCAAGGGATGGCCCAAAATAGCAAGCCATTCTAAGCTTACAAATCACTGAATCAGTCAACCATTTGATGAGTATCAGTTACAATCACGTAACAAGCCATTCTGCGTTTATAAATAACCAAATCAGTCAACTATTCGATGAGAATCAGCTAAAAATACGTAACAAACCATTCTGAGCTTACAAATCACCAAATTGGTGAACCATTTGATTAGAATCAACAACAATCACGTAACAAGCCATTCTGAGGTTACAAATCACCGAATTGGTCAATCATTTGATGAGAATCAGGTACAATCATGTAACAAGTCATTCTGAGCTTAAGAATCATCGAATCGGTCAATTGCTCCATAAGAATCAATTACAATCATGTAACAAGCCATTCTTAATTTACAAATCACCGAATCAGTCAACCATTCGATGAGAATTAGCTACAATCATGTAACAAGCCATTTTGAGCTTACAAATCATCGAATGGGTCAACCATTTTATAAGATTGAATTAAAATCACGTAACAAGTCATTCTAAGCTTACAAATCATTGAATCGGTCAACCGTTTGATGAGAATCAGCTACAATCACATAACAAGCCATTATGAGGTTACAAATCACCGAATCATTCAATTGTTCAATGAGAATCAGCTACAAACACCACAAGCCATTATGAGCTTACAAATACCTAACAAGCCAACCTAAGCTTGCAAATCATTGAATCTATCAACCGTTCCATGAGAATCATTTACAATCACGTAAAAAATCCATTGTCAACTTACAAATCATCGAATCGGTCAACCATTCGATGAAAATCAGCTACTATCACGTAACAAGCCATTCTGAGCATTAAAATCACCTAATCATTCAACCGTTTGATGAGAATTAGCTACAATCATGTAACAAGCCATTATAAACTTATAAATCACCAAATCGGTCAACCGTTATATGAGAATCAATTACAATCACGTAGCAAGCCATTCTGAGCTTACAAATCACTGAATCGGTCAACCATTCGATGAGAATCAATTACAATAATGTAACAAGCCATTCCAAGCTTACAAATCACCGAATCAGTCAATAGTTTGATGAGACTAAATTACAATCTCATCACAAGCCATTCTGAGCTTACAAATCACTGATTCGGTCAACCATTCAATGAGAATCAGCTACAATCATGTAACAAGCCATTTTGAGCTTACAAATCACCAAATCAATCAGAATCGTTCGATGAAAATCAGCTACAATCACCTAACAAGCCATTCTAAGTTTACAAATCACTGAATTAGTCAATCATTCGATGAGAATCAGCTACAATAATGTAACAAGCCATTCTGAGCATACAAATATCGAATCGGTCAATCATTCAATGAGAATCAGCTACAATCACGTAACAAGCCATTCTAAGCTTTCAAATCATCGAATCGATCAACCGTTCGATGAGAATCAGTTACAATCACGTAACAAGCCATTCTTAGCTTACAAATCACCCAATCGGTCAACCGTTTGATGAGAATCAGTTGCAATCACGTAAACAACCATTCTGAGCTTACAAATCACTGAATCAGTAAACCATTCGATAGAATCAATTAGAATCACATAACAAGCCATTCTGACCTTACAAATCATCGAATTGGTTCACCATTTGATGAGAATCAGCTACATTCATGTAACAAGCCATTTTGAGCTTACAAATCACTGAATCGGTCAACCGTTCGATCAAAATCAATTACAATTACGTAACAAGTCATTCTGAGTTTACAAATAATGACAATGGTCAACCATTTGATGACAATCAACTACAATCATATAAAAAGGCATTCCGAGCTTACAAATTATCAAATTGGTCAACTGTTCGATGAGAGTAAGCTACAATTACATAACAAGCCATTTTAAGCTTACAAATCATCAAATCGGTCAACTGTTCGATGAGAATTAGCTAAAATTACGTAACAAGCCATTTCAAGCTTACAAATCACCTACTCGGTCAACTGTTAGATGACAATCAATTAAAATCATGTAATAAGCCATTCTGAGCTTACAAATCACTAAATCGGTCAACTGTTCAGTGAGAATCAACTACAATCTTGTAACAAGCCATTCTGAGCTTACAAATCACTGAATCGGTGAACTGTTTGATGTGAATCAGCTGCAATCACATAACAAATCATTCTAAGCTTATAAATCACCGAATCAGTGTACCATTCGATGAGAATTACTTACAATCACATAACAAGACATACTGAGCTTACAATCATGGAAATAGTCAACTATTTGATGAGAATTAGCTACAGTCACGTAACAAGCCATTCTGATCTCACAAATCACTGAATCGGTCAACTGTTTGATGAGAATTAGCTACCATTACGTAACAAGCCATTCTTAGCTTACAAATCACTGAATCTATCAACCATTCGATGAGAATCAGCTACAATCACGTAACAAGCCATTCTGAGCTTACAAATCAGTGAATCAGTGAACCGTTCGATGAGAATAAGTTAAAATCATGTAACAAGCTATTCTGAGCTTACAAATCATAGAATTAGTGTACCGTTTGATGAGAATCAGCTAGAATAATGTAACAAGCCATTATGAGCTTACAAATCACCGAATCAGTGTACCGTTTGATGAGAATTAGCTACAATCATATAACAAGGAATTCTTTGCTTACAAATCACCGAATCAATCAACCATTCTATGAGAATCAGCTACAATAATGTAAAAATCCATTCTGAGCTTACAATTCACTGAATCCATCAACCATTTCATGAGAATCAACTACAATCTTGTAACAAGCCATTCTGAGCTTACAAATCACCAAATCGGTCACCGGACCATGAGAATCAATGACAATCACGTAAAAAGCCATTTTGAGCTTACAAATCACCAAATAGCTCAACTGTTTGATGAGAATTAACTACAATCACGTAATAAGTTATTTTGAGCTTACAAATCATTGACTCGGTCAACCATTCGATTAGAATCAGCTACAACCATATAACAAGCCATTCTGACCTTACAAATCACCGTATTGGTGAACCGTTCGATGAGAATTAATTTCAATCACTGAACAAGCCATTCGGAGCTTACAAATCATTGAATCGGTCTACCGTTCGATGAGAATCAACTACAATCACATAACAAGCCATTTTGAGTTTACAAATCACCGAATCAGTTAACCATTCGATCAAAATCAATTACAATCACGTAACAAGCCATTTTGAGCTTACAAATCACCGAAACGGTCAACCATTCAATGAGAATCAACTTCAAACATGTAACAAACCTTTCTCCTTACAAATCACCGAATCAGTCAACCATTCGATGAGGTTCTACTACAATCATGTAAGAAGCCATTTTAAGCTTACAAATCACCGAATCGATCAACCGTTCGATCAGAATGAATTACAATTACATAACAAGCCATTCTGAGATTACAAATCAACGAAATGGTAAACCGTGTTATGAGAATCAGCTACAATCATGTAACAAGCTATTATGAGCTTACAAATCATGAAATCGGTCAACCCTTCAATGAGAATCAAGTAAATCACGTAACAAGCTATTCTGAACTTACAAATCATCGAATCGGTCAATCGTTCGATGAGAATCAACTACAATCATGTAACAAGCCATTCTGAGCTTACAAATCACTGAATCGGGCAACCATAAGATGAGCATCAATTAAAATCATGTAACAAGCCTTTATGAGCTAACAAATCACCGAATCGATCAACCATTCTATGAGAATCAGTTACAATCATGTAACAAGCCATGCTGAGCTTACAAATCGCCAAATCGGTCAACCATTTGATGAGAATCAACTACAATCACGTAACAAGCCAGTCTAAGTTGACAAATCACTGAATTAGTCAACCGTTGGATTAGAATCAACTACAATCACGTAACAAGCCATTTTGAGCTTACAAATCACTGAATCAGTCAACTGTTTAATGAGAGTAAATTGCAATCCTGCAACAAGCCATTCTGAGCTTACAAATCACCGAATCGGTCAACCGTTCAATGAGACTCAATTACAATCACGTAACAAGCCATTCTGAGCTTACAAATCACTGAATTGGGCAACCGTTCGATGGCAATCAATTACAATCACGTAACAAGCTATTATGAGCTTACAAATCACCAAATCAGTCAACAATTTAATGAGAATCAGCTACAATCATGTAACAAGCCATTCTGAGCTTACGAATCACCAAATTGATTAACCGTTCGATGAGAATCAACTACAATCATGTAATAAGCCATTCTGAGCTTACAAATCACTGAATCGGTCAACTATTTGATGAGAATCAATAGCAATCACGTAAAAAGCCATTGTGAGTTTACAAATCACTGAATCGGTCAACCGTTTGATGAGACCCAATTACAATCATGTAACAAGCTATTCAGAGCTTACAAATCATTGAATTGGTCAACTGTTCGATGAGACTCAATTTCAATCATGTAACAAGCCATTCTGAGCTTACAAATTACTGAATCGGTCAACCATTCGATGATAATAGTCAACAATAATGTAACAAGCCATTCTAAGCTTCCAAATCATTGAATCTATGACCCGTTTGATGATAATCAGCTACAATCACGTAACAAGCCATTCTGAGCTTACAAATCATTGAATCAGTCAATCATTCAATTAGAATCAATTACAAGCACGTAACAAGCCATTCTGAGCTTACACATCACTGAATCGGTCAACCATTTGATGAGAATCAATTAGAATCACATAACTAGCCATTCTGAGCTTACAAATCATTGAATCCGTCAACTGTTTGATGAGACTCAATTACAATGTCATAACAAACCATTCTGAGTTTAAAAATCACCGAATTGGTCAACCGTTCGATGAGAATCAGCTACAATTATGTAACAAGTCATTATGAGCTCACAAATCACTGAATCATTGAACCGTTCGATGAGAATCAGCTACAATCATGTAACAAGATATTCCTAGTTTACAAATCACCAAATTGGTCAACCGTTCAATGAGAATCAAATACAATCATGTAACAAGCCATTATGAGCTTACAAATCACCAAATGGGTCAACTGTTTGATGAGAATCAATTACAAAGATGTAAAAAGCCATTCTAAGCATACAAATCACCGAATTGATCAACCATTCGATGAGAATGAATTAAAATCATGTAACAAGTCATTCTGAGCTTACAAATCACTGAATCGGTCAACTGTTTGGTGAGAATCAGCTACAATCATGTAACAAGCCATTCTAAGCTTACAAATCACAAAATTGGTCAATCGTTCGATGAGAATCAACTACAATCACATAACAAGTCATTCTACGCTTACAAATCATTGAATCGGTCAACCATTCAATAACAATCAGCTACAATCACGTAACAAGCCATTGTGAGCTTACAAATCACCGAATCGGTCAACCGTTCGATGAGAATTACTTACAATCATGTAACAAGCCATTCTGCACTTATAAATGACCGAGTCGGTCAATCGTTCGATGACAAGTAGCTACAATCACGTACCAAGCCATTCTGAGCTACAAATCATCCTTCAATGAGAATCAGCTACAATCATGTAGAAAGCCATTTTGAGCTTACCTATCACCGAATCAATCAACCGTTCAATGAGAATCAATTACAATCACGTAACAAGCTATTCTGAGCTTACAAATTACTGAATCGGTCAAAAGTTTATTGAGAATCAATTACAATCACGTAAAAAGCCATTCTGAGCTTACAAATCATTGAATCGGTCAACCATTTGATGAGAATCAACTACAATCATGCAACAAGCCATTTTGAGCTTACAAATAGCTGAATCAGTCAACCATTCGATGAGAATTAGCTACAATCACGTAACAAGCCATTATGAGCTTACAAATCACCAAATCGGTCAACTGTTCCATGAGAATTAGCTACACTTACATAACAAGCCATTCTGAGCTTACAAATTACCAATTAGTAAACTATTTGATGAGAATCAATTACAATCATGTAACAAGCAATTTGATCTTACAAATCACCAAATTAGTCAACCGTTTGATGAGAATCAATTACAATCCTGTAATAAGCCATTCTAAGCTGATACATCACCGAATTGGTCAAACCTTCGATCAAAATCATCTACAATAATTTAACACGCCATTCTGGGCTTACACATCATTGAACCGGTCAATCGTTCGATGAGAATCAGCTATAATCACATAACAAGCAATTTTGAACTTACAAAGCATCAAATCGGTCAACTGTTCAATGAGAATCAACTACAATCATGTAACAAGCCATTTTGAGCTTACAAATCACATACTCGGTCAACAGTTCGATGAGAATCAATTAAAATCACGTAACAAGCCATTCTGAGCTTAGCAATAATCGAGTCGGTCAACCATTCGATGAGAATCGGCTACAATAATGTAACAAGCCATTCTGAGCTTACAATTCACCGAATCGGTCAATCATTTGATGGGAATCGATTACAATCACGTAACACACCATTCTGAGCTTACAAATCATTGAATCGCTCAACCGTTCAATGAGAATCAGCTACAATAATGTAACAAGCCAATCTAAGCTTAAAAATCACCAAATTGGTCAACAGTTTGATGAGAATTAAATACAATCATGTAACAAGCCATTCGGAGCTAACAACTCATCGAATCGGTCAACCGTTCAATGAGAATTAGCTACAATAACGTAACAAGCCATTTTGAGTCTACAAATCACTAAATCGATTAACCATTCAATTAGAATCAATTACAATCATGTAACAAGCCATTCTGAGCTTACAAATCATCGAAATTATCAACCATTCGATGAGAATCAGCCACAATCATGTAACAAACCACTCTGAGCTTACAAATCACCGAATTGGTGAACCGTTCGATGAGATTCAACTACAATCATGTAACAAGCCATTCTGAGCTTACAAATAATTGAATCAGTCAACCGTTTGATGAGAATCAGCTACAATAACGTAACAAGCCATTCTAAGCTTACAAATCACCAAATCGGTCAATCGTTCGATGAGAATCATCTACAATCAAGTAACACGCCATTTTGAGCTAACAAATAATTGAATCGGTCAATCGTTCGATGAGAATTGGCTACAATAATGTTACAAGCCATTTTGAGATTACAAATCATCGAATCGGTCAACTGTTTGATGAGAATTAAACACAATCACGTAACAAGCCATTCTGAGTTTACAAATCATGGAATCGGTCAAATGAGAATCAACTACAATCATGTAACAAGCCATTTTGACTTTATAAATCACTGAATCGGTTAACCGTTCGATCAGAATCAATTACAATCACGTAACAAGCCATTCTAAGCTTACAAGTCACCGAAATGGTCGACCGTTCAATGAGAATCAGCTACAATCACTTAACAAGCCATTCTAAGCAAACAAATCATTGAATAAGTGAATCGTTCAATGAGAATCAACTACAATCATATAACAAGCCATTCTGGGCTTACCGATCACCGAATGGGTCAACCGTTCAATCATAATCAATTACAATAATGTAACAAGCTATTCCAAGCTTACAAATCACCGAATCGGCCAATCATTCGATGAGAATCAATTACAATCACATAACATGCTACTCTGAGCCTACAAATCACCGAATCGGTCAACCGTTAGATGAGAATCAACTACAATCATGTAACAAGTCATTTTGAGCTTACAAATCACTGAATCAGTCAACCATTTCATGAGAATCAGCTACAATCATGTAACAAGCCATTCTGAGCTTACAAATCACCAAATCGGTCAAGCTTTCAATGAGAATCAGCTACAATCACGTAACAAGCCATTCTGAGCTTACAAATCACCGAATCGGTCAACCCTTTGATGAAAATTAGATGCAATCATGTAACAAGCCATTCTGAGCTTACAAATCACCGAATCGGTCAACCATTTCGTGAAAATCAATTACAATCACGTAAAAAGCCATTTTGGGATTACAAACTCCCAAATCGGTCAACTGTTTGATGAGATTCAATAACAATCACGTAACAAGCCATTCTGGGCTTACAAATCACTGAATCGATCAACCATTTGATGAGAATCTGATACAATCACCTAAAAAGCTATTTTGAGCTTGCAAATCACTGAATCAGTCAACCATTCTGAGCTTACAAATCAATGAATTAGTCAACCGTTTAATGAGAATCAGCTACAATCATGTAACAAGCTATTTTGAGCTTTCGAATCACCAAATTGGTCAACCATTTGATGAAAATCAATTAGAATCATGTAATAAGCCATTATGAGCTTGCAAATCACCGAATCAGTCAACCGTTCGATGAGAATCAGCTACAATCATGTAACAAATCATTTTGAGCTTACAAATCATCGAATCGGTCAACCATTAAATGACAATTAGCTACAATCACGTAGCAAGCCATTATGAGCTTACAAATCACCGAATCGGTCAATTATTTGATTACAATCAGCTACAATTACGTAACAAGCCATTCTGAGCTCACAAATCATAGAATCCGTGAACCATTTGATGAGAATTAGCTACAATCACGTAACAAGTCATTCTAAGCTTACAAATCATGGAATCGGTAAACTGTTCGATGAGAATCAGCTACAATCATGTAACAAGCCATTCTGAGTTGACAAGTCACCGAATTGGTCAACCATTCGATGAGAATCAATTACAATCATGTAAGAAGCCATTCTGAGCTTACAAATCACTGAATCGGTCAACCATTTGATGAGAATCAGCTACAATCACATAACAAGCCATTATGCCTTTTTAAATGCTCGAATCGGTCAATTGTTTGATGACAATCAACTACAATCACGTACCAAGCCATTCTGAGTTTACAAATCACCGTATTGGTCAACCATTTCATTAAATTCAACTAAAATCATGTAAGAAGCTATTCTGAGCTTAGAAATCACCAAATCGGTTAATCAATTGATGAGAATCAGCTACAATCATGTAACAAGCTATTTTGAGCTTACAAATCACTGAATTGGTCAACTGTTTGATGAGAATCGGCTACAATAACTTAACAAGCCATTCTGAGCTTGCAAATCATTGAATTGGTCAACCGATCGATGAGAATCATCTTCAATAATGTAACAAGCTATTCTGAGCTTACAAATCACCGAAATGGTCAACTGTTCGATGAGAATGTATTAGAATCATGAACAAGCCATTCTAAGCTTACAAATCACCAAATCGATCAACCGTTCAGTGAGAATCAGCTACAATCATGTAGCAAGCCATTATGACCTTACAAATCACCAAATCGGTCAATTGTTCGATGAGAATTAGCTAAAATTATGTAGCAAGCCATTCTGAGCTCACAAATCACTAAATCAGTGAATCGTTTGATGGGAATAAACCACTATCATGTAACAAGCCATTCTGAGCTTACAAATCACCAAATCGGTCAACCGTTAGATGAGAATCATCTACAATCACGTAAGAAGCCATTTTGAGCTTACAAATCACCGAATCAATCAACCATTTGATGAGAATCAATTACAACCACGTAAAAAGCCATTTTGAACTTACAAATCATCGAATTGGTCAACTGTTCGATGAGAATGAATTAGAATCACGTAATAAGCCATTCTCAGCTTATAAATCATCGAATCGGTCAACCATTTGGTGAGAATAAGCTATAATTACGTAACAAGACATTTTGAGCTTACAAATCACAGATTTGGTCAACCGTTCGATCAGAATCAGCTACAATAACTTTAAAAGCTATTCTATGCTTACAAAATAATGAATCAGTCAATCGTTCAATGAGAATCAGCTACAATCAAATAACAAGACATTTTGAGCTTACAAAACATCGAATCAGTCAACCGTTCGATGACAATCAGCTACAATCACGTAACAAGCCATTTTGAGCTTACAAATCACTGAATCGGTCAACCATTCGATGACAATCAGCTACAATCATGTAAGCATTATCAGCTTACAAATGATCAAATCGGTCAACCGTTTGATGAGAATTAATTACCATCACGTAAAAAGCCATTCTGAGCTTACTGATCACTGAATTGGTCAACCATTTTATGAGAATCAATTAGAATCATGTAAAAAGCCATCCTGAGCTTAAAAATCACTGAATCTGTCATTTGTTCGATGAGAATCTGCAACTATCATGTAACAAGCCATTCTGAGTGAACAAATCACCGAATCGGTCAACCATTCAATGAGAATTAGCTACAATCACGTAACAAGCCATTATGAGCTTACAAATGACCGAATCGGTCAACGGTTTGATGACAATAAACTACAATCACATAACAAGCCATTCTGAGCTTACTGTTATACACTGAATTTGTGCCTCTGATTTCAAGCTCTCGTAGTCTTGATAATCCAGTATAACATTGGAATCATCTCAAGGTTGTGGGACCTTTTGCTAACCGAGATGAGACCTCCAGATTCTAGGTTGGTTCCTCTTGGATAATCACCTTGATTTGCTCTTAACATGAAAGTAAACTTTGAGGGGAAAGGGATAGAAGGAGTGCATGGAAAGGGAAATGACTGAAAGCAAATCTACCTACCAGGTGATGCACCGAACTTGGGTTTGGATCTCAGTATAGAGGAATGAAACCAGTGACAGAATTAGGTCTAGGAGATTACAACTTACTGAATAGGCTTGCATAAGTGTTTCATGGAAGGGTATGCAAACAAAAGAGGATGTTCAGGGAAAGAGAAAGATTATTTCACAACAACAAGGCTCTCAAGATTAGACATCAATCCATGACTTGCAAACAGACATTCACTCCTATAGCCCGGTGCAGGATTGAGGCAAGACTGTTAGAGGCTGAAATATACCCACAAAACATCTAAATCAGATCAAACACAATAACACACATAGCTACAGAAAGTAAGAGGAATCAGGGAACCTAAGATATCACTGAAAGCATTCATAAACTTCAATCCAATAAGAGATAAGCCAAATAGGAAAGCATAAGGACAGGAAAACATGTCACAGAATACTTTGCAATATTTGTATTATCAATGAGAACTTTCAGGATGTGAAAAACCAGAGAGCAGGAAGAAATGCTACAGATAGTTTTTCAAGAAAAAACCTTTTTCTTTTTACAACATGTCAATTCTAGCACTACAGGCTCCAAAAAAAATGTTATATACACTCCTCAATTGCACACAGGCAGGAGTCAAAATATCTCTGAATTAGGGCTACATAGATATGCATTATAATCTGGCCCTAAAACAATCACTTCTGATCATAAATGTGCTCTGCAAATATCCATGCCAAATCAGATATTTCATTTGCGCGTCCATCCTTGAATTGATCAACCTTGCCAAGACAAAAAATGACCCCTTACGGCCGCTCAGACCTCCTCATCATCTTCCCTTAACTGTGAATGCCCTAGCGACATAAATTTCTTAAGCTACCCACGCCTGCAACATGTCTTCAGAAGAAAGCCCATAAAAAATAGGCCGCTCCGCTTAAAAATATCATCGGTTGCATGATCGCATGAGCCAAAAAGGCTTCATGCGATCATGCGACAACCCCTTTGAAACTGCCACTTAGCCATGCAAGACACCTGGACCTGCAAGGAAAGCCACCTCAGCATCCCTACGAAAAGACTTGTCGCATGATCGCATGAGCCAAAAAGGCTTCATGCAATCATGCGACAAGTCTTTTATAATCTGCCTTCGCTTGCCACAAATGTTCGGGCCCAAGATGCACTGCAAACTTAACCCCGATTTCACCCCAGGTCACCTTCTCCTCTAGTCGCCAAGTTGCGTTATCTTTTCTTAACCTCAGGTTCCTCTTAGCGACCATGCAAAAACCATTGATCCTTGCTTTATCCGACAGCAGTCGTTGAGTCTCGTAAGACTTTTGGCATATTCCCTTCCGTCAGGAGATTATCCGATTAAAGGAAGTCTCGTAATCGCCAGATAGAAAGAATATTCTTCTTTTTATTGTGAGATTACCCGACCGAACCTAGAGCCGGGCCCACCTCCAATTGCGCAACCGTGCAAAGCTTGCCAACCCCGAGCCCAGAACCGCCATGTGTCACTCCCCTATTCATCCCGGCCGCTACATCAGCAAACATCTCGGCACTTTCCTAACATGGACCCACTCAAAATTTTGGATGCCCATCTAACGACGGGCGTAAGATCGCATGGCGTTAGAAGATTCCATGCGAACACATGACCGCCGTTAGATCTATGCTGACTACCACTTTGCCCTTTAGAAAAAACTGGACCCACCACCCATTGAGATGTCCATCGAACGGTTATCGCATGATCGTAGGGGATTGAAAGATCCCATGAGATCACATGACCACCGTTGATCTTCATCTCACTTGTGCCAATGCAGAAACCTCAGACCCCACTAACTACCTGTCGCATGATGTTAACCGATGACTGCAAACTGCCACCACTAAAACTGTTGACAGTTTTTTGAATGGTCGCATGGGCTCAGAAGAGCCCATGCGATCATGCGACCAACCGTAAGGTGTTAGTCACCGACCGCCACCTCGCTGTTCGCCTGATTGCTTGCCATTTGTCGCATGATCGCATGCGGCCAGGAAGGCCCATGCGATCATGCGACCAACTACGTGATGGTAACTAATGACCGCTTACCGCTTGTCTTGACTGCCGATCTTTGTTGACACCGCATCAACGGTTGTCGTATGATCTCATGGGATCGAAAGATCCCATGTGATCATGCGACAGCCATCAGATCTTCTCTGCGCTGGCACGGCCTTAGGCACCGGGACTCGCCTATCGAAGTTGCGCGCTTAGGGTTGAAAATGCAGAAGGTGCCAAAAATATAGAGGGTTTTTGAGTGAAGGTCGAAAACACACCAAATTTTTAGAGCGGAGAGGTCGAAAACACACCGAACTTTCAGACCAAAAGGCAGAAACATCCTGAGCCTGTAGAGAGGAGGTCGAAAACACACTGAGATTTCAACACTTGAGAATTTCACTTGGAAAATAGGGCTGTGGCTGAAAATGAACGACAGGGAAATTTTGGGCAACACTTACAAATCACTGAATCGGTCAACCATTCAAGGAAAATCATTTAGAATCATGTAACAATCCATTTCAACCTTACAAATCACTGAATCCGTCAACCGTTCGATGAGAATCAACTACAATCACGTAACAAGCCATTATGAGCTCACAAATCACCGAATCGATCAACCCTTCAATGACAATCAACTACAATCACATAACAAGCCATTATGAGCTTACAAATCACTGACTCAGTCAATCGTTCGATGACAATAAGCTACAATCACATAACAAGTAATTCTCAGCTTAGAAATCATCGAATCAGTCAACCGTTTGATGACAATCAACTATAATCATGTAACAAGCCATTTTGAGCTTACAAATCACCAAATCAGTCAACTATTTGATGAGAATCAATTACAATCACGTAACAAGCTATTTTCAACTTACAAATCACTGAATCGGTCAACCATTCAATGAGAATCTGCTACCATCATGTAAGAAGTCATTCAGACCTTACAAATCATCAAATCGGTCAACCATTCAATGAGAATCAATTACAATAATGTAACAAGCCATTCTAAGCTTATAAATCACTGAATCGATCAACCGTTTGATGAGAATCAGCTACAATCATGTAACAAGCCATTCTAAGCTTAGAAATCACCGAATCGGTCAACCGTTTGATGAGAATCAATTACAATCACGTAACAACTATTTTAAGCTTAAAAATCACCAAATCGGTCAATCATTCGATGAGAATTAGCTACAATCATTAAACAAGTCATTCTGAGCTTACAAATCACTGAATCGGTCAACTGTTCAATGAGAATCATTTACAATCATTAAGCCATTTTGGGCTTAAAAATAACCAAATCAGTTAACCATTTCATGAGAATCAATTACAATCACATAATAAGCCATTCTGAGCTTACAAATCATCAAATCGATCACCCGTTCTATGAGAATCAGCTAGAATCACGTAACAGGCCATTTTGAGCTTACAAATCACTGAATCGGTCAACTGTTCAATGAGAATCAATTACAATCACGTAACAAACAATCTAAGCTTACAAATCACTGAATCGGTCAACCATTCGATGAGAATCAGGTACAATCACGTAACAAGCTATTCTGAGCTTACAAATCACCAAGTTGGTCAACGTTCAATGAGAATTAGCTACAATCATGTAACCACCTATTCTGAGCTTACAAATCACCAAATCAGTCAACCATTCGATGAGAATCAACTACAATCATGTAACAAGTCATTTTGAGCTTACAAATCACTGAATTGGTCAACCGTTTGATGATAATCAGCTACAATCTTGTAACAATCCATTCTAAGCTTATATATCACCGAATCGGTCAACCATTCGAGGAGAATCAGTTGCAATCACGTAACAAGCCATTCTAAGCTTACAAATCATCCAATCAGTCAACCGTTCGATGAGAATCAGCTACAATCACTTAACAAGCCATTCTGAGCTTACAAATCATCAAATCGGTGAACCGTTCGATGAGAATCAACTACAATAATGTAACAAGCCATTTTGGGCTTATAAATCACCAAATCGGTCAACCGTTTGAAGAGAATCAACTACGATTACGTAACAAGTCATTCTGATCTTATAAATCACCGAATCAGTCAACCGTTTGATGATAATAAATTACAATCACGTAAAAAGCCATTCTGAGCTTATAAATCACCAAATCGGTCAACTGTTTGAAGAGAATCAACTATGATTACGTAACAAGTCATTCTGACCTTACAAATCACCAAATCCATCAACCATTCGATGAGAATCAATTACAATCCTGTAACAAGTCATTCCGAGCTTACAAACAACCGAATTGATCAACCGCTCTATCAGAATCAGCTACAATCACCTAACAAGCCATTTCTAAGCTTACAAATCACCAAAATCATTCAACTGTTTGATCAGAATCAATTAAAATAATGTAAACAGTCATTCTAAGCTTACAAATTATTGAATCGGTCAACCGTTCGATTAGAATTAGCTACAATTACGTAACAAGCCATTCTAAACTTAAAAAATCATGGAATCGATCAACTGTTCGATGAGAATCAACTACAATCATGTTAAAAGCTATTCTAAACTTACAAATCACTGAATTGATCAACCGTTCAATGAGAATCAGCTACAATCATGTAACAAGCCATTTTGAGCTTACAAATCACTAAATCGCTCAACCATTTGATCAGAAAAAATTACAATTATGTAACAAGCTATTCTGAGCTTACAAATCACCGAATTGGTCAATCGTAACAAGCCACAATCAGCTACAATCACGTAACAAGCCATTCTAAGCTTACAAATCATAGAGTCAGTCAACCAATCGATGAGAATAGGCTACAATCATGTAACAAGCCATTTTGAGCAAATAAATCACTGAATCGGTCAACCGTTTGATGAGAATCAACTACAATCATGTAAGAAGCCATTTTGAGCTTACAAATCACCAAATCGGTCAACTGTTTGATGAGAATTAGCTATAATCACATAACAAGTCATTCTGTGCTTACAAATCACTGGATCGGTCAACCATTTGATGAGAATTAGCTACAATCGCGTAATGAACTATTTTGAGCTTACAAATCACCAAACCAATCAACCGTTCGATCAGAATTAGCTACAATCACGTAACAAGCCATTCTAAGCTTACAAATCACTGAATCGGTCAACTGTTTGATGAAAATCAGCTACAATAATGTAACAAACCATTTCGAGCTTACAAATCACTAAATCGGTCAGCCGTTTAGTTGTATCGGCTACAATCACGTAACAAGCCATTTTAAGCTTACAAATCACCGAATCAGTCAACCGTTCGATCAGAATCAACTACAATCACGTAACAAGCAATTTTGAGCTAACAAATCACCAAATTGGTCAACCGTTTGATGAGAATCAGCTACAATCACATGACAAGCCATTCTGAGCTTACAAATCACTGAAACAGTCAACTATTTGATGAGAATCAATTACAATCACTTAAAAAACCATTATGAGCAAACAAGTCACCGAATCGGTCAACTATTCGATGAGAATTAATTGCAATCACGTATCAAGCCATTCTGAGCTTACAAATCATCGAATGGATCAACTGTTCGATGAGAATTAGCTACAATCATGTAACAAGCCATTTTGAGCTTACAAATCACTGAATCGGTCAACCGTTTGATCAAAATCAATTACAATTACATAACAAGCCATTTTGAGCTTACAAATCACCGAAATGGTCAACTGTTCGATGAGAATCAGCTACAATAACGTAACAAGCCATTCTAAGCTTTAAAATCATGGAATCGGTCAACTGTTCGATGAGAATCAGGCATAATTACATAACAAGCCATTGTGAGCTTACAAATCACCAACTCCATCAATCGTTCGATGGAGAATCAATTACAATCATGTAACAAGCCATTTTATGCTTAGAAATCACCGAATCGGTCAACCGTTCGATGAGAATCAATTACAATCATGTAACAAACCATTCAGAGCTTACAAATTACCGAATCGGTCAACTGTTCAATGAGAATCGGCTACAATCATGTAACAAGCCATTCTAAGCTTACAAATCATCGAATTGGTGAACCGTTTGATGAGAATACACTACAATCAAGTAAAAATCCATTCTAAGCTTACAAATAATTGAAGAGGTCAATCGCTCGATGAGAATTAGTTAAAATCACGTAACAAGCTATTTTGAGCTTACAAATCACCGAATCGGTCAACTGTTTGATGAGAATCAGCAACATTCACGTAACAAGCCATATTGAACTTAAAAATCATCGAATCGGTCAATCGTTCGATGTGAATTAGCTAGAAATACGTAGAAAGCTATTATAAGCTTACAAATCACCAAATCGGTCAGCCATTCAATGAGAATCAATTACAATCATGTAACAACCCATTCTGAGCATACAAATCACCGAATCAGTTAACCATTCAATGAGAATCAGCTGCAATCACGTAACAAGCAATTTTCATCTTACAAATCACTGAATCTATCAACCGTTTGATCAAAATCAATTACAATTTTGTAACAAGCTATTCTGAGCTTACAAATCACCGAAATGTTCAACCGCTTGATGAGAATCAGCTACAATAATGTAACAACCCATTCTAAGCTTACAAATTACAAAATTGGCCAACTATTTGATGAGAATCAGCTATAATCATGTAACAAGCCATTTTGAGCTTACAAATCATCGAATCGGTCAACCATTCGATGAGAATCAGCTATAATTTTGTAACAAGCCATTATGAGCTTACAAATCACCAAATCAATCAACCGTTCGATGAGAATCAATTACAATCACGTAACAAGTCATTATCAGCTTACAAATCACTGAATCATTCAACCGTTCGATGAGAATCAATTACGATCACGTAAAAAACTATTTTGAGGTTACAAATCACTGAATCAGTCAACCGTTCAATGAGAGTCAGCTACAATCACGTAACAAGCCATTCTAAGCTTACAAATCACTGAATCGGTGAACCATTTGATGAGAATCGAGGACAATCACGTAACAAGCCATTCTGAGCTTACAAATCACCAAATCAGTCAACCATTCGATGAGATTCAACTACAATCACGTAACAAGCCATTCTGAGCTTACAAATCACCAAATCAGTCAACCATTTGATGAGAATTAGCTACAATCACGTATTAAGCCATTCTGAGGTTACAAATCACCGAATTGGTTAACCATTCGATGAGAATCAGCTACAATCATGTAACAAGCTATTTTGAGCTAACAAATTACTGAATCGGTCAACCATTTGATGAGAATCAACTATAATCACGTAACAATCCATTCTAAGCTTACAAATCACCGAATCGGTCAACCGTTCAGTTAGAATCGGCTACGATCGCGTAATAAGCCATTCTAAGCTTACAAATCACCGAATCGGTTAACCGTTCGATGAGAATTAGCTACAATCATGTAACAAGCTATTTTGAGTTAACAAATTACTGAATCGGTCAACCATTTGATGAGAATCAGCTACAATCACGTAGCAATCCATTCTAAGCTTACAAATCACCGAATCGATGAACCGTTCAGTGAGAATCAACTACAATCACGTAACAAGCCATTCTGAGCATACAAATCATCGAATCAGTCAATTGTTCAATGAGAATCAATTACAATTATGTAACAAGTCATGTTGAGCTTACAAATCACCGAATTGTTCAAGCATTCGATGAGAATCAGCTACAATCACGTAACAAGCCATTCTGAGCTTACAAATCACCGAATAGGTCAAGTGTTCATTCAGAATCAATAACAATTACGTAACAAGCCATTCTCAGCTAACAAATCACCGAAATGGTCAATCATTCGATGAAAATCAGCTACAATCACATAACAAGCCATTCTAAGCTTACAAATCACCAAATCAGTCTACCGTTTGATGAGAATCAATTACAATCACGTAATAAGCAATTTTGAGCCTAGAAATCACTGAACCAGTCAACCGTTCTATGAGAATTAATTACAATCTCGTAACAAACTAATATGAGTTTACAAATCATGAAATCGGTCAACCATTTTATGAGAATTAATTACAATCATGTAACAAGTCATTCTAAGCTTACAAATCACCGAACCAATCAACCGTTCTATGAGAATAAATTACAATCACGTAACAAGCCATTCTGATCTTACAAATCACTAAATTGATCAACCGTCTGATAAGAATCAAATACAATCATGTAACAAGTCATTCTCACCTTACAAATCACCATATCGGTCAACCGTTTGATGAGAATTAGCTACAATCATGTAACAAGCCATTATGAGCTTACAAATCACCGAATTGGTCAACCGTTTGATTAGAATCAACTCTAATCACATAACAAGCCATTCTGAGCTTACAAATCATCGAATCGATGAATAGTTCGATGAGAATCAGCTACAATCACATAACAAGCCATTCTGATCTAACATATCACCAAATCGGTCTACCATTTGATGAGAATCAACTACAATCACATAACAAGCCATTCTAAGTTTACAGATCACTGAATCGGTCAACCATTTGATGAGAATCAACTACAATAACATAAAAGATCATTCTAAGGTTGTAGATCACCGAATCGGTCAAATGTTGAATGAGAATCAACTACAATCATGTAACAAGTTGATCTAAGGTTACAGATCACTGACTCAATCAACTGTTCGATGAGAATCAGATACAGGTGTGTGAAACACTAGTCTGAGGTTTTAGATCACCGAATTGGTGAACCGTTCGATGAGAATTAGCTACAATCATGTAATAAGCCATTCTGAGCTTACAAATCAGCAAATCTGTCAGCCATTCAATGAGAATCAATTACGATCACAAAAAAGATCCTTCTGAGGTTTTAGATCATCGAATCAGTCAACTGTTTGATGACAATAAGCTAAAATTGCATAACAAGTTGTTCTGAGGTTACAATTCACCGCATCAGTCAACCGTTTGATGAGAATCAGCTACAATCACGTAACAAGCCATTCTGAGCTAACAGATCACCAAATCGGTCTACCATTCAATCAAAATCAACTACAATGATGTAACAAGTCATTCTGAGCTTACAAATCACTGAATTTGTCAACCATTCAATGAGAATCAGCTAAAACCACGTAACAAGCCATTCTGAGCTTACAAATACTTGAAGCGGTCAACCGTTCAATGAGAATCAACTACAATCATATAACAAGTCATTCTGAGCTTACAAATCACCGAATCGGTCAACTGTTCATTGAGAATAAATTACAATCAGGTAACAAGAAATTTTGAGCTTAAAATCAGTGAATTGGTCAACCATTCGATGAGAATCAGCTACAATCATGTAACAACCCATTTTGAGCTTACAAATCACTGAAACGGTAAACCTTTTGATGAGAAGAAGCTATAATCATTTAATAAGCCATTCTAAGCTTACAAACCACCGAGTCGATCAATTATTCAATAAGAATATTTTACAATCACGTAACAAGCCATTCTGAACTTACTAATCACTGAATCTGTCAACTATCCATAAGAATCAGCTACAATCACCTAACAAGCCATTTTGAGCTTACAAATCAATGAATCGATCAACCATTCAATGAGAATGAGCAACAATCATGTAACAAGCCAGTCTAAGCTTACAAATCACCGAATTGGTCAATCGTTCGATGAGAATCAGCTAGAATCACATAATAAGCCATTCTGAGCTTACAAATAACTGAATCGGTCAACCATTTGGTGAGTATCAACTAGAATCATGTAACAAGCCATTCTTAGCTTACAATTCACCGAATTGGTCAACCATTCAATGGGCATATGCTACAATCACGTAAAAAGCCATTCTGAGCTTACAAATCACCGAATCAATCAACTGCTCGATGAGAATGACCTACAATCATGTAACAAGTCATTCTAAGCTTAAAAATCACCAAATCAGAAAACAATTCGATGAGAATTAGTTACAATTATGTAACAAACCATTCTGAGCTTACAAATCACGTAATCGGTCAACCATTCGATGAGAATCAATAACTATCCTGTAACACCGAGCTTACAAACCACCGAATCAGAACCACCATTCGATGAGAATCAGCTACAATCATGTAACAAGCCATTCTGAGCTTACAAATCACTGAATCAGTCAACCATTTGATGAGAATAATTACAATTGCGTAACATTAGGAGCTTACAAATCACCGAATCAGTCAACCTTTCGATGAGAATCAATTACAATCATGTAACCGGCCATTCTAAGCTTACAAATAATCAAATCGGTCAACCATTCGATGAGAATTAGTTATAGCCATGAAAAAAGCCATTTTGAGTTTATAAATCACCGAATCGGTCATTCGTTCAATGAGAATCAGCTACAATGATGTAACAATCCATTCTGAGCTTACAAATCACTGAATCGGTCAACCGTTCGATGATAATTAGCAACAATCACGTAACAAGCCATTTTGAGCTTATAAATCACCAAATCGATCAACCATTTGATGAGAATCAGCTACATCGATGAAACAAGCCATTTTGAGTTTATAAATCATTGAATCAATCAACCGTTCTATGAGAATCAATTACGATCTCATGAAAAGCAATTATGAGCTTACAAATTACTAAATCGGTCAACAGTTCGAGGAGAATCAGCTACAATCATGTAACAAGCCATTCTAAGCTTACCAATTGCCAAATCGCTCAACTGTTCGATGAGAATGAGCTACAATCGCGTAACTAGCCATTCAGAGCTTACAAATCACTGAATCAGTCAACCATTTGATGGGAATCAGCTACATCATGTAACAAGCTATTATGTGCTTAAAAATCACCGAATCGGTCAACCATTCGATGAGAATCAGCAACAATCACATAACAAGTCATTTCGAGCTTATAAATCATCGAATTTGTCAACCGTTGGATGAGAATCAGCTAAAATCATGTAACGAGCCATTTTGAGATCACAAATTACTGAATTAGTCAACCGTTCAATGAGAATCACTTACAATCACGAAACAAGGCATTTTGAGCTTACAAACCACCGAATAAGTTAACCGTTCACTGAGAATAAGTTATAATCATGTAACAAGCCATTCTGAGCTTACAAATCACCGAATTGGTTAACCGTTCGATGAGAATCATCTACAATCACGTCACAAACCGTTCTAAGGTTACAAATCATCGAATCAGTCAAATGTTTGATGAGAATCAGCTTCAATCATGTAACAAGCCATTCTGAACTTACAAATCACCGAATCGGTCAACCGTTCAATGAGAATCAATTACAATCATGTAGAAAGCCATTATGAGCCTACAAATCACCAAATAGGCAAACTATATGATGAGAATCAATTATAGTCACGTAACAAGTTATTTTGAGTTTACAAATTACCGAATCGGTCAACCATTTGATGAGAATGAAATACAATCACGTAACAAGCCATTCTGAGCTTACAAATCACCCAATCGGTCAACCTTTCAATGAGAATCAGCTACAATCATGTAACAAGCCATTCTGAGCTTAGAAATCACTGAATGGGTCAACCATTTGATGAAAATCAGCTACAATCAGGTAAGAAGTCATTCTGAGCTTACAAATCACCGAATCGGTCAACCATTCAATGAGAATTAGCTACAATCACATAACAAGTCATTCTAAGACTACAAATCATCGAATTGGTCGAATGTTCGATGAGAATCAGCTACAATCATGTAACAAGTCATTCTGAGATTATAAATCACGTAAAAAGCCATTTTGGGCTTGTAAATCACCAAATCGGTCAATCATTCGATGCAAATCAATGACAATCATGTAACAAGCCATTCTGAGCTTACAAATCACTGAATTGGTCAATTGTTTGGTTAGAATCAGCTACAATCATGTAAAAAGCTTTTTTGAGCTTACAAATCATTGAATTGGTTAATCGTTCAATGAGAATCAGCTACAATCACGTAACAAACCATTCTAAACTTACAAATCATTGAATCGGTCAACCATTCGATGAGAATCACCTAAAATCACGTAACAATCCATTTTGAGCTTACAAATCACCGAATCAGTTAACCGTTCAATGAGAATCAGCTACAATCACTTAACAAGTCATTATAAGCTTACAAATCATCGAATCAGTCAACCGTTCGATGAGAATCAGCTACAATCACTTAAGAAGCCACTCTGAGATTACAAATCACCGAATCGGTCAACCGTTTGATGAGAATCAGCTACAATCACGTAACAAGCTGTTCTAAGCTTACTAATCATCGAATCGGTCAATTGTTGGATGAGAATCAGCTACAATCATGTTACAAGGCATTCTCATCTTATAAATCACTGAATCGGACAACCGTTCGATGAGAATTAGCTACAATCATTAACAAGCCATTCTAAGCTTACAAATAATCGAATCGGTCAATCATTCAATGAGAATCAGTTATAATCACCTAATAAGCCATTCTTGAGCTTATAAATCAATAAATCGGTCAGCGATTTGATGAGAATCAACTACAATAATGTAACAAGCCATTCTGAGCTTACAAATCACTGAATCGGTCAACGGTTCGATGATAATAGGCTACAATCACATAAGAAGCCATTATGTGTTTACGAATCATTGAATCAGTCAACTGTTCGATGAGAATCAGCTTCCATCACGTAACAAGTCATTCTGAGCATACAAATCACTGAATCGGTCAACCATTCGATGAGAATCAGCAAGAATCATGTAACAAGCCATTTTGAGCTAACAAATCACCGAATCGGTCAACTATTCGATGAGAATCAGCTACAATTACGTTACAAGCCATTATGAGCTAACAAATCACCGAATCCCTCAACCGTTCGATGAAAATCAACTACAATCACATAACAAGCCATTATGAGAAAACAAATCACCAAATCGGTTAACCGTTCGATCGAAATCAGCTACAATCACGTAATAAGCCATTTTGAGCTTACAAATTACCGAATCGATCAACCGTTCGATGAGAATCAATTACAATCACATAACAAGCTATTCTGAGCGTACAAATCATAGAATCAGTCAACCGTTTGGTGAGAATGAGCTACAATCACGTTACAAGCCATTTTGAGCTTACAAATCACCAAATTGGTCAACTAGTTGATGAGAATCAGCTACAATCACGTAACAAGTCATTCTAAGCTTACAAATCACCGAATCGGTCGACTGTTCAATGAGAATCAGCTACAATCACATAACAAGCCATTCTGAGCTTACAAATCACTGAATCGGTCAACCGTTTGATGAGAATCAAAAAACTATTCTAAGCTTACAAATCACCGAATCGGTCACCCATTCAATAACAATCAGCTACAATTACCTAACAAGCCATTCTGAGCTTCAAATTATCAAATTGGTCAACCATTCAATGAGAATAACTTACAATTATGAAAAAACCATTCTGAGCTTACAAATTACCGAATCGGTCAACCATTCAAGGAGAATCAGGTACAATCACGTAACAAGCCATTCTAAGCTTACAAATCATAGAATCGATAAACCGTTCGATGAGAATCAGCTACAATCACATAACACTCCATTCTCAACTAACAAATCACCAAATCAGTCTATCATTCGATAAGAATCAACTGCAATCACATAACAAGCCATTCTGAGCTTACAAATCACTGAATCAATCACCCGTTCAATGAGAATTAGCTACAATCACGTAACAAGCCATTCTGAGCTTACAAATCACTAAATCAGTCAATCGTTTAATGAGAAATAGCCAAAATCACGTAACAAGCCATTCTAATTTTACAAATAACTGAATTGGTCAACTGTTTGACGAGAATTAACTACAATCACATAAAAAGCCAACAAATCACAGAATCGATCAACTATTTGATAAGAATCAACTACAATCACGTAACAAGACAACCATTTTGAGCTTACAAATGACTAAATTGGTTAACCGTTCAATGAGAATCAGCTACAATCACGTAACAAGCCATTCTAAACTTACAAATCACTGAATCAGTCAATCGTTCGATGAGAATCAACTAAAATTATGTAACAAGCCATTTTGAGCTTACAAATCACCGAATTAGTCAACCGTTCGATAAGAATCACTTACAATCAAGTAATAAGCCACTCTGAGCTTACAAATCATAGAATCGTTCAACCGTTTGACGAGAATCAATTACAATCACGTAATAGGCCATTTTGAGCTTACAAATCACCGAATTGGTCAACTGCTCGATGAGAATCAGCTACAATCACGTAACAAGCTATTCCAAGCTTATAAATAATCAAATCGGTCAACCGTTCAATAAGAATCAACTACAATCATGTAACAAGTCATTCTGAGCTTATAAATCATTGAATCGGTCAACAGTTCCTTGTGAATCAACTACAATCACATAACAAGTCATTCTGAGGTTACAAATCACTGGATCGGTCAACCGTTCAATAAGAATCAATTAAAATGATGTAACAAGCCATTCAAAGCTTACAAATCACTGAATCAATCAATTGTTCGATGAGAATCAATTACAATCATGTAACAAGCTATTCTAAGCTTACAAATCACCGAATGGGTCAACCGTTTGATGAGAATCAATTACACTCACGTAAGAAGCCATTCTGAGATTACAAATCATTGAATCGGTCAACTATTTGGTGAGAATGAGCTAGAATTAGGTAACAAGCCATTATGAGCTTACAAATCACCAAATCAGTCAACCGTTCGATGAGAATCAGCTACAATCACGTAACAAGCTATTCTGAGCTTACAAATCACTGAATCAGTCAACAGTTCAAAGAGAATCAGCTACAATCACGTAACAAGCCATTCTGAGCTTACAAATCACCAAATCGGTCAACCATTGTATGAGAATCAATTACAATCACGTAAAAAGCCATTATGAGCTTACAAATCACTGAATTAGTGAATCGTTTGATGAGAATAAGCTACAATAATGTAACAAGCCATTCTGAGGTTACAAATCACCAAATCGATCAACCGTTAGAAGAGACTCAGCCACAATCACGTAACAAGTCATCTTGAGCTTACAAATCATTGAATCGATCAACCCCTCGATGAGATTCAACAATAATGTAACAAGTCATTTTGAGCTTACAAATCACTGAATCAGGCAATCATTTGATGCGAATCAGCTACAATCACGTAACAAGCCATTCTAAATTGACGAATCACTGAATCGGTCAACCATTCAATGAGAATCACCTGCAATCACATAACTAATCATTCTGAGCTCACAAATCGCTGAATCAGACTACCATTTGATGAGAATCAGCCACCATAATGTAACAAGCCATTCTGAGCTTACAAATCATCGAATCGGTCAACTGTTTGATTACAATCAGCTACAATAATGTAACAAGCCATTATGAGCTTACAAATCACCGAATCGGTCAACCATTCGATAAGAATCAGCTACAATCATGTAACAAGCCATTCTGAACTTACAAATCACTGAATCTGTCACCGTTCGATGAGAATCAGCTCCAATCACGTAATAATCCATTCATGTAACAACCTATTCTGAGTTTACAAATCACCAAATCTGTCAACGTTCGATGAGAATTAGCTAGAATCATGTAACAAGCCATTCTGAGCTTGCAAATCCCCAAATCGGTCAATTGTTCGATGAGAATCTACTACAATTATGTAACAAGCCATTCTGAGCTTACAAACCACCGAATCAGTCAACCATTCGATGAGAATTAGCTATAATCATGTTACAAGCCATTCTAAGCTTACAAATGACCGAATCAATCAACTGTTCATTGAGAATAAGCTATAATCATGCAACAAGCCATTTTGAGGTTACAAATCACCGATCGGTCAACCGTTCAATGAGAATCAATTACAATCATGTAAAAATTCATTCTAAGCTTACAAATCACTGAATCGGTCAACCGTTTGATGAGAATCAATTACAATCATGTAACAAGCCATTCTGAGCTTACAAATCACCTAATCGATCAATCTTTTGATGAGAATCAGCTACAATCAAGTAACAAGCTATTTTGAGCTTACTTATCACCGAATCGGTTAACCGTTCAATGACAATTAGCTAGAATCATGTAACAAGCTATTCTAAGCTTACAAATAATTGAATCGGTCAACCGTTTGATGAGAATCAGCTACAATCACGTAACAAGCCATTTTGAGCTTACAAATAATCAAATCGGTCTATCATTTGATGAGAATCAATTCCAATCACGCAACAAGCCATTTTGGGCTTGCAAATCAATGATCGGTCAACCGTTTGATAAGAATCAATTACAATCATGTAAGAATCCATTCTGAACTTACAAATCACTAAATCGGTCAACCGTTCAATGAGAATAAATTACAATCATGTAACAAGCAATTATGAGCTTATAAATCATCGAATCAGTGAACCATTTGATGAGAATAAGCTACAATCACGTAACAAGCCATTTTGAGCTTACAAATCACCGAATTGGTCAATCGTTCGATGAGAATTATCTACAATCACGTAACAAACCATTATGCGCTTACTTATCACCAAATTGGTTAACCGTTTAATGACAATCAATTAGAATCATGTAACAAGCTATTCTAAGTTTACAAATCACTGAATTAGCCATCCGTTTGATGAGAATCAGCTACAATCACCTAACAAGCCATTCTGAGGTTACAAATCACTGAATTGATCTATCAGTTGATGATAATCAATTACAAATCAATGAATCGGTCAACCGTTCACTAAGAATCAGCTACAATCACATAACAAGCCATTCTGAGCCAACAAATCACCAAATCGGTCAATCGTTGGATGAGAAACAATTACAATCACGTAACAAGCCATTTTAAGCTTACAAATCATGGAATCGATCAACTGTTTGATGAGAATCAACTACAATCATGTATCAAGTCATTCTGACCTTATAAATCACCGACTCGGTCAACCGTTCGATGAAAATCAATTACAATCAAGTAACAAGCCATTCTAAGCTTACAAATCACTGAATCGGTCAACTGTTTGATGAGAATAAACTACAATCACGTAATAATCCATTTTGAGCCAACCGAAGCCCCTACTATTATAAAGGGGGGCGAATGCAGTGAGAGCAAGCCCTACTATTCTATAGGCGCCAGGCGAATGTAGTGAGAGCAAGGTTAGCCCTCAACTAATCTAATCCTATTGCCGGTTCATCCCTGATGGTAGGCAGGTGCACTAGAGTAGGAGAGAAGTTAACATTCTCTGGGCTGGAGGAAGATAAAAAATAACTACCGTCCAGCCGGAGAATACTTTATTTCACTCCCTTCCCATTCTCCGTCCCCCTAGGGTGTAAATAGGATGGAGTAACAAAAAGAGGAGGGGGTGTGCTTTCTCAACAATAAACTATTCAACTAGGATGGTCCTTCCTGGATGGGAACATGTAGCTAGGCTTCTTTCTCCAACTCACGGTGTGGGGCCTAACTAGATAGATAGATATTCTCTTCGAGAAAGGAAGTAGGTTTTCTGAGAACCTCACTTTCTTTCTGTCTAGTGCATCCGGCTAGTTGGAAGGAATCCCCAGGCAATATCGCTCGGTGGTGCTCCATCCCCCACCCCCGGTGGTAATTACCATCTAGCTCAATGGGTTTGGCTGCCCTCCCACCTTCCGGTCGAGCATTCTATCGATTGGATGGAAATTGGTTTCTTTCTTTCCCCGGTTGTTGAACAAATAGAAGAGACCACCCATCGTAACCTCACTCATTGTTGAAGGGAATACCGTAACCCCCTCTTTCTTGTTTCTATTATCCTCCCACCCTACCCTCATAAGGTTGTTTCATTCCTTTTCTCTGACAACACAAAATAGTTTCTTTGCTCGCTCGGGGAGGGAACTCTGAGCAATTGAGAGAGAGCCTACTATTTGAATGGGCAACCGGAAGGCCATAGAATTGATAGGGGCCACCAGCCAACGCGATCCATGGACTAGCCAAAATTTCCCATATTAGTTCATCGGGCCACAGTTGTTGGAGCCGATTATGGTAGAATAATTGAATTGATCAAGCATTCAATGAGAATCAACTACAATCATGTAACAAGCCATTCTGAGCTTACAAATTACCGAATCGGTCAACCATTTGATGAGAATCAATTACAATCATGTAACAAGCCATCTGATCTTACAAATCACCGAATCGGTCAACCGTTCAAAGAGAATCAGCTACAATCACGTAACAAGCCATTCTGAGCTTACAAACCACCGAATCAGTCAACCGTTTGATGAGAATCATCTACAATCATGTAACTAGCCATATTGCGCTTACAAAACATCAAATTAGCTACAATCACCTAACAAGCCAATCTGAGCTTATAAATGATTGAATTGGTCAACTGTTTGATGAGAATCAGGTACAATAACATAACAAGCCATTTTAAGCTTACAAATCACCGAATCGGTTACTGTTAGATGAAAATCAATTAAAATAATGTAACAAGCCATTCTCCATTTACAAATCACAAAATTGGTCAACTGTTCGATGAGAATCAGCTACTATCATGTAACAAGCCATTCTAAGCTTACAAATCATTGAATCATTCAACCCTTCGATGAGAATCAGCTACAATCATGTAACAAGCCATTTTGGGTTTACAAATCACTGAATCGGTCAACCGTTTGATGAGAATAAGCTACAATCACGTAACAAACCATTATGCACTTACAAATCACCAAATCTCTCAACTAGTTCAATGAGTCTCAGCTACAATCACGTAACAAGCCATTCTAAGCTTACGAATCACCGAATCAGTCAACTGTTCGATGAGAATCAATTACAATCATGTAACAAGCCATTCTCAGCATACAAATCACTGACTTGGTCAACCGTTTGATGAGAATCAGCTACAATCACGTAACAAGCATTACGAGCTTACAAATCACCGAATCGGTCAATCGTTCAATGAGAATAAGGTAAAATCAAGTAACAAGCAATTCTTAACTTACAAATCACCGAATTGGTCAACCGTTCAATGAGAATCAATTACAATCATGTAACAAGCCACTCTGAGCTTACATATCACCGAATTGGTCAACTGTTTGATGAGTCTAAGCCATGATCACGTAACAAACCATTCTAAGCTTACAAATCATGGAATCGATCAACCGTTCGATGAGAATCAGCTACAATCATGTAACAAGTCATTCTGAGCGTACAAATCACTGAATCCGTCAACCGTTCAATGAGAATCGGCTACAATCACGTAAAAAGCTATTCTGAGCTTACAAATCATAGAATCGATCAATCATTAGAAAAGAATCAGGTGCAATCATATAACAAGTCATTCTAAGATTACAAATCACCTAATCGATCAACTATTTGATCAATCACATAACAAGCTACTCTTAATTTACAAATCACTACATTGATCAACCATTCGATTAGAATTAGCTACAATCACGTAACAAGCCATTCTGATCTTACAAATCACCGAATCGGTCAACTGTTTGATGAGAATCAGCTACAATCATGTAACAAGCCATTCTTAGCTTACAAATCACAGAATCCATCAACCATTCGATCAGTCTCAGCTACAATCACGTAACAAGCCATTCTAAGCTTACAAATCACAGAATCAATCAACCGTTCGATGAGAATCAGCTACAATCATGTAGCAAGCCATTCTGAGCTTACAAATCACCGAATCGATCAACCGTTTGATGAGAATAACCTACAATCACGTAACAAACCATTCTAAGCTTACAAATCACATAATGGGTCAACTATTCGATAAGAATGAATTATAATCACTTAACAGTCATTCTGAGCTTACAAATCATCGAATCAGTCAACCATTCGATCAGAATCAACTACAATCATGTAACAAGCCATTCTGAGCTTCCAAATCACCGAATCAGTCAACCATTTGAAGAGAATCAGCTACAATCATGTAACAAGCCATTCTAAGATTACAAGTCACAAAATTGGTCAACTATTAAATGAGTATCAGCTACAAACACGTAAGAAGCCATTTTGAGCTTATGAATCACCGAATCAGTTAACCATATGATGAGAATCAACTACAATCATGTACAAAGACATTTTGAGCTTAGAAATCACCGAATTGGTTCAACCTTTTGATGAGAATCAACTACAATCATGTAAGAAGCCATTATGACCTTACAAATCACTGAATTGATCAACCGTTCGATGACAATCAGCTACAATCACGTAACAATCTATTTTGAGCTTACAAATCATTGAATCAGTCTATCGTTTGATGAGAATCAATTACAATCATGCAACAAGCTATTTTGGGCTTAGAAATCACTGATCGGCCAACTATTCGATAAGAATCAATCACAATCACGTAAAAATCCATTCTGAGCTTACAAATCATCGAATCAGTCAACCGTTCAATAAGAATAAATTACAATCATGTAACAAGTCATTCTGAGCTTACAAATCACCAAATCATTGAACCATTCGATGAGAATCAGCTACAATCAAGTAACAAGCCATTCTAAGCTTACAAACTATCGAATCAGTCAACCATTCGATGAGAATCAGCTATAATCCGTAACAAGCCATTCTGAGCTTACAAATCACCGAATCAATTAACCATTCACTGAGAATCAACTATAATCACGCAACAAGCCATTTTGAGCTTACAAATCACTGATCGGTCAACTGATTGATGAGAATCAATTACAATCATGTAAAAATTCATTCTAAACTTACAAATTACCGAATCAGTCAACTGTTTGATGAGAATCAATTACAATCATGTAAAAAGCCATTATGAGCTTACAAATCACCTAATCGATCAATAGTTCGATGAGAATCAGCTACAATCAAGTAAAAAGTCATTTTGCACTTACTAATCACCGAATCGGTTAACCGTTGAATGACAATTAGCTCGAATCACGTAACAAATTATTCTAAGCTTACAAATCATCGAATTGGGCAACCGTTCAATGACAATCAGCTACAATCATGTAACAAGCCATTCTGAGCTTACAAATCACCGAATCGATTTATAATTTGATGAGAATCAATTACAATCATGTAACAAGCTATTTTGAGCTTACAAATCACCAAACCAATCAACCATTTGTTAAGAATGATATATAATCACGTAACAAGCCATTTTGAGTTTACAAATAACAGAATCGGTCAACTGTTCGATGAGAATAAGCTACAATCATGTAACATGCCATTTTGAGCATACAAATCACTGAATCAGTCAACCGTTCAATGAGAATCAGCTACAATCACATAACAGCCATTTTGAGCTTACAAATAATGAATCGGTCAATCATTTGATTAGAATCAGGTACAATCATGTAACAAGCCATTCTGACCTTACGAATCACCGAATCGGTCAACTATTCGATCAGAATCAATTACAATCATGTAAAGAGCCATTCTTAACTTACAAATCACCAAAATAGTCAACCATTCGATGAGAATCAGCTACAATCACGTAACAAGCAATTATGAGCTTACAAATCATCAAATCACCAAAACAATCAATCGTTCGATGAGAATCAGCTACAATCATGTAATAAGCCATTCTGAGCTTCCAAATCATCGAATCGGTCAATCGTTTGATTAGAATCAGCTCTAATCATGTAAAAAGCCATTCTGAGCTTACAAATAAATCGAATCGGTGAATCATTCGTTGAGAATCGGCTACAATCATGTAACAAGCCATTCTGAGCTAACATATCACCAAATCAGTCTATCGTTTGATGAGAGTCAACTACAATCACGTAACAAGCCATTCTGAACTTACAAATCACTGAATCAGTCAACCATTCGATGACAATCAACTACAATAACATAAAAGATCATTCTAAGGTTGTAGATCACTAAATCAGTCAAATGTTCGATGAGAATCAACAACAATTATGTAACAAGTCGATTTGAGGTTGCAGATCACTGACTCGATCAACTATTCGATAAGAATCAGATAAAAGTGTGTAACATATCATTCTAAGGTTTTAGATCACTGAATCGGTGAACCGTTCGATGAGAATTGGCTACAATCATGTAATAAGCCATTCTGAGCTTACAAATCAATGAATCTATCATTCAATGAGAATCAACTACGATCACAAAACAGATCCTTGTGAGCTTTTAGATCATCGAATCTGTCAATCATTCCATGAAAATAACCCAAAATTGCATAATAAGTTATTTTGAGGTTGTAATTCCCCACATCAATCTACCGTTCGATGAGAATCAGCTACAATCACATAAAAAACCATTATGTGCTAACAGATCACCAAATTGGTCTACCATTCGATGAGAATCAACTACAATGATGTAATAAGCCATTCTGAGCTTACAAATCACTGAATCTGTCAACCATTCGATGAGAATCAACTACAATCATGTAACAAGCCATTCTAAGCTTACAAATTCCCTAAGCGGTCAACCGTTCGATGAGAATCAAATACAATCACATAACAAGCTATTCTTAGCTTACAAATCACCGTATCAGTCAACCGTTCGATGAGAATCAATTACAATCATGTAATAAGCCATTCTAAGCATATGAATTACCGAATCTGTCAACTATCAATAAGAATCAGCTACAATCACCTAGCAAGCCATTCTGAGCTTACAAATCTCCGAATCAGTCAACCGTTCAATGAGAATTAACTACAATCATGTAACAAGCCATTCTGAGCTTACAAATCACTGAATCAGTAAACCGTTAGATAAGAATCAGCTACAATAATGTAACAAGCCATTTTGAGATTACAAATCACCAAATCGGTCAACCGTTCGATGAGAATCAGCTACAAGCACGTAACAAGCCATTCTAAGCTTACAAATCACCAAATCGGTCAACTGTTCTATGAGAATCAATTACAATCACGTAAAAAGCCATTCTGAGCTTACAAATCACTGAATTAGTCAACCGTTCGATGAGAAACAATTGCAATTTAATAACAAGCCATTTTTAGCTTACAAATCATTGAATTAGTGAGCTGTTTGATGAGAATCAACTACAATCACGTAACAAGTCATTCTGAGCTTACAAATTTCCAAAGCGGTCAACCGTTCGATGAGAATCAGCTACAATCACATAACAAGCCATTCTGAGTTTATAAATCACCGAATGAGTCAACCGTTCGATGAGAATCAGCTACAATCACATAACAAGCCATTCTAAGCTTATGAATCACCGAATCAGTCAACCATTTGATGAGAATCAACAACAATCACATAACTAGTCATTTTGAGCTTATAAATCACTAAATCAGACTACCGTTTGATGAGAATTAGGTACAATAATGTAAGAAGCCATTCTGAAATTACAAATCACCAAATCGGTCAACTGTTCGATTAGAATCAACTACAATCATGTAACAAGCCATTATGAGCTTAGAAATCACTAAATCGGTCAACCATTCGATGAGAATCAACTACAATCACGTAACAAGCCATTCTGAACTTACAAATCACCGAATTGGTCAACTATTCGATTAGACTTAGCTCTAATCATGTAACAAGCCATTATGGGCTTACAAATCACTGAATCGGTCAATCGTTCGATTAGAATCAACTACAATAATGTAACAAGCCATTTTGAAATTACAAATCACCGAATCGGTCAACCATTCGATGAGAATCAGCTACAATCATGTAACAAGCCATTATGAGCTGACAAATCACTGAATAGGTCTATCGTTTCATGAGAATCAATTGCAATCACGTAACAAGCCATTTCGAGCTTACAAATCACCAAACCAATCAACCATTCTATGAATTATGACACTCTCGTAACAAGCCATTATGAGCTTACAAATCACCAAATTGGTCAACCGTTCGATGAGAATTAATTACAATAATGTGACAAGTAATTTTGTGCTTACAAATCACCGAACCAATCAACCTTTCTATGAGAATCAATTACAATCATGTAAACAAGCTATTCTGAGCTTACAAATAACTGAATCGATCAACCGTTCGATGAGAATCAAATACAATCACGGAACAAGCCATTCTGAGCTTACAAATCACCGTATCGGTCAACCGTTCGATAAGAATCAACTACAATCATGTAACAAGCCATTTTGAGCTTACAAATCACCAAATCGGTCAACCATTCGATGAGAATCAATTACAATCATGTAATAAGCCATTCTGAGCTTCCAAATCACCGAATTGGTCAACCATTCGATAAGAATCAGCTCTAATCACGTAACAAGCCATTCTAAACTAACAAATCACCGAATCAGTGAACCGTTTGATGAGAATCAGCTACAATCACTTAACAAGCCATTTTGAGCTAACAAATCACCAAATTGGTCAACCGTTCGATGAGAATTAATTACAATAATGTGACAAGTAATTTTGTGCTTACAAATCACCGAACCAATCAACCTTTCTATGAGAATCAATTACAATCATGTAAACAAGCTATTCTGAGCTTACAAATAACTGAATCGATCAACCGTTCGATGAGAATCAAATACAATCACGTAACAAGCCATTCTGAGCTTACAAATCACCGTATCGGTCAACCGTTCGATAAGAATCAACTACAATCATGTAACAAGCCATTCCGAGCTTACAAATCACCAAATCGGTCAACCGTTCGATGAGAATCAATTACAATCATGTAACAAGCCATTCTGAGCATATGAATCACCGAATCTGTCAACTATCAATAAGAATCAGCTACAATCACCTAGCAAGCCATTCTGAGCTTACAAATCTCCGAATCAGTCAACTGTTCAATGAGAATTAACTACAATCATGTAAAAAGCCATTCTGAGCTTACAAATCACTGAATCGGTAAACCGTTAGATAAGAATCAGCTACAATAATGTAACAAGCCATTCTGAGATTACAAATCACAAAATCGGTCAACCGTTCGATGAGAATCAACTACAAGCATGTAACAAGCCATTCCAAGCTTACAAATCACCAAATCGGTCAACTTTTCTATGAGAATCAATTACAATCATGTAAAAAGCCATTCTGAGCTTACAAATCACTGAATCGGTCAACCGTTCGATGAGAAACAATTGCAATTTAATAACAAGTCATTTTTAGCTTACAAATCACCGAATTAGTGAACCGTTTGATGAGAATCAACTACAATCACGTAACAAGTCATTTGGAGCTTACAAATCTCCAAAGCGGTCAACCGTTCGATGAGAATCAGCTACAATCACATAACAAGCCATTCTGAGTTTACAAATCACCAAATGAGTCAACCGTTTGATGAGAATCAGCTACAATCATGTAACAAGCCATTCTGAGCTTATGAATCACCGAATCAGTCAACCATTTGATTAGAATCAACTACAATCACATAACTAGTCATTTTGAGCTTATAAATCCCTAAATCGGACTACCGTTTAATGAGAATTAGGTACAATAATGTAAGAAACCATTCTGAGCTTACAAATCACCAAATCGGTCAACTGTTCGATTAGAATCAACCACAATCACGTAACAAGCCATTATGAGCTTATAAATCATCGAATCGGTCTACCATTCGATGAGAATCAACTACAATCACGTAACAAGCCATTCTGAACTTACAAATCACCGAATTGGTCAACTATTTGATTAGACTTAGCTCTAATCATGTAACAAGCCATTATGGGCTTACAAATAACTGAATCGGTCAACTGTTCAATTAGAATCAATTACAATAATGTAACAAACTATTTTGAAATTACAAATCACCGAATCGGTCAACCATTCGATGAGAATTAGCTACAATCATGTAACAAGCCATTATGAGCTGACAAATCACTGAATAGGTCTATCGTTTCATGAGAATCAATTGCAATCACGTAACAAGCCATTTCGAGCTTACAAATTACCAAACCAATCAACCATTCTGTGAATTATTACACTCTCGTAACAAGCCATTATGAGCTTACAAATCACCAAATCGGTCAACCGTTCGATGAGAATTAATTACAATAATGTGACAAGTAATTTTGTGCTTACAAATCACCGAACCAATCAACCTTTCTATGAGAATCAATTACAATCATGTAAACAAGTCATTCTGAGCTTACAAATAACTGAATCGATCAACTGTTCGATGAGAATCAAATACAATCACGTAACAAGCCATTCTAAGCTTACAAATCACTGTATCAGTCAACCGTTCGATGAGAATCAAATACAATCATGTAACAAGCCATTTTGAGCTTACAAATCACCAAATCGGTCAACCCTTCGATGAGAATCAATTACAATCATGTAATAAGCCATTCTGAGCTTCCAAATCATCAAATTGGTCAACCATTCGATAAGAATCAGCTCTAATCATGTAACAAGCCATTCTAAACTTACAAATCATCGAATCAGTGAACCGTTTGATGAGAATCAGCTACAATCACTTAACAAGCCATTTTGAGCTAACATATCACCAAATCGGTATTTGATGAGAATCAACCACAATCATGTAACAAGCCATTCTGAGCTTACAGATCACTGAATCGGTCAACCATTCGATGAGAATCAACTACAATAACATAAAAGATCATTTTAAGGTTGTAGATCATTGAATCAGTCAAATGTTCGATGAGAATCAACTACAATCATGTAACATGTCAATCTGAGGTTGCAAATCATCGACTTGATCAAATATTTCATGAGAATCAGATATAGCTGAGTAACACACCATTCTGAGGTTTTAGATCATCGCATCGGTGAACCGTTTGATGAGAATTAGCTACAATCATGTAATAAGCCATTTTGAGCTTACAAATCACGGAAATGGTAAACCGTTTGAGGAGAATAAGCTACAATCATGTAACAAGCCATTCTGAGCTTACAAACAACTGAATCGGTCAACCATTCGATGAGAATATTTTACAATCATGTAACATGCCCTTCTAAGCTTACAAATCACCAAACACATCAACTATCAATAAGAATCAGCTACAATCACCTAACAAGCCATTCTGAGCTTACAAATCACCAAATCGGTCAACCGTTGAATGAGAATCAGCTACAATCATGTAACAAGCCATTCTAAGCTTACAAATCACCGAATCGGTCAATCATGCGATGATAATCAGCTACAATCATATAACATTCCATTCTGAGCTTACAAATCACTAAATCAGTCAACTGTTCAGTGAAAATCCACTATAATCACGTAATAAGCCATTCTAAGCTTACAATTCACCGAATCGGTCAACTGTTAGATGGGCATAAGCTACAATCACATAACAAGCCATTGTGAGCTTACAAATGACCGAATCGGTCAACCATATGATGAGAATGAGCTACAATCACGTAACAAGGCATTCTGAGGTTAGAAATCACTGAATCGGTCAACAGTTCGATTACAATTAGCTACCATTATGTAACAAGCCATTATATGCTTACAAATCACCAAATCGGTCAACCATTCAATGAGAATCAATTACAATCATGTAACACTGAGCTTACAAATCACTGAATTGGTCAACAGTTTCATGAGAATCAGCTACAATTATGTAACAAGCTAGTTTGAGCTTACAAATCACCGAATCGGTCAATCATTTAATGAGAATCAGCTAGAATCACGTACCAAACCATTTTGAGACTATAAATCACCAAATCGATCAAACATTCAATGAGAATCAGCTACAAGTACATAACAAGCCATTGTGAGCTTACAAATCACCGAATCAGTCAACCGTTCGATGAGAATCAATTACAATCACGTAACAAGCCATTTTCAGCTTACAAATCACCAAATCGGTCAACCGTTAAATGTGAATCAGCTACAGCCATGAAACAAGCCATTTTGAGATTACAAATCATCGAATCAGTCAACCGTTTGATGAGAATCAACTACAATGACGTAACAAACCATTCTGAGGTAACAAGCCATTCGATGAGAATTAATTACAATAACATAACAAGCCATTCTGAGCTTAAAAATCACCAAATCCGTCAACCATTGGATGAGAATAAGCAACAATCACGTAACAACCCATTCTGAGTTTACAAATCACCAAATCGGTCAATCGTTCGATGAGAATCAGCTACAGCCATGAAACAAGACATTTTGAGTTCAGAAATCACTAAATCGGTCAACCGTTCGATGAGAATCAATTGTAATCAGGTAACAAGCAATTCTGAGCTTACAAAGCATCAAATTGGTCAACCGTTCAATGAGAATCATTACAATCAGGTAACAAGCCATTCTGACTTTACAAATCACCGAATCGGTCAACCGTTCGATGCGAATCAATTACAATCATGTAACAAGCAATTCTGAGATTAAAAATCACTGAATCGGTCAACCGTTCGATGAGAATCAGCTACAATCATGTAACAAGCCATTTTAAGCTTACAAATCACTGAATCTGTCAACCATTCAATTAGAAATAGCTATAATCACATAACAAGCAATTCTAAGCTTACAAATCACCAAATCGGTCAACCATTCAATGGAAATCAACTACACTCATGTAACAAGCCATTCTGAGCTTACAAATCACTAAATTATAGAACGTTCGAGGAGAATCAGCTATAATCACGAAACAAGCCATTCTGAGCTTAAAAATTATCGAATCGATCAACCGTTCAAGGAGAATCAATTACAATCAGGTAACAAGTCATTCTGAGCTTACAAATCATCGAATCAATCAACTGTTCGATTAGAATCAATTACAATCATGTAACACTAATCTTAAAAATCATTGAATCTGTCAACCATTCAATGAGAATCAACTACAATCATGTAACAAGCTATTATGAGCTTACAAATTACTAAATTGGTCAACCATTCGATGAGAATCACTTAAAATCATGAAACGAGCCATTTTGAGCTTACAAACCATTGAATCAGTGAACCGTTCATTGAAAATTAGTTATAATCATGTAACAAGCCATTCTGAGCTTACAAATTATTGAATCGGTCAATCGTTCGATGAGAATCAGCTACAACCACGTAACAAGTCATTCTAAGCATACAAATCATCAGATCGGTCAACTGTTTGATGAGAATCAACTACAATCATGTAACAAGCCATTCTGAGCTTATAAATCACCGAATTAGTCAACCGTTTGGTAAGAATCAGTTACAATCACGTAACAAGCCATTATGAGCTTACAAATTACTGAATCAGTCAACTGTTCGATGAGAATCAATTACAATCATGTAACAAGCCATTTTGGGCTTACAAATCACTGAATCGGTCAACAGTTCGATGAGAATCAAATACAATCCTGTGACAAGCCATTCTTAGCTTATAAATCACTGAATTGGTCAATTGTTCGATAAGAATCAGCTACAATCATGTAACAAGCCATTCTGAGCTTACAAATCATCGAATCAGTTAACCATTCAATGAGAATCATCTACAATCATGTTAAAAGCCATTCTAGGCTTACAAATCATCAAATCAGTCAACCATTCGATGAGAATTAGCTACAATCATGTAAAAAGCCATTCTGTGCTTACAAATCATCGAATCAGTCAGCCGTTCGATGAGAATCAGCTACAGTCATGTACCAAGCTATTCTGTACTTACAAATCACCGAATCATTCAATCATTTCATGAGAATTAGTTACGATCACGTAACAATCTATTCTAAATTTATAAATCACCGAATCGGTCAACTGTTTGATGAGACTCGACTACAATCACGTAACAAGCCATTCTGAGCTTACAAATCACCGAATCAGTCAACCATTCTATGAGAATCAATTAAGATCATGTAACAAGCCATTCTGAGCTTACAAATCATCGAATTGGTCAACCATTCGATGAGAATCAACTACAATCAAGTATCAAGCCATTACGAGCTTACAAATCACCAAATCAGTCAACCATTGGATGAGAATCATGTAACAAGCCATTCTGAGCTTCAAATTATCAAATTGGTCAACTGTTCGATGAGAATCACTTACAATTACAAAACAAGCCACTCTGAGCTTACAAATCACCGAATCAGTCAACCGTTTAATGAGAATTAGCTACAATGACATAACAAGCCATTCTGAGCTTAGAAATCACCTAATCGGTCAACCATTCGATGAGAATCAACTACAATCACATAACAAGCCATTCTCTACTTACAAACCATTGAATCAGTGAATCATTCACTGAGAATTAGCTACAATCATGTAACAAGCCATTCTGAGCTTACAAATCACCAAATCGGTCAACCGTTCGATGAGAATCAACTACAATCATGTAACAAGCTATTGTGAGCTTACAAATCACCGAATCGGTCAACCATTCGATGAGAATCAGCTATAATCATGTAACAAGCCATTCTGAGATTACAAATCATTGAATCGGTCAACTGTTTGATGAGAATGAGGTACAGTCATGTAACAAGCCATTCTAAGCTTACAAATCATCGAATCGATCAACCATTCGATTAGAATCAATTACAATCACGTAACAAGTCATTCTGAGCTTACAAATCACTGAATCGGTGAATCGTTTGATGAAATTTAGCTACAATCATGTAAATAGCTATTCTGAGCTAACATATCACCAAATCCCTCTACCGTGTGATGAGAATAAACTACAATCATGTTACAAGCCATTCTGAGCTTAGAGATCACTGAATCGGTCAACCATTTCATGAGAATCAACTACAATAACATAAAAGATCATTTTAAAGTTGTAGATCACCGAATCAGTCAAATGTTCGATGAGAATCAACTACAATCATGTAACAAGTCGATCTAAGGTTGCATATCACCAACTCATCAACTGTTTGATGAGATTCAAATACAAGCACGTAAGACACCATTCTAAGGTTGTAGATTAATGAATCGGTGAACCGTTCGATGAGAATCAGCTACAATCACATAATAAGCCATTCTGAGCTTACAAATCACTGAATCTGTTAACCATTCGAAGAGAATCAACTAGGATTGCATAAAAGATCCTTTTGAGGTTCTAAATCACCGAATTGGTCCACCATTCAATGACAATGAACTAAAATTGGGTAACAAGTAGTTTTGAGGTTGCAGTTCACCAAATCGGTCAATCGTTTGATGAGAATCAGCTACAATCACATAACAAGCCATTCTGAGCTAACAAATCACAGAATCAGTCAACTGTTCGATGAGACTCAGCTACAATCATGTAACAAGCCATTTTGAGCTTACAAATCACCGAATCGGTTAATCGTTCAATGAGAATTAGCTACAATCATGTAACAGGCCATTATAAGCTTACAAATTACTGAATCGGTCAACCATTCGAAGAGAATCAACTAGGATCACATAAAAGATCCTTCTGAGCTAACAGATCACCAAATCAGTCTATCATTTGATGAGAATCAACTACAATCACGTAACAAGCGATTCAGAAGTTTGAGATCACTGAATTGGTCAACAATTCGATGAGAATCAACTACAATAATATAAAAGATCATTCTAAGGTTGTAGATCACCAAATCGGTCAAATCTTCGATGAGAATCAACTACAATCATGTAACAAGTCGATTTGAGGTTGTAGATCACCGAATCATCAACCATTTGATGAGAATTAAATACAAGGGCATAACACACCATTCTGAGGTTGTAGATCACCAAATTAGTGAACCATTCAATAAGAATCTACTACAATCACGTAATAAGCCATTCTAAGCTTACAAATCACCAAATCTGTGAACCATTCGATGAGAATCAACTAGGATCGCATAAAAGATCCTTTTGACATTGTAGATCACCGAATCGTTCAACAGTTCGATGACAATCAACTAAAATTGTGTAACAAGTTGTTCTGAGGTTGCAGTTCGCCAAATTGGTCAACCTTTCAATGAGAATCAGCTACAATCATGTAACAAGCCATTCTGAACTAACAGAACACCAATCTACCATTTAATGAGAATCAACTACAATCATGTAGCAAGCCATTCAGAGGTTACAAATCACCGAATTGGTCAACCATTCGATGAGAATTAGCTACAATCACGTAACAAGCCATTATGAGCCTACAAATCACTAAATCGGTCAATCGTTTAATGAGAAATAGCTATAATCATGTAACAAGCCATTCTGAGCTTACAAATCATTGAATCAATCAATCGTTCAATGAGAATCCACTACAATCACGTAAAAAGCCAACAAATCATAGAATTTGTCAACTGTTCGATAAAAATCAGCTAGAATCACGTAACAAGCCAGCCATTATGAGCTTACAAATCATCGAATTGGTTTACCGTTCGAAGAGAATCAGCTACAATCATGTAACAAGCCATTCTGAGCTCCCAAATCACTGAATTAGTCAACCGTTTGATGAGAATTAGCTACAATCACATAAAAAGGAAATAAATCACAAAATTGGTGAACCATTCGATGAGAATCAGCTAAAATTACATAACAAGCCATTATGAGCTTACAAATCACTGAATAGGTCAACCGTTCGATGAGCATCAGCTAGAATCATGTAACAAGCTATTCCGAGCTTACAAATCACTGAATCGGTCAACTGTTTGATGATAATCAGCTAGAATCATGTAAGAAGTCATTCTGAGCTTATAAATCATTGAATCGGTTAACCGTTTGATGAGAATTAGCTAAAATCATGTAAATAAGCCATTCTGAGCTTACAAATCACTGAATTGGTCAACCGTTCATTGAGAATCACATAACAACTCATTCTAAGGTTACAAATCACTGAATCGGTCAACCATTCGATGAGAATCAATTACAATCACCTAACAAGCCATTCTGACCTTACAAATCACCAAATTGGTCAACTGTTCTATAAGAATTAGGTACAATCATGTAACAAGCTATACTGAGCTTACAAATCAATGTATCGATCAACCGTTTAATGAGAATCAGCTACAATCATGTAACAAGCCATTTTTAGCCTACAAATCACCAAATCGATCAACCATTCTATGAAAATCAATTACACTAACGTAAAAAGCCATTCTGAGCTTACAAATCACTGAATTGGTCAACTGTTCGATGAGAAACAATTACAATTTCATAACAAGCCATTATGAGCTTACAAATCACCAAATTAGTGAACCATTTGATGAGAATCAACTACAATAATGTAACAAACCATTCTAAGCTTACAAATCACCAAATCCGTCAACTGTTCGATGAGAATCAGCCACAATCACGTAACAAGTCATTCTGAGCTGACAAATCACCGAATCAATCAACCATTCTGAGCTTACAAATCACCGAATCACTTAACCATTCGATGAGAATTAGCTACAATCATGTAAAAGCCATTCTTAGCTTACGAATCACCAAATCGGTCAACCTTTTGATGAGAATCAGCTACAATCAAATAAGTAGTCATTCTGAGCTTACAAATCACTGAATCGAACTACCGTTTGATGAGAATCAGCTACAATAATGTAACAAGCCATTGTGAACTTACAAACCACCAAATCGGTCAACCGTTCGATTAGAATAAGCTACAATCACGTAACAAGCCATTATGAGCTTATAAATCACCAAATCAGTGAACCGTTCGATGAGAATCAGCTACAATCACGTAACAAGCCATTTTGAGCTTACAAATCACTGAATCAGTCACCGTTTGATGAGAATCAACTCCAATCACGTAACAAGTCATTCTGAGCTTACAAATCACCAAAACGGTGAACCGTTCGACGAGAATAAATTATAATCATGTAACAAGCTATTCTGAGTTTACAAATCATTGAATCTGTCAACGTTCGATGAGAATCAGCTAGAATCATGTAACAAGCCATTCTGAGCTTACAAATACCCAAATCAGTCAACCGTCTGATGAGAATCAGCTACAATCACGTAACAAGCCATTATGAGCTTACAAACAACCAAATCAATTAACCGTTCGATGAGAATCAACTATAATACGTAAATAGCCATTATGAGCTTACAAATCACTGAATCGGTCAACTGTTCGCTGAGAGTCATCTACAATCATGCAAAAAGCCATATTGAGCGTACAAATCATTGATCAGTCAACTGTTCGATGAGAATCAATTACGATCACATAAAAATCCATTATGAGCTTACAAATCATTGAATCAGTCAACCATTCGATGAGAATAAATTAGAATCATGTAACAAGCCATTTTGAGCTTACAAATCATTGAATCGGTCTATCATTTGATCAGAATCAATTACAATCACGCAACATGCCATTTTGAGCTTACAAATCACCGAATCGGTCTATCGTTTGATAAGAATCAATTACAATTACGTGACAAGCCATTATGAGCTTACAAATCACCGAACCAGTCAACCGTTCTCTGAGAATCAATTACAATCTCGTAACAACTCATTATGTGCTTACAAATCATTGAATCTATGAATTGTTCGATGAGAATTAATTACAATCATCTAACAAGTCATTTTGAGGTTACAAATTACTGAATCGGTCAACCATTCGATGAAAATTAGCTAAAATCATGTAACAAGCCATTCTGAGCTTACAAATCACCCAATCGGTCAACCGTTCGATGAGAATCAATTACAATCATGTAAAAAGTCAGTCTGAACTTACAAATCACCAAATTGGTCAACCGTTTGATTAGAATTAATTACAATTTCATAACAAGCCATTTTGAGCTTGCAAATCACCGAATCGATCAATCATTTGATGAGAATTAGATACAATAATGTAACAAGCCATTCTGAGCTTACAAATCAGCAAAGCGGTCAACCCTTCAATGAGAATCAACCATAATCACGTAACAAGTCATTCTGAGCTTACAAATCACAAAGTCAGTCATCCGTTTGATGAATCAATTACAATCACTGTTCGATGAGAGTCAGCTCCAATCACGTAACAAGCCATTTTGAGCTTACAAATCACTGAATTGGTGAACCGTTCGATGAGAATCAATTACAATCACGTAACAAGCTATTCTGGGCTTACAAATCACTAAATCTGTCTGTTTAATGAAAATGCGCTAAAATCACGTAACAAGACATTCTAAGCTTACAAATCACCAAATTGGTCAACCTTTCGATGAGAATCAGATACAATCATGTACTAAGCCATTCTGAGCTTACAAACCACCAAATCGGCCAATCGTTCGATGAAAATCAACTATAATAATGTAAAAAGCCCTTCTGAGCTTACAAATCACTGAATCGGTCAACCATTCGATTAGCATCAGCTCTAATCATGTAAAAAGCCATTATGAGCTTACAAATCATCGAATTAGTCAACCGTTTGATGAGAATCATCTACAATCATGTAACAAGCCATTTTGAACTTACAAATCATCGAATCGGTCAACTTATGGATGAGAATCAATTACAATCACATAAAAAGCCATTCTGAGCTTACAAATCACTGAATCGGTCAACCATTGGATGAGAATAAATTAGAATCATGTAACAAGCCATTCTGAGCTTACAAATCATTGAATCGATCTATCGTTTGATCAAAATCAATTACAATCACTGAACAAGCCATTTTGAGCTTACAAATCACTGAATCGATCAACCATCCAATGAGAATCAAATACAACCTGAGCTTACAAATCACCGTATTGGTCAACCGTTCGCTGAAAATCAACTACAATCACGTAACAAGCCATTCTAAGGTTACAAATCACCAAATCGGTCAACCATTTGATGAGAATCAATGACAATCATGTAATAAGCTATTCTGAGCTTCCAACTCACCAAATCGGTCAACTATTTGATTAGAATCAGCTCTAATCACGTAACAAGCCATTATGAGCTTACAAATCAATGAATCGATGAACCGTTTGATGAGAATCAGCTACAATCATGTAACAAGCCATTCTGAGCAAACATATCACCAAATCAGTCTACTGTTTGATGAGAATCAACTGCAATCACGTAACAAGCCATTTTGAGTTTACAGATCACTGAATTGGTCAACCATTCGATGAGAATCAACTACAATAACATAAAAGATCATTCTAAGGTTGTAGATCACTGAATCAGTCAAATGTTCGATGAGAATCAACTACAATCATGTAACAAGTCAATTTGAGGTTGTAGATCACCGACTCGATCAACTATTCGATGAGAATCAGATACAGTCACGTAACACATCATTTTGAGGTTTTAGATCACCGAATCGGTGAAGCGTTCAATGAAAATTGGCTACAATCACGTAATAAGCCATTCTAAACTTACAAATTAGCGAATCTGTCATTCATTCGATGAGAATCAACTACGATCACAAAAAAGATCCTTCTAAGGTTTTACATCATCGAATCGGTCAACCGTTCGATGACAATAAGCTAAAATCACATAAGTTCTTCTGAGGTTGCAATTCGCTGCATCAATCAATCTTAATGAAAATCAACTACAATAACGTAACAAGCCATTATGTGCTAACAAATCACCAAATTGGTCTACCATTCGATGAGAATCAACTACAATGACGTAACAAGCCATTCTCAGCTTGCAAATCACTGAATCTGTCAACCATTTGATGAAAATCAGCTACAATCATGTAACAAGCCATTATGAGCTTACAAATCACTGAATCAATCAACCATTCGATTATAATCAGCTACAATCACGTAACAAGCTATTCTAAGCTAACAAATCACCAAATCAGGGAATGGTTTGACGAGAATCAGCTACAATCACGTAACCAGCCATTTGGAGATTACAAATCATAGAATCAGACAACCATTCAATAAGAATCAGCTACAATCACGTAACAAGCCATTCTGAGCTTACAAATCATCGAATTGGTCAACCGTTCGATGACAATTATCTACAATGATGTAACAAGCCATTTTGAGCTTACAAATCACCAAATCGGTCAACCATTCGATGAGAATCAGTTACAATCATGTAACAAGTCATTCAGAGATTACAAATCACTAAATCGATCAACCATTCGATGAGAATAAGCTACAATAACGTAACAAGCCATTCTGAGCTTACTAATCAATGAATCGGTCAACCGTTTGATGAGAATCAACTACAATCACGTAACAATCTATTCTGAGCTTACAAATCACCGAATCGGTCAACCATTTGATGATAACCAACTATAATCATGTAATAAGCCATTTTGAGCTTACAAATCACCGAATCAGTCAATTGTTTGATGTAAATCAACTATAATCACATAACAAGCCTTTTTGAGCTTACAAATTACCGAATCGATCAACCATTCGATTAGAATTAGCTACAATCACGTAACAAACCATTTTGAGCTGACAAATCACTGACTCGGTCAACCGTTTGATGAGAATCAGCTACAATCACGTAACAATCCATTCTCAGCTTACAAATCACCAAATTGGTCAACCGTTCAATGAGAATCAACTCCAATAACGTAACAAGCCATTCTCAGCTTACAAATCACCGAATCGGTCAACCGTTCAATGAAAATAAACTACAATCACATAACAAACCATTCAAACCTGACAAATCACCGAATCAGTAAACCGTTTGATGAGACTTAGCTACAATCACGTAACAATCTATTTTGAGCTTACAAATCATCGAATCAGTCAATTGTTCAATGATAATCAATTACAATCACGTAACAAGCCATCCTGAGCTTACAAATCACCGTCTCGGTCAATTGTTCGATGAAAATCAACTATAATCACATAACAAGCCTTTCTGAGCTTACAAATCACCTAATCAATCAACCGTTCGATGAGAATCAGCGACAATCATGTAACAAGCTATTTTGAGCTTATAAATCATCAAATCGGTCAACTATTCGATGAGAATCAACTACAATCATGTAACATGCCATTTTGAGCTTACAAATCACCAAATTAGTCAACCGTTCAATGAGAATCAATTATAATCATGTAACAAGCCATTCTGAGCTTACAAATCACCAAATTGGTCAACCGTTCGATCAGAATCAGTTACAATCACCTAACAAGCCATTCTAAACTTACAAATAATCGAATCAATCAACTGTTCAATGAGAATAAGCTACAATCACATAACAAGCCATTCTAAGCTTATGAATCACCGAATCGGTCAATCGTTCAATGAAAATAAGCTACAATCATGTAACAAGCCATTCTGAGCTTACGAATCACTGAATCAGTCAACTATTCGGTGAGAATCAATTGCAATCACATAACAAGTCATTCTTAAGTTACAAATCACATAATCGGTCAACCGTTCAATGAGAATCAGCTACAATCATATAACAATCCATTTTGAGTTTACAAATCACTGAATCGGTCAACCGTTCGATGAGAATGAGCTACAATCACATAACGAGTCACTCTGAGTTTACAAATCACCAAATCGATCAACCGTTCGATCAGACTTAGCTACAATCACGTAACAAGCCATTCTAAGCTTACAAATCACTGAATCGATCAACCGTTCGATGAGAATATGCTACAGTCATGTAACAGGCATTCTGAGCTTACAAATCATTGAATCAATCAACCGTTCAATGAGAATCAGCTACAATCACGTAACAAGCCATTCTGAGCTTACAAATCACCAAATCGGTCAACTATTCGATGAGAATCAATTACAATCACGTAACAAGTCATTGTGAGCTTACAAATCACCGAATCGGTCAACTATTTGATGAGAATCAGATAGAATCACATGACAAGACATTTTGAGCTTACAAATCATTGAATCGGTGTACCATTTGATGTGAATCAGGTACAATCACGTAACAAGCCATTTTGAGCTTACAAATCACAGAATCGATCAATTGTTTGATGATAATCAACTATAATAATGTAGAAAGACATCTTGACCTTACAAATCACCGAATCGGTCAACCGGTCGATGAGAATGAATTAGAATCACGTAACAAGCCATTCTGAGCTTATAAATTACTGACTCAGTCAACCATTCAATGAGACTCGACTACAATCATGTAACAAGCTATTCTAAGCTTACAAATCACCTAATCGATCAATCGTTCGATGAAAATCAATTACTATGACGTAACAATCCATTCTAGGCTTACAAATCACCGAATCAGTGAACCGTTCGATGAAAATAAGCTACAATCACGTAATAAGCCATTATGAGCTTACAAATAATTGAATCGATCAAGCATTCAATGAGAATCAACTACAATCATGTAACAAGCCATTTTGAGCTTACAAATCACCGATACGATCAACCATTCGATGAGAATCAATTAAAATCACCGAATCAATCAACCGTTCAAAGAGAATCAACTACAATCATGGAACAAGTCATTCTAAGCTTACAAACCAATGAATCAGTCAACCGTTCAATGAGAATCATCTACAATCATGTAACTAGCCATATTGTGCTTAAAAAACACCAGATCAGCTACAATCACGTAACAAGCCATTCTGAGCTTACAAATCACCGAATCGGTCAATCGTTCAATGAAAATAAGCTACAATCATGTAACAAGCCATTCTGAGCTTACAAATCACTGAATCAGTCAACTAATCGATGAGAATCAATTACAATCACATAACAAGTCATTCTTACCTTACAAATAACATAATTGGTCAATTGTTCGATGAGAATCAGCTACAATCACGTAACAATGTATTTTGAGCTTACAAATCACCGAATCGGTCAACCGTTCGATAAGAATCAACTATAATCACATAACAAGTCACTCTGAGCTTACAAATCACCAAATCAGTCACCTATTCGATGAGACTCATCTACAATCACGTAACAAGCCATTCTAAGCTTACAAATCACTGAATCGGTCAACCTTCAATGAGAATCTACTACAATCATGTAACAGGCATTCTGAGCTTACAAATCATCAAATCAATCAATCGTTCAATGAGAATCAGCTACAATCACGTCACAAGCCATTCTGAGCTTACAAATCACCAAATCGGTCAACCGTTCAATGAGAATCAATTACAATCACGTAACAAGCCATTGTGAGCTTACAAATCACCGAATCAGTCAACTATTTGATGAGAATCAGATAGAATCACGTGACAAGCCATTCTAAGCTTACAAATCACTGAATCGGTGAACCATTCGATGTGAATCGGGTACAATCATGTAACAAGCCATTCTGAGTTTACAAATCACCGAATCGGTCAACCGTTCGATGAGAATCAACTATAATAATGTAGAAAGACATTCTAAGCTTACAAATCACCGAATCGGTCAACCGGTCGATGAGAATGAATTAGAATCACGTAACCAGCCATTCTGAGCTTACAAATCATTGAATTAGTCAACCGTTCGATGAGACTCAACTACAATCACGTAACAAGCTATTCTAAGCTTACAAATCACGGAATCGGTCAACCATTTGATGAAAATCAATTACTATCACATAACAAGCCATTCTAAGCTTACAAATCACTGAATCGGTGAACCGTTCGATGAAAATCAGCTACAATCACATAACAAGCCATTTTGAGCTTACAAATAATTGAATCGATCAAGCGTTCAATGAGAATCAACTACAATCACGTAACAAGTCATTTTGAGCTTACAAATCATCGAAACGGTCAACCATTCGATGAAAATCAATTACAATCACCGAATCGGTCAACCGTTCAAAGAGAATCAACTACAATTATGGAACAAGCCATTCTGAGCTTACAAACCAGTGAATCAGTCAACCGTTCCATGAGAATCATCTACAATCATGTAACTAGCCATATTGTGCTTACAAAACACCAAATAAGCTACAATCAGGTAACAAGCCATTCTAAGCTTATAAATGACTGAATCGGTCAACCGTTCGATGAGAATCAGGTACAATAACGTAACAAGCCACTCTGAGCTTACAAATCATCGAATTAGTCACCGTTAGATGAAAATCAATTACAATAATGTAACAAGCCATTCTCAGTTTACAAATCACCAAATCGGTCAACCATTCGATGAGAATCACCTACTATCATGTAACAAGCCATTCTCAGCTTACAACTCATTGAATTGTTCAATTGTTAGATGAGAATTAGCTATAATCATGTAACAAGCTATTCTAAGTTTACAAATCACTGAATCTATCAACCTTTCAATGAGAATCAGCTACAATCATATTACAAGCCATTCTAACCTTACATATCACTAAATCAGTCAACCATTCGATGAGATTCAGCTACAATCACGTAACAAGCCATTTTGAGATTACAAGTCACTGAATCGGTCATCCACTCGATAAGAATCAACTACAATCATGTAACATGTCATTCTGAGCTTACAAATCACCGAATCGGTGAACCGTTCAATGAGAATCAATTGCAATCACGTAACAAGCCATTCTAAGCTTACAAATTACTGAATCAGTCAACCGTTTGAGGAGAATCAATTACAATCATGTAACAAGCCATTCTGAGCTTACAAATGACCGAGTCAGTCAACAGTTCGATGAGAATCAGCTACAATCTGATAACAAGCCATTCTAAGCTTATAAATTACCGAACCAGTCAATCGTTCGATGAGAATTAGCTATAATCACGTAACAAGCCATTCTAAGCTTTCAATGCTGCTCTAGATTCGGGTAGGCCATGCTATTCTAAGGGGGACCTACTATACTAAGGCACCCCTACTATTGGGCAATGTGGGAGGCTATAGATTGGGTTGGGTGGGTTGGGCCCCAAATCACTGAATCGGTCAACCGTTCGATTAGAATAAGCTACAATCACATAAAAAGTCATTCTGAGTTGATAAATTACTGAATCAGTCAACTGTTTGATGAGCATCAATTATTATCATGTAACAAGTCATTCTGAGCTTACAAATCACCAAATCGGTCAACCATTCGATGAGAATCAGCTAAAAATAATGTGACAAGCCATTCTAGGTTACAAATCATCGAATCAATCAACCGTTTGATGAGAATCAACTACAATAATGTAACAAGCCATTCTGATCTTACAAATCACCGAATAGGTCAACTGTTCAATGAGAATCAACTACAATCACATAACAAGCCATTCTGAGCTTACAAATCACCGAATCAGTCAACCGTTCGATCAGAATCACCAACAAGCATATAACAAGCCATTCTAAGCTTACAAATGACCGAATCGGTCAAGAATTCATTGAGAATCAATAGCAATCACATAACAAGCCATTATGAGCTTACAAATCATCGAATAAGTCAACCATTCGATGATAATCAATTACAATCACGTAACAAGTCATTCTTCGCTTACAAATCACCGAATCGAGCAACCGATCGATGAGAATCAGCTACAATCACGCAATAAGTCATTCTGAGCTTACAAATCATCGAATCGGTCAATCATTTTATAAGAATCACGTACAATCACGTAACAAGCCATTTGAGCTCTTAAATCACTGAATCTATCAATCATTCAATGAGAATCAATTACAATCATGTAATAAGTCATTCTAAAACTTACAAATCACCGAATCCGTTAACCGTTCGATGAGAATCAGCTATAATCACATAACAAGTCATTCTAAGCTTATAAATCATTGAATCCTTTAATCGTTCGATGAGAATAAGCTACAATCATGTAACAATCCATTCTAAGCTAACAAATCATTGAATTGGTCAACCATTCGATGAGAATCAGCTAAAATAATGTAAAAAGCCTTTTTGAGTTTAAAAATCACCGAATTGATCAACCATTAGATGAGAATCAATTACAATCAGGTAACAAGCCATTCTGAGCTTACAAATTACTGAATCAGTCAACCGTTCAATGAGAATCAACTACAATAATGTAACACGCCATTCTGAGTTTACAAATCACCGAATCAATCAATAGTTCAATGAGAATCAGCTACAATCCTATAATAAGCTATTCTGAGTTTACAAATCACCAAATCAATCAACCGTTCGATGAGAATAACTTAGAATAACGTAGCAAGCCATGCTGAGCTTACAAATCACTGAATCGGTCAACCGTTTGATGAGAATCAATTACAATCATGTAACAAGCCATTCTGAGCTTACAAATCACGTAACAAAAAATTCTGAGCTTCAAATAAGATAACAAACCATTCTGAGCTTACAAATCACTGAATCGGTCAAACGTTCGATGAGAATCAACTAGACTCATGTAACAAGACATTTTGAGTTTACAAATCACTGAATCGATCAACCATTCGATGAGTCTCACCTACAATCACGTAACAAGCCATTTTGAGCAAACAAATCACTGAATCAGTCAACTGTTCAATGAAAATCAGCTATAATCATGTAGCAAGCCATTCTGAGCTTACAAATCATCAAATCGGTCAATCGTTCAATAAGAATCAGCTACACTCACGTAAAAAGCTATTCTGAGATTACAAATCACCAAATCGGTCAACCGTTTGATGAGAATCAGCTACAATCATATAAAAAGCCATTTTGAGATTACAAATCACCGAATCGGTCAACCATTTAATGAGAATCAGCTACAATCATGTAACAATCCATTATGAGCTAACAAACCACCGAATCGATCAACATTTTGATGAGAATCAATTACAATCATGTGACAAACCATTCTGATCTTACAAATCACTGAAACGGTCAACCGTTCGATGAGAATGGGCTACAATCACGTAAAAAGTCATTCTAAGCTTACAAATCCCTGAATCGATCAACTATTCGATGAGAATCAGCTAAAATTATGTAACAAGCCATTCTAAGCTTATAAATCACCAAATCGGTCAATCATTTGATAAAAATCAACTACAACCACATAACAAGCCATTCTAGGCTTACAAATCATCGAATCAGTCAACCGTTTGATGAAAATAAGCTACAATCATGTAACAATCCATTCTGACCTTACAAATCAATGAATTTGTCAACCGTTAGATGAGAATAAATTACAATCACGTAACAAGTCATTCTCAGCTTACAAATCACCGAATCAGTCAACAATTCGATGAGAATTAGCTACAATCATGTAACAAGCCATTCTAAGCTTAGAAATTACCGAACCAATCAACCGTTTGATGAGAATCCATTACAATAATGTAACAAGCCATTCTTAGCTTACAAATCATCGAATCAGTCAATAGTTTGATGAGAATCAGCTACAATCTCGTAACAAGTCATTCTCAGCTTAAAAATCTCTGAATCGGTCAAGCGTTCGATGAGAATCAATTACAGTCACGTAACAATCCATTCTGAGCTAAAAAATCACCGAATCGATCAATCATTCGATGAGAATTAGCTACAATCACGTAACATGACATGCTAAGATTACAAATCACTGAATCGATCAATTGTTCGATGAGAATCAGCTACAATAACGTAAGAAGCCATTCTAAGCTGACGAATCTCTGAATCAGTCAACTGTTCGATGAGAATCAATTACAATCAAGTAACAAGTCATTTTGAGCTTACAAATCACCGAGTCGGTCAATTGTTCAATGATAATCAGCTACAATCACCTAACAAGCCATTCAAAGCTTATAAATCACCAAATTAGTCAACTGTTTGATGAGAATCAGCTACAATCACATAAAAAACCATTCTGAGCTTCAAAATCACTTAATCGATTAACTGTTCGATCAGAATCAGCTACAAACATGTAACAAGCCATTTTGAGCTTAAAAATCACCGAATTGGTCAATTGTTCTATTAGAATTAGGTAGAATCATGTAACAAGTCATTTTGAGCTTACAAATCACCAAATCAGATAATTGTTCGATCAGAATCAGGTACAATCATGTAACAAGCCATTCTGAGCTTACAAATCACAGAATCAATCAACCGTTCGATGAGAATCAACTACAATCATGTAGCAAGTCATTCTGACCTTACAAATCACCGAATCGGTCAACCATTTGATTAGAATCAATTACAATTTCATAACAAGCCATTCTGAGCTTGCAAATCACCTACAATCATGTAACAAGCCATTTTGAGCTTACAAATCATCGAATCGGTCAACTTTTCAATCAGAATTAGCTAGAATCATGTAACAAGCCATTTTGAACTTTGAAATCACCGAATTGGTCAACTGTTCAATGAGAATCAATTACCATCACGTAACAAGCCATTCTAAATTTACAAAATCACCGAATGAGTGAAACGTTTGATGATAATCAATTACAATCACGTAACAAGCCATTCTGAGCTTACAAATCACCGAATCGGTCTGTCATTTGATCAAAATCAATTACAATTACGTAACAAGTTATTCTAAACTTACAAATCATCGAACCAGTCAACTGTTCTCTAAGAATCAATTACAATCTCCTAACAAACCATTATGAACTTACAAATCACCAAATCTATCAACTATTCGATGAGAATTAATTACAATCATGTAACAAGTCATTTGGAGCTTACAAATCACTGAACCAATCAACCGTTCTATGAGAATCAACTACAATGACGTAACAAGCCATTATGACCTTACAATTCATTGAATCAATCAATCATTTGATGAGAATCAAATACAATCACGTAACAAGCCATTCTCATCTTACAAATGAACATATCGGTCAACCCTTTGGTGATAATGAGCTACAATCACGTAACAAGCCATTCTCATCTTACAAATGAACGTATCGGTCAACCCTTTGGTGATAATGAGCTACAATCACGTAACAAGCCATTCTGAGCTTACAAATCACCAAATCGGTCAATCGTTCGATGAGAATCAATTACAATCACGTAAAAAGCCATTCTGAGCTTACAAATCACCAAATCGGTCAACCGTTCGATTAGAATCAATTACAATTTCATAACAAGCCATTCTAAGCTTGAAAATCACCAAATCAGTCTGTCGTTCGATGAGAATCAACTACAATAATGTAACGAGTCATTCTGAGCTTACAAATCAACAAATCGGTCAACCGTTCGATGAGAATCAGCCACAATCATGTAACAAGTCATTTTGAGCTTACAAATTACCGAATCGGTCAACCCTTCGATGAGAATCAGCAAAAATCACTTAACAAGCTATTTTGAGCTTACAAATCATTGAATCAGTCAACCGTCTAATGAGAATCACCTACAATCATGTAACAAACCATTCTGAGCTTATGACTCACCGAATCGGTGAACCATTTGATGAGAATCAGCTACAATCATATAACTAGTCATTTTGAGCTTACAAATCACTGAATCAGTGTACCATTTGATGAGAATCAGCTACAATAATAAAACAAGCCATTCTGAGCTTACAAATTACTGAATTTGTCAACCGTTCGATGAGAATCAACTACAATCATGTAACAAGCCATTCTGAGCTTACAAATCACAGAGTCAGTCAACCGTTCGATTAGAATCAATTACAATCACGTAACAAGACATTCTGAGCTTACAACTCACCGAATCAGTCAACCGTTCGATGAGAATCAAATAGAATCATGTAACAAGCCATTCTGAGCTTACAAATCACCAAATCGGTCACTGTTTAATGAGAGTCAGCTCCAATCATGGAATAAGCCATTTTGAGCTTATAAATCATTGAATCGGTGAAGCGTTCAATGAGAATCAGCTACAATCACGTAACAAGCCATTCTAAGCTTACAAACCACCGAATCATTTAATTGTTCGATGAAAATCGGCTACAATCATGTAGCAAGTCATTCTGAGTTTACAAATCACCGAATCGGTCAACCGTTTGATTAGAATCAGCTCTAATCATGTAACAAGCCATTATGAGCTTACAATTCACTGAATCAGTCAACCGTTCGATGAGAATTAGCTAGAATCATGTAACAAGCCGTTTTGAACTTACAAATCATCGAATTTGTCAACTGTTCGATGAGAATTAATGATAATCATGTAACAAGTCATTATGAGCTTACAAATCACCAAACTAATCAAGCGTTCTATGAGAATCAATTACAATTATGTAACAAGTCATTCTGAGCTTACAAATTACCGAATCGATCAACCATCTGATGAGAATCAAATACAATCATGTAACAAGTCATTCTCAGCTTACAAATCACCGTATTAGTGAACCGTTCGATGAGAATCAGCTACAATCACGTAACAAGCCATTCTGAGCTTACAAATCACCAAATCGGTCAATCATTCAATGAGAATCAATTACAATCATGTAATAACCCATTCTGAGCTTCCAAATCACCGAATCGGTCAACCCTTTGATTAGAATTAGCTCTAATCACGTAACAAGCCATTCTCAGCTTACAAATCACCGAATTGGTGAACCGTTCGATGAGAATCAGCTACAATCACGTAACAAGCCATTGCGAGCTAACATATCACCAAATCGGTCTACCATATGATGAGAATAAAGTACAATCATGTAAAAACCCATTCTGAGCTTACAAATCACTGAATCGGTCAACCATTCGATGAAAATCAACTACAATAACATAAAAGATCATTCTAAGGTTGTACATCACTAAATCAGTCAAATGTTTGATGAGAATCAACTACAATCATTTAACAAGTCAATTTGAGGTTGCAAATCACCGACTCGATCAACTATTCGATGAGAATCAGATACAGGTACGTAACATACCATTTTGAGGTTTTAGATCACTGAATCGATGAAGCATTTGATGAAAATTAGCTACAATCACGTAATAAGCCATTCTGAGCTTACAAATCACTGAATCTATCACTCATTTGATGAGAATCAACTAAGATCACAAAAAAGATCCTTCTAAGGTTTTAGATCATCAAATCGGTCAACCATTCGATGACAATAAGCTAAAATCACATAACAAGTTGTTTCGAGGTTGCAATTCACCGAATTAGTCAACCGTTCAATGAGAATCAGCTACAATCATGCAACAAGCCATTTTGTGCTAATAGATCACCAAATCGGTCTACCATTCGATGAGAATCAACTACAATGACGTAAAAAGCCATTCTAAGCTTACAAATCATTGAAGTTGTCAACCGTTCGATGAGAATCAGCTACAATCATGTAACAAGTCATTCTAAGCATACAAATCACTGAAGCGGTCAACCATTTAATGAGAATCAACTATAACAACATAACAAGCCATTCTGAGCTTATAAATCAATGAATCAGCCAACCATTTGATGAGAATCAATTAAAATCAAGTAATAAGACATTCTGAGTTTAAAAATGACCGAACCAGTCAACTGTTCTATGAGAATCAATTACAATGACGTACTAAGTCATTCTGAGCTTACAAATCATCGAATTCATCAACCATTCGATGAGAATTAATTACAATCATGTAACTAGCCATTCTGAGCTTACAAATCATTGAATTGGTCAACCGTTCGATAAGAATTAGCTACAATCATGTAAAAAGCTATTCTGACCTTACAAATCACCAAATCAGTCAACCGTTCGATGAAAATCAGCTACAACCATGAAATAAGCCATTCTGAGTTTACAAATAAACAAATCGGTCAACCGTTCAATGATAATCAATTACAATCAAGTAACAAGTAATTCTAAGCTTACAAATCATCGAATCGGTAAATCATTCAATGACAATCGATTACAATCACATAATAGGCCATTCTGAGCTTACAAATCATGAAATCGGTCAACCGTTTGGTGAGAAACAGCTAAAATCATGTAACAAGCCATTTTGAACTTATAAATCACCAAATCGATCAACAATTCAAGGAGAATTAGCTACAATCATGTAACAAGCCATTCCGAGCTTACAAATCACTTAATCGGTCAACCGTTCGATGAGAATCAGCTACAATCATGTAACAAGCCATTCTGAGCTTAGAAATCACCGAATCGGTCAACCATTCGATGAGAATCAGCTGCAATCACGTAACAAGCCATGTTGAGCTTACAAATTATTGAATCGGTCAACCATTCAGTGAGAATCAAACACAATCACGTAATAACCCATTCTGAGCTTACAATTCACCGAATTAGACAACCGTTCGATGAGCATAAGCTACAATCATGTAACAAGCCATTCTGAGCTTAGAAATCACTGAATCGTTCAACAGTTCGATGAGAATTAGGTACAATTATGTAACAAGTCATTCTGAGTTTACAAATCACTGAATCGGTCAACCGTTCGATGAGAATCAATTACAATCATGAAACACTGAGTTTACAAATCATCAAATCAGTCAACCGTTCGATGAGAATCAGCTACAATCATGTACCAAAGAATTCTGAGCTTTCAAATCACTGAATCGGTCAACCGTTTGATGAGAATCAATACAATCATGTAACACGCCATTCTGAGATTACAAATCACCAAATCGATCAAGCGTTCACTGAGTCTCAGCTAAAATCACATAACAAGCCATTCTGAGATTACGAATTACAATCACATAACAAGCCATTCTAACCTTACATATCATTGAATCGGTCAACCATTCGATGAGACTCAGGTACAATCACATAACAAGCCATTTTTAGCTTACAAATTACTGAATTGGTCATTTGTTTGATAAGAATCAACTACAATCATGTAACAAGACATTCTGAGCTTACAAATCACCGAATAGGTCAACCGTTCGATGAGAATCAACTACAATCATGTAACAAGCCATTCTGAGCTAACAAATCAATGAATCGGTCAATTGTTCGATGAGAATCAGCTAAAATCACATAACAGGCCATTCTCAGCTGTCAAATCACTGAATTTGTCAACCGTTCAATGAGAATTAGGTACAATCACGTAATAAGCCATTCTGAGCTTACGAATCATTGAATCGGTCAACTGTTCATTGAGAATCAATTACAATCATGTAACAAGTCATTCTTAACTTACAAATCACCGAATCGGTCAACCGTTCGATGAGAATTAGCTAAAATCATGTAGCAAGCCATCCTAAGCTTACAAATCACTGAATCGGTCAACCGTTTGATGAAAATCAATTACAATCACGTAACAAGCCATTATAAGTTACAAATCATTGAATTGGTCAACAGTTCAATGACGTCAGCTACAATCATGTAAGAAGCCACTATGAGATTACATATCACCACATTGGTTAACCGTTTGATGAGAATCAGCTACAATCACATAACAAGCCATTCTGAGGTTACAAATTATCAAATTGATCAACCGTTCGATGAGAATCATCTACAATCATGTAACAAGCCAGTCTAAGCTTCCAAATCATCGGATCGGTCAACCGTTCGATGAGAATTAGCTACAATCATGTAACAAACCATTCTAAACTTACAAATAATCGAATCGGTCAATCGTTCGATGAGAATCAGTTATAATCACCTAACAAGCCATTCTATCCTTATTAAATCAAAAATCAGTCAACAGTTTGATGAGAATCAACTATAATCACATAACAATCCATTCTGAGCTTACAAATCACTGAATCGATCGACCGTTTGATGATAATATGTTACAAACACATAACAAGCCATTCTGAGCTTACGAATGACCGAATTGGTCAACTGTTCGATGAAAATAAGCTACAATCACATTACAAATCATTCTGAGCTTACGAATCACCGAATCGGTCAACCATTCGATGAGAATCAATTGCAATCACGTAACAAGCTATTCCTAACTTACAAATCACATAATTAGTCAACCGTTCGATGAGAATCAACTACAATCACGTAGCAAGCCATTCTGAGCTTACAAATTACCGAATCGGTCAACCGTTCGATGAGAATCAGCTACAATCACGTAACAAGTCATTCTGAGCTTACAAATCACCGAATCAGTCAACAGTTCGATGAGACTCAAGTACAATCACGTAATAAGCCATTCTAAGCTTGTAAATCATTGAATTGGTTAACCGTTCGATGAGAATCAGCTACAATCAAGTAACAGGCATTCTAAGCCTAGAAATCACCGAACTAGTCAACCGTTCAATGAGAATAAGCTACAATCATGTAACAAGCCATTCTTAGCTTAAAAATTATTGAATCGGTCAAACGTTTGATGACAATCAGTTACAATCATGTAACAAGCCATTGTGAGCTTACAAATCACCGAATTGGTCAACCATTTGATGAGAATCAGCTACAATCACATGAGAAGCTATTTTGAGCTTACAAATCACTAAATTGGTGAACCATTCAATGTGAATTAGCTACAATCATGTAAGAAGCCATTCTGAGCTTAGAAATCACTAAAACGGTCAACCGTTCGATGAGAATCAACTAGAATAACTTAGAAAAGACATTCTAAGCTTATAAATCATCGAATAGGGCAACCGGTCGATGAGAATGAATTAGAATCATATAACAAGCCATTCTAAGCTTACAAATCACTGAATGTGTCAACCATTTGATAAGACTCAACTACAATCACATAAAAGGCTATTCTGAGCTTACAAATCACCGAATAAGTCAACCATTTGATGAGAGTCAGCTACAATCACGTAACAAGCCATTTTGAGCTTACAAATCACGGGACCAATGAACCTTTCAATAAGAATCAGATAAAATCATGTAACAAGCCATTCTGAGCTTATAAATCAATGAATCAGTCAACCGTTCAATGACAATCAACTACAATCATGTATCAAGTCATTCTTACCTTACAAATTAATGACTCGGTCAACTGTTTGATGAAAATCAATTACTATCACGTAACAAGCTATTTCGAGCTTACAAATCATCGAATCGATGAACTGTTGGATGAGAATCAGCTACAATCACGTAATAAGCCATTATGAGCTTACAAATAACTAAATCGATCAAGCGTTCAATGAGAATCAGCTACAATCACGTAACAAGCCATTCTGAGCTTGCAAATCACCAAAACGGTTAACCATTCGATGAGAATCAATCATAAATCACCGAATCGATCAACCGTTCGGAGAGAATAAGCTATGATCACTTAACAAGCTATTTTGAGCTTACAAACAAACAAATCAGTCAACCATTCGATGAGAATCAGCTACTATCATGTAACAAGCCATTCTCAGCTTACAACTCATTGAATCCTTCAACCGTTCCATGAGAATTAGCTATAATCACGTAACAAGCCATTATGGGCTTACAAATCACCGAATTGGTCAATCGTTCGATGAGAATTAGCTACAATTACGTAACAAGCCATTCTGCACTTACAAATCACCGAATCGGTCAACCGTTCAATGAGTCTCAGCTAAAATCACGTAACAAGCCATTCTGAGATTACGAATTACAATCACGTAACAAGCCATTCTAACCTTACATATCATTGAATCGGTCAACCATTCGATGAGACTCAGGTACAATCACGTAACAAGCCATTTTTAGCTTACAAATTACTGAATTGGTCATCTGTTTGATAAGAATCAACTACAATAATGTAACAAGGCATTCTGAGCTGACAAATCACCGAATCGGTCAACCATTCGATGAGAATCAACTACAATCATGTAACAAGCCATTCTGAGCTAACAAATCAATGAATCGGTCAACTGGTTGATGAGAATCAGTCAAAATCACATAACAGGCCATTCTCAGCTGTCAAATCACTGAATTTGTCAACCGTTCGATGAGAATTAGGTACAATCACGTAACAAGCCATTCTGAGCTTACAAATCACCGAATCGGTCAACTGTTCATTGAGAATCAATTACAATCATGTAACAAGCTATTCTTAACTTACATATCACCGAATCGGTCAACCGTTCGATGAGAATCAGCTACAATCATGTAACAAGCCATTCTAAGCTTACAAATCATTGAATCGATCAACCGTTTGATGAGAATGGGCTACAATCACATAAAGAGCCATTCTAAGCTTACAAATCACTGAATCGGTCAACACTTTGACGAGTCTCAGTTACAATCACATAACAAGCCATTCTGAGCTTAGAAATCACCAAATCAGTCAACTGTTCAATGAGAATCCATTATGAGCTTTCAAATTACTAAATCAATCAACCGTTCGTTGAGAATCGGCGACAATCATGTAAAAATCTATTCTGAACTATCAAATCACCGAATCGGTCAACCGTTCGATGAGAATCAATTATAATCACTTAACAAGCTATTTTGACTTTACAAATGATCGAATGAGTCAAACGTTCGATGAGAATCAATTACAATCACATAACAAGCCATTTTGAGCTTACAAATCACCGAATCGGTTAACCATATGATGAGAATCAGCTACAATAACGTAACAAGCTATTTTAAGCATAGAAATCACCGACTCGATCAACCTTTTGATGAAAATCAGCTACAATCACGTAACAAGCCATTCTGACCTTACAAATCCTTGAATCGATCAACTGTTTGATGAGACTCACGTAACATAGCAAGCCATTCTGAGCTTACAAATCACTGAATCGGTCAACCATTCAATGAGAATCAGCTACAATCACGTAACAAGCCATGCTGAGCTTACAAATCATTGAATCCATCAACCGTTCAGTGAGAATCAAACACAATCACATAACAACCCATTCTGAGCTTACAATTCACCGAATCGGTCAACCTTTCAATGGGCATATCTACAATCGCGTAACAAGCCATTCTGAGCTTAGAAATCACTGTATCAGTCAACAGTTTGATGAGAATTAGGTACAATTATGTAACAAGTCATTTTGAGCTTACAAATCATCGAATCGGTCAACCGTTCGATGAGATCAATTACAATCATGAAACATTGAGCTTACAAATCATCGAATCGGTCAATCGTTCGATGAGAATCAACTACAATCATGTACCAAAGAATTCTGAGCTTTCAAATCACCGAATTGATCAACCATTCGATGAGAATCAATACAATCATGTAACACGCCATTCTGAGATTACAAATCACCAAATCGGTCAAGCGTTCAATGAGAATCAACTACACGCATGTAACAAGCCATTTTGAGCTTACAAATTACCGAATCGGTCAACCGTTTGATGAGAATCAATTACAATTGTGTAACAAGCAATTCTGAGCTTACAAATCATCGAATTGGTCAACCTTTTGATGAGAATCAATTACAATCATGTAACAACCCATTCTGAGGTTACAAAATCACCTAATCGGTCAATTGTTCGCTAAGAATGAGCTACAGCCATTAAACAAGCAATTCTGACTTCAAAAATCATCGAATCGATCAACCATTCGATGAGAATCAAATACAATGACGTAACAAGCCATTCTCAGGTAACAAGCCATTCAATGAGAATCAATTACAATAACGTAACAAGCCATTCTAAGCTTACAAATGACTGGAGCAGTCAACCATTCTATGAGAATCAATTACAATGATGTAATAAGTCATTCTGAGCTTAAAAATCACTGAATCGATCAACCATTCGATGAGAATTAATTACAATCACATAACAAGCCATTATGAGCTTACAAATCAATGAATCGGTCAACCGTTCGATGAGAATCAGCTACAATCATGTAACAAGCCATTCTGAGCTTACAAATCATAATATCAGTCAACCGTTCGATGAGAATCAGCTATAACCATGAAATAAGCCATTCTAAGTTTACAAATCACCAAATCGGTCAACTGTTCGATGAGAATCAATTACAATCTTGTAACAAGCAATTCTCATCTTACAAATCATTGAATCGGTCAATCATTCGATGAGAATCAATTACAATTAGCTACAATCACATAACAAGCCATTCTGAGCATATAAATCAATGAATCAGTCAACCATTCGATGAGAATTAATTAAAATCACGTAACAAGACATTCTGAGTTTAAAAATGACCGAACCAATCAACCGTTCGATGAGAATCAATTATAATCACATAACAAGCCATTATGAGCCTACAAATCATCGAATCGATCAACCATTCGATTAGAATCAGCTACAATCATGTAACAAGCCATTCTGAGCGAACAAATCACCAAATCAGTGAACGGTTTGATAAGAATCAATTACAATCATGTAACCGTTGGATGAGAATCGGCTACAATAAGGTAACAAACCATTCTAAGATTATAAAATCATCGAATCAGTCAACCTTTCGATCAGAATCAGCTACAATCACGTAACAAACCATTCTAAGGTTAGAAATCATCGAATTGGTCACCCTTTTGATGAGAATCAGCTACAATCACGTAACAATCCATTCGAGCTCACCAAATCGATTAACCGTTCTATGATAATCAACTACAATCACGTAACAAGCCATTCTAAGCTTACAAATCATCGAACCGATCAATTGTTCCAAGCAAATAGACTATAATCACTGAACAAGCCTTTTTGAGCTTACAAATCACTGAATCGTTCAACCGTTCGATCAGAATTAGCTACAATCACGTAACAAGTCATTTTAAGCTTACAAATCATCGAATCGGTCAACTGTTTGATAGGAATCAACTATAATCATGTAATAATCCATTTTGAGCTTACAAATCACCGAATCAGTCAACCGTTCGATGAGAATCAACTACAATAATGTAACAAGCCATTCTAAGCTTATAAATCATCGAATCAGTCAACCGTTCGATGAGAATCAACTACAATCATGTAACATGCCATTCTGAGCTTACAAATCACTGAATCGATCAACCGTTCGATGAGAATTAAATACACTTATGTAACAAGCTATTTTGATCTTACAAATCACCGAATTAGTGAACCATTGAATGAGAATCAACTACAATCACGTAACAAGCCATTCTCAGCTTACAAATCCTCGAATCAGTCAACCGTTTGATCAGAATCAGCTACAATCATGTAACAACCATTTTCAACTTATGAATCTCTGAATTGGTCAACCGTTAGAGAAGAATCAACTACAGTCACGTAACAAGTCATTCTGAGCTTACAAATCACCGAATCAGTCAAACATTTCATGAGAATCAGCTAAAATCATGTAACAAGCCATTCTGAACTTACAAATCACCGAATTGGTCAACCATTCGATGAGAATCAATTACAATCATGTAGCAAGCCATCCTGAGCTTACAAATCACTGAATCGGTCAACTGTTTGATGAAAACCAATTACAATCACGTAACAAGCCATTATAAGTTACAAATCATTGAATTGGTCAACTGTTCAATGACATCAGCTACAATGACGTAAGAAGCCACTCTGAGATTACAAATCACCAAATTGGTTAACCATTCGATAAGAATCAGCTACAATCACATAACAAGCCATTCTGAAGTTACAAATTATCGAATCAGTCAACCGTTCGATGAGAATCATCTACAATCATGTAAGAAGCCAGTCTAAGCTTCCAAATCACCAGATCGGTCAACCGTTCGATGAGAATCAACTACATTCATGTAACAAGCCATTCTAAGCTTACAAATAATTGAATTGGTCAACCGTTCGATGAGAATTAGTTACAATCACCTAACAAGCCATTCTATCCTTATATAAATCAACAAATCGGTCAACAGTTTGATCAGAATCAACTACAATCACATAACAATCTATTCTGAGCTTACAAATCACTGAATCGATCGATTGTTCAATGATAATATGTTACAAACACGTAACAAGCTATTCTGAGCTTACGAATGACCGAATTGGTCAATTGTTCGATGAAAATAAGCTACAATCACATTATAAGTCATTCTGAGCTTACGAATCACTGAATCGGTCAACCATTCGATGAGAATCAATTGCAATGACATAACAAGCTATTCTTAACTTACAAATCACATAATTAGTCAACCGTTCGATGAGAATCAGCTACAATCATTTAACAAGCCATTTTGAGCTTACAAATTACCGAATCGGTCAACCGTTCGATGAGAATCAGCTACAATCATGTAGCAAGTCATTCTGAGCTTACAAATCACCAAATTAGTCAACAGTTCGATGAGACTCAAGTACAATCACGTAACAAGTCATTCAAAGTTTGTAAATCATTGAATTGGTTAACCGTTCGATGAGAATCAACTACAATCAAGTAACACGCATTCTAAGCTTAGAAATCACCGAATTAGTCAACCGTTTAATGAGAATAAGCTACAATCATGTAACAAGCCATTCTTAGCTTAAAAATTACCGAATCAGTCAACCGTTTGATGAGAATCAGTTACAATCACGTAACAAGCCATTGTGAGCTTACAAATCACTGAATTGGTCAACCGTTCGATGAGAATCAGCTACAATCACGTGACAAGCTATTTTGAGATTACAAATCACTAAATTGATGAACCATTCAATGTGAATTAGCTACAATCACGTAAGAAGCCATTCTAAGCTTAGAAATCACTGAAACGGTCAACCGTTCGATGAGAATCAACTAGAATAACTTAGAAAGACATTCTGAGCTTACAAATCACTAAATAGGTCGACCAGTCGATGAGAATGAATTAGAATCACATAACAAGCCTTTCTTAGCTTACAAATCACTGAATGTGTCAACCGTTCGATGAGACTCAACTACAATCACGTAACAAACTATTCTGAGCTTACAAATCACCGAATAAGTCAACCATTTGATGAGAGTCAGCTACAATCACGTAACAAGCCATTTTGAACTTACAAATCACCGGACCAATGAAACGTTCAATGAGAATCAGATATAATCATGTAACAAGCCATTCTGAGCTTATAAATCACTGAATCAGTCAACTGTTCAATGATAATCAGCTACAATCATGTATCAAGTCATTCTTACCTTACAAATCACTGACTCAGTCAACCGTTTGATGAAAATCAATTACTATCACGTAACAAGCCATTCCGAGCTTAAAAATCACCGAATCGATGAACCGTTCGATGAGAATCAGCTACAATCACGTAATAAGCCATTCTGAGCTTACAAATAACTAAATCGATCAAGCGTTCAATGAGAATCAACTACAATCACGTAACAAGCCATTCTGAGCTTGCAAATCACCAAAACGGTCAACCATTCAATGAGAATCAATCACAAATCACTGAATCGGTCAACCGTTTAGAGAGAATAAACTACGATCACATAACAAGCCATTTTGAATTGGTCAATCGTTCGATGAGAATTAGCTATGATCACGTAACAAGCCATTCTGCACTTACAAATCATCGAATCGGTCAACCGTTCAATGAGTCTCAGCTAAAATCATGTAACAAGCCATTCTGAGATTACGAATTACAATCACGTAACAAGCCATTCCAACCTTACATATCACTAAATCGGTCAACCATTTGATGAGACTCAGGTACAATCACGTAACAAGCCATTTTTAGCTTACAAATTACTGAATTGGTCATCTCTTTGATAAGAATCAACTACAATCATGTAACAAGGCATTCTGAGCTTACAAATCACCGAATCGATCAACCGTTCGATGAGAATCAACTACAATAATGTAACAAGCCATTCTGAGCTAACAAATCAATGAATCGGTCAACTGTTCGATGAGAATCAACTAAAATCACATAACAGGCCATTCTTAGCTATCAAATCACTAAATTTGTCAACCGTTCGATGAGAATTAGGTACATTCACGTAACAAGCCATTCTAAGCTTACGAATCACCGAATCAGTCAACTGTTCATTGAGAATCAATTACAATCATGTAACAAGCCATTCTTAACTTACAAATCACCGAATCAGTCAACCGTTCGATGAGAATCAGCTACAATCATGTAACAAGCCATTCTGAGCTTACAAATCATCAAATCGATCAACCGTTTGATGAGAATCAGTTACAATCACGTAAAGAGCCATTCTGAGCTTACAAATCACTGACTCGATCAACAGTTTGATGAGTCTCAGTTACAATCACATAACAAGTCATTCTGAGCCTAAAAATCATCGAATCAGTCAACTATTCAATGAGAATCCATTACAATCACGTAACAAGCCATTATGAGCTTACAAATTACTAAATCAGTCAACCGTTCAATGAGAATCAGCTACAATCATGTAAAAATCCATTCTGAACTATCAAATCACTGAATCGGTCAACCGTTCGATGAGAATCAATTACAATCACTTAACAAGCCATTCTGACTTTACAAATGATCGAATGAGTCAAACGTTCAATGAGAATCAATTATAATCACATAACAAGCCATTTTGAACTTACAAATCACCGAATCGGTTAACCATATGATGAGAATCAGCTACAATAATGTAACAAGCTATTTTAAGCATAGAAATCACTGACTCGATCAACCTTTTGATGAGAATCAGCTACAATCACGTAACAAGCCATTTTGACCTTACAAATCCTTGAATCGATCAATTGTTTGATGAGACTCATGTAACATAGCAAGCCATTCTAAGCTTACAAATCACCGAATCAATCAATTGTTCTATCACAATCAGCTACAATCACGTAACAAGCCATTTTGATGTTACAAATCACTAAATCAATCAATCATTCGATGAAAACTAGCTACAATCGGTGAGAATCAGCTACGAATCACCACATCGGTGATAATCAGCTACAATCATGTAACATGCCATTTTGAGCTTACAAATGATCGAAAAAGTCAACCGTTCGATGAGAATCAGCTACAATCATGTAACAAGTCATTCTGAGCTTACAAATCATCGAATCGGTCAACTATTTGATGAAAATCTGCTACAATCACGTAACAAGCCATTATGAGCTAACAAATCACTGAATCGATCAACCGTTTGATTAGAATCAACTACAATCACGTAACAAGTCATTCTGAGTAAACAAATCACCAAATCAGTCAACCATTTGATGAGAATCAGCTAAAATCACATAATAAATTATTTTGAGCTTACAAATCACTGACTCGGTCAACTGTTCAATGAGAATCAGTTACATTCATGTAACAAGCTATTCTGAGCTCACAAATCACCGAATCAGTCAACAGCTCGGTGAGAATGAGCTATAATCAAGTAACAGACCATTCTGAGCTTACAAATCACCGAATCGATCAATCATTCGATGAGAATCAGCTAGAATCACGTAACAAGTTATTCTTAGCTTACAAATCACCAAATTGGTCAACAGTTCGATGAGAATAAGCCACAATCACATAACAAGCCATTCTGAGCTTATAAATCACCGAATCGGTCAACTGTATGAGAATCAATAGCAATCACGTAAAAATCCATTATGAGCTTACAAATCACATAACAAGCCATTCTGAGCTTACAAATCACTGAATCGGCCAACCATTCTATGAAAATCAATTAAGATAACATAACAAGCCATTTTGAGCTTACAAATCATCAAATCGGTGAACTGTTCGGTGAGAATCAACTTCAATCACGCAACAAGCCATTGTGAGCTTACAAATCACCGAATCGGTCAACCATTCGATGATAATCAATTAAAATTACGTAAAAAGCCATTCTGAGCTTACAAATCACCGAATCGATCAACCGTTCACTGAGAATCAATTACAATCACGTAACGAGCCCTTCTGATTATATAAATCACCAAATCGGTCAACCGTTTGATAAGAATTAGCTACAATCATGTAAGAAGCCATTCTGAGCTTACAAATCACCGAATCAGTTAACTGTTCACTGAGAATTAGCTACAATCACATAAGAAGCCATTCTGAGCTTACAAATCATCGAATCGATCGACCATTTGATGAGAATCAATTACAATCACATAAAAAGCAATTCTGAGCTTACAAATCACCAAATCAGTCAACCATTCGATGAGAATCAATTACAATCACGTAACAATTCCTTCTGATCTTATAAATCACCGAATCGGTCAACAATTCGATGAGAATCAGCTACAATCATGTAACAAGCCATTTTGAGCTTACAAATCATCGAGTCAGTCAACTATTCGAGGAGAATCAACAACAATCATGTAACAAGCCATTTTGGGCTTACAAATCACCAAATCGATCAACAGTTCGATGAGAATCAGTTACAATCATGTAACAAGCCATTTTAAGCTTACAAATCACCAAATCGATCAACATTTCGATGAGAATCAGCTACAATCACGTAATAAGCCATTTTGAGCTAACAAATCACCGAATTGGTCAACCAAATGATGAGAATCAGCTATAATCAAATAACAAGGGATTTCAAGCTTACAAGTCCCTGAATCGGTCAACCATTTCATGAGAATCTGCTACGATCATGTAACAAGCCATTCTGCGGTTACAAATCATCGAATCGGTCAACTAGTCAATGAGAATCAACTACAATCATGTAACAAGCTATTTTGAGCTTACAAATCACCAAATCGGGCAACTTTTTGATGAGAATCAGCTACAATCACGTAACAAGCCATTCTGAGCTTACAAATCATCGAATCCATCAATCGTTCGATGAGAATCAGCTACAATCATGTAACAAGCCATTCTGAGCTTACAAATCACCGAATCGGTCAACCGTTCGATGAGAATCAGCTACAATCACGTAACAATCTATTTTACAATTACAAATTACCGAATTGGTCAACCGTTTGATGACAATCAGCTACAATCACGTAACAAGCTATTCTAAGCTTACAAATCATCGTATCGGTCAACTGTTCAATGAGAATCAACTACAATCATGTAAGAAACCATTTTGAGCTTAAAAATTATCGAATCGGTCAACCGTTTGATAAGAATCACCTACAATCATGTAAAAAGACATTCTAAACTTACAAGTGCCCGACTCAGTCAACCGTTCGATGAGAATCAATTACAATCACGTAACATGTCATTCTGAACTTACAAATCATCGAATCATTGAACCGTTTGGTGAGAATCAGCTACAATCAAGTAACTATTCTAATCTTATAAAACAGCAAATCGGTTAACCTGTTTGATGAGAATCAACTACAATCACGTAACAAACCATTCTGAGTTTAAAAATCACCAATTCGGTGAACTGTTCCATGAGAACCAACTACAATCACGTAACAAGCTATTCTGAGCTAACAAATCACCGAATCATTCAATTGTTCGATGAGAATCAGCTATAATCACATAAGAAGCCATTCTGACCTTACAAATCATCGAATCGGTTAACCATTCAATGAGAATTAGCTACAATCACGTAACAAGCCCTTCTAAGCTGAGGAATCACCAAATTGGTCAACTGTTTGATGAGAATCAATTACAATCATATAGCAAGCCATTCTGAGCTTACAAATCACCGAATCAGTCAACTGTTCGATGAGAATTAGATACAATCACGTAAAAACATATTCTGAGATTAAAAATCATCGAATTGGTCAAACATTCGATGAGAATCAGCTACAATCATGTAACAAGCCATTTTGAGTTTACAAATCACTGAATCGGTCAATCATTTGATAAAAATAAGCTACAATATCATAAGAAGCCATTTTGAGCTTACTAATCATTGAATCGGTCAACTGTTCGATGAGAATCAATTACAATCACGTAACAATCCATTTTGAGCTAACAAACCACCAAATTGATCAACCTTTCGATGAGAATCAATTAAAATCATGTGACAAACCATTCTGATCTTACAAATCACTGAAATGGTCAACTGTTCAATGAGAATGGGCTACAATCACGTAACAAGCCATCATGAGCTTACAAATCTCTGAATCAATCAATTGTTTAATGAGAATCAACTACAATCACATAACAAGCCATTCTGAGCTTATAAATCACCTAATCGGTCAACCGTTCGATCAAAATCAACTACAACCACGTAATAATTCATTCTGAGCTTATCACTGAATCGGTCAACCGTTTGATGAAAATCAGCTACAATCACGTAACAATCCAGTCTGACCTTAAAAATCATTGAATTTGTCAACCGTTCAATGACAATCAATTACAATCACGTAATAAGTCATTCTTAGCTTACAAATCATCGAATCGATCAACCATTTGATGAGAATTAGCTACAATCACGTAACAAGCCATTCTGAGCTTACAAATTACTGAATCAGTAAACCAATTGATGAGAATCCATGACAATAATGTAACAAGCCATTCTTAGCTTACAAATCATCGAATTAGTCAACATAACAATCCATTTTGAGCTAACAAATCACCAAATCGGTAAACCTTTTACATGAGAATAAATTACAATCATGTGAGAAACCATTTTGATCTTAAAAATCATCGAAATGGTCAACCGTTTGATGAGAATCAACTACAATCACATAACAAGCCATTCTGAGCTTACAAATCATTGAATCGGTCAACCTTTACATGAGAATCACCTACAATCATGTGACAAGCCATTCCGAGATTACAAATCATCGAATCAGTCAACCGTTTGATGAGAATTAGCTACAATAATGTAACAAGCCATTCTAAGCTTACGAATCTCTGAATCAGTCAATCATTCCATGAGAATCAATTACAATCACGTAACAAGCCATTCTGAGCTTACAACACCGAATCAGTCAACCATTCGATTAGATTCAATTATAATCACGTAACAATCCATTCTGAACTTACAAATCACTGAATCGGTCAACCGTTTGATGAGAATCAATTAAATAACGTAACAAGCAATTTTGAGCTTAGAAATAATTGAATTTGTCAACCGTTCTATGAGAATCAGCTACAATCTCGTTAGACGCCATTCTGAGCTTACAAATCATCGAATCAGTCAACCGTTCGGTGAGAATCAACTAGAATCATGTAACAAGCCATTCTTAGCTTACAAATCACCAAATTGGTGAACCGGTCAATGAGAATCAGCTACAATCATGTAAAAGGTCATTCTGAGATTATAAATCAATGAATCGGTCAACCGTTCGATGAGAATCAGTTACAATCACCTAACAACCCATTATGACCTTATAAATCACCAAATCAGTCAACTATTTGATTAGAATCAGCTAAAATTACATAAAAAAACCATTCTGAGATTCCAAATGATCGAATCGGTCAACCATTCGATGAGAATCAACTACAATCACATAACAAGCCATTTTGAGATTACAAATAACCAAATCGATCAATCGTACGATCAAAATTAGGTAGAATCATGTAACAAGCCATTCTGAGTTTACAAATCACCGAATCAGTCAATTGTTCGATCAGAATCAAGTACAATCATGTAACAAGCCATTATGAGCTTACAAATCATAGAATCGATCAACCATTCGATGAGAATCAGCTACAATTATGTAGCAAGTCATTTTGAGCTTACAAATCACCAAATCGGTCAACCGTTCGATTAGAATCAATTACAATTTCATAACAAGCCATTCTGAGCTTACAAATCACCTACAATCATGTAACAAGTCATTTTGAGCTTACAAATCACTGAATCATTCAACCATTCGATGAGAATCACCTACAATCATGTAACAAGCCATTCTGAGTTTACAAATGACCAAATCGATCAACCATTAGATGAAAATTAGCTACTATCACGTAACAAGACATTCTGAGCATACAAATCACCGAATCGGTCAACCGTTTGATGAGAATCAACTACAATCATATAAGAAGCCATTCTAAACTTTGAAATCACCAAATCGGTCTATCATTTCATGAGAATCAGTCAAACGTTTGATGAGTCAAATATTTGATGATAATCAATTACAATCACGTAACCAGCCATTTTGAGCTTACAAATCACCGAATCGGTCTATCGTTTCATGAGAATCAATTACAATTACGTAACAAGCCATTCTAAGCTTACAAATCACTGAACCAGTCAACTATTCTCTAAGAATCAATTACAATCTCGTGACAAACCATTATGAGCTTACAAATTATCGAATCTGTCAACTATTTGATGAGAATTAATTACAATCATGTAACAAGTCATTTTGAGCTTACAAATCACCGAACCAATCAACTATTCTATGAGAATCAATTACAATCATGTAACAAGTCATTCTGAGCTTACAATTCACCGAATCGATCAACCGTATGATGAGAATCAAATACAATCACGTAACAAGCCATTCTGAGCTTACAAATCATCGTATCGGTCAACCGTTTGGTGAAAATGAGTTACAATCACGTAACAAGCCATTCTGAGCTTACAAATCACCAAATCGATCAACCGTCTAATGAGAATCAGTTACAATCACATAACAAGCCATTCTAAGCTTACAAATCACCGAATTGGTCAATCGTTCAATGAGAATCAACTACAATCATGTAACAAGCCATTCTAAGCTTACAAATCACCCAATCGGTCAACCATTCGATAAAAATCAATTATAATCACGTAAAAAGTTATTCTGAGCTTACAAATCACTGAATCGGTCAACCGTTCGATTAGAATCAATTACAACTTCATAACAAGCCATTCTAAGCTTGCAAATCAGTGAATTAGTCAGTCGTTCGATGAGAATCAGCTACAATAATGTAACAAGCCGTCCTGAGCTTACAAATTAGCAAATCGGTCAACCGTTCGATGAGAATCAGCCATAATCATGTAACAAGCCATTCTAAGCTTACAAATCACAAAGTCCGTCAACCGTTTGATGAGAATTAACTACAATCATGTAAGAAGCCATTTTGAGCTTACAAATCACCAAATCGGTCAACCGTTCGATGAGAATCAGCTACAATCATGTAACAAGCCATTTCAGCTTACAAACCACCAAATTGGTCAACCATTCAATGAAAATCAGGTACAATCATCTAACAAGTCATTCTGAGCTTACAAATCACCGAATCGGTCAACCGTTCGATTAGAATCAGCTATAATAATTTAACAAGCCATTATGAGCTTACAATTCACTGAATTGGTGAACCGTTCGATGGTAATCAGCTACAATCATGTAACAAGCCATTTTGAACTTACAAATCACCAAATCTGTCAACTATTCAATGAGAATTAATTACAATCATGTAACAAGTCATTATGAGCTTACAAATCACCGAACCAATCAACCATTCTATGATAATCAATTACAATCACGTAACAAGCCATTCTGAGCTTACAAATCACTGAATCGATCAACCATCTGATGAGAATCAAATACAATCACCTAACAAGCCATTCTCAGCTTACAAATCACTGTGTCGGTCAACCGTTCGATGAGAATGAGCTACAATCATGTAACAAGCCGTTCTGAGCTTACAAATCACCAATTCGGTTAACTGTTCGATGAGAATCAATTACAATCATGTAATAAGCCATTCTGAGCTTCCAAATCACTGAATCGGTTAACCGTTTGATTAGAATCAGCTCTAATCACGTAACAAGCCATTCTATGCTTACAAATTAGTGAATCTATCATTCATTCGATGAGAATCAACTAAGATCGCAAAAAAGATCCTTCTGAGGTTTTAGATCATCGAATCGGTCAACCATTCGATGACAATAAGCTAAAATCCCATAACAAGTTGTTCTGAGGTTGCAATTCACTGCATCAGTCAACCGTTCGATGAGAATCAACTACAATCATGTAACAAGCCATTATGTGTTAATAGATCACCAAATCAATCTACCATTCGATGAGAATCAACTACAATGACGTAACAAGCCATTCTGAGCTTACAAATCATTGAAGATGTCAATCGTTTGATGAGAATCAATTACAATCACGTAACAAGTCATTCTGAGCTTCCAAATCCCTAAAGCGGTCAACCGTTCCATGAGAATCAGCTACAATCACATAACAAGCCATTTTGAGCTTATAAATCAACAAATCAGTCAACCGTTCGATGAGAATCAATTACAATCAGGTAATTGATTCTGAGCTTACAATTACATAACAAGACATTCTGAGCTTACAAATGACTGAACCAGTCCATCGTTCTATGATAATCAATTACAATGACGTAATAAGCCATTCTGAGCTTATAAATCACTGAATAGGTCAATGATTCGATGAGAATTAATTACAATCACGTAACGAGACCTTCCAAGCTTACAAATCACTGAATCGATCAACCATTTGATGAGAATCAACTACAATCACGTAACAAGCCATTCTAAGCTTACAAATCACCAAATCGGTCAACTATTTGATGAGAATTAGCTACAACCATGAAATAAGCCATTCTGAGTTTACAAATTACCGAATCGGTCAACCATTCGATGAGAATCAATTAGAATCATGTAACAGGCATTTCTAAACTTACAAATCATCGAATGTATCAATAATTTGATGAGAATCAATTACATGAACATAATAGGCCATTATGAGCTTAACAATCATAAAATTGGTTAACCGTTTGGTGAGAAATAGCTAAAATCATGTAACAAGAAATTTTGAGCTTATAAATCACCAAAACGATCAACAGTTCGAGGAGAATTAGCTACAATCATGTAGCAAGCCATTCTGAGCTTACCAATCACCGAATCGGTCAACCGTTAGATGAGAATAAATTACAATCATGTAACAAGCCATTTTGAGCTTACAAATCACCGAATCGGTCCACCGTTTGATGAGAATCAATTACAATCACGTAACAAGCCATTCTGAGCTTACAAATCACATAATCTATCAACTTTTGATAAGAATCAACTACAATCACCTAACAAGCCATTCTGAGCTTACAAATCACTGAATCGGTCAACAGTTTGATGAGAATCAGCTACAATCACATAACAAGTCATTTTGAGCTTACAAATCACCGAATCGGTCAATTATTCGATGAGAATCAGCTGCAATCACGTAACAAACCATTCTGAGCTTACAAGTCACTGAATCAGTCAACTATTTGGTGAGAGTCAAATACAATCACCTAACAAGCCATTTTGAGCTTACAATTCACCGAATCGGTCAACCCTTCAATGGGCATAAGCTACAATCACGTAACAAGCCATTCTGAGCTTACAAATGATCGAATCAGTCAACCATTCGATGAGAATTAGCTACAATCATGTAAGAAGCCATTATGAGCTTAGAAATCATCGAATCGGTCAATAGTTCGATGAGAAGTAGCTACAATTACGTAACAAGATGTTCTGAGCTTACAAATCACTAAATCCGTCAACCATTCGATGAGAATCAATTACAATCATGTAACACTGAGATTACAAATCACTGAATCAGTCAACCGTTCGATGAGAATTAGCTAGAATCATGTACCAAACCATTTTGAGCTTACAAATCACTGAATCGGTCAACCGTTTGATGAGAATTAGCTACAATCATGTAACAAGCCATTCTGAGATTACAAATCACCAAATTGGTCAAGTGTTCGATGAGAATCACCTACAAGCATGTAACAAGCCATTTTGAGCTTACAAATCATGAAATCAGTCAACCGTTTGTTGAGAATCAATTACAATCGTGTAACAAGCAATTTTGAGCTTACAAATCACCGAATTGGTCAACCTTTTGATGAGAATTAATTACAATCATGTAAGAACACATTCTGAGGTTACAAAATCACAAAATCGGTCAACTATTCGATGATAATCAGCTATAGCTATTAAACAAGCAATTCTGAGTTTACAAATCATCGAATCAATCAACGGTTCAATGAGAATCAGATACAATGATATAACAAGCCATTTGAGGTAACAAGCCATTTAATGAGAATCAATTACAATAATGTAACAAGCCATTCTAAGCTTACAAATGACCGAACCAGTCAACCGTTCTATGAGAATCAATTAAAATGATGTAATAAGTCATTTTAAGCTTACAAATCATCGAATCGGTCAACCATTTGATGAGAATTAATTATAATCACATAACGAGCCATTCTGAGCTTACAAATCAATGAATTGGTCAACCATTCAATGAGAATCAGCTACAATCACGTAACAAGCTATTCTGATCTTACAAATCACCAAATTGGTCAACCGTTCGATGAGAATCAGCAACAACCATTAAAAAAGTCATTTTGAGTTTACAAATCACCAAATTGGTCAACCATTTGATGAGAATCAATTACAATCATGTAACAAGCAATTCTGAGCTTACAAATCACCGAATAGGTTAATTGTTCGATGAGAATCAATTACAATCACGTAACAAGTCATTCTAAGCTTACAAATCACCGAACCAGTCAACCGTTCAATGAGAATCAATTACAATCATGTAACAAGCCATTATGAGCTTACAAATCATCGAATCAATCAACCATTCAATTAGAATTAACTACAATCGCGTAAAACCCATTTTGAGCTAAGAAATCACCAAACCGGTGAACTGTTTGATGAGAATCAATTACAATCATGTAACAATCCATTCTCAGCTAACAAACCACTGACTCGGTAGACCTTTCGATGAGAATCAATTACAATCACATGACAAACCATTCTGATCTTACAAATCATCGAAACGGTCAACCGTTCGATGAGAATCAACTCCAATAACATAACAAGCCATTCTGAGCTTATGAATCATCGAATAATTCAACCATTCGATGAGAATCAATTAGAATCACGTAACAATCCATTCTGAGCTAACAAATCATGAAATTAACGTGACAAACCATTCTGATCTTACAAATCACTGAAACGGTCAACCATTTGATGAGAATCAATTACAATCACATAACAAGGCATTCTGAGCTTACAAATAACCGAATTGCTCAACCGTTCGATGAGAATCAACTACAACCACGCAACAAGCCATTTTGAGCTTACAAATTACCAAATCGGTCAACCGTTCGATCAAAATCAACTACAATCACGTAACAAGCCATTCTGAGCTTACAAATCACCGAATCGGTGAACTGTTTGATGAAAATCAGCTACAATCACATAAAAATCTATTTTGAGCTTACAAATCACTGAATCGGTCAACGATTCGATGAGAATCAACTACAATCATAGAACAAGCCATTCTAAGCTTACAAATCACTGAATCAATCAACCATTCAATAAAAATCAACTACAATCACGTAACAAGCCATTCTGAGCTTACAAATTGCCGAATCGGTCAACCATTTAATGAGAATCAGCTACAATCACGTAACAATCCATTCTGAGCTTACAATTTACTGAATCGGTCAATTGTTCGATGATAATCAACTACAATCACAAAACATGCCGTTCTTTGCTTACAAATCACCGAATCAACCAATTATTCGATGAAAATCAACTATTATCACATAACAAGCCATTCTAAGCTTACAAATCACCGACTCGATCAACCGTTCGATCAGACTTAGCTACAATCACGTAACATTCCACTCTGAGCTTATAAATCACTGAATCGGTCAACTGTTCGATCAAAATCAACTACAATCACTTAATAAGCCATTCTCAGCTTACAATTTACAAAATTGGTCAACTGTTCGATGAGAATCAACTACAATTATGTAACATGCCATTTTGAGCTTATAAATCAATGAATTGGTCAACTGTTCGATCAGAATCAACTATTAGCACATAACAAGCCATTCTAAGCTTACAAATCACTAAATCGGTCAATCGTTCGATGAGAATCAGCTACAATCATGAAAATGGTCAACTGATTCATGAAAATTAGCTACAATCACGTAACAAGCTATTTTGAACTTACAAATCACCGAATCGGTCAACCGTTCGATGAAAATCAGCTGCAATTATGTAACAAGCCATTCTGAACTTACAAATCACTGAATCGGTCATCCGTTCAGTGAGAATTAACTACAATAATGTAACAAGCCATTTTGAGCTTACAAATTACCAAATCAGTGAACCGTTCGATGAGAATCAGGTAAAATCACGTAACAAGCTATATTTTAAGGTTACAAATCACAGAATCAGTGAACCGTTCGATGAGAATCAGCTAAAATCACGTAACAAGCTATATTTTAAGGTTACAAATCACAGAATCAATGTACCGTTCGATTAGAATCAGCTACAATCAGTGTACCATTTGATGACAATCCACTACATTCATATAACAACCATTCTGAGCTTACAAATCTTTGAATCGATCAACCGTTCGATGAGCATCAACTGCAATCATGGAACAAGCCATCCTGAGCTTAAAAATCATCGGATCGGTCAACCGTTCGATGAGAATCAACTATAATCATGTAACAAGCCATTCTAAGCTTACAAATCATCGAATCGGTCAATCGTTCAATGAGAATCAACTACAATCACATAACAAGCCTTTTTGAGCTTAAAAATCACTGAATCGGTAAACTATTCGATGTGAATCAGCTACAATAATGTAACAAGCCATTTCGAGTTTACAAATCATCGAATCGGTCAACCATTCAATGAAAATCAATTAGAATCATGTAATGGTCCATTCTGAGCTTACAAATCATCAAATCAGTCAACCCTTCTATGAGAATCAACTACAATCAAGTAACAAGCCATTCTGAGCTAATAAATCACCGAATCAGTCAACCGTTAGATGAGAATCAATTACAATCACATAACAAGCCATTCTAAGCTTACAAATCACCGAATCGGTCAACCCTTCGATAACAATCAGCTACAATTATGTACCAACCCAGTCTGAGCTTACAAATCTTTGAATCTGTCAACCATTTGATGAGAATCAATCATAATCATGTAACAAGCCATTCTGAGCTTAAAAATCACCGAATCGGTCAACCGTTCGATGAGAATGAACTACAATCACGTAAAAAGCAATTCTCTACTTACAAATCACTGAGTCGTTCAACTGGTCGATGAGAATCAGCTACAATCACGTAACAAGACATTCCAAGCTTACAAATCACCAAATTGTTCAACCCTTCGATGAGAATCATGTAACAAGCAATTATGAGCTTACAAATAATCAAATCAGTTAACTGTTTCATGAGAATCAATTCAAATAACGTAAAAAGCCATTTTGAGCTAACAACTCATCGAATCGGTCAACCATTTCATGAGAATTAATTATAATCATGTAACAAGCCAATCTGAGTTTACAAATCACCGAATCGGTCAACTGTTCGATGAGAATCAGCTACAATAATTTAATAACACATTTCAAGCTTACAAATCACCGTATTAGTCAACCATTTGATAATAATCAATTACAATCACGTAACAAGCCATTCTGAGCTTACGAATCACCGTAACCATCAACCACTTGATGAGAATCAGCTACAATCACGTAACAAGATATTCTAAGCTTACAAATGACCAATCGATCAACCGTTTAATGAGAATCAGCTACAATCACATAGCAAGTCATTCTAAGCTTAAAAATTATTGAATCAGTCAACCGTTCGATCAGAATCAATTAAAATCACGTAACAAGCCATTCTGAGCTTACAAATCACTGAATCAGTAAACTATTCGATGAGAATCACCTACAATCCTGTAAGAAGCTATTAAAAGCTTATATATCACCGAATCTATCAACCATTTCATGAGAATTAGCTCAAATCACGTAACAAGCCATTCTGACCTTACAAATCATCGAATCAGTCAACCGTTCGATGAGAATTAGCTACAATCATGTAACAAGCCATTCTGAGCTTACAAATCATTGAATCAGTCAACTGTTCAATAAAAATCAACTACAATCACGTAACATGCCATTTTGAGCTTACAAATCACCGAATCGCTCAACCGTTCGATGAGAATCAGCTACAATCACATAACAAGCCATTCTGAACTTACAAATCACCGCATTGGTCAACCATTCGATGAGAATCAACTACAATCACGTAACAAGCCATTTTAGGCTTACAAATCATCGAATCGGTCAACCGTGCAATGAGAATCAGCTACAATCATGTAAGAAGCCATTTTGAGCTCACAAATCACTGAATCAGTCAACCGTTTGATGAGAATCAATTACAATCACGTAACAAGCCATTCTGAGCTAATAAATCATTGAATCATTCAATCATTTGATGAGAATCAGCTACAATCACGTAACAAGCCACTCTGAGCTTACAAATCAATGAATCGATCAACCGTTTGATGAGAATCAATTACAATCACATAACAAGTCATTTTGTGCTTACAAATCACCGAATCGATCAACTGTTCGATGAGAATCAGTTACAATCACATAAAAAGTCATTCTGAACTTACAAATCACCACATCGGTTAACCATTCGATGAGAATCAGCTACAATCACATAACAAGCCATTCTAAGCTTACAAATCACCAAATCGGTCAACCGTTTAATGAGAATCAGCTAAAATATGTAAGAAGCCATTTTGAACTTACAAATCACCGAATTCGTCAACCGTTCGATGAGAATCAATTACAATCATGTAACAAGTCATTCTAAGCTAATAAATCATTGAATCGTTCAACCATTTGATGAGAATCAGCTACAATCATGTAATAAGCCATTCTGAGCTTACAAATCAATGATTCATTCAACCGTTTGATGAGAATCAATTACAATCATTTAACAACCCATTCTAGGCTTACAAATCATCGAATCGGTCAACCGTTCAATGAGAATCAGCTACAATCATGTAAGAAGTCATTTTGAGCTTACAAATCACTGAATCAGTCAACCGTTCGATGAGAATCAATTACAATCACGTAACAAGCCATTCTGAGCTAATAAATCATTGAATCATTCAATCATTTGATGAGAATCAGCTACAATCATGTAACAAGCCACTCTGAGCTTACAAATCAATAAATCGGTCAACCGTTTGATGAGAATCAATTACAATCACATAACAAGCCATTTTGTGCTTACAAATCACCGAATCGATCAACTATTCGATGAGAATCAGTTACAATCACATAACAAGCCATTCTGAACTTACAAATCACCGCATCGGTTAACCATTCGATGAGAATCAGCTACAATCACATAACAAGCCATTCTAAGCTTACAAATCACCAAATCGGTCAACCGTTTAATGAGAATCAACTAAAATTATGTAAGAAGCCATTTTGAGCTTACAAATCACCAAATTAGTCAACCGTTCGATGAGAATCAATTACAATCATGTAACAAGTCATTCTAAGCTAATAAATCATCGAATCGTTCAACCATTTGATGAGAATCAGCTACAATCACGTAATAAGCCATTCTGAGCTTACAAATCAATGATTCGTTCAACCGTTTGATGAGAATCAATTACAATCATTTAACAACCCATTCTAGGCTTACAAATCATCGAATCGGTCAACCGTTCAATGAGAATCAGCTACAATCATGTAAGAAGCCATTTTTAGCATACAAATCACTAAATCAGTCAACCGTTCGATGAGAATCAATTACAATCACGTAACAAGCCATTCTGAGCTAATAAATCATTGAATCATTCAATCATTTGATGAGAATCAGCTACAATCACGTAACAAGCCACTCTGAGCTTACAAATCAATAAATCGGTCAACCATTTGATGAGAATCAATTACAATCACATAACAAGCCATTTTGTGCTTACAAATCACCGAATCGATCAACTATTCGATGAGAATCAGTTACAATCACATAACAAGCCATTCTGAACTTACAAATCACCGCATCGGTTAACCGTTCTATGAGAATCAGCTACAATCACATAACAAGTGATTCTAAGCTTACAAATCACCAAATCGGTCAACCATTTAATGAGAATCAACTAAAATCATGTAAGAAGCCATTTTGAGCTTACAAATCACCAAATTAGTCAACCGTTTGATGAGAATCAATTACAATCATGTAACAAGTCATTCTAAGCTAATAAATCATCGAATCGTTCAACCATTTGATGAGAATCAGCTACAATCACGTAACAAGCCATTCTGAGCTTACAAATCAATGATTCATTCAACTGTTTGATGAGAATCAATTACAATCATTTAACAAGCCATTTTGAGCTTACAAATCATCCAATCGGTCAACCTTTCGGTGAGAATTAGCTACAATCACGTAACAAGCCATTCTGAGCTTATAAATCACCAAATTGGTCAACCCTTTGAAGAGAATCAACTACGCTCACGTAACAAGTCATTCTAAGCTTACAAATCACTGAATTGGTCAACCATTTGATGAGAATCAATTACAATCATGTAAAAACCCATTCTTAGCTCAGAATTCAGTGAAATGGTCAACCGTTCAATGAGAATCAGCTACAATCACGTAACAAGCCATTCTGAGCTTAAAAAATCATAGAACAAGCTAGTCTGAGCTTGCAAATCATGGATATGGTCAATTGCTCTATGAGAATCAGCTACAATCATGTAACAAGCCATTTTGAGCTAACAAATTAGCGAATCGTTCAACATTTCGATGAAAATCAATTACAATAATGTAACAAGCCATTCTAAGCTTACAAATCACGGAGTCAGTCAACCGATCTATGAGAATCAGCTACAATCATGTAACAAGCTATTTTGAGCTAACAAATCAATGAATCGGTCAACCGTTCCATGAGAATCAACTACAATCATGTAACAAGCCATTCTGAGCTTACAAATCACCCAATTGGTCAACCGTTTGATGAGAATCAGCTATAATGACATAACAAGCTATTATGACCTTACAAATCACTGACTCGATCAACCGTTCGATGAGAATCAGCTACAATCACGTAATGAACCATTCTGAGCTTACAAATCATCGAATGAATCAACCGTTCGATCAGAATTAGCTACAATCATGTAACAAGCCATTCTGAGATTACAAATCACTGAATCGGTCAATCGTTCGATGAGAATCAGCTACAATCATGTAAGAAACTATTCTCAGCTTAAAAATCACTGAGTCACTCAACCGTTCAATGAGAATCGGCTACAATCACGTAACAAGCTATTTTAAGCTTACAAATCACCAAATCAGTCAATCATTCGATCAGAATCAACTACAATCACGTAACAAGCCATTTTGAGCTTACAAATCACCAAATCAGTCAACCGTTTGATGAAAATTAATTACAATCACCTAACAAGCCATTATGAGCTTACAAATCATCGAATTGGACAACAGTTCGATGAGAATTAGCTACAATCACGTAACAAGCCATTATGAGCTTACAAATCACTGAATCAGTCAACCATTCAATGAGAATCAGTTAGAATCAACTAACAAGCTATTTCGAGCTTACAAATCACAGAATTAGTGAACCGTTCGATGAGAATCAGCTGGAATCACGTAACAAGCTATTCTGAGCTTACAAATCACCAAATCAATGAACCTTTTGATGAGAATCAGCTACAATCATGTAACAAGCCATTTTGATCTTATAAATCATCGAATTGGTCAACCGTTTGGTGAGAATCAGCTATAATTATGTAACAAGACATTCTGAGCTTACAAATCACCGAGTCGATCGTCCCTTCAATGAGAAACAACTACAATCACGTAACAAGCCATTTTGAGCTTACAAATCACTGAATAGGTAAACCGTTCGATGAGACTCAATTACAATCATGCAACAAGCCATTCTGAGCTTACAAATCATTGAATCAGTCAATTGTTTGATGAGAATCAACTACAATCGCGTAATAAGCCATTCTGAGCTTACAAATCACCAAATCGGTCGGAACTGTTTGATGAGAATCAGCAACAGTCATGTCACAATGCATTCTGAGCTTACAAATCACTAAATCGGTCAACCGTTTGATGAGAATGAACTACAATCACGTAACAAGCCATTTCGAGCTTACAAATTACTGAATCAGTCAACCGTTCAATGAGAATCAATTAAAATCATGTAACACGCCATTCTTAGCCAACAAATCACCCAATCGATCAACCGTTCGATGAGCATCAGCTACAATTACGTAACAAGCCATTTTGAGCTCAAAAATCACTGAATCGATGAACCATTCGATGAGAATTAGCTACAATCACGTATTCTAAGCTTAGAAATCACTGAATTGGTCAACTGTTTGATGGGAATCAGCTACAATCACGTAACAGGCCATTTTGAGCTTACAAATCATCAAATCAGAAAACTGTTCGATGAGAATCAATTAACATCATGTAAAAAGCTAGTCCGAGCTTACAATTCATCGAATCGATCAACCGTTCGATGAGAATCATCTAAAATCATGTAACAAGTCATTCTGAGCTTACAAATCATCCAATTGGTCAACCTGACGATGAGAATGAATTACAATCATGTAAAAAGCCATTCTAAGCTTACAAATCACCGAATCGGTCAACCATTCGATGAGAATAAATTACAACCACGTAACAAGTCATTCTCAGCTTACAAATCACCAAATCGATCAACCGTTTGATGAGAATCAGCTACAATAAGGTAACAAGCCATTCTGAGCTTACAAATCATCAAATCGGTCAACCGTTTGATGAGAATCAGCTACAAACATGTAACAAGCCATTCTAAGCTTACAAATCACTGAATTGATCAACCGTTCGATGAAAATTAATTACAATCATGTAACAAGCCATTCTGAGCTTACAAATCACCGAATCGATCAAATATTTGATGAGAATCAACTACAATCATGTAACAAGCTATTCTGAGCTTACAATCACCGAAATGGTCAACAGTTTTGTGAGATTTAGCTACAATAAGGTAACAAGCCATTTTGAGCTTACAAATCACAGAATCGGTCAAGCATTCAATGAGAATCTACTACAACAATGTAACAAGCCATTTTGAGCGTACAAATCACTGAATTGGTCAACTGTTCTATGAGAATCAGTTACAATCACGTAACAAGCCATTCTGAGCTTACAATCACCGAAATGGTCAACCGTTTGGTGAGAATCAGCTACAATAAGGTAACAAGCCATTCTAAGCTTACAAATCACCAAAATGGTCAACTATTTTATGAGAATTAGCTACAATCACATAACATCCATTCTGAAGCCCAAATCATCGAATCCGTCAACCGTTCGATGAGAATCAATTACAATCACGTAAAAAGTCATTTTGAGCTTACAAATCATCGAATCGGTCAGCCGTTCAATGAGAATCAATTACAATCACGTAAAAAGCCATTCTGAGCTTACAAATCATCGAATCGGTCAACCGTTCAATGAGAATCAATTACAATCAGGTAACAAACCATTTTGAGCTTACAAATCACTGAATCGGTCAACTGTTTGATGAGAATCAGCTACAATCACGTACCAAGGCATTTTGAGCTTACAAATCACCGAATCGATCAACAGTTCGATGAGAATTATCTACAATCATGTAACAAGCCATTCTGAGCTTTCAAATCACTGAATTGGTTAATTGTTCGATTAGAATTAGCTAAAATAACGTAACAAACCATTATGAGTTGACAAATCACCGAATTGGTCAACTATTTGATAAGAATCAATTACAATCATGTAACAAGCCATTCTAAGCTTACAAATCACCGAATCAGTCAATTGTTTGATGAGAATCAATTAAAATCATGTAACAAGCCATTCTGAGGTTACAAATCACCGGATCAGTCAACTGTTCGATGAGAATCAACTACAATCCTATAAGAAACCATTTTGAGGTTTTGTATCACCAAAATGGTCAACTGAAATCAGCTACAAATCACTGAAATGGTCAACCATTTGATGAAAATCAGCTACAATCACATAACATGCCATTCTGAGCTTTTAAATCACTGAATCGGTCAACCGTTTGATGAGAATCAATTACAATCACCTAAAAAGCCATTCTGAGCTTACAAATCACCGAATCGGTCAAACATTCGATGAGAATCAATTACAATCAGGTAACAAACCATTCTGAGATTACAAATCACTGAATCAGTCAATTGTTAGATGAGAATCAGCTACAATCATGTACCAAGGCATTTTGAGCTTACAAATCTCCGAATCGGTCAACCGTTCGATGAGAATCAGCTCAGTCATGTAACAAGCCATTCTGAGCTTACAAATTACCAAATCGATCAACCATTTGATGATAGTTAGCTACAATCATGTAACAAGCCATTATGAGCTTACAAATCACTGAATCGATTAACCGTTCGAGGAGAATCAACTACAAACACTTAACAAGCCATTTTGAGCTTACAAATCATCGAATCGGTCAATCGTTTGATGAGAGTCAGCTACAATCATGAACAAGCCATTATGAGCTTACAAATCATTGAATCGGTCAACTGTTCGATGAGAATCAATTACAATCACGTAACAAGCCATTGTAAGCTTACAAATCACTGAATCTATCAACCTAGCTTTTAAATAACCAAATCGGTCAACCGTTTAATGAAAATCAGCTATACTCACATAACAAGCCATTTTGAGGTTACAAATTAATGAATCAGTCAATTGTTCGATGAGAAACATCTACAATCATGTAACAAGCCATTTTGAACTTAGATACCCCTGAATCGGTCAATCGTTCGATGAGATTCGGCTACAATCACGTAACAACCCATTCTGAGCTTACAAATCACTGAATTGGTCAATTGTTTGATGAGAATGAATTAAAATCACGTAACAAGCCATTCTAAGCTTACAAATCACTGAATCAATCAACCGTTTGATGAGAATTAGCTACAATCACGTAACAAGCCATTCTGAGCTTATAAATCATCGCATCGGTCAACTGTTTAATGAGAATCAACTACAATCATGTAAGAAGCCATTTTGAGCTTACAAATCATTGAATCAGTCAACCATTTGATGAGAATCAATTATTATCACGTAACAAGCCATTCTAAGCTTACAAATCACTGAATCGATCAACCATTCGATGGCAATCATCTATAATCATGCAATAAGCCATTATGAGCTTACAAATCACCGAATCGATAAACTGTTCGATGAGAATCAGCTACAATCACATAACAAGCCATTCTATGCTTACAAATCATCGAATTGGTCAACTATTTGATAAGAATCAATTACAATCACGTAAAAAGCCATTCTGAGCTTACAAATCAATGAATCGGTCAACCGTTCGATGAGAATCAGCTACAATCACGTAACAAGCCATTCTGAGCTTACAAATCACTGAATCGATCAACTATTCGATGAGAATCAATTACAATCATGTAACAAGCTATTCTGAGCTTACAAATCACCAAATCGAACAACCATTTGATGAGAATCAGCTACAATCATGTAACAACCCATTCTGAGCATACAAATCACTTAATCAATGAACCGTTCGATGAGAATCAGCTAAAATTATGTAACAAGCCATTTTGAGCTTACAAATCACCGAATCGATCAACCATTCGATGAGAGTCAATTACAATCACGTAACAAGCCATTCTAAGCATACAAATCACCGAATCGGTCAACTGTTCGATGACAATGAGCTACATACAATCACGTAACAAGCCATTCTAAGCTTACAAATCACTGAATTGGTTAACCATTTGATGAGAATCAGCTACAATCATGTAAAAAGGCATTTTGAGCTTACAAATCACCGAATCGGTCAACCGTTTAATGAGAGTTAATTACAATAACGTAACAAGTCATTCTGAGCATACAAATCACCGAATCAGTCAACCATTCAATGACAATAAGCTACAGTCACGTAACAGGCCATTCTAAGCTTACAAATAACTGAATTGTTCAACCGTTTGATGAGAATCAGCTACAATAATGTAAAAAGCCATTCTAAGCTTTCAAATCACTGAATCGGTCAACCGAACTTTTAAATCACCGAATTGGTTGACTGTTCAATGAGAATCAGCTACACTCACGTTCCAAGCCATTATGAGCTTACAAATCATTGACTCAATCAACCGTTCGATGAGAATCATCTACAATCATGTAATAAGCCATTCTGAGCTTAGAAAAACCTTAATCGCTCAATCATTCAATGAGATTCGACTACAATCACGTAATAACCCATTCTAAGGTTACAAATCACCGAATTGGTCAATTGTTCGGTGAGAATCAATTACAATCATGTAACAAGCCATTCTAAACTTACAAATCATCAAATCGGTCAATCGTTCGATGAGAATCAGCTACAATCATGTGACAAGCCATTTTGAGCTCAAAAATCACTGAATCGGTGAACCGTTCCATGAGAATCAGCTACAATCATGTAACAAGCCATTTTGACCTTACAAATCACCGAATCAGTCAACTGTTCGATGAGAATAAGCTACAATTATGTAACAAGCCATTCTGAAGTTAGAAATCATAGAATCGGTCAACTGTTTAATGAGAATCAGCTATAATCACGTAACAAGCCATTTTGAGCTAAGAAATCATCGAATCGGTCAACCATTCAATTAGAGTTAGCTACAATTTTACGTAACAAGGCATTCTGAGCTTACAAATCACTGAATCGGTCAACCATTCGATGAGAATCAATTACAATAACGTAACAAGCCATTCTAAGTTTACAAATCATCGAATCAGTCAACCATTCAATGAGAATCAGCTATAATCATGTAACAAGCCATTCTGAGCTTACAAACCACCGAATCGACCACCTTTTGATGAGAATCAGCTAAATCACATAGAAAATCATTCTGAGCTTAGAAATCATTGAATCAGTCAACCGTTCGATGAGAATCAATTATAATCACGTAACAAGCAATTCTCAGCTTACAAATTACCAAATCAGTCAACCGTTCGATGAGAATAATTTACAATCATGTAACAAGCCATTCCAACCTTACAAATCTCTGAATCGATCAAATGTTTGATAAGAATTAATTACAATCATGTAACAAGTCATTATGAGCTTACAAATCACCGAATTCGTCAACCATTTGATGAGAATCGGCTACAATCACGTAACAATCCATTCTAAGCTTACAAATCACCTAGTCAGTTAATCGTTCAATGAGACTCAGCTACAATCATGTAACCATTTTGAGATTAAAAATGACCAAATTGATCAACTGTTCGATGAGAATCAGCTACAATCATGTAACAAGCCATTCTGAGCTTACAAATCATCGAATTGGTCAACCATTTGATGAAAATCAATTACAATCACGTAACAAGCCATTCTCAACTTACAAATCACCGAATCAATCAACCATTCGATGAGAATCAATTACAATCACGTAACAAGTCATTATGAGCTAACAAATTACCAAATCGGTCAACCATTCAATGACAATCAATTACAATCACGTAACAAGCCATCCTGACCTTACAAATTAATGAATAAGTCAATCATTCATTGAGAATCAATTACAGTCACGTAAAAGCCATTCGTAGCTTACAAATCATCGCATCTATCAAACATTTGATGAGAATTAGCGACAATCACGTAACAAGCCATTTTGAGCTTACAAATCAATGAATTGGTCAACCGTTTGATGAGAATGAGCTTACAAATCACCGAATCAGTCAATTGTTCGATGAGAATCAGTTATAATCACGTAAGAAGCCATTCTGAGCTTACAAATTATCGAATCGGTCAACCGTTCGATGAGAATCAATTACAATCGTGTAACAAGCCATTCTGAGCATACAAATAACCAAATAGAATCATTCCATGAGATCAGCTACAATTACATAACAAACCATTTTGAGCTTACAAATCACAAAATGGGTCAACTATTCGATGAGAATCATGTAAAATTACATAACAAGCCATTGTGAGGTTACAAATCAACAAATCGGTCAACTGTCCAATGAGAATTGGCTACAATAATGTGACAAGCCATTTTGAGTTTACAAATCACCAAATTGGTCAACCATTCGATGAGACTTAGTTACAATCATGTAAGAATGCATTTTGAGATTACAAATCACCGAATCGGTAGCAATTCTGAGCATACAAATCACTGAATCGGTCAACTATTCGATAAGATTAAGTTACAATCACGTAACAAGCCATTCTAAGTTTAGAAATCACTGAATCAATCAATCGTTCGATGAAAATAACCTACATTCATGTAACAAGCCATTCTGAGCTTACAAATCACCAAATCGGTTATCCATTAGATGAGAATTAGCTATAATTTCATGTAACAAGCCATTCGAAGCTTACAAATCACTAAATCGGTCAACCATTTGATGAAAATCAATTACAATCATTTAACAAGCCATTCTGAGCTTACAAATCATCGAATCGATCAACTGTACGATGAGAATCAATTACAATCACGTAACAAGCCATCCTGAGCTTACAAATCACCGAATCGGTCAACTGTTTGATGAGAATCAGCTACAATCATGTAACAAGCCATTCTGAGCTTACAAATAACAGAATCAGTCAACTGTTCGATGAGAATCAGCTAAAATTTCATGTAACAAGCCATTCTGAGCTTACAAATTAATGAATCGATCAACTGTTTAATGAGAATCAGCTATAATCATGTACATTCTAAGTTTACAAATCACTGAATCAGTCAACCGTAAGTTGAGAATCAGCTACAATCACGTAACAAGACATTCTGAGCTTACAAATCACCAAATCAATCAACGATTCAATGAGAGTTAGGTACAATCACATAACAAGCCATTTTGAGCTTACAAATCATTGAATTGGTCAACCATTCGATGAGAATAAAAAACAATCATGTAATGAGCTATTTGGAGCTTACAAATCACCCAATCAGTCAACCATTCAATGAGAATCAACTACAATCACATGACAAGCTATTAGGAGCTGACAAATCACTGAATTGGTCAACCATTTGATGAGAATCAGTTACAATAACGTAACAAGCCATTATGAGCTTAAAAATCACCGAATTAGTCAACCGTTCGATGAGACTAAGTTACAATCACGTAAAAAGCCATTCCAAGCTTACAAATCTTTGAATCGGTCGAACGTTTGATGAAAATCAATTAAAATCACGTAACAAGCCATTATGAGCTTACAAATCATTGAATCGGTCAACCGTTCGATGAGAATCAGCTTACAAATCACTGAATCGGTCAACCATTCAATGGGAATCAGCTACAAATCATGTAGAAAGCCATTTTGAGCTTACAAATCACCGAATCAGTCAACCATTCGATGAGAATAAGCTACAATCATATAACAAACCATTATGAGCTTACAAATAACTGAATCGATCAACCGTTTGATGAGAATCAGCTACAATCACATAACAAGCCATTTCGAGCTTAAAAATCATCGAATTGGTCAATGGTTTGATTAGAATTAGCTACAATCACGTAACAAGTCATTCTAAGCTTACAAATCATCGAATCGGTCAACCATTCAATGAGAATCAATTACAATCACGTAACAAGCCATTCTGAGTATACAAATCACTGAATCGGTCAACCATTCCATGAGAATTAATTACAATCACGTAACAAGTCATTCTAAGCTTACAAATCACCGAATCAGTCAACCGTTCGATGAGAATCAATTACAATCATGTAACAAGCCATTTTAAGCGTACAAATCACCGAATTCATCAACTGTTCGATGAGAATTAGCTACAATCACGTAAGAAACCATTCTTAGCTTACAAATCACTGAATCAGTCAACCGTTTGATGAGAATCAATTACAATCATGAAACAAGCCATTGTGAGGATACAAATTAGCCGAATTGGTTAACCGTTCGATGTGAATTAGCTACAATCATGTAACAAGCCATTCTGAGCTTACAAATAGCCGAATCGGTCAACCATTTGATGAGAATCAGCTACAATGATGTAACAAGCCATTTCGAGCTTACAAATCACTGAATCAGTCAAAAGTTTGATGACAATCAGCTACAATCACATAACAAGCCATTTTGAGCTTACAAATTTTTGAATTGGTCAACCGTTCGATGAGAATCAATTACAATCATGTAACAAGCCATTCTAAACGTACAAATCACCAAATTGATCAACCGTTCGATAAGAATTAGCTACAATCATGTAACAAGCTATTCTGAGCTTACAAATCACATAATCCGTCAACCATTCAATGAGAATCAGCTACAATCACGTAACAAACCATTCTCAGCTTAGAAATCACTGAATTGGTCAACTATTCAATGAGAATTAGCTACATCATGTAACAAGCTATTTTGAGCTTACAAATCAATGGATTGGTCAACCATTTGCTGAGAATCAGCTACAATCACATAACAAGCCATTATGACCTTACAAATCATTGAATCGGTCAACCGTTTGATGAGAATCAACTACAACCACATAACAAGCCATTCTGAGCTTACAAATCACCGAATCGATCAACTGTTCGAAGATAATCAATTACAATAAGGTAACAAGCCATTCTAAGCTTACAAATCATTGAATCGGTCAACCATTCAATGAGAGTCAATTACAATCTTGTAACAAGACGTTCTGAGCTTACAAATCATCGAATTAGTCAACCGTTCAATGAGAATCAGCTACAATCATGTAACAAGCTATTCTGAGCTTACAAATCACTGAATCAATGAGAATAAATAACAATCACGTAACAAGGCATTCTGAGCATACAAATCTCAAAATCGGTCAACCGTTTGATGAGAATCAATTACAATCACGTAACAAGTCCTTTTGAGCTTATAAATCATCCAATTGGTCAACCGTTCAATGAGAATCAATTACAATCATGTAACAAGCCATTTTGAGCTAACAAATTATTGAATCGGTCAACCACTCGATGAGAATCAGCTACAATCACGTAACAAGCAATTTTGAGCTTACAAATCACCTAATCGGTCAATCGTTCAATGAAAATCAGCTACAATCACGTAACAAGCCATTCTGAGCTTACAAATCACTAAGTCGATCAACTGTTTGATGAGAATCATCTACAATCACATAACAAGCCATTATGAGCTACAATCACCTAACAATCCATTGTGAGCTTAAATATTACCGAACCAACTAACTGTTTGATGAGAATCAATTACAATCACGTAACAAGCCATTCTGAGCTTATAAATCACCGAGCCAGTCAACTGTTCAATGAGAATCAAGTAGAATCATGTAACAAGCCATTTTGAGGTTTCAAATCAATGAATCAGTCAACCATTTGATTAGAATAAGCTACAATCATGTAACAAGCCATTTTGAGTCAACCATTTGATGAGATTCAATTACAATAATGTAACAAGGCATTCCAAGCTTACAAATCACTGAATCCATCAAATGTTCAATTAGAGTCAATTAGTATCACGTAACAAGCCATTTTGAGCTTACAAATCACCGAATCAGTCAACCGTTTGATGAAAATCATTTACACTCACATAACAAGCCATTCTAAGCTTACAAATCATTGAATCGGTCAACCATTTGATGAGAATCAATTACAATCTCGTAACAAGCCATTTTGAGCTCGCAAATCACCGAATCGGTGAACTGTTCGATAAGAATCAACTACAATCACGTAAAAGGCCATTCTGAGCTCACAAATCACTGAATCGGCCAACCATTCAATGACAATAAGCTATAATCACATAACAAGCCATTCTGAGCTAACGAATCACCCAATCGATCAACCGTTCGATAAAAATTAGCTATAATCATATAACAAGCCATTGTGAGCTTACAAATCATCGAATTGGTCAACCATTCGATAATAATTAATTTCAATAACGTAACAAGCTATTATGAGCTTACAAATCACCGAATCGATCAATTGTTCGATGACAATCAGCTACAATCACGTAACAAGCCATTTTAAGCTTTCAAATCACTAAATCGGTCAACCCTTCGATGAGAATTAATTACAATCACGTAACAAGCCATTCTGAGCTTACAAATCATTGAAATGGTAGACCACGATGACAAGTAGCTACAATAATGTAACAAGCCATTCTAAGCTTACAAATCACTGAATCGGTCAACCGTTCGATGAGAATCATCTGCAATCATGTAACAAGCCATGTTTAGCTGACAAATCACAGAATCGGTCAACCATTCAATCAAAATCAATTGCAATCACGTAACAAGCCATTATGAGCTTACAATCATCGAAATGGTCAACCATTTGATGAGAATCAGCTACAATCACAAGCCATTCTGAGCTTACAAATCACTGAATCAGTCAACCATTCAATGAGAATCAATTAAAATCACGTAAGAAGCCATTCTGAGCATACAAATCACCGAATCGGTCAAGCATTCGATGAGAATCAATAACAATCATGTAACAAGCCATTCGGAGCTTACAAATCACTGAATCGGTCAACCGTTCGTTGAGAATCAGCTACAATCATGTAACAAGCTATTTTGAGCTTACAAATCATCAAATCGATCAACCATTCGATGAGAATCAATTACAATTATGTAACAAGCCATTCTGAGCTTACAAATCACCGAATTGGGCAACCGTTCAATGAGTATCAGCTAGAATCACGTAACAAGCAATTCTGAGGTTAAAAAATCACGTAACAAGCCATTCTAAGCTTACAAATCATCGAAATGGTCAACTGTTCAATGAGAATCAACTATAATCATGTAACAAGCCATTATGATTACAAATCATCGAATCGGTCAATCGTTCGATGAGAATCAATTACAATCTCGTAACAAGCCATTCTAAGCTTACAAATCAATAAATCGGTCAATTGCTCGATGAGAATCAGCTAGAATCATGTAACAAGTCATTTTGTGCTTCCAAATCACCGAATCGGTCAACCATTAGATGAGAATCAACTACAATCACGTATCAAGATATTTTGAGCGTACAAGTCACCGAAGCAGTAAACTATTCAATGTGAATCAGCTACAATCACGTAACAAGCGATTATGAGTTTATAAATCACCAATTCAGTCAACCGTTCAATGAGAATCAGCTACGGTCATGTAACAAGCCATTCTGAGCTTACAAATTACCGAATCGATCAACCGTTCGATGAGAATCAATTACAACAATGTAACAAGCAATTGTGAGGTCACAAATTATCCGAATTGGTCAACCGTTCAATGCGAATCAGCTACAATCATGTAACAAGTCATTCTCAACTTACAAATTATCGAATCGGTCAACCATTCAATGAGAATCAGCTATAATCATGTAACAAGCCATTCTGAGCTTAGAAATCACTGAATTGGTCAACCGTTTGATGACAATCAACTAAAATCATGTAACAAGCCATTCTGAGCTTACAAATCACTGAATCGGTCAAGGGTTCGATGAGAATTAATAACAATCATGTAACAAGTCATTCTGAGCTTACAAATCATCTAATCGGTCAACCGTTCGATGAGAATCAGCTGCAATCACATAACAAGCCATTTTGAGCTTACAAATCGGTGAATCAGTCAACTGTTTATTCAAAATCATTTACAAATTACGTAACAAGCCATTCTGAGCTTACAAATCACTCAAATGGTCAACCGTTTGATGAGAATCAGCTAATTATGTAACCCATTCTGATGAGAATAAATTACAATCACGTAACAAGCCATTGTGAGGTTACAAATTACCGAAATGGTCAACCATTCGATGCAAATGAATTACAATTATGTAACAAACCATTCTGAGCTTACAAATCACCAAATCAGTCAACCATTAGATGAGAATCAGCTACAAACATGTAGAAGGACATTTTGAGCTTACAAATCACTGAATCAGTCAACCATTCGATGAGAATCAATTGCAATTATGTAACAAGTCATTCTGAACTTAAAAATCACTGAATCAGTCAACCATTTGATGAGAATCAGCTAGAATCACATACCAAGCCATTCTAAGCTTACAAATCATCGAATTGGTCAATAGTTCAATGACAATTAGCTACAATCATGTAACAAGCCATTCTGATTTTCCAAATCACCTACTCAATCAACCATTCGATGAGAATTAGCTACAATCATGTAACAAGCCATTCTGAGCTTACAAATCATTGAATTAGTCAACCATTCAATGAGAATAAGCTGCAATAATGTAACAAAATATTGTGAGCTTACAAGTCATCGAATTGGTCAACTATTCGATGAGAATCAATTACAATCATTTAACAAGCCATTCTAACCTTACAAATCACTGAGTCAGTCAACCGTTTGATGACAATCAATTATAATCATGTAACAAGCCATTCTGAGCTTACAAATTATCGAATCAGTTAACCGTTCGATGAGAATCAATTGCAATCACATAACAAGCTATTATGAGCTTACAAATCATTGAATCGGTCAATCATTCGATGAGAATCAGCTACAATCACGTAACAAACTATTTTGAACTTACAAATCATTGAATCAATCAACCGTTTGATGAGAATCAGTTACAATCATGTAACAAGCCATTCTGAACTTACAAATCACTGAATCAGTCAATCATTTGATGAGAATCAGCTACAATCATGTATCAAGCCATTATGAGCTTACAAATCATGCATTCGGTCAACCATTGAATGAGAATTAATTACAATCATGTAACAAGACCATTCTGAGCTTACAAATCATCGAATCAGTCAGCTATTTAATGAGAATCAGCTACAATCACGTCAAAAGCCATTTTGAGATTACAAATCACCGAATCGGTCATCCATTCGATGAGAATCATCTGCAATCATGTAACAAGCCATTTTGAGCTTACAAATCACCAAATCAGTTAACTATTCAATCAGAATCAATTACAATCAAGTAACAAGCCACTGAGCTTACAATCACCGAAATGGTCGACTATTTAATGAGAATCTGCTACAATCACGTAACAAGCCAATCTGAGCTTACAAATCACCAAATCGGTCAACTGTTCGATAGGAATCAATTACAATCATGTAAAGAGCCATTCTGACCTTACAAATCACCGAATCGGTCAACCATTCGATGAGAATCAATGACAATCATGTAACAAGCCATTCTGAGCTTACAAATCACTGAATCGGTCAACTATTCGATGAGAACAACTACAATCATGTAACAAGCCATTTTGAGCTTACAAATCACTGAGTCGGTCAAACCGTTGGATGAGAATCAGCTTCAATCACGTCACAAGGCATTTTGACCTTACAAATCTCTAAATAAGTTAACGGTTCAATGAGAATCAACTACAATCACGTAACAACCCATTTTGAGCTTACAAATCACCGAATTGGTCAACCGTTTGATGACAATCAGCTACAATAATGTAACAAGGCATTCTGAGCTTACAAATCATTGAATCGGTTAACCGTTTAATGAGAATTAGCTATAGTCACGTAACAAGCCATTCTGAGGATACAAGTCACTGAATTGGTCAACCATTTGATAGAATCAATTACAAGAATGTAACAAGTTATACTGAGCTTACAAATCACCGAATCGTTCAACCATTTGATAAGAATCAACTACAATCATGTAACAAGATATTTTGGGCTTACAAATCATCAAATCAGTGAAACGTTTGATCAGAATCAATTACAATCACGTAACAAGCCATTCTAAGCTTACAAATCACTGGATTGGTAAATCGTTCGATGAGAATCAACTATAATCACATAAGAAGCCATTTTGAGGTTACAAAAAACCGCATTAGTCAACCTTTCGATGAGAATCAGCTGCAATCATGTAACAAGCCATTTCAGGCTTACAAATCACCGAATCAGTCAATCGTTCGATGAGTATCAATTAAAATGATGTAACGCCATTTTAAATTTACAATCAGGGAATCGGTCAATCATTCGATGAGAATCAGCTACAATCATGTAAAAAGCCATTTTGAGCTTACAAATCACCAAATTGGTCAACATTTTGATTAGAATCAATTACAATCACGTAACAAGCCATTCTAAGCTTACAATCACGGAAATGGTCAACCGTTTGATGAGAATCAACTACAATCACGTAACAAGCTATTCTGAGCTTACAAATCACCAAATTGGTCAACCGTTAGATGAGAATCAGCTACAATCACATAAGAAGAAGCCATTATGAGCTTACAAATCACTGAATCGGTCAACCGTTCGATCATAATCAATTACAATTATGTAACAAGCCATTCTAAGCTTAAAAATCACCAAAATGGTCAACCGATCGATGAGAATTATCTAGAATCACATAACAAGCCTTCCTGAGCTTACAAATCACCAAATAGGTCAACCGTTCGATGAGAATCAGCTACAATCATCTAACAAGCCATTCTAAGCTTAAAAATTACTAAATTGGTTAACCATTCGATGAGTATCAGCTACAATAACATAAAAAACCATTCTGAGCTTACAAGTCACCGAATCGGTGAAACATTCGATTAGAATCAATTAAAATCATGTAACAAGTCATTCTGAGCTTCTAAATCACTGAATCGGTCAACCATTTGATGAGAATCAATTACAATCACGTAACAAGCCATTCTGAGCTTACAAATCACTGATTCGGTCAACCGTTCGATAAGAATCAATCACAATCACGTAACAAGCCATTCTGAGCTTACAAATCACTGAATCACTCAATCATTCAATGAGAATCAACTACAATAACTTAACAAGCCATTTTGAGCTTACAAATCACTGAATCAGTCAATCGTTCGATGAGAATCAACTACAATCATGTAACAAGCCATTATGAGCTTACAAATAACTGAATCGGTCCACCGTTCAATAAGAAATCAATCACAATCATGTAACAAGTGATTCTGAGTCTACAAATCACTAAATCGGTCAACCGTTAGATGAGAATCAACTACAATAACTTAAAAGGCCATTTTGAGCTTACAAATCATTGAATCGGTCAATCGTTCGATGAGAATCAGCTACAATCACGTAACAAGCCATTCTGAGCTTACAAATCACCGAATCGGTCAACCGTTTGATGAGAATTAGCTACAATCATGTAACAAGCCATTTTGAGCCTACAAATCATGGAATTGGTCAACCGTTCGATCAAAATCAATTATGATTACGTAAAAAGCCATTTTGAGAATAAGAATCACCGAAATGGTCAACCGTTTGATGAGAATCAATTAGAATCACGTAACAAGCCATTTTGAGCTTACAAATCACCGAATCAATGAACCGTTCGATGAGAATCAACTAGAATCAGATAATAAGCCATTCTGAGTTTACAAATCACCAAATCAGTGAACCATTTGATGAGACTCAACTACAATCATGTAGCAAGCCATTTCCAGCTTACAAATCACTAAATCGGTCAACCGTTCAATGAGAATCAATTAAAATCACGTAACAAGCAATTTTGAGCTGAAAAATCACCAAATCGATCTACCGTTCGGTGAGAATCAGCTATAATCACATAACAAGCCATTCTGAGTTTATAAATCACTGAATCAGTCAACCTTTTGATGAGAATCAATTACAATCTCGTAACAAGCTATTTTGAGCTCAAAAATCACCGAATCGGTCAACCGTTCGGTGAGAATCAGCTACAATCACGTATCAACACATTTTGAGCTGACAAATCACCAAATCGATCAACCATTTGATGAGAAACAACTACAATCACGTAAGAAGCCATTTTGAGCTTACAAATCACTAAATCGGTAAACCATTCGATGAGACTCATTTACAATCACGTAACAAGTCATTCTAAGCTTACAAATCATCGAATCCATCAGAACCGTTTGATAAGAATCAGCTACAGTCATGTCACACGGCATTTGAGCTTAAAAATCACTGAATCGGTCAAACTGTTCGATGAGAATCAACTACAATCACGTAACAAGTCATTTTGAGCTTACAAATCCCTGAATTGGTTAACCGTTCAATGAGAATCAACTACAATCACGTAATAAGCCATTCTAACCTAACAAATCACACAATCAATCAACCGTTCAATGAGAATCAGCTACAATTACATTAACAAGCCATTTTGAGCTCAAAATTCATTGAATAGGTGAATTGTTCGATGAGAATCAACTACAATCATGTAACAAACCATTCTGACCTTACAAATCACCAAATCGATTAATCGTTTGATGAGAATCATCTACAATTATGTAACAAGCCATTCTGAGCTTACAAATCATCGAATCAGTCAATCAGATGATGAGAATGAATTATAATAACATAAAAAGCCATTCTGAGCTTTAAAATCACCGAATCGATCAACCATTCGTTCAGAATAAGCTACAATCACGTAACAAGTCATTCTAAGCTTACAAATCACCAAATCGGTCAACCGTTCGATGAGAATCAACTACAATAAAGTAACAAGCCATTCTGAGCTTACAAATCATTGAATCGGTCAATCATTCGATGAGAATCAACTAAAACAATGTAACAAGCCATTATTCTGAGCTTACAAATTATCGAATCGATCAACCGTTTGATGAGAATCAGCTACAATCACGTAACAAGCCATTCTGAGCTTACAAATCACTGCATCGGTGAACCGTTCGATGAGAATTAATTACAATCACGTAACAAGCCATTTTTAGCTTACAAATCACCAAATCGGTCAACCGTTCGATGAGAATTAATTACAATTACGTAACAGGCCATTTTGAGCTACAATCGCGTAACAAGCTATGCTGAGCTTACAAATCAACAAATCGGTCAACCGTTCGTTTAGAATAAATTAAAATAATGTAAAAAGCTACAATCATGTAACAAACCATTTTGAGCTTACAAATCACCGAATTGGTCAACCGTTTGATTAGAATCAATTACAATTATGTAACAAGCCATTCCGAGCTTACAAATCTCTAAAATGGTCAACAATTTGATGAGAATCAGCTACAATAATGTAACTAGCCATTCTGAGCTTACAAATCACTGAATTGGTCAACCATTCGATGAGAATTAGCTATAATCACATAACACACCATTTTCAACTTACAAATCACCGAATCGGTCAACCGTTCGATGAGAATCAGCTACAATCATGTAACAAGCCATTTTTATCTTGTAAATCATCGAATTGGTCAACTCTTCGGTCAAAATAAAATACAATTATGTAACAAGTCCTTCTGAGCTTACAAATCACCGAAATGGTCAATCGTTTAATGAGAATCAGCTAAAATCACATAACATGCCATTCTTAGCTTACAAATCACCAAATCGGTCAACCATTCGATGAGAATCAATTACAATCACATAAAAAGTCATTCTGAGCTTACAAATCAACAAATCACTCAACCGTTCGATGAGAATCAATTACAATCACATAACAAACCATTCTGAGCTTACAAATCACGGAATAGGTCAACTGTTTGATGAGAATCAGCTACAATCACGTACCAAGCCATTCTAAGCTTACAAATCACTGAGTCGGTCAACTGTTTGATGAGAATTAGCTACAATGATGTAAGAGGCAATTCTGAGCTTACAATTCACTAAATCGGTCAACATTCGATAAGAATAAGCTACAATCATGTAACAAGCCATTTTGAGCTTACAAATTACCGAATTAGTCAACCATTCGATGAGAATCAATTACAATCACGTAACAAGCCATTCTGAGCTTACAAATCACCGGATCGGTCAACTGTTTGATGAGAATCAGCTACAATCATGTAAGAAGCCATTCAGAGCTTTTGTATCACTGAATCGGTCAACCCTCCAATGAGAATCTGCTATAATCATGTAACAATCCATTCTAAGCTTACCTATCACCCTGTCGGTCAACTGTTCGATGAGAATCAGCTAAGATCATGTAACAAGCCATTCTTCACTTACAAATTACCCAATCGGTCAACCATTTGATGAGAGTCACCTACAATCACGTAACAAGCCATTATGAGCTTACAAATCACTTAATCAATTAACTGTTTGGTGAGAATTAACTACAATCATGTAACATGCCATTCTGAGCTTACAAATCACCGAATCGGTCAACCATTCGATGAGAATCAGCTACAATCACGTAACAAGCCATTTTGAGCTTACAAATCATTGAATAGGTCAACCATTTAATGAGAATAAATTATAATCCATTACAAATCACTGAATCGGTCAACCATTCACTGAGAATCAGCTACGATCACGTAACAATCCATTATGAGCTTAAGAATCACTGAATCAACCAACTGTTCATTGAGAATCAACTACAATCACGTAACAAGCCATTTTGAGCTTACAAATCACTAAATCGGTCAACTGTTCCATAAGAGTCAACTACAATAACCTAACAAGTCATTATGAGCTTACAAATCATTGAATAGGTCAACCTTTCGATGAGAATCAGATACAATCACGTAACAAGTCATTCTGAGATTACAAAGCACTGAATCAGTCAATTGTTCGATGAGAATCAGCTACAATCACGTAACAAGTCATTATGAGCTTACAAATCACTGAATCAGTCAACCATTTGATGAAAATCAATTACAATCTCGTAGCAATCCATTCTAAGCTTACAAATCACTGAATTAGGCAACCGTTTGATGAGAATAAACTACAATCACATAACAAGTCATTTTGAGATTACAAATCACCGAATCGGTCAATCGTTTGATGAGAATCAGTTAAAATCACATAACAAACCACTCTGAGCTTATAAATCATCGAATCAGTCAACCATTCGATGAGAGTAAGCTAATATTTCACGTAAAAAGCTATTATGAACTTACAAATCATTGAATCTGTCAACTGTTTGATGAGAATCAATTACCATCATGTAACAAGCCATTCCGAGCTTACAAATCACGGAATCGGTTAACCGTAAGGTCATAATCAATTACAATCATGTAACAAGCCATTCTGAGCTTACAAATCACCAAATCGGTCAACCGTTTGATGAGAATTAGCTACAAGCACGTAAGAAGCCATTCTGAGCTTACAAATGATCGAATCTGTCAATCCTTCGATGAGAATAAGCTACAATCACGTAACAAGCCATTCTGAGCTTAAAAATTATAGAATTAGTAAACCATTCAATGAGAATCAATTACAATCATGTAACAAGCCATTCTAAGCTTACAAATCACTGAATCTATCAACTATTTGATGAGAATCAGCTACCATCATGTAACAAGTCATTCTGAGCTTAAAAATCAACAAATCGGTCAACCATTTGATGAGAATCAGATATAATCATGTACCGAGCCATTCTGAGCTTACAAGTCATCGAATCAATCAATCATTCGATGAGAGTCAGCTACAATCACGTAACAAGCCATTATGATCTTAAAAATCACTGAATCGATGAACTATTTGATGAGAATCAGCTACAATCATGTAACAAGTCATTATAAGCTTACAAATCATCGAAGCGGTCAAATGTTCAATGAGAATCAGCTATAATCAGCTACAATCATGTAAAAAGCCATTCTAAGCATACAAATAACTGAATCGGTCAACCAATCAATGAGAATCAGCTATAATCACATAACAAGCCATTCTGAGCTTACAAATAACTGAATCAGTCACTCGTTTGATTAGAATCAGGTACAATCACGTAACAAGCCATTCTGAGCTTAAAAATCAACAAATCGGTCAACTGTTTGATGAGAATTAGATACAATCATGTAACAAGCCATTCTGAGCTTACAAAATATCAAATCGGTCAACCATTCGATGAGAGTCAATTACAATCATGTAACAAGCCATTCTAAGCATACAAATCATTGAATCGGTCAACCGTTCGATGACAATCAGCTATAGTCATGTAACAAGCCATTCTAAGCTTGCAAATCATCGAATTGGTCAACTGTTTGATGAGAATCAACTATAATCACATAAAAAGCTGTTCTAAGTTTACAAATCACCAAATTGGTCAACTGTTCAATGAGAATCAATTACAATCACGTAAGAAGCCATTTTGACCTTACAAAGCACCGAATAAGTCAACCGTATGATGAGAATCAGCTACACTCACGTAACAAGCCATGCTTAGGTTAGAAATCACCGAATCGGTCAACGATTTGATGAGAATTAGCTACAATCATGTAACAAGTGATTCTGAGTTTACAAATCATTGAATCGATCAACCATTCAATTAGAGACAACTACAATTGTACGTAACAAGCCATTCTGAGCTTACAAATCACTGAATCGGTCAATCGTTTGATGAGAATCAATTACAATCACGTAACAAGCCATTTTGAGCTTAGAAGTGACCGAATCGGTCAACCATTTGATGAGAATCACCTACAATAATGTAACAAGGCATTCTAAGCTTACAAAATGACCGAATCGGTTAACCATTTGATGATAACCAATTACAATCATGTAACAAGTCATTCTGAGCTTAGAAATCAATGAATCTATCAACCGTTCGATGAGAATCAATTACAATCACATAACAAGCAATTCTCAGCTTACAAGTCACCGAATCGGTTAACCATTCAATGAGAATCAATTAGAATCATGTAACAAGCCATTATGTGCTTACAAATCACCAAATCGGTCAACCACTCAATCAGAATCAATTACAATCACATAACAAGCCATCCTGACCTTACAAATTACCGAACCGGTCAATTATTCAATGAGAATCAATTACAGTCATGTAAAAGCCATTCCTAGCTTACAAATCAGTGAATCTGTCAACCGTTCGATGAGAATCAATTACAATCACGTAACAAGCCATTCTGAGCAGACAAATCACTGAATCGATCACCAGATCAAGCCATTTTGAGCTTCCAAATCATCGAATCAATGAGAATTGGCTACAATAATGTAACAAGCCATTCTAAGCTTACAAATCACCGAATCGGTTAACCATTCAATGAGAATCAACTACGATCACGTAACAAGCCATTCTGAGCTTACAAATCACCGAATGGGTCAATCGTTCGATCAGAATCAATTACAGTCATGTAACAAGCCATTATGAGATTACAAATCATCGAATCGATCAATCGTTCAATGAAAATCAGCTACAATCACGTACAAGCCATTCTGAGCTTATAAATCATCGAATCGGTCAACTGTTCTATGATATCAGCTACGATCAAGTAACAAGCCATTTTGAGATTACAAATCACCGAAGCGGTGAACTGTTAAATGTGAATCAATTACAATCATGTAACAAGCCATTCTCAGCTTACAAATCACCAAATTTGTCAACTGTTCGATGAGAATTAGCTACAATCACATAACAAGCCATTCTCAACTTATAAATCACCGACTTGGTCAACCGTTCGATGAGAATTAGTAACAATCATTTAACAAGCCATTTTGAGCTTACAAATCATTAACTCGATCAACCGTTTGATGAGAATCAGTTAGAACCATGTAACAAGCCATTCTAAGCATAAAAATCACTGAATCGGTCAACCGTTTGATGAGTTTCACTTACAATCACATAACAAGCCATTCTGAGCTTACAAATTATCGAATCGGTCAATCGTTTGATGAAAATCAGCTACCATCATGTAACAAGCCATTCTGAGCTTACAAATCACCCAATCGGTTAACCATTAGATGAGAATTAGTTACAATTTCACGTAACAAGCCATTCTAAGCTAACAAATCAATTAGAATCATGTAACAAGCCATTCCAAGTTTACAAATCACTGAATCAATCAACCGTATGATGAGAATCAATTACAATCATGTAACAAGCCATCTTGAGCTTACAAATCACCGAATTGATTAATTATTCAATGAGAATCAGCTACAATCATGTAACAAGCCATTTTGAGCTTACAAATAATGGAATTGGTCAACCGTTCTATGAGAATATGCTATAATCACGTAACAAGCCATACTGGGCTTACAAATCATAAAATCGATCAACTGTTCAATGTGAATCAGCTACAATCATGTAACAAGCCATTCTGAGCTTACAAATCAGTGAATCGGTCAATCATTCAATGAGAATCAGCTATAATCATGTAAAAGGCCATTCTAAGCTTACAAATCAATGGATCGATCAACCCTTCGATGAGAATCAGCTATAATCAAGTAACAAGAAATTCTCAACTTACAAATCACCGAATCGATTAACTGTTTGATGAGAATCAGCTACAATCACGTAACAAGCAATCCCGAGCTTACAAATCACCGAATCAGTCAACCATTCGATGAGAATAAGCTACGATCACGTAAAAACAATTTTGAGCTTACAAATCACCAGATTGGTCAACCGTTTGATGAGAATCAGCTATAATCATTCAACAAACCATTATGAGCTTAAAAATCACCGGATTGGTCAACCGTTTAATAAGAATCAACTACAAACACTTAACAAGCCATTTTGAGCTTACAAATCACCAAACAGGTCAACCGTTCCATGAGAGTCAATTACAATCATGTAACAAGCCATTCTGAGCTTACAAATCACTGAATCGGTCAATCGTTCGATGACAATGAATTATAATCATGTAACAACCCATTATGAGTGTACAAATCACCGAATCGATCAACCACTCAATGAGAATAAACAACAATCACGTTACAATCACTCTGAGCTTACAAATTATGGAATCGGTCAACCGTTCAATGAGAATCAATTACAATCACGTAACAAGCACTTTTAAGCTTATAAATCATCGAATCGGTGAACCGTTCAATGAAAATTAATTACAATCACGTAACAAGCCATTCTAAGCTTACAAATCACCGAATTGGTCAACCACTCAATGAGAATCAACTAAAATCACGTAACAAGCCATTCTAAGCTTACAAATCATCGAATCGGTCAACGTTTCAATGAGAATCAGCTACAATCACTTAACAAGCCATTCCGAGCTTACAAATCATTGAATTGGTCAACCATTCCATAACAATCAATTACAATCACATAACAAGCCATTCTGAGCATACACATAGCTTAATCAGTGAACCGTTCAATGAGAATCAGCTAGAATCACATAACAAGCCATTCTAAGCTTACAAATCATTGAATCGGTCAACCGTTTGATGACAATTAGCTACAATCACGTAACAAGCCATTATGAGCTTACAACTCACTGAATCGGCCAAACGTTCAATGAGAATCAATAACAATCACGTAACAAGCCATTCTGAGCTTACAAATCATCGAATCGATCAATCGTTTGATACGAATCAACTGCAATCATATAACAAGCCATTTTGGGCTTACAAATCACCGAATCAGTCAACCGGTTGATCAAAATAAATTACAAATTACGTAACAAGCCATTCTGAACTTACAAATCACTGAAATGGTCAACTGTTTGATGAGAATCAGCTAATTATGTAACAAGCCATTCTGATGAGAATAAATTACAATCACGTAACAAGCCATTGTGAGGTTACAAATTATTGAAATGGTCAACCATTTGATGATAATGAATTACAATCATGTAACAAACCATTTTGAGCTTACAAATCACCGAATCGGTCAACCGTTCGATCAGAATCAATTACAATCATGTAACAAGCCATTCTGAGCTTACAATCACCAAAATGGTCAACCGTTCGATGAGAATCAGCTACAATCACAAGCCATTTGTAGCTTACAAATCACCAAATCAGTCAACTGTTTGATTAGAATCAATTAAAATCAGGTAAGAAGCCATTTGGAGCATACAAATCACCGAATCGGTTAAGCGTTTAATGAGAATCAGCTACAATCACGTAACAAGCCATTCTGAGCTTACAAATTATCGAATCGATCAACCGTTCGATCAGAATCAGCTAGAATCACGTAACAAGCCATTCTGAGCTTACAAATCACCGAATCAGTCAGCCACTCGATGAGAATCAACTACAATCATGTATAGAGCCATTCTGAGCATACAGATCACCAAAGCGGTGAACCGTTTGATGAGAATCAGCTACAATCACATAACAAACCATTCTTACGTTACAAATCATTGAATTGGTCAACCGTTCAATGAGAATCAATTACAATCATGTAACAAGCCATTGTGAGGTGCAAATTAGCCCAATTGGTCAACCGTTCAGTGTGAATCAACTACAATCACATAACAAGCTATTGTAAGCTTACAAATCACCAAATCCGTCAACCGTTCGATGAGAATCAGCTACGATAATGTAACAAGCCATTTTGAGCTTACAAATTACCAAATCGGTCAATCGTTCAATGAGAATCAATTACAATCATGTAACAAGCCATTGTGAGGTGACAAATTACTCGAATTGGTCAATCATTCGATGTGAATCAGCTACAATCATGTAACAAGCCATTCTGAGTTTACAAATTATTGAATCAATGAACCGTTCGATGAGAATCAGCTACAATCACGTAACAACCCATTCTGAGCTTACAAATCACTGAATCGGTCAATCATTTGATGACAATAAGCTACAATCATGTAACAAGCCGTTCTGAGCTTACAAATCATTGAATTGGTCAAGCGTTCGATGAGAATCAATAACAATCATGTAACAAGCCATTCAAAGCTTTCAAATCATAGAATCAAGCAACCGTTCGATGAGAATCAACTGCAATCACATAACAAGCCATTTTGAGCTTATAAATCACTGAATCAGTCAACCATTTGATCAGATTCAATTACAAATTACGTAACAAGTCATTTTGAGCTTACAAATTACTAAAATTGTCAATAGTTTGATGAGAATCAGCTAATTATGTAACAAGCCATTCTTATTAGAATAAATTAAAATCCCGTGACAAGCCATTGTGAGGTTATGAATTATCGAAATGGTCAACCATTCGATGAGAATGAATTACAATCATGTAACAAACCATTCTGAGCTTACAAATCACCGAATCAGTCAACCGTTCGATGAGAATCAGCTACAATCATGTAGCAAGCCATTTTGAGCTTACAAATCACTGAATTAGTCAACCATTCGATGAGAATCAATTACAATTAAGTAACAAGCCATTCTGAGCTTAAAAATCATCGAATCAGTCAATCGTTTGATGAGAATCAGCTAGAATCATATACCAAGTGATTTTGAGATTACAAATCACCGAATCAGTCAACTGTTTGATGATAACTAGCTACAATCACGTAACAAGCTATTATGAGTTTACAAATCACCTAATCGGTCAACCGTTCGATGAGAATCAGCTACAATCATGTAACAAGACATTATGAGCTTCCAAATTATTGAATTGGTCAACCATTCTATGAGAATTGGTCAACCATTTGATGAGAATCAATTACAATGATTTAACAACCCATTCTAAGCTTACAAATCACCGAGTTGGTCAATCGTTTGATGAGAATCAATTACAATCATGTAACAATCCATTCTGAGCTTACAAATTACCAAATCAGTTAACCGTTCGATGAGAATCAATTACAATCATGTAACAAGCCATTATGAGCTTACAAATCATGTAGCAAGCCATTCTAAGCTTACCTATCACCGCATCAATTTCGATGAGAATCAATAACAATTACATAACAAGCCATTCTGAGCTTACAAATCACTAAATCGGTCAATTGTTTGATGAGAATCAGCTACAATCATGTAACATGCCATTCTGAGCTTACAAATCCTCAAATCGATCAATCATTTGATGAGAATCACCTACAATCATGTAACAAGATATTCTGAGCTTACAAATCCCCGAATCGGTCAACCGTTCGATGAGAATCAATTATAATAACGTAAAAAGCCATTTTGAGATTACAAATCACCAAATTGGTCAACCGTTTGATGAGAATCAGCTGCAGTCACGTAACAAGTCATTTTAAGCTTACAAATCACCGAATCGGTTAACCGTTCAACCAGAATCAATTCTAATTAGGTAACAAGCCATTCTGAGCTTACAATCACCGATATGGTCAACCGTTTGATGAGAATTAGCTACAATCACGTAATAAGCCAATCTGAGCTTACAAATAACCAAATCGCTCAACCATATGATGAGAATCAATTACAATCATGTAAATAGCCATTCTAACCATACAAATCACTGAATCAGTCAACCATTCGATGAAAATCAATAACAATAACATACAAGCCATTCTAACCTTACAAATCATCGAATCGGTCAACTATTCGATGAGAATAGCTACAATCACGTAGCAAGCCATTTTGAGCTTATAAATCACGGAATCAGTCGAACTGTTCGATGAGAATCAGCTACAATCTCGTCACAAGGCATTCTGAGCTTACAATTCACTAAATCAGTCAACGATTTAATGAGAATCAACTACAATCAGGTACCAAGCCATTTTGAGCTTACAAATCACTGAATCGATCAACCGTTCAATGAGAATAAGCTACAATAATGCAACAAGCCATTTTGAGCTTACAAATCACTGAATCGGTGAATCATTCCATGAGAATCAGCTACAATCATGCAACAAGCCACTCTGAGCTTACAAATCATCAAATCAGTTAACCATTTGATGAGACTTAGCTACAATCACGTAACAAGTCATTTTGAGCTTACAAATCATTGAATTGGTCAACTGTTCGATATAATCAATTACAAGTATGTAACAAGTTATTCTGAGCTTACAAATCACCGAATCAGTCAACCGTTTGATGAGAATCAGCTACAATCATGTAACAAGTCATTTTGGACTTACAAATCATTGAATCGGTCAAACGTTCAATCAGGATCAATTACAATCATGTAACAAGCCATTCTGAGCTTACAAATCAATGAATTGGTAAACCGTTCGATGAGAATCAGCTATAATCACATAAGAAGCCATTCTGAGCTTACAAAGAACTGAAATGGTCAACTATTTGATGAGTATCAACTACAATCACGTAACAAGCCATTTTGAGCTTACAAATCATCGAATCGCTCAATCGTTCAATCAAAATCAATTACAATTACGTAACAAGCCATTATGAGCTTACAAATCATCGAAATAGTCAACTGTTTAATGAAAATCAGCTACAATCATGTAACAAGCCATTCTGAGTTTACAAATCACCAAATTGGTCAACTGTTAGATGAGAATCAGCTACAGTCACATAAGAAGAAGCCATTATGACCTTACAGATCACCGAATCGATCAACCTTTTGATAACAAACAGCTACAATTATGTAACAAGCTATTTTGAGCTTACAAATCACCAAATCGGTCAACCGTTCGATGAGTATCAGGTAAAATAACATAAAAAACCATTCTGAGCTTACAAATCACCGAATCAGTCAACCATTTGATAACAATCAATCACAATCATGTAACAAGCCATTCTGAGCTTACAAATCACTGAATCGGTCAACCGTTCACTGAGAATCAACTACAATAACTTAACAAGCCATTTTGAGCTTACAAATCACTGAATCGGTCAATCATTCAATGAGAATCAGCTACAATCATGTAACAAGCCATTCTGAGCTTACAAATAACTGAATCGGTCAACCGTTCGATAAGAATCAATCACAATCATGTAACAAGTGATTCTGAGCTTACAAATCACCGAATCGGTCAACCATTTGATGAGATTCAGCTACAATAACTTAAAAGGCCATTTTGAGCTTACAAATCATTGAATCAGTCAATCGTTTGATGAGAATCAGCTACAATCATGTAACAAGCCATTCTGAGTTTATAAATCATCGAATCAGTCAATCATTTGATGAGAATCAATTACAATCTCGTAACAAGCCGTTTTGAGCTCAAAACTCACTAAATTCATCAACCATTTGGTGAGAATTAGCTACAATCACGTAACAAGCCATTCTGAGTTTACAAATCACCGAATCAGTCAATCCTTTGATGAGAATCAATTACAATCTCGTAACAAGCCATTCTGAGCTTACAAATCATCGAATCGATCAGAACCATTTGGTGACAATCAGCTACAATCACGTTACAAGGCATTTGAGCTTAAAAATGACTAAATCGGTCAACCATTCGATGAGAATCAACTACAATCATGTAACAAGTCATTTTGAGTTTACAAATTACTAAATTAGTCAACCGTTCAATGAGAATCAGCTACAATCACGTAACAAGCTATTCTAAGCTACAAATCACACAATCGATCAACTGTTCGATGAGAATCAGCTATAATTACATTAACAAGCCATTCTGACCTCAAAAATCACTGAATAGGTGAACCGTTCGATGAAAATCAGCTACAATCATGTAACAAGCCATTCTGACCTTACAAATCATCGAATCAATCAATCGTTCAATGAGAAACATCTACAATGATGTAACAAGCCATTTTGAGCTTACAAATCACCAAATCGGTCAACCATTTGATGAGAATTAATTACAATCACGTGACAAGCCATTCTGAGCTACAATCACGTAACAAGCTATTCTGAGCTTACAAATCACCAAATCGGTCAACCGTTTGATGAGAATAAATTATAATAACATAGCAAGCCATTATGAGCTTACAAATCACCAAATCGGTCAACCGTTCGATGAGAATCAATAACAATCACATAACAAGCTATTCTGAGCTTACAAATCACCGAATCGATCAACCGTTTAATAAGAATAAGCTACAATCATGTAACAAGTCATTTTGAGCTTACAAATCACCGAATTGGTCAACCGTTTGATCAGAATCAATTACATTTATGTAACAAGTCATTCTGAGCTTACAAATCTCTGAAATGGTCAACCGTTTGATGAGAATCAACTACAATAATGTAACCAGCCATTCTAAGCTTACAAATTACTGAATTGGTCAACTATTCGATGAGAATCAGCTATAATCACATAACTTTATTTTCAGCTTACAAATCATCGAATCGGTCAATCGTTCAACGAGAATCAGCTACAATCACATAACAAGCCATTTTAAACTTACAAATCATCGAATCGGTCAACCTTTCGATCAGAATCAAATACAATTAGGTAAGAAGTCATTCTGAGCTTACAAATCACCAAAATGGTCAACCATTCGATGAGAATGAATTAAATTCATGTAACAAACCATTCTGAGCTGACAAATCACTGAATCGGTTAACCGTTCGATGAGAATCAGCTACAATCATGTAGCAAGCCATTTTGAGCTTACAAATCACTAAATCGATCAACCATTCGATGAGAATCAATTACAATTATGTAACAAGCCATTCTGAGCTTAAAAATCACTGAATCAGTCAACTGTTTGATGAGAATCAGCTACAATCACGTACTAAGCCATTCTAAGCTTACAATCATGTAACAAGCCATTCTGAGCTTACAAATTACCAAATCAGTCAACCATTCAGTGAGAATCTGCTACAATCACATAACAAGCCATTCTAAGCTTACCTATCACCCCATCGGTCAACTGTTCGATGAGAATCAATAACAATCACGTAACAAGCCATTCTGAGTTTTAAAATCATCGAATCGTTCAACCGTTTAATCAGAATCAACTATAATCGCATAACAAGCCATTTTGAGATTACAAATCACTGAATCAGTCAATCGTTCGATCAAAATTAATTACAATCAATTACAAATCACTGAATCGGTCAACCATTCGATGAGAATCAGCTAGGATCATGTAACAAGCCATTCTTTGCGTACAAATTACCGAATCGGTCAACTGTTCGATGAGAGTCACCTACAATCATGTAACAAGCCATTATGAGCTTACAAATCACTTAATCGGATAACCATTCGATGAGAATCAGCTACAATCATGTAACAAGCTATTTTGAGCTTGCAAATCACTGAATCGATCAACCGTTCGATGATAATAACCTACAATCACGTAACAAGCCATTTTGAGCTTAGAAATCACCAAATAGGTCAACCATTTAATGAGAATAAATTACAATCAATTACAAATCATCAAATTGGCCAACCGTTCGATGAGAATTAGCTACAATTACATAACAAGCCATTCTGAGATTACAAATCACTGAATCGATCAATTGTTCGATGAGAATCAGCTACAATCACCTAACAAGCCATTCTGAGCTTCCAAATCGCTGAATCGGTCAACCATTCGATGAAAATCAATTACAATCTAATAACAAGCCACTCTGAGCTTATAAATCACTGAATCAGTCAACCATTCGATGAGAGTATGCTACAATTTTACGTAAAAAGTTATTATGAGCTTACAAATCACTGAATCTATCAACTGTTTGATGAGAAACAATTACCATCATTTAACAAGCCATTTTGAGCTTACAAATCACCGAATCGATTAAACGTAAGGTCATAATCAATTACAATCATGTAACAAGCCATTATGAGCTTAAAAATCACTGAATCGGTCAACCCTTCGATGATAATAAGCTACATTCATGTAACAAGCCATTATGAGCTTACATATCATCGAATCGGTCAACCATTCGATGAAAATCAATTACAATCATGTAACAAGCCATTCTAAGCTTACAAATCACTGAATCTATCAACTGTTTGATGAGAATCAACTACAATCACGTAACAAGCCAGTATGAGCTTACAAATCACTAAATTGGTGAACTGTTTGATGAGAATCAGCTACAATCATGTAACAAGTCATTCTAAGCTTACAAATCACTGAAGCGATCAACTGTTCGATGAGAACCAACCACAATCACGTAACAAGCCATTCTGAGCTTATAAATCATGGAATCGGTCAACCGTTTCATGAGAATCAACTACAATCATGTAACAAGCCATTTTGAGCTGACAAATCATCGAATCAATCAACTGTTCAATGAGAATCAATTAAAATCACATAACAAGCTATTATGAGCTTACAAATCACTGAATCAAACAACCATTTGATGAGAATCAGCTACAATCATGTAAAAAGCCATTCTGAGCATACAAATCACCGAATAAGTCAATCGTTCAGTGAGAATCAGCTATAATCACGTAACAAGCCATTCTGAGCTTACAAATGATCAAATCGTTCAATCGCTAGATTAGAATTAGGTACAATCACATAACAAGCCATTCTGAGCTTAAAAATCAACAAATCGGTCAACCATTTGATGAGAATTAGATACAATCATGTAACAAGCTATTTTAAGCTTACAAATCACCAAATTAGTCAATCATTCGATGAGAGTCAATTAAAATCATGTAACAAGCCATTCTGAGTATACAAATCATTGAATCGGTCAACCGCTCGATGAAAATCAGCTACAGTCACGTAACAAGCCATTCTAAGCTTGCAAATCATTGAATTGGTCAACCGTTTGATGAGAATCAGCTACAATCACGTAAAAAGTTGTTTTGAGCTTAGAAATCACTGAATCGGTGAACTGTTCAATGAGAATCAATTACAATCATGTAACAAGCCATTTTGACCTTACAAATCATTGAATAAGTCAACCGTTCGATGAGAATCAGCTACACTCACATAACAAGCCATTCTCAGGTTAGAAATTACCAAATAGGTGAACCGTTTGATGAGGATCAGCTACATGACAAGTGATTCTGAGCTTACAAATCACCGAATCGGTCAACAATTCAATTAGAGTCAGCTACAATTTTATGTAACAAGCTATTCTGAGCTTACAGATCACTGAATCGGTCAATCATTTGATGAGAATCAATTACAATCACGTAACAAGACATTCTGAGCTTAGAAATCACCGAATCGGTCAACCATTTGATGAGAATCACCTACAATAATGTAAGTGGCATTCTGAGCTTACAAATAACCAAATCGATTAACCATTCGATGACAATCAATTAAAATCACGTAACGAGCCATTCTAAGCTTAGAAATCAATGAATCTATCAACCGTTCGATGAGAATCAATTACAATCATGTAACAAGCCATTATGAGCTTACAAATCACCAAATCGATCAACCATTTGATGAGAATCAATTACAATTACGTAACAAACCATCCTGACCTTACAAATTACCGAATCGGTCAATCATTCAATGAGAATCAATTACAGTCATGTAAAAGCCATTCCTAGCTTACAAATCACCAAATTTGTCAACCGTTCGATAAGAATCAGCTACAATCACATAACAAGCCCTTTTGAGCTTACAAATCATCGAATTAGTCAACTATTCGATGAGAATCATTCACATAACAAGCCATTATGAGATTACAAATCACTGAATCGATCACCGAATCAAGCTATTATGAGCTTACAAATCATCAAATCAATGAGAATTGGCTATAATAACAAACAAGCCATTCTAAGCTTACAAATCACCGAATCGGTTAACTGCTTGATGAGAATCAACTACAATCATGTAATAAGCCATTCTGAGCTTACAAATTATCGAATCAGTCAACAGTTTAATGAGAATCAATTAAAATAACATAACAAGCCATTCTAAGCTTAAAAATCACCGAATCGGTCACACGTTCGATGAGAATCAGCTACAATCACCTAACAAGTCATTTTTAGCTTAGAATTAACTGAATCAGTTAATTATTTAATAAGAATCAACTACAATCACGTAACAAGCCATTTTGAACTTACAAATCATTGAATTGGTCAACTGTTCGATGAAAATCAATTACAATCACGTAACAAGCCATTCTGAGGTTACAAATCACCGAATTGGTCAACTGTTCAATAATAATCAGCTACAATCATGTAACAAGCTATTATGAGCTTAAAAATCACTGAATCAGTCAACTGTTCGATGAGAATCAGCCACAATGTGGGAAAAAGTCATTCTGAGCTTACAAATCACCAAATCGGTCTACCATTCCATGAGAATGAGCTAGAATCACGTAACAACCCATTTTGAGCTTACAAATCAATGAATCGGTCAACCGTATGATGAGAATCAATTACAATCATGTAACAAGCCACTCTAAGCTTACAAATCACTGAATCTATCAACCCTTTGGTGAGAATCAATTACAATCATGTAAGAAGCCATTATGAGCTTACAAATCACCGTATTGATCAACCATTCGATTAGAATCAATTACAATCACGTAATAAGCCATTTTGAGCATACAAATCATCGAATCAGTGAATCGTTCAACGAGACTCAGCTACAATTAGGTAACAAGCAATTCTGAGCTTACAAATCACCGAGTCAGTCAACTGTTCAATATTAACTTATTAAAATCACATAACAAGCCATTTTGAGCTTACAAATCACCGAATCGGTCAACCGTTCAATGAGCATCATTTACAATCACGTAACAACCCATTCTAAGCTTACAAATTGCCAAATCGGTCAACGGTTCGATGAGAATAAGCTACAATCACGTAACAAGCTATTTTGACCTTACAAATCACTGAGTTGGTCAACCGTTTGATGAGAATCAGCTACAATCATGTAACAAGCTATTCTGAGCTTAAAAATCACTGAATCGGTCAACTGTTCGATGAGAATCAGCTACAATCACTTAGAAAAGCCATTCTGAGCTTAGAAATCACCAAGTCGATCAATCGTTGGATGAGAATAAGCTACAATCATGTAACAAGCCATTTTGAGCTTACCAATCACTAAATCGGTCAATCATTCGACGAGAATCAGATACAATCACGTAACAAACCATTCTGAGCTTACAAAATACTAAATCAATCAACCGTTCAATGCGATCAGCTACAATCACCTAACAAGCCATTCTGAGCTTACGAATTACCAAATCAGTCAACCGTTCAATGAGAATCAGCTACAATCACGTAACAAGCCATTCTAACCTTACAAATCACTGAATTAGTCAACCATTCCATGAGAATCGGCTACAATCACGTAATAAGCTATTCTGAGCTTACAAATCACCGAATCGGTCAACCACTCCATGACAATCCATTACAATCACGTAACAAGTCATTCTGTGCTTCCAAATACCCAATCAGTCAATTGTTTGATTAGAATCAATAACAATCACAAAACAAGCCTTTCTAAGCTTACAAATCATCGAATTGATCAACCATTTGATGAGAATCAATTACAATCACGTAACAAGTCATTCTAAGCTTACATATCACCCAATCGGTCAACCGTTCGATGAGAATCAATTACAATCGCGTAACAAGCCATTCTAAGCTTACAAATCATCGAATTGGTCAACCATTCGATGAGAATCAACTACAATCACTTAACAAGTCATTTTGAGCTTACAAATCACCGAATCGATCAACAGTTGGATGAGAATAAGCTACAATCACTTATCAAGTGATTCTGAGCTTACAAATCACCGAATTGGTCAATTATTCGATGATAATCAATTACAATCACATAACACGCCATTCTAAGCTTACAAATCACTGAATCGGGCAACCGTTCGATGAGAATCAGTTACAATCACATAACAACCCATTATGAGCTTACAAATTACTGAATCGTTCAATCGTACGATGAGAATCAGCCACAATCACCTACGAAGCTATTCTAAGCTTACAAATCACTGAATCAGGCAATCGTTGAATCAGAATCAATTAATATCACATCTATTCTAAGCTTACAAATCATGAAATTGGTCAACTGTTCGATGAGAATCAGCTACAATCACGTAACAAGCCATTTTGAGCTTAAAAATCACAGAATCGGTCAACTGTTCGATGAGAGTCAATTACAATCACATAACAAGCCATTCTAAGCTTACAAATCACTGAATCGGTCAACCGTTCGATTAGAATTAATTACAATCATGTAACAAGCCATTCTGAACTTACAAATCCCCAAATCTGTCAACTGTTTGATGAGAATTAGCTACAATCATGGAACAAGTGATTTGAGCTTACAAATCACCGAATCGGTCAACAGTTTAATGAGAATCAATTACAATCACGTAACAAGCCATTCTGAGCTTACATATCACGAAATTAGTCAATCGATTAGAATCAATAACAATCACATAACAAGCCATTTTCAGCTTACAAATCACCAAATGGGTCAACCATTCCATGAGAAATAGGTAGAATCACGTAACAAGCGATTTTGAGCTTGCAAATCACTGAATAAGTCAACGGTTTGATGAGAATCAATTACAATCACGTAACAAGCCATTCTGAGCTTACAAATCAGCGACTCGATCAACTGTTTGATGAGAATTCATTACAATCACATAACAAGCCATTTTGAGCTTCCCAATAACTGAATCAGTCAACTGTTCGATGAGAATTAGTTATAATCATGTAACAACCCATTTTGAGCTTAAAAATCACCAAATCGGTCAATCGTTCGATGAGAATCAGCTACAATCACTTAACAAGTCATTTTGAGCTTACAAATCACTGAATCGATGATTTGTAAGCTCAAAATGGCTTGTTATGTGATTGTAATTAATTCTCATCAAACGGTTGACTGATTCGGTGATTTGTAAGCTTAGAATTGCTTGTTACATAATTGTAATTAATTCTCATCGAACAGTTGACCAATTTGGTGATTTGTAATCTCAAAATTGCTTGTTATGTGATTGTAGCTGATTCTCATCGAATGACTAAGTGATTCTATGATTTGTAGGCTCATAATAGCTTGTTACATGATTGCAATTGACTCTCATCGAACGATTGACTGACTCAATGATTTATAAGCTCAAAATGGCTTGTTACGTGATTGTAGCTGATTCTCATCGAACGGTTGACTGATTCGATGATTTGCAAACTCAAAATGGCTTGTTATGTGATTGTAGCTGAATCTCATCGAATGGTTGACCAATTCAATGATTTGTAAGCTCATAATGGCTTGTGACATGATTGCAATTGATTCTCATCGAATGGTCAACCGATTCGGTGATTTGTAAATGGCTTGTTATGTGATTGTAGCTAATTCTCATCGAACGGTTCACCTATTCGGTGATTTGTAAGCTCTGAATGGCTTGTTACTGAATTGTAGGTGATTTTTATCGAACGGTTGACCAATTCGATGATTTGTAAGCTTAGAATGGCTTGTTACGTCATTGTAAGTAATTCTCATTGAACGGTTGACCGATTCATTGATTTCTAAGCTCAGAATGGCTTGTTATGTGATTGTAGTTAATTCTTATCGAATGGTTCACCGATTCAGTGATTTGTTAGCTGAAAATGGCTTGTTACATGATTGTAGCTGATTCTCATCGAATGGTTCCCCGATTCGGTGATTTGTAAGCTCAGGATGGCTAGTTACATTATTATAGCTTATTCTCATCGAACGGTTCATCGCTTTGAAGATTTGTAAGCTCAGAATGGCTTGTTACGTGATTCTAGCTGATTCTCATAGAATGGTTAACCAATTCAGTGATTTATAAGCTTAGAATGGCTTGTTATGTGATTGTAGCTGGTTCTCATCGATCGGTTGATCAATTTAATGATTTGTAAGCTTGGAATGGCTTGTTACGTGATTGTAGTTTATTCTCATCGAACGGTTCACCCATTAGATGATTTGTAATCTCCTAATAGCTTGTTATGTGATTTTAATCAATTCTCATCGAAAAGTTGACCGATTTGGTGATTTGTAAGCTCGAATGTTTTGTTACGTGATTGTAGATGATTAACATCAAATGGTTGACCAATTCCATGATTTGTAAGCTCAGAATGGCATGTTAAGTGATTGTAGTTGATTCTCAGCGAACGGTTGACCGATTCGGTGATTTGTAAGCTTAGAATGGCCTGTTACATGATTGCAGCTGATTCTCATCGAACGGTTCATCGATTCAGTGATTTGCAAGCTCATATATACTTGTTAGGTGATTGTAGCTTAATCTCATCAATTGGTTGACTGATTCAGTGATTTGTAAGCTCAGAATGGCTTGTTATGTGATTGTAGCTGATTCTCACCGAACGGTTAATTGATTCGATGATTTATAACCTCAAACTGGCTTGTTATGTGATTCTAATGGATTCTCATCGAACGTTTTACTGATTCACTGATTTGTAAGCTTAGAATTGCTTGTTACATGATTGTAATTGATTCTCATCGAACTATTGACCGATTCGATGATTTGTAAGCTTAGAATGGCTTGTTGCATTATTGTAGTTGATTCTCATCAAGCAGTTGATCGATTCAGTAATTTGTAAGTTCATAATGGCTTGTTACATGATTGTAATTGTTTCTCATCAAATGGTTCACTAATTCAATGATTTGTAAGCTCAGAATGGCTTGTTACGTGATTGTAGTTGATTCTCATCAAACGGTTGACCGATTCACTAATTTGTAAGCTTAGAAAGACTAGTTAAGTGATTGTAGCTGACTCTCATCAAAAGGTTGACCGATTCGGTGATTTGTAAGCTCAGAATAGCTTGTTACGTGATTGTAGTTGATTCTCATCGAACGGTTGACTGATTTAGTGATTTGTAATCTCAAAATGACTTATTAGGTGATTGTAGCTGATTCTCATCAATTGGTTGATTAATTTGGTGATTTGTAAGCTCAAAATGGCTTGTTACGTGATTGTAGTTGATTCACACAGAAAAGTTGACTGATTCAGTGATTTGTAAGCTCAAGATGGCTTGTTATGTGATTGTAATTTATTCTCATCAAACAGTTGACTGATTCGGTGATTTGTAAGCTTAGAATTTCTTGTTACATTTAATTGATTCTCATCGAACAGTTGACCAATTTGGTGATTTATAAGCTCAGAATAGTTTGTTACGTGATTGTAGCTGAGTCTGATACGATGGTTCACCGATTTGGTGATTTGTAAGCTCAGAATGGCTTGTTACTTCATTGTAGCTGATTCACATCGAACAATTGGCCAATTTGGTGAATTTTAAGCTTAGAATGGCTTGCTACATGATTGTAGTTGATTCTCATCGAACGATTGACCGATTTGGTGATTTGTAAGCTCAGAATGGCTTGTTACATGATTGTAGTTGATTCTCGTTGAACGGGTGATCAATTCAGTGCTTTGTCAGCTCATAATGGCTTGTTACATGATTATAGCTGACTCTCATCAAACGGTTGATCGATTTGATGATTTGCAAGCTAACAATGGCTTGTTACGTGATTGTAGTTGACTCTCATCAAACGGTTGACCGATTCAATGATTTGTAAGCTTAGAATGGCTTATGACATGATTGCAATTGATTCTCATCGAACGGTCGACCGATTCAGTAATTTGTAAGCCCAAAATGGCTTGTTATGTGATTGTAGGTGATACTAATTGAATGGTTCACCAATTCAGTGATTTGTAGGTTCAGAATAGCTTGTTACGTGATTGTAGCTGATTCTCATCGAATGGTTGACCGATTCAGTGATTTGTAAGCTCAAAATGGCTTATTACGTGATTGTAGCTAATTCTTATCGAACGGTTGACTGATTCGGTGATTTGTAAGCTCATAATGACTTGTTACATGATTTTAATTGATTCTCATCAAATGATTGATCGATTCGATGATTTGTAAGCTCAGAATGGCTTGTTACATAAATGTAGGTGATTCTCATCGAACGGTTGACTAATTCAGTGCTATGCAAGCTTAGAATGGCTTCTTACATGATTCTAGCTGATTCTCATCAAACGGTTGACCGATTCGATGATTTGTAATCTCAGACTGGTTTGTTTCATGATTGTAATTGATTCTCATCGAACAGTTGACCGAGTCGGTGATTTATGAGCTCAGAATGGGTTGTTACGTGATTGTAGCTCATTCTCATCGAACGGTTGACCGATTCAATAATTTGTAAGCTCAGAATGGCTTGTTACATGATTGTAGCTGATTCTCATCGAACGGTTGATTGATTCGATGATTTGTAAGTTCAAAAAGGCTTGTTATGTGATTATAGTTGATTCTGATCTAATGGTTGACCAATTCAATGATTTGTAAGCTTGAATGGCTTGTTATGTGATTGTAGTTTATTCTCATAATATGGTTGACCAATTCGGTGATTTGTAAGCTCAGAATGACTTGTTACGTGATTGTAGCTAATTCTCATCGAACGGTTGACCAATTCGGTTGTTTGTAAGCTCATAATGGTTTGTTACGTGATTGTAGCTTATTTTCATCGAACGGTTGACTGATTCGGTGATTTGTAAGCTCAAAAAGGCTTGTTATGTGATTATAGTTGTTTCTCATCTAACAGTTGACCGATTTAGTGATTTGTAAGCTCTGAATGGTTTGTTAAATGATTGTAGCTGATTCTCATCAAACAGTTGACTGATTCGGTGATTTGTAAGCTCAAAATGGCTTGTTACATGATTGTAATTGATTCTCATTGAATGGTTGACTAATTTGGTGATTTGTAAGCTCAGAATGGCTTGTTACGTAATTGTAATTGATTCTCATCGAATGGTTTAACAATTCATTGATTTGTAAGCTCAAAATGGCTTGTTACGTGATTGTAATTTATTCTAATCAAACAATTGACCGATTCGGTGATTTGTAAGCTCAGAATGGCTTGTTACATGATTGTAGCTGATTCTCATCAAACGGTTGACTGATTCAGTGATTTGTAAACTCACAATGGCTTGTTACGTGATTGTAGCTGATTCTCATTGAACGTTGGACTGATTCAGTGATTGGTGAGCTCATAATGGCTTGTTAGGTGATTGTAGCTAATTGTCATCTAATGGTTGACCGATTCAGTGATTTGTAAGCTCAGAATGGCTAGTTACGTGATTATAGTTGATTCTCATCAATCGGTTGATCGATTCGATGCTTTGGAAGCTTAGAATGGCTTGTTACATGATTGTAATTGATTTTTATTGAATGGTTGACCGATTTGGTGATTTGTAAACTCAAAATAGCTCTTTACATGATTGTAATTGATTCTCATCGAATGGTTGACCGATTCACTAATTGATAAGTTTATAATGGCTTATTACGTGATTGTTGCTGATTCTCATCAAATAGTTGACCGATTCAATGATTTGTAAGCTCAAAATGGCTTAATACGTGATTTTAATTTATTCTCATCGAATGCTTGACTGATTCAGTGATTTTTAAGATCAGAATGCTTTGTTACATGATTGTACTTGATTCACATTGAATGGTTGACCAATTCGGTGAATTGTAAGCTTAAAATGGCTTGTTATGTGATTGTAATTGATTCTCTCTGAATAGTTGACCAATTCGGTGATTTGTAAGCTCAGAATAGCTAGTTACATGATTGTAGTTGATTCTCATCAAACGGTTGACCGATTCAATGATTTGTAAGCTCAGAATGGCTTAATACGTGATTTTAATTGATTCTCATCGAATGCTTAACCGATTCAATGATTTGTAAGCTCAGAATGGCTTTTTACATGATTGTAGGTGATTCTCATCGAAGGGTTCATGGATTTGATCATTTGTAAGCTCAGAATGGCTTGTTACTTGATTGTAGCTTATTCTCATCAAACAGGTGAATGATTCGGTGATTTGTAAGTTCAGAATGGCTTGTTACATGATTATGGCTGATTCTCATCAAACGGTTGACCGATTCGATGATTTGTAACCTCAGAATGGCTTGTTACGTTATTGTAGCTGATTCTAATCGAACGGTTGACTAATTCAGTGATTTAGCTCATAATGGCTTATTACATGATTGTAGCTGATTCTCATCCAACGGTCGACCGATTCAGTGATTTGTAAGCTCAAAATGGCTTCTTACTTGATTGTAATTGATTATTATCAAATGGTTGACCAATTCGGTGATTTTTAAGCTCATAATTGTAGCTTACATGATTGTAGCTGATTCTCACCAAACGGTTGACCGATTCATCGATTTGTCAGCTCAAAATGACCATTTATGTGATTGTAATTGATTCTCATCGAACAGTTGACCGATTTATGTATTTTTAAGCTCAGAATGGCTTGTTACATGATTGTAGCTGATTCTCACTGAACGGTTGACTGATTCGGTGATTTGTAAGCTCATAATGGCTTGTTACTTCATTGTAATTGATTCTCATCGAACAGTTGACTGATTCGGTGATTTGTAAGCTCATAATGGTTTGTTACGTGATAGTAGCTGATTCTCATCGAACAGTTGACCGATTCGGTGATTTGTAAGCTTAGAATGACTTTTTACGTGATTGTAGCTTATTCTCATCGAATGGTTGACCGATTCGGTCATTTAGAAGCTCAAAATGGCTTGTTACGTCATTGTAATTGATTCTCATCGAACGGTTGACCGATTCAGTTATTTGTAAGCTCAGAATGGCTTTTATGATTGTAACTTATTCTCATCGAACAGTTGACCAATTCAGTGGTTTGTAGCTCAGAATGGCTTGTTACCTGATTGTACTTGATTCTCATCAAATAGTTGACTGATTCAGTGATTTGAAAACTTAGAATGGCTTGTTACCAGAATGTAATATTTTCTCATCAAACGGTTAATCGATTCAATGATTTGTAAGCTCAGAATGGCTTGTTACATGATTGTAGTTGATTCTCATCAAACGGTTGACTGATTCGGTGATTTGTAAGCTAATAATGGCTTGTTACGTGATTATAATTGATTCTCATCGAATGGTTGTCCGATTCGATGATTTGTAAGCTCAAAAAGACTTATTACGTGATTGTAATTGATTCTCATTGAACGGTTGACCGATTCAGTGATTTTTAAGCTAAAAAATGGCTTGTCACGTGATTGTAGCTGATTCTCACAAAACAATTGATCGATTCAATGATTTGTATGTTTAGAATGGCTTGTTACGTGATTGTAATTGATTCTCATCGAACAGTTGACCAATTTGGTTATGTGTAAGCTCAAAATGGTTTGTTATGTTATTGTAGCCGATTCTCATCAAACGATTAACTGATTTGGTGATTTGTAAGCTCAGAATGGCTTGTTACGTGATTGTAGTCGATTCTCATCGAATGGCTGAGCGATTCCATGATTTGTAGGCTCAAAATGGCCTTTTACGTGATTGTAATTGATTCTCATCGAACGATTAATAGATTCGGTGAATCATCCCTCTAGTATTAGGATGAATACATAGATCATGAAATAGGCCGATAGAATAGTAGGGCGGTGGGAGCGCTTCTGGTTTGATATGATATCAATAGCTATAGCGGTTTTTCCAAGCTCAGAATGGGTTATTAAGTGATTGTAGTTGATTCTCATCGAACGGTTGACTGATTCGATGATTTGTAAGGTCAGAATGGCCTGTTACATGATTGTAGTTGATTCTCATCGAATGGTTAACCGATTCAGCGATTTCTAAGCTCAAATATACTTGTTAGGTGATTGTAGCTGATTCTCATCAATTGGTTGACTGATTTAGTGATTTGTAAGCTCAAAATGGCTTGTTACGTGATTGTAGCTGATTCTCACCGAACAATTAATTGATTTAGTGATTTGTAAGCTAAGAATGGCTTGTTATGTGATTGTAATTGATTCTCATTGAACGGTTGATTGATTCGGTGATTTGTAAGCTCAGAATTGCTTATTACATGATTGTAACTGATTCTCATCGAACAGTTGACCAATTTAGTGATTTTTAAGCTCAAAATTGTTTGTTATGTGATTGTAGTTGATTCTCATCGAACGATTGAATGATTTGGTGATTTGTAAGCTTAGAATGGCTTATTACGTGATTGTAGCTGATTCTCATCAAACCCAATGGCTTGTTACATGATTGTAATTGATTCTCATCAAATGATTGACAAATTCAATGATTTATAAGCTCAAAATAGCTTGTTACGTGATTGTAGCTGATTCTGATCCAACGACTCATTGATTTGAGGATTTGTAACCTCATAATGGCTTGTTACTTGACTGTAGTTGATTCTCACCAAACAGTTGACCTATTTGGTGAATTGTAAGCTCATAATGGCTTGTTACATGATTGTAGCTGATTCTCATCAAACGGTTGACCGATTAGGTGATTTGTAAGGTCAGAATGGCTTGTTACATGATTGTAATTGATTCTCATCGAACGGTTGATCGATTCGATGATTTGTAAACTCATAATGGCTTGTTACGTGATTGTAGCTGATTCTCATCGAACGGTTGACCAATTCGATGATTTGTAAGCTAACAATGGCTTGTTACGTGATTGTAGCTAAATCTCATCGAACGGTTAACTGATTCAATGATTTGTAAGCTCAAAATGGCTTGTTACGTGATTGGAATTGATTTTCATCAAATGGTCAACCGATTCAGTAATTTGTAAGCTCAAAATGGCTTGTCATGTGATTGTAGGTGATTCTAATCAAACAGTTCATCAATTCGGTGATTTTTAAGCTCGAAATGGCTTGTTACGTGATTGTAATGCAGTATAAGGTGTCCATATCAAGATGTACATAGAAAGAGAAAGTGGAGTCAGCTAGGGCGGAATAACCTAGAGTGGGTCCATATCCAATGCTATAACCTGTTGATTCACTAGCACCAGAGGCATATAGAGTAGCCATAGAAGCAAAACCTGTAGGCCAATCAGTAGCAAATCTAGTCCAAAATACCATTAGCTAATTCTCATCGAACGGTTGACTGATTCGGTGATTTGTAAACTCATAATGGCTTTTTACGTATTTTTAATTGATTCTCATCAAACGGTTGACTGATTCGATAATTTGTAAGCTCAAAATGGCTTGTTACGTAATTGTAGATGATTCTCATTGAACAGTTGACCGATTCAGTGCTTTGTAAGCTTAGAATGGCTTGTTACATGATTGTAGTTGATTCTCATCGAACAGTTGACCAAATCAGTGATTTGCAAGCTCAGAATGGTTTGTTATGTGATTGTAATTGATTCTCATTGAATAGTTGACCGATTCAATGATTTGTAAGCTCATAATGGTTTGTTACGTGATTGTAGCTGATTTTCATCGAATGGTTAACCGATTCAATGATTTGTAAGCTCAAAATGGCTTGTTATGTGATTGTAGCTGATTCTCATCGAACGGTTGACTAATTTGATGATTTGTATGCTCAAAAAGGCTTGTTATGTGATTATAGCTGATTCTTATCTAACGATTGACCGATTCAGTGATTTGTAAACTTTGAATGGTTTGTTAAATGATTGTAGCTGATTCTCATGAAACAATTGACTGATTCGATGATTTGTAAGCTCAAAATAGATTGTTACATGATTCTGGATGATTCTCATTAATCGATTGACCGATTTGGTAATTGGGAACGTCAGAATGGCTTTTTATGTGATTGTAGTTGATTCTAATCGAACAGTTGACTGATTCGGTGATTTGTAAGCTCAGTTACATGATTGTAATTGATTCTCATCAAACGGTTGACCAATTCGATGATTTGTAAGCTCATAATTGCTTGTTACATAATTGTAATTGATTCTCATCGAACGGTTTAGCAATTCATTGATTTGTAAGCTCAAAATGGCTTATTACGTGATTGTAATTTATTCTCATCAAATGCTTGACCGATTCGGTGATTTGTAAGCTCAAAATAGCTTGTTACATTATTGTAGTTGATTCTCATCAAACGGTTGACCAATTCGGTGATTTGTAAGCTCAAAATGGATTGTTACGTGATTGTAGCTGATTGTCATTAAACGGTTGACCGATTTGGTTATTTGTAAGCTCAGAATGGCTTGTTACATGATTATAGCTGATTCTAACCAAATGGTTGACCAATTTAATGATTTGTAAGCTCAGAATGGATTGTTACATGATTTTAATTGATTCTCATCGAACGGTTGATCGATTCAATGATTTGTAAGCTTAAAATGGCTTGTTACGTGATTGTAATTGATTCTCATCAAACAGTTGATGAATTCAGATATTTGTCTCATAATGGCTTTTACTTGATTGGAGCTGATTCTCATTAAACGGTTGACTAATTCGATGATTTGTAAGCTCATAAGTGGTTGTTACGTGATTGTAGTTGATTCTAATCAAACAGTGGACCGATTCGGTGAGTTGTAAGCTCATAATGACCTTTTACATGTTTGTAGCTGATTCTCATCCAATGGTTGTCTGATTCAGTGATTTGTAAGCTCAAAATGGCTTGTTACATGATTGTAGCTGATTCTCATCGAACAGTTGACCTATTCAGTGAATTGTAGCTGATTCTTATCAAATAGTTGACCGATTCTGTGATTTGTAAGCTTAGAACGGCTTGTTACATGATTATAATTGATTCTCATCAAACAGTTGACTAATTTGGTCATTTTTAAGCTTAGAATGGATTGTCATGTGATTGCAGTTGATTCTCATCGTACGGTTAACCGATTCTATGATTTGTAAGCTTAGAATGGCTTGTCACGTAATTATAGCTCAGAATGGTTTATTACGTGATTGTAGATGATTCTTATCAAATGGTTGATCGATTCCGTGATTTGTAAGCTGAGAACGACTTGTTACGTGATTGTAGCTAATTCTCATGACTTGTTACGTGATTGTAGCTAATTCTCATTGAACAGTTGATCGATTCGGTTAATTGTTAGCCTAGAATGGCTTGTTACATGATTGTAATTATTTCTCATGTAACGGTTGACCGATTTGGTTATTTGTAAGCTTAGAATGGTTTGTTACGTCATTGTAGCTGATTCTCATCGAATGGTTGACCGATTCATTGATTTGTAAGCTTAGAATGGCTTGACATGATTGTAGCTGATTCTCATCAAATAGTTGACCGATTTGGTGATTTGTAAGCTTTGAATGGCTTGTTATGTGATTGTAGGTGATTCTCATCGAATGATTGATTGATTCATTGATTTGTAAGTTCAAAATGGCTTGTTACATGATTGTAGCTGATTCTAATCAAATGGTTGATTGATTCGGTGATTTGTAAGCTCATAATGGCTTGTTATGCGATTGTAGTTGATTCTCATCAAACGATTGATCGATTCGGTGATTTGTAAGTTTAGAATGGCATTTTAGGTGATTGAAGTTGATTCTCATCGAACGGTTGACCGATTCGGTAATTTATAATAGCTTGTTACGTGATTGTAGCTGATTGTTATCGAACAGTTCACCAATTCGGTGAATTGTAACCTCAAAATGACTTGTTTCATGATTGTAGCTGATTCTCATTAAACAAATGACCGATTCGGTGATTTGTAAGTTTAGAATGGCTTGTTACATGATTCTAGCTGATTCTTTTCAAACAGTTGATTGATTGGGTGATTTATAAGCTCAGAATGGCTTGTTATGTTATTGTAGCTGATTCTCATCGAACGGTTGACTGATTCGGTGATTTGTAAGTTCAGAATGGCTTGTTACATGATTCTAGCTAATTCTCATCGAATGGTTGATTGATTTGGTGATTTGTAAATTCAGAATAGCTTGTTACGTGATTGTAGCTTATTTTCACCGAACGGTTGACCGATTCAGTGCTTTGTAAGTTGACAATGGCTTTTTACATGATTGTAGCTAATGCTCATGAAATGGTTGATTGATTCGGTGATTTGTTAGCTCAGAATGGCTTGTTACGTGATTTTAGTTGATTCTCATCAAATGGTTGACCGATTCAATGATTTATAACCTTAGAATGGCTTGTTACATGATTGTAGCTTATTTTCATTAAGAGGCTGACTGAGTCGATGATTTGTAAGCTCAGAATGGCTTGTTACATGATTGTAGTTGATTCTCACTGAACGGTTGACCGATTCAATGGTTTGTAAGCTCATAATGGCTTGTTACATGATTGTAATTGATTCTCATTAGATGGTTTACTTATTCAATGATTTTTAAGGTCAGAATGGTTTGTTACTTGATTGTAGCTAATTTTTATCGTATGGTTGACCAATTCAGTGATTTGTAAGTTTAGAATGGCTTTTTACATGATTGTAGATGATTCTCATCGAACGGTTGATTAATTCGATTATTTGTAAGCTCAGAATGGCTTGTTATATGATTGTAGCTGATTCTCATCGAACAGTTGACCGATTTGGTGATGTGTAAGCTCAGAATGGTTTGTTACGTGATTGTAGTTGATTATCATGGAATGGTTGAATGATTCGATGATTTGTAAGCTTAGAATGGCTTGTTACGTGATTGTAGCTAATTCTCATCAAACAGTTGACCAATTCGGTGACTTTTAACCTCAGAATGGCTTTTTACATGATTGTAGTTGATTCTCATCTAACGATTGACTGATTTGGTGATTTGCAAGTTTAGAATGGCTTATTATGTGATTGTAGCTGATTGTAATTGAACGGTTGACTGATTCAGTGATTTGTAAGTTTAGAATGGCTTGTTACATGATTATAGTTGATTCACCTCAAACGGTTGACCGATTTGATGACTTGTTACCTGATTGTAGCTAATTCTCATCTAACGATTGATCGATTCAGTGATCTGTAAGCTCAGAGTCGCTTGTTACATGATTGAAGTTGGTTGTCATTGAACGGTTGACCGATTCGATATTTTGTAAGCTCGAAATGGCCTTTTACATGATTGTAGCTGATTCTTATCGAATGGTTGACTGATTCGGTGAATTGTAAGCTTAAAATGGCTTGTTGCATGATTATAATTGATTCTCATCAAACGGTTGACCGATTGAGTGATTTTAAAGCTTAGAATGCCTTGTCACATGATTGTAGCTGATTCTCATCGCACGGTTAACCAATTCGGTGATTTGTAAGCTTAGAATGGCTTGTTACGTAATTATAGCTCAGAATGGTTTGTTACATGATTGTAGCTGATTATTATCGAATGGTTGATCGATTCGGTGATTTGTAAGCTGAGAATGGCTTGTTATGTGATTGTAGATAAGTCTTATTGAACGGTTGTCCGATTCGGTGATTTGTAAGTTCAAAATGGCTTGTTACATGATTGTAGTTGATTTTAATCGAACGGTTGACTGATTCGATGATTTGTAAGCTCATAATGGCTTGTTATGTGATTGTAGCTAATTCTCATCAAACGGTTGACCGATTCGATGATTTGTAAGCTCAGAATGGCATTGTAAGTGATTGAAGTTGATTCTCATCAAACGTTTGACCAATTTAGTAATTTCTAATGTCAGAATGGCTTGTTACTTGATTGCAGCTAATTTTTATCAAATGGTTGACCAATTCGGTGATTTGTTAGATCAGAATGGCTTTTTAGGTGATTAGAGCTGATTCTCATCAAACGGTTGACTGATTCAGTAATTTGTAATCTCAGAATGGTTTGTTATGTGATTGGAGCTGATTCTCATCAAACGGTTGACCGATTCAAGATTTGTAAGCTCATAATAGCTTGTTACCTGATTGTAGCTAATTTTCATCGAATGGTTGACCAATTCGGTGATTTGTAAGCTCATAATGGCTTGTTACATGATTATAGCTGATTCTCATTGAATGGTTGACTGATTTGGTGATTTGTAAGCTCAAAATGGCTTGTTACATAATTGCAATTCTTTCTCATTGAACGGTTGACCGATTCGGTGATTTGTAAGCTCAGAATGGCTTGTTACGTGATTATAATTTAATCTCATCGAACGGTTGACCGATTTGGTGATTTGTAAGCTCAGAATGGCATGTTACGTAATTGTAGTTGATTTTCATCGAACAATTGATAGATTCGATAATTTATAATGTCAGAATGGCTTGTTACGTGATTGTGGTTTATTCTTATCGAACGGTTCATCGATTTAGTAATTTGTAAGCTCAGAATGGCTAATTACCTTATTGTAGCTAATTCTCATCGAATGGTTAACTAATTCAATGGCTTGTTACGTGATTGTAGCTGATTCTCATCGAATGGTTGACCGTTTCGATGATTTGTAAGCTCAGAATGGCTTGTTACATGATTGTAGCTAATTCTCATGGAACGGTTGACCGATTCGGTGATTTGTAAGCTCAGAATGGTTTGTTACATGATTGTAGCTAATTCTTATTGAATGGTTGACCGATTCAGTGATTTGTAAGCTTAGAATGGCTTGTTACGTGATTGTAGCTAATTCTCATCAAACAGTTGACCATTTTGATGACTTTTAACTTTAGAATGGCTTTTTACATGATTGTAGCTGATTCTCATCAAACGATTGATTGATTTGGTGATTTGTAAGTTCAGAATGGCTTGTTACGTGTAGCTGATTGTAATCAAACGGTTGACCAATTAAATGATTTGTAAGCTTAGAATGGCTTGTTACATGATTATAATTAATTCTCCTCAAATGGTTGAACAATTCGATGATTTGTAACCTTAGAATGTCTAACAGTTGATTGATTCAATGATCTCTAAGCTCAGAGCAGCTTGTTACATGATTGAAGCTGATTCTCTTTGAATGGTTGACCGATTCAATGATTTTTAAGCTCGAAATGGCTTGTTACGTGATTGTAGCTGATTCTTATCGAATGGTTGATCGATTTGGTGATTTGTAAGCTGAGAATGGCTTGTTACATGAATATAATTGATTCTCATCAAACGGTTGACCGATTCGGTGATTTTTAAGCTTAGAATGGCTTGTCACGTAATTGTAGCTGATTCTCATCGCACGGTTAACTGATTCGGTCATTTGTAAGGTTAGAATGGCTTGTCACGTAATTGTAGTTGATTTGCATAAAATAGTTGACCTATTCGATGATTTGTAAGCTCAGAATAGGTTGTTACGTGATTGTAGCTGATTCTTATTGAACGGTTAACCGATTTGGTGATTTGTAAGCTCAAAATGGCTTGTTATTTTATTGTAGCTAATTCTTATCGAACAGTTGACCGATTCGGTGTTTTGTAAGCTTAGAATGGCTTGTTACATGATTGTAGGTTACTCTCATTGAACGGTTGACCGATTCAGTGAATTGCAAGCTCAAAGTGGCTTGTTACATGATTGTAGCTAATTCTCATTGAATGCTTGACCGATTCGATGATTTGTAAGCTCAGATTGGCTTAGTACATGTTTGTAGCTGATTCTCATTGAACGGTTGACCAATTCGATTATTTGTAAGCTCATAATTGCTTTTTATGTGATTGTAAGTGATTCTCATCGAATAGTTGACCAATTCAGTGATTTGTAAGCTCAGAACGGCCTTTACTTGATTGAAGCTAATTCTCATCGAACGGTTGACCGATTCGGTGATTTGTAAGCTCAAAATGGCTTGTTACATGATTGTAGCTGATTCTCATCGAACAATAGACCGATTCAATGATTTGTAAGCCCAAAATGACTTTTTACGTCTTTGTAGCTTATTCTCATTTAAAGGTTGACCAATTCAGTGATTCGTAAGCTCAAAATGACTTGTTACATTATTGTAATTGATTCTAATCGAATGGTTGACCAATTCGATGATTTGTAAGCTCAGAATAGCTTGTTATATGATTTTAGCTGATTCTCGACAAATGGTTGATTATTGGGTGATTTGTAAGCTCAGAATGGCTTGTTACATGATTGTAATATAATCTCATCGAACAGTTGACCGATTCAGTGATTTGTAAACTCAAAATGGCTTATTACATGATTGTAGTTGATTCTCATTGAACGATTCACCGATTCGGTGATTTGTAAACTCAGAATGGCTTGTTACGTGATTGTAGCTGATTCTCATTGCACAGTTGACCAATTTGGTTATTTGTAAGCTCAAAATGGCATTTTAGGTGATTGATGCTGATTTGCACCGAATAGTTGACCAATTCGGTGATTGTAGCTGATTCTCATCAGAAGGTGGACTGATTCGGTCATTTGTAAGCTCAAAATGGCTTGTTACGTGACTATAGCTAATTTTCATCAAATAGTTGACCGATTCAATGATTTGTAAGCTTAGAATAGCTTGTTATGTGATTGTAGTTGATTCTTATTGAACGGTTGATCTATTCGGTGATTTGGAAGCTCAAAATGGCTTCTTACGTGAATGTAGTTGATTCTCATGCAAGGGCTCACTGATTCAATGATTTATAAGCTCAAAATGACTTTTTACATGTTTGTAGCTGATTCTCATCCAATGGTTGAGCAATTCAGTGATTTGTAAGCTCATAATGGATTATTATGTGATTGTAGCTGATTGTTATCAAACAGTTCATCGATTCCATGAATTGTAACCTCATAATGGCTTTTTATATGACTGTAGCTGATTCTCATCGAACGGTTGACCGATTCAGTGATTTGTAAGCTTAGAATGGCTTGTTTCATGATTGTAGTTGATTCTCATCGAACGGTTGACCAATTCAGTGATTTGTAAGTTCGGAATGGCTTGTTACATGATTCTAGCTAATTCTCATCAAATGGTTGACTGATTCGATGATTTCTAAGCTCAAAATGGCTTGTTGTGATTGTAGCTAATTCTCATCGAACGGTTGACCGATTCGGTGATTTGTAAGGTCAGAATGGCTTTTTACATTATTGTACCTAATTCTGATCGAACGGTTGATCGATTCGGTGATTTCTAAGCTTAGAATGACTTGTTACGTGATTGTAGCTGATTCTCATCAAACAGTTGACTGATTCGGTGATTTGTAACCTCAAAATGACTTGTTATGTGATTGTAGCTGATTCTCATTAAGTTGTTCACCGATTTAGTAATTTGTAAGCTCATAATGGTTTGTTACATGATTATAGTTGATTCTCATCAAATGATTGACCAATTTAGTGATTTGTAAGCTTGAAATGACTTTTTACATGATAGTAGCTGATTCTCATCAAACAGTTCACCGATTTAGTGATTTGTAAGCTTGGAATGACTTTTTACATGATAGTAGCTGATACTCATCGAACAGTTGACTGATTCGGTGATTTGTAAGCTCATAATCACTTATTACATGATTTTAGCTAATAATCATCGAACAGTTTAGCAATTTGGTGATTTGTAAGCTCAGAATGGCTTGTTATGTTATTGTAGCTGATTCTCATTGAATGGTTGACTGATTCAGTGATTTTTAAGCTAGGAATGAATTTTTACATTATTCTAGCTGATTCTCATTGAACGGTTGATCGATTTGGTGATTTGTAAGCTCACAATGGTTCGTTACATGATTCTAGCTGATTTTCATCAAACGGTTGACCGATTCGATGATTTGTTACCTCAGAATGGCTTTTACATGTTTGTAGCTGATTCTATTTAAACGATTGTCCAATTCGATGATTTGTAAGTTCAGAATGGCTTGTTACGTGATTATAGCTGATTTTAATCAAATGGTTTGACCGATTCAGTGATTTTTAACCTCAGAATGGCTTGTTATAATTGATTCTCCTCAAACGGTTGATCGATTTGGTGATTTGTAAGCTGAGAATGGCTTGTTATGTTATTGTAGTCTATTCTCATCGAATGATTGACCGATTCAATTATTTGTAAGCTTGAAATGGCTTGTTACGTGATTATAGCTGATTCTTATCGAACGGTTGACCGATTCAGTGATTTGTAAGCTTAGAATGGCTTGTTACATGATTATAATTGATTCTCATCAAACGATTGACCGATTCGGTGATTTTTAAGTAATGGCTTGTCATGTGATTTGGATCGAATGGTTGACCTATTTAGTGATTTGTAAGCTCAAAATGGCTTGTTACGTGATTGTAGCCGATTCTAATTGGACGGTTAACAAATTCGATGATTTGTAAGCTCAAAATGGCTCGTTACATAATTGTTGCTAATTCTCATCGAACAGTTGACCGATTTGGTGATTTGTAAGCTCAGAATGGCTTGTTACGTGATTGTAGGTGATTCTCATGGAACAATTGACCAATTCGGTCATATGCAAGCTTAGAATGGCTTGTTATGTGATTGTAGTTAATTCTCATCGAATGGTTGACTGATTCGATGATTCGTAAGCTCATAATGGCTTCTTACATGATTGTAGCTGATTCTCACCGAACGGTTGACCGATTTAGTGACTTGTAAGCTCAAAATGACTTGTTACATGATTGTTATTCTTTCTCATCAAACAGTTGACCAATTCGGTGATTCTCATCAAACGGTTGACCAATTCAATGATGTTTAAGCTCAAAATAGCTTGTTACATGATTGTAGCTGATTCTCATCGAACAGTTGACCAATTTGGCAATTTGTAAGCTCAGAATGGTTTGTTACATGATTGTAGCTGATTCTTATCGAATGGTTGACTGATTTGGTGATTTGTAAGTTTAGACTGGCTTGGTACATGTTTGTAGTTGATTCTCATCAAATCGTTGATCGTTTCGGTTATTTGTAAGCTCAGAATTGCTTTTTACATGATTGTAGCTGATTCCCATCAAACAGTTGACCGATTCGGTAATTTGTATACTCATAATGGCTTGTTACATGATTGTAGCTGATTATCATAGAACAATGGACCAATTTGGTGATTTGTAAGCTTAGAATGGCTTGTTACATGATTGTAATTATTTCTCATCGAATGGTTTACAGATTTGGTGACTTGTAAGCTGAGAATGGCTTGTTACGTGATTGTAGTTGATTCTTATCGAACGATTGACCGCTTCGATGATTTGTAAGCTCAGAATGGCTTTTTACGTGATTGGAGATGATTCTCATCGAACAGTTGATCGATTGCGTGATTTGTAAGCTAAGAATGGCTTTTGACATGATTGTAGCTGATTCTCATCGAACAATGGACCAATTCGGTAATTTGTAAGCTCATCATGACTTTTTACATGTTTGTAGCTGATTCTCATCGAATGCTTGACCAATTCAGTGATTCGTAAGTTTAGAATGGCTTATTACGTGATTATAGCTGATTCTCATCGAACGGTTGACCGATTCGGTGATTTGTAAGCTTAGAATAGCTTGTTACGTGATTTTAGCTGATGCTCATCGAACAGTTGACCAATTCAATGATTTTTAAGCTCAGAATGGCTTGTTACATGATTGTAGTTGATTCTCATTGAATTGTTGACCGATTCGATGATTTGTAAGTTTAGAATGGCTTGTTACGTGATTGTAGTTGATTCTCATTGAACAGTTGACCGATTCAGTGATTTGTAAGTTCAAAATAGCTTGTTACATGATTGTACCTGATTGTCATTGAACAATGGACCGATTTGGTGTTTTGTAAGCTCAAAATGGCTTGTTACGTGATTGTAGTCTCATCAAATAGTTGGCCGATTCGGTGATTTGTAAGCTCAGAATGGCTTGTTACGTTATTGTAGTTTATTCTAATTAAACGGTTGATCGATTCAGTGATTTGGAAACTCAGAATGGCTTGTTACGTGATTGTAGCTGATTCTCACACAAGGGTTCACTGATTCGGTGATTTATAATCTCGTAATTACTTTTTACGTGTTTGTAGCTGATTCTTATCCAATGGTTGAGCAATTCGATGATTTGTAAGTTCATAATGGCTTGTTACATGATTGTAGTTGATTCTCATTGAACGATTCACTGATTCGGTGATTTGTAAGCTCCGAATGGCTTGTTATGTGATTGTAGCTGATTCTCATTGAATGGTTCACTGATTTGGTGCTTTGTAAGCTCAGAATTGCTTGTTACGTGATTGTAGTTGATTATCATTGAACGGTTGATCGATTCAGTGATTTGGAAGCTCATAATGGCTTGTTACGTGAATGTAGCTGATTCTCATGCAAGGGTTCACTGATTCGATGATTTGTAAGCTCAGAATAGCTTGTTACGTGATTGTAGCTGATTCTTCTTGAACAGTTCACCAATTAGGTGAATTGTAACCTCAGAATTGCTTGTTACATGATTGTAGCTGATTGTCATCGAATGGTTGACCGATTCAGTGATTTTGTAAGCTTAGAATGGCTTGTTTCATGATTGTAGTTGATTCTCATCGAACGATTGACTGATTCGGTGATTTGTAAGTTCTGAATGGCTTGTTACATGATTGTAGCCGATTCTCATTGAATAGTGGACCGAGTCGGTAATTTGTAAGCTCAGAATGGCTTGTTACGTTATTTTAGCTGATTCTCATCGTACAGTTGACAGATTTAGTTATTTGTAAGCTCAAAATGGCTTGTTATGTGATTCTAGCTAATTTTCATCGAACGATTGACTGATTTAGTGATTTGTGAGCTCAGAATGGCTTGTTACGTGATTGTAGTTGATTCTAATTGAACGATTGATCGATTCAGTGATTTCAAAGCTTAGAATGGCTTACTACGTGAATGTAGCTGATTCTCATGCAAGGGTTCACCAATTCGGTGATTTGTGAGCTTAGAATGACTTTTTACCTCTTTGTAGCTGATTCTCAGACAATGCTTGAGCAATTCAGTGATTTGTAAGCTCAGAATGGCTTATTACGTGATTGTAGCTGATTCTCATCAAATGGTTGATCGATTCGGGGATTTATGAGCTCAGAATGGCTTCTTACGTGATTGTAGCTGATTCTCATCAAATGGTTGACTAATTGGGTGATTTGTAAGCTCATAATGGCTTGTTACATGATTGTAGCTTATTCTTATTGAACGGTTCACTGATTAGGTGATTTGTAAGTTCTGAATGGCTTGTTACATGATTCTAGCTAATTCTCATCAAACGGCTGACCGATTCAGTGATTTGTAAGCTCAGAATGGCTTTTTACATTATTGTAGCTAATTCTCATTGAATAGTTGATCGATTCGGTGATTTGTAAACTCAGAATGGCTTGTTACGTAATTGTAGCTGATTCTCATCGAACGGTTGACCGATTCGGTGATTTGTAACCTCAAAATGGCTTGTTTTGTGATTGTAGTTGATTCTCATTAAGTGGTTGACCGATTCAGTAATTTGTAAGCTCAAAATGGGTTGTTACATGATTGTACTTGATTCTCATCAAATGATTGACCAATTCAGCAATTTGTAAGCTCAGAATGGCTTGTTACGTGATTCTGGCTGATTCTCATCGAACGGTTGACCGAGTCGGTCAGTTGTAAGCTCAAAATGGCTTGTTACATGATTGTAGCTAATTCTCATCAAACAGTGGACCAATTCGGTGATTTATAAGTTTAGAATGGCTTTTTACATGATTGTAGCTGATTATCATCTAACGATTGACCAATTCGGTGATTTGTAAGCTCAGAATGTCTTGTTACATGATTGTAGCTGATTCTCATCTAACAGTTGATCGATTCGATGATTTGTAAGCTCAAAATGGCTTGTTACATGATTGTAGCTAATTCTCATCGAACGGTTGATCGATTCGGTGATTTGTAAGCTCTGGAATGCCTTGTTATCTAATTGTAGCGGATTCTCATTGAATGGTTCACCGATTCGGTGATTTGTAAGCTCAAAATAGCTTGTTATGTGGTTGTAGCTAATTCTTATTGAATAGTTCACCGATTCAGTGAATTGTAACCTCAGAATGACTTGTTACGTGATTGTAGCTTATTGTCATCGAACGGTTGATCGATTCAGTGATTTGTAAGCTCATAAAGGCTTGTTTCATGATTGTAGCTGATTCTTATCAAACGGTTGACCGATTCGATGATTTTTAAGTTTTAAATGGCTTGTTACATGATTCTAGCTGATTCTCATGAAATGGCTGACCAATTCGATCGTTTTTAAGTTTAGAATGGCTTGTTGTGATTGCAGTTGATTCTCATCGAACGATTGACCGATTCAGTGATTTGTAAGCTCAGAATGGCTTTTTACATTATTGTAGCTAATTCTCATCGAATGATTGATCAATTCGCTCATTTGTAAGCTCATAATGGCTTGTTATGTGATTGCAGTTGATTCTAATTGAACGGTTGATCGATTTGGTGATTTGTAACCTCAGAATGGCTTGTTATGTGATTATAGTTGATTCACATTAAGTGGTTGATCGATTCAATAATTTGTAAGCTCAGAATGGCTTGTTACATGCCTATAATTGATTCTCATCAAATGATTGACCAACTCAGTGATTTGTAAGCTCAAAAAGGCTTGTTACATGATTCTAGATGATCCTCATCGAACGGTTGACCGAGTCGGTCATTTGTAAGCTTAGAATGGCTTGTTACATGATTATAATTGATTCTCATCAAATAGTTGACCGATTCGATGATTTATAAGCTTAGAATGGCTTGTTACGTGATTGTAGCTGATTGTCATCGAACGGTTGACCAATTCGATGATTTGTATTCTCAGAATCGATTGTTACGTGATTGTAGCTAATTCTTATCTAACAGTTGATCGATTCAATGAGTTGTAAACTCAGAATGGCTTGTTACATGATTGTAGCTGATTCTCATCGAACGGTTGATCGATTCGGTGATTTGTAAGCTCAGAATGCCTTGTTACGTGATTGTAGCTAATTTTCATCAAACAGTTGATCGATTCGGTGATTTGTAAGCACGAAATGACTTTTTACATGATAGTAGCTGATTCTCATGGAACAGTTGACCGATTCAATGATTTGTAAGCTGAGAGTGGCTTCTTAGGTGATTGGAGCTGATTCTCATCAAATGATTGACCGATTCGGTGATTTGTAAGCTCAAAATCGCTTGTTACGTGATTGTAATTGATTCTAATCAAACAATGGACCGATTCGGTGATTTGTAAATTGATAGTGAATTTTTACATGTTTGTAGCTGATTCTCATCCAATCATTGACTGATTTGGTGATCTGTAAGCTTAGAATGGCTTGTTACATGATTGTAGCTGATTCTCATCAAATAGTTGACCGATTCGATGATTTGTAAGCTCAAAATCACTTATTACCTGATTGTAGCTGACAGTTGACCGATTCGGTGATTTGTAGCTCACTATCACTTGTTACATGATTTTAGGCTATTCTCATTGAACGTTTGACTGATTCAATTATTTGTAAGCTGAAAATGGCTTGTTACATGATTGTAGCTGATTCTCATCAAACGGTTTACCAATACATTGATTCAATGATTTGTAAGCTCGTAATGGTTTCTACGTGATTGTAGTTGATTCTCATCGAACGGTTAACCAATTTGGAGATTTGTAAGCTGATTCTCATGTAATGGTTTTTTACATGATTGTGGCTGATTCTCATGTAATGGCTTTTTACATGATTGTGGCTGATTCTCATCAAACGGTTGACCGATTCGGTGATTTCTAAACTTAGAATGGCTTGTTATGTGATTGTAGCTGATTCTTATCAAACGGTTGAACAATTAGATAATTCGTAAGCTCAGAATGCCTTGTTACGTGATTGTAGCTTATTCTCATCAAACAATTGATTGATTTAGTGATTTGTAAGCTCAGAATTTTGTGTTACGTGATTATAATTGATTCTCATTAGATGTTTTACCAATTCGATGATTTGTAAGCCATTCTAATCTTGTTACGTGATTGTAGTTGATTCTCATCTAACGGTTGATTGATTTACTAATTTTTAAGCTTAGAATGGCTTGTTACATGACTGAAGTTGATTCTCATCGAATGATTGACTGATTCGATGATTTGTAAGCTCCAAATGGGTTGTTACGTGATTCTAGCTGATTCTTATAGAACGGTTGACCAATTCAGTGATTTAAAAGCTTAGAATGGCTTGTTACATTATTATAATTTATTCTCATCAAATGGTTGACCGATTTGGTGATTTTTAAGCTTAGAATAGCTTGTCACGTGATTGTAGCTGATTGTCATCACACGGTTGACCGATTCAGTGATTTGTAAGCTCAGAATGGCTTGTCACGTAATTTTAATTAATTTACATTGAATGGTTGACCTATTCAGTGATTTGTAAGCTTAGAATGGCTTGTTACGTGATTGTAGTAGATTTTGATCAGAAGGTTAACTGATTCGATGATTTGTAAGCTCAAAATGGCTTATTACATGATTGTAGCTAATTCTCATCGAATGGTTGACCAATTCGGTGATTTGTAAGCTCAGAATGGCTTGTTACATGATTGTAGGTGATTCTCATTGAATGATTGAATGATTTGATGATTTGCAAGCTCAGAATGGCTTGTTATGTGATTGTAGCTAATTCTCATCGAATGGTTGATCGATTCCATGATTTGTAAGTTTATAATGGCTTGTTACGTGATTGTAGCTGATTCTCACCGAATGGTTGACCAATTTAGTGATTTGTAAGCTCAGAATGGCTTGTTCCATGATTGTAATTATTTCACATTAAACGGTTAATCGATTTGATGATTTGTAAGCTCAGAATGGCTTGTTAAATGAAATATCTGATTCTCATTGAATAGTGGACCAATTCGATGATTTGTAAGCTTAGAATGGCTTTTTACATGATTGTAGCTAATTCTCATCGAACAGTTGACCGACTCGTCAATTTTTAATCTCAGAATGGCTTGTTACATGATTGTAGTTGATTGTCATCGAACGCTTCATAGATTCAGTGATTTGTAAGGTCAGAAAGGGTTGTTATATGATTCTCGCTGATTCTCATCAAATAGTTGACCAATTCGGTGATTTGTAAGCTCATAATGGCTATTCTGATTGTAGTGGATTCTCCCCAAATGGTTGATCAATTCAATGATTTGTAAGTTTAGAATGGCTTTTTACATGATTGTAGCTGATTCTCATCGAACGGTTGACTGATTTGGGGATTTGTAAGCTCAGAATAGCTTGTTACATGATTGTAGTTGATTCTTATCAAACGATTGACTGATTCGCTGATTTGTAAGCTCAGAATGGCTTTTTACATGATTATAACTGATTCTCATCAAACGATTGACCAATTCGATGATTTGTAACTTCAGAATGGCTTGTTACATGATTCTAGCTTATTCTCATCGAACGATTGACTGATTCACTGATTTGTAAGCTCATAATGGCTTCTTACGTGATTGTAGCTGATTTTAATCAAACGGTTGACTGATTCAGTGATTTGTAATCTCAGAATGGCTTGTTACATGATTGTAGTTGATTCTCATTAAACAGTTGACCGATTCGGTGAATTGTAAGCTCAGAATGGCTTGTTACGTCATACTAGCTGATTCTCATCACAAGGTTGACTGATCCAGTGATTTGTAAGCTCAGAATAGCTTGCCAAGTGACTGTAGCTAATTCTCATCGAACGGTTAACCAATTCAGTGATTTGTAAGCTCAGAATGGTTTGTTACATGATTGTAGTTGATTCTCATTAAACGGTTGACCGATCCAATGATTTGGGAGCACGAAATGGCTTATTACGTGATTGAAGCTGATTTTCATCAAACGGTTGACCGCTTCGGTGATTCGTAAGCTCAGAATGGCTTGTTACATGATTGTAGTAGATTCTTGTCAAACGGTTGACCGATTGGGTGATTTGTAAGCTCAGAATTGTTACATGATTGTAGCTGATTCTCATTGAACGGTTCACCACTTCAGAGATTTCTAAGCTCATAATCGATTGTTACATGATTCGAGTTGATTCTTATCGAACAGTTCACGGATTCGGTGAATTCTAACCTCAGAATGGCTTGTTAGGTGATTGTTGCTGATTCTCATTGAACGGTTGATCGATTCGATGATTTGTAAGCTCAGAATGGCTTGTTTCATGATTGTAGCTTATTTTCATTGAACGGTTGACTGATTCTATGATTTGTAAGCTCAGAATGGCTTGTTATGTGATTGTAGTTGATGCTCATCGAATAATTGACCTATTCATTGATTTGTAAGTTCAGAATAACTTGTTACATGATTCTAGCTGATTCTCATCAAATGGTTCACCGATTCGATGATTTGTAAGCTCATAATGGCTTGTTATGTGATTTTAGCTGATTATCATTGAACAGTTGACCCATTCAGTGATTTGTAAGCTCAAAATGGCTTTTTATATGATTATAGCTAATTCTCATCCAATGGTTGATTGATTCGGTGATTTGTAAGCTCAGAATGACTTGTCTAATTGTAGCTGATTCTCATCGAAAGGTTGACCGATTTGGTAATTTGTAACTTCAGAATGGATTGTTACGTCATTGTAGCTGATTCTCAATTGGTTGACCGATTTAGTGATTTAAAAGCTTAGAATGGCCTGTTACATGATTGTAGTTGATTCTTATCGAATGGTTGACCGATTCGGTGATTTGTAAGCTTATAATGGCTTGTTCCATGATTCTGGCTGATTCTCATCGAACAGTCAACCGAGTCGGTGATTTGTAAGCTCAAAATGTCTTGTTACATGATTGTAGCTAATTCCAATCGAATAGTGGACCGCTTTGGTGATTTATAAGCTCAAAATTTCTTTTTACGTGATTGTAGCTGGTTCTCATCTAACGATTGATCGATTCAATGATCTGTAAGTTCAGAATGACTTGTTACGTTATTGTAGCTGATTCTTATGGAACAGTTGACCGATTCAATGATTTGTAAGCTTGAAATGCCTTGTTAATTATAGCTGATTCTCATCGAACAGCTGACTAATTCGATGGTTTCTAAGCTCAGAATGGCTTGTTACATGATTGTAGCTGATTCTCATCAAATGGTTCATTTATTTGATAATTTGTAAGCTGATAATGGCTTGTTATGTGATTGTAGCTGATTCTCATCAATCAATGGACTGATTCGATGATTTATAATCTCAAATGGTTTTTGATGTGATTGTAGCTGATTCTCATCGAACGGTTGACCGATTCAGTGATTTATAACCTCAGAATGGCTTGTTAAATGATTGTAGCCGATTAATGGTTGACCGATTTGATTATTTATATGCTTAGAATGGCTTGTTACATGATTGTAGCTTATTCTCATCCAACATTTGACCAATTCAGTCATTTGGAAGCTCAGAATGGCTTGTTACGTGATTGTAGCTAATTCTCATCGAACGGTTCATTGATTCGATGATTTGTAAGCTCATAATGGCTTGTTACATGATTGTAGTTGATTCTCATCAAACAGTGGACCGATTCGATGATCTGTAAGCTCAAAATGGCTTTTTACGTGATTGTAGTTGATTCTCTTCGAATGGTTGACTGATTCGGTGATTTATAACCTCAGAATGACTTGTTAAATGATTGTAGTTGATTCTTAATGAACGGTTGACCGATTCAGTGATTTATATGCTCATAATGACTTGTTACATCATTGTAGCTTATTCTCATTTAAAGTCGACCGATTTGGTGATTTGTAAGCTCAAAATGGCTTGTTATGTGATTGTAGCTGATTCTCATCGAATGGTTGACTGATTCGATGATTTGTAAGCTCATAATGGCTTATTACCTGATTGTAATTATTTCTCATCGGATGGTTGACCAATTTAGTGATTTATAGGCTTAGAATGGCTTGTCATGTGACTGTAGCTAATTCTCATCAAATAGTTAATCGATTCAGTGATTTGTAAGCTTAGAATGGCTTGTTACGTGATTGTAGTTGATTCTCATCGAACGGTTGATCGATTGGGTGATTTGTAAGCTCAAAATGGCTTTTTACATGATTGGAGCTTATTCTCATCGAATGGTTGACTGATTTGGTGATTTGTAAGCTCAGAATGGCTTGTTACGTCATTGTAGTTGATCCTCATCGAACAATGGACCGATTCAGTGATTTGTAAGCTCAGAATGGCTTATTACTTGATTGTAATTGATTCATCCAAGGGTTGACCAAATCGGTGATTTGTAAGCTAAGAATGGTTTGTTACGTGATTATAGCTACTTCTTATCGAATGGTTGACCGATTCGATGATTTGTAAGCTGAGAATGGCTTGTAATCTGATAATTGCTTTTTACATGATTGTAACTTATTCTCATCGAACGGTTGACCAATTCTATAATTTGTAAGCTCAAAATGCCTTATTACAAGATTGTAGTTGATTCTTATCGAACGGTGAACCTATTCGGTGATTTGTGAGCTCAGAATGGATTGTTACGTGATTGTAGCTGATTCTCATCCAACGGTTGACCGAATGGGTGATTTGTAAGCTCAAAATGCCTTGTTACGTGATTGTAATTGATTCTCACCGAATGGTTGACTGATTTGGTGATTTGTAAGCTCAAAATGTCTTGTTACGTGATTGTAGTTGATTCTCATTGAACTATTTACGAAGACATTGATCTGTAAGCTCAGAATGACTTTTTATGTTATTGTAGTTGATTCTCATCGAACGGTTGATCAATTTGGTGATTTCTAACCTCAGAATGGTTTTTACATAATTTTAGCTGATTCTTATCGAACGATTGAGTGATTCGGTGATTTGTAAGCTCAGAATGACATGTTATGTGATTCTAGCTGATTCTCATCGAACAGTGGACCGATTGGGTGATTTGTAAGTTCAGAATGGCTTTTTACGTGATTGAAGCTGATTCTCATGCAACGATTGATCGATTTGGTGATTTGTAAGCTCAGAATGGCTTGTTACGTGATTGTAGCTTATTCTCATCAAACAATGGACCGATTCAGTTATTTGTAAGCTCATAATGACTTTTTACATGTTTGTAGCTGATTCTCATCCAATGGTTGATTAATTTGGTGATTCGTAAGCTTTGAATGGCTTGTGACATGATTGTAATTGATTCTCATCGAACGGTTGACAGATTCAGTGATTTGTAAGCTCAGAATGGCTTGTTATCTGATTGTAGTTGATTTTCATCGAACAATTGACCGATTCAGTGATTTTTAAGCTTAGAATGGCTTGTTATATGATTGTAGTTTATTCTAATTGATGATTGTAGTTTATTCTGATTGTCATCGAACAGTTGACCGATTCAATGATTTCTAAGTTCAGAATGGCTTGTTAGATGATTGTAGTTGATTCTCATGGAACGTTTCACCAATTCAGTGATTTGTAAGCTCATAATGGCTTGTTATGTGATTATAGCTGATTCTCATCGAACAGTGGACCGATTCGGTGATTTGTAAGCTAAGAATGGCTTTTTACGTGATTGTAGCTGATTCTCATCGAATAGTTGACCGATTCAGTGATTTATAGGCTCAGAATGGCTTGTTATATGATTGTAGCTTATTCTCATCAAACAGTTGACCGATTCAGTGATTTATATGCTCAAAATGGCTTGTTATGTGATTGTAGCTTATTCTCATTGAACGGTGGATTGATTCAGTGATTTGTAAGCTCAAAATGGCTTGTTACGTGATGGTTGCTAATTCTCATCGAATAGTTGACCGATTTGGTGATTTGTAAGCTAAAAATGGCTTGTTACATGATTGTAGCTTATTCTCATCGAATGGTTGACCAATTCAGTGATTTGTAAGCTCATAATAGCTTGTTACGTGATTCTAGCTGATTCTCATCACCCGGTTGACCGATTCGATGATTTGTAAGCTCAGAATGGCTTGTCACGTGATTTTAGCTGATTTGCATTGAACGGTTGACATATTCAATAATTTGTAAGCTCAAAATTGCTTGTTACATGATTGTAGCTAATTCGCATCAAACGGTTGACCGATTCGGTGATTTGTAAGTTCAGAATGACTTGTTACATGATTGTAGCTGATTCTCATCAAATGGTTGACCGATTCGGTTATTTGTAAGCTAAGAATGGCTTGTTACATGATTGTAGTTGATTCTCATCAAATGGTTGACCGATTCGATGATTTCTAATCTCAATATCACTTGTTATGTGCTTGTAGCTGATTCTCATCGAACGGTTAACCGATTCAGTGATTTGTAAGATCATAATGGCTTGTTACGTGATTGTAGCTAATTCTCATTGAACAATGGATTGATTCAGTGATTTGTAAGCTCAACATGGCATTTTACGTGATTGGAGTTGATTCTCTTTGAAAGGTTGACGGATTCAGTGATTTTTAAGCTTACAATGGGTTGTTACATGATTGTAGTTGATTCTCATCGAACAATGGACCAGTTTGGTGATTTGTAAGCTCATAATGATTTTTTACATGTTTGTAGCTGATTCTCATCCAATGGTTTACCGATTCGGTGATTTGTAAACCCAAAATAGCTTGTTACTTGAATGTAATTGATTCTTATCAAATGGTTGACCGATTTGGTGATTTGTAAGCTCAGAATGGTTTGTTACATGATTGTAGCTGATTCTCACCGAGTGGTTGACCGATTCAGTGATTTGTAAGCTCAGAATGACTTGTTATGTGATTGTAGCTGATTCTCATTGAACCGTTGATCGATTCAGTGATTTGTAAGCTGAGAATGGCTTGTTACGTCATTGTAGGTGATTCTTATTGAACAGTTCACCAATTCGATGATTTGGAAGCTCAAAATAACTTGTTATATGATTGTAGATGATTCTCATCGAATGGCTGACCAATTCGGTGATTTGTAATCTCAAAATGGCTTGTTTCATGAATTTAGTTGATTCTCATCGAATGGTTGATCGATTTGGTGATTTATAAGCTTAGAATAGCTTGTTACGTGATTGTAAGCTTGAAATGGATTTTTACATGACTGTAGCTAATTTTCATCAAACGATTGACCGATTCGGTGATTTTTAAGCTCAGAATGGCTTGTTACATGATTGTAGTTGATTCTCATTGAATGGTTGACCGATTCATTAATTTTTAAGTTAGGAATTGCTTGTTACATGATTGTAGACGATTCTCATTGAATAGTTGACCTATTCATGTATTTGTAACCTTAGAATGGCTTTTTACGTGATTGGAGCTGATTCTCATCAAATAGTTGACTGATTCGGTGATTTGTATGCTTAGAATGGCATTTTACCTGATTGCAGCTAATCTCATCGAACACTGGACCAATTTGGTGATTTGTAAGCTTCGAATGACATTTTACATGTTTATAACTTATTCTCATCCAATGGTTGACCAATTTAGTGATTTGTAAGCACGGAGTGGCTTGTTATGTGATTGTAGTTGATTCTCATCAAATGGATGACCAATTCAGTGATTTGTAAACTCAGAATAGCTTGTTACGTGATTGTAGCTGATTCTCACCGAACGGTTGATCGATTTGATGATTTGTAAGCTCAGAACGGCTTGTTACATGATTCTACCTAATTCTCATTGAACGGTTGACCGATTCGATAATTTGTAAGCTCAGAATGGCTTGTTACGTGATTCTAGTTGATTCTCATGGAATGGTTGATCAATTCTCTAATTTCTAAGCTTGGAATGGCTTTTTACATTATAGTAGCTAATTGTCGTCAAACCGTTGAGCGATTCGGTGATTTGTAAGCTCAGAATGGCTTGTTACATGATTGTAGTTGATTCTCATCAAACAGTTGACCAATTTCATCATTTGTAAGCTTAGAATGGCTTGTTACATTATTCTAGCTAAATCTTATTGAACGGTTGACCGATTCGGTGATTCGTAAGCTCGGAATGGCTTTTTAGGTGATTGTAGCTGATTCTCAATGAACGGTTGACCAATTTCATGATTTGGAAGCTCAGAATGGCTTGTTACATGATTATAGCTAATTCTCATCGAATGGTTGATCGATTCAGTAATTTGTAAGCTTAGAATAGCTTGTTACGTGATTGTAGCTGATGCTTATCACATGGTTGATCGATTCGGTGATTTGTAAGCTCAGAATGGCTTCTTCATGTTTGTAGCTAATTCTCATCGAATAGTGGACCGATTCGGTGATTTGTAAGCTCTGAGTGGCTTGTTACGTGATTGTAGCTGATTCTCATCACACGGTTGACCGATTTGGTGATTTGCAAGTTCAAAATGGCTTGTTATGTGATTGTAGCTGATTCTTATCGAACGGTTGACCGATCAGTGATTTGTAAGCTCAGAATGGTTTGTTACATGATTCTAGCTGATTCTTATTAAACGGTTGACTGATTCGGTGATTTGTAAGCTCACAATAGTTTGTTACATTATTGTAGCTGATTCTCATCAAACGGTTGACGGATTCAATGATTTCAAAGCTCAGAATGGCTTTTTACATGATTGTAGCTAATTCTCATCGAACAGTTGACCAATTCGATGATTTTTAAGCTCAAAATAGTTTGTTACATGATTGTATCTATTTGTCATTTAACGGTTGACCAATTTAGTGATTTGTAAGTTCACAATGGCCTGTTACGTTATTGTAGCTGATTCTCATCAAATGGTTGATTGATTTGGTGATTTGTAAGCTCAGAATGTCTTATTACTTGATTGTAGCTGATTCTCATCGAACGGTTGACCAATTCAGTGATTTGTAAGCTCATAATGGCTTGTTACGTGGTTGTAATTGATTCTAAGCGAACGGTTGACTGATTCAGTCAATTTGTATGCTGTAAATGGCTTGTTACGTGATTGTAGCTGATTCTCATCGAACGATTGATAGATTCAATGGTTTGTAAGCTCAAAATAGCTTGTTACATAATTGTAGCTAATTCTAATTGAATGGTAGACCGATTCGGTGATTTGTAAGCTCAGAATGGCTTTTTACATGATTGTAGCTGATTCTCATCAAATGATTGACCAATTCGGTGATTTGTAAGTTCAGAGTGGCTTGTTACATGATTGTAGCTGATTCTCATTTAACAGTTGATCTAGTCAGTGATTTGTAAGCTCAGAATGGCTTGTTACATGATTTTAGCTAATTCTCATCGAATGGTTGATTGATTCGGTGATTTGTAAGCTTGAAATGCCTTGTTACGTGATTGTAGCTGATTTTCATCGAACGGTTGACCGATTCAGTGATTTGTAAGCTCAAAATGGCTTTTTACGTGATAGTAGTTGATGCTCATCAAACGATTGATAGATTCAGTCATTTGTAAGTTTAGAATGACTTGTTACGTGATTGTAGCTTATTCAAACTGAATGGTTGACCAATTCAATGATTTGTAAACTCAGAATGGCTTGTTACATGATTGTAGCTGATTCTCATCGAACGGTTCATTGATTCGATGATTTGTAAGATCATAATATCTTGTTACGTGATTGTAGCTAATTCTCATCAAACAATGGAACGATTCAGTGATCTATAAGCTCAGAATGGCTTTTTACGTGATTGTAGCTGATTCTCATCGAATGGTTGACCGATTCGATGATTTATAACCTCAGAATAGGTTGTTACATGATTTTAGCTGATTCTCATTGAACGGTTGATTGATTCAATGATTTAAATGCTCAGAATGGCTTGTCACATGATTGTAGCTTATTTTCATTGAACGGTCGACCAATTCGGTGATTTGTAAGCTCAGAATGGATTGTTACATTATTGTAGCTGATTCTCATTGAACGGTTCTTTGATTCAGTGATTTGTAAGCTCAAAATGGCTTGTTACATGATTTTAGTTGATTCTCATCAAACGTTTGACCGATTTGATGATTTGTAAGCTCATCATGGCTTGTTACGTGATACTGGCTGATTCTCATCGCACGGTTGACCGATTTGGTGATTTGCAAGCTCAGAATAGTCTATTACATGATTGTAGCTTATTCTCATCAAACCGTTGACCGATTCAGTGATTTGTAAGCTCAGAATGGCTTGTTACATCATTGTAGCTGATTCTCATCGAATGGTTGACCAATTGGGTGATTTGAAAGCTCATAATGCCTTTTTAGGTGATTGGAGTTGATTCTCATCAAATGGTTGATCGATTCGGTGATTTGTAAGCTCAGAATGGCTTTTTACGTGATTGTAGCTGATTCTCATCGAACAATGGACCGATTCAGTGATTTGTAAGCTAAGAATGACCGGTTACGTGATTGTAGCTGATTCTCATCAAATGATTGACCGATTCAGTGATTTGTAAGCTCAGAAGTGCTTGTTACGTGATTGTAGCTAATTCTCATCGAAGGGTTGACCAATTCAGTGATTTGTAAGCTAAGAATGGTTTGTTACATGATTATAGCTGCTTCTTATCGAATGGTTGACCTATTCGGTGATTTGTAAGCTGAGAATGACTTGTTACGTGATTGTAGCTGACTCTCATCAAACAGTTGACTGATTCGATTATTTGTAAGCTCGTAATTGTTTTTTACATGATTGTAACTTATTCTCATCGAACAATTGACCGATTCCATAATTTGTGAGCTCAGACTGCCTTATTACGTGATTGTAGCTCACTCTCATCAAACAATTGACCTATTCAGTGATTTGTAAGCTCAGAATGGCTTGTTACGTGATTGTAGCTGATTCTCATCCAACGGTTGACCGAATGGGTGATTTGTAAGCTTAAAATGGCTTGTTATGTGATTGTAATTGATTATCAAGGAACAGTTGACCGATTTGGTGATTTGTAAGCTCAGAATGGCTCGTTACGTGATTGTAGCTGATTCTCGTTGAACAGTTGATTGATTCGATGATTTTTAAGCTCAGAATGACTTGTTACATGATTGTAGTTGATTCTCATTGAACGGTTGAGTGATTCAGTGATTTGTAAGCTTATAATGGCTTGTTACGTCATTGTAGTTGATTCTTATCGAATAGTTGACCGATTCAGTGATTTGTTAGTTCAGAATGGCTTTTTACATGATTGTAGCTGATTCTCATTAAAGTTGATCGATTCGGTGATTTGTAAGCCCAAAATGGCTTGTTACATGATTGTATTTGATTCTCATGGACGGTTGATGGATTCAATGATTTGTAACCTTAGAATGGCTTGTTACTGATTCGGTGATTGTAGCTGATTCTCATTAAGTGGATGACCGATTCAAAGATTTGTAAGCTCAGAATGGCTTGATACATGATTATAGCTGATTCTCATCGAACGGTTGACCGATTTAGTGATTTGTAAGCTCAAAATGACTTTTTACATGATTGTAGCTCATTCTCATCGAACGGTTGATCGATTCGATGATTTGTAAGCCCAAAATGGCATGTTACCTGATCGTAGCTAATTCTCATCGAACGATTGACTGATTCGGTGATTTGTATGCTCAAAATGGCTTGTTACTAGATTGTAGTTGATTCTCATCAAACGGTTGACCGTATCGATGAATTATAAGCTTAGAATCACTTGTCACATGATTGTAGCTGATTCTCTTCAAACGGTTCACCAACTCAATCATATGTAAGCTCATAATGGCATGTTACGTGATTGTAGCTAATTCTCAGCGAACGGTGGACCGATTCGGTGATTTCTAAGCTCAAAATATCTTTTTACGTGATTGTAGCTGATTCTCATTTAACGGTTGTCCAATTTGGTGATTTATAAGCTCAGAATGGCTTGTTACAAGATTGTAGATGATTCTCATTAAAAGATTGACCGATTTGATGATTTATAATGTCAGAATAGCTTGTTACATGATTCTACTTAATTCTGATCAAACGGTTGACTGATTCAGTGATTTGTAAGCTCATAATGGCTTATTATTACGTGATTGTAATTGATTCTCATCGAACAGTTGACCGATTCGATAATTTGTAATGACAGAATGGCTTGTTATGTGATTGTAGTTGATTCTCATCGAACGGTTCACCAATTCAGTGATTTGTAAGCTCATAATGGCTTGTTAAATGTTTCTAGCTGTTTCTCATCACACGATTGACCAATTCGATGATTTGTCAGCTTAAAATGGCTAGCCACGTGATTGTAGCTGATTTGCATCGAATGGTTCTTCGATTCGGTGATTTGTAAGCTTAGAATGGCTTGTTACATGATTGTAGTTGATTCTCATCAGATAATTGACCGATTCGGTGATTTGTAAGCTCAGAATGGCTTTTTACATGATTGTAGCTAATTCTCATCGAACAGTTGATCAATTCAGTGATTTGTAAGCTCAAAATGGCTTGTTACATGATTGTAGTTGATTCTCATCACACCGTTGACCGATTCGGTGATTTGTAAGCTTAGAATGGCTTGTTTCATTATTGTAGCTGATTCTCATCACACGGTTGTCTGATTCAGTGATTTGTAAGCTCAGAATGGCTTCTTATGTCATTGTAGCTGAGTCTCATTGAACAGTTGACTGATTTGGAGATTTAGAAGCTCAGAATGGCGTGTTACGTGATTGTAGCTTATTCTCATCGAACGGTTGATCATTTCAGTGATTTGTAAGCTTACAATGGCCTAATACTTGATTGTAGCTAATTCTCACCGAATGGTTGACTGACAATTCACTGAATCGATGAAATTTTTGATAAGAATTAGCTACAATCATGTAACAAGCTATTCTGAGCTTACAAATCACCCAATCAGTGAACCGTTCAATGAGAATCAGCTACAATTATGTAACAACCCATTTTGAGCTTACAAATAACTGAATCGGTCAACGGTTCGATGAGAATCAATTAGAAATCACTGAATCGATCAACTGTTCGATGAGAATCAATTACAAAACATTGAATCGATTAATCAATTTGGTGATTTGTAAGCTTAGAATGGCTTGTTACGTGATTGTAGTTGATTCTCATCAAACAGTTGACCAAATCAGTGATTTGTAAGCTTAGAATGGCTTTTTACATGATTGTAGCTAATTCTCATCGAACGGTTGATCGATTCAGTGATTTGTAAGCCCAAAATGGCTTGTTACATGATTGTAATTGATTCTCATCGAACGGTTGCCTGATTCAGTGATTTGTAACCTCAGAATGGCTTGTTACATTATTGTAGCTGATTCTGATGAAGCTGTTGATCGATTCAGTGATTTGTAAGCTCAGAATGGCTTGTTACTTGACTGTAGCTGATTCTCATGAAGCGATTAATCGATTCGGTGATTTGTAAGCTCAGAATGTCTTGTTACATGATTGTTATTGATTCTCATCGAACGGTTGACCAATTCAATGATTTTTAAGCTCTAAATGACTTGTTATGTGATTGTAGCAGATTCTCATCGAATGGTTGATCGATTCCATGATTTGTAAGTTCAAAATGGCTTGTTACATGATTGTAGCTGATTCTCATCGAACGGTTAACTTATTTGATGAATTCTAAGCTTAGAATGGCTTGTTACATTATTGTAGGTGATTTTGTTCGAATGGTTCCCCTATTTGGTCATATGTAAGCTTATAATGGCTTGTTAGGTGATTGTAGTTGATTGTCAGCAAATGGTGGACCGATTCGATGATTTATAATCTTGGAATTGCTTATTACATGATTGTAACTGATTTTGATCAAATAGTTGACCAATTCGGTGATTTGTAAGCTTAGAATGGCTTGTTATATGATTGTAGCTGATTCTCCTGTTATGTGATTATAGTTGATTCTAACTGAATGGTTCACCGATACATGATTATAATTGATTCTCATGAAATGGTTGACCAATTCGCTGATTTGTCAGCCCAAAATGGCTTTTTATGTTATTGTAGCAAATTTTAATTGAATGATTGACTGATTCAATGATTTGTAAGCTCAGAATGGCTTACTACATGATTGTAGCTGACTCTCATCAAACGATTGACCGATTTGGTAACTTGTAAGCTAAAAATGGCTTGTTACATGATTGTTGCTGATTGTCATCAAAAGATTGACTGATTTGGTGATTTGTAAGATTAGAATGGCTTGTTATTTGATTGTAGCTGATTCTCATTGAACAGTTTACTGATTCGGTGATTTATAATCTCAGAATGGCTTGCTACATGATTGCAGTTGATTCTCATCGAACGGTTGATCGATTTGGTAATTTGTAAGCTCAAAATGGCTTATTACATGATTGTAGCTGATTTTCATCAAATGATTGACTGATTCAGTGATTTGTAAGATTAGAATTGCTTGTTATGTGATTGTAACTGATTCTCATCGAACGGTTGACCGATTCAGTAATTTGTAAGCTCATAATGGCTTGTTACGTCATTATAGCTGATTCTCAGTGAATAGTGGACCGATTCGGTGATGTGCATGCTTAGAATGTATTTTTACATGATTATAGCTGATTCTCTTTGAACAGTTGACCAATTCAGTGATTTATAAGCTTGAAATGGCTTGCTATGAGATTGTAGATGATTATCATTGAATGGTTGACCGATTCTGATGAGTATCAACTACTATCACGTAAAAAGCCATTCTGAGCTTACAAATTAGTGACTCGGTCAACCGTTCGATGAAAATCAGCTACAATTGCATAACAAGGTATTCTAAGCTTACAAATCATTGAATCGGTCAACCGTTCGATGAGAATCAACTACAATCTTGTAACAAGCCATTCTGATATTAAAAATCACTAAGTTGGTCAATCGTTCAATGAGAATCAGCTACAATCAGGTAACAAGCCATTCTGAGCTTACAAATCACCTAATCGGTCAACTGTTTGATAAAATCAATTACAATCATGTAACAAGCCATTCTAAGCTTACAAATCATTGAATTAGTCAACCGTTCAATGAGAATCAGTTACAATCATGTAACAAGCAATTCTAAGTTTACAAATCACTAAATCGATCAACCGTTAGATGAGAATCAGCTACAATCACGTAACAAGCCATTCTAAGCTTACAAATCACTGAATCGGTCAACCATTCGATGAGAGTCAGCTACAATCATGTAACAAGCCATTCTGAGCTTACAAATAACTGAATTGGTCAACCGTTAGATGAGAATCAACTACAATCATGTAACAAGCCATTTTGAGCTTACATATCATCGAATCGATTAACTGTTTGATCAGTATTAGCCACAATCATGTAAAAAGCCATTCTGAGCTTACAAATCACCGAATTGGTCAACTGTTCAATGAGAATCATCTACAATCACGTAACAAGCTATTTTGAGTTTACAAATCACTGAATCAACCAACCGCTAGATGAGACTCAGCTAGAATCATGTAACAAGCCATTCTAAAATTATAAATCTCTGAATCGGTCAACCATTTGATGGGAATCAACTACAATCACATAACAAGCCATTCAGAGCTTACAAATCATTGAATCGGTCAACCATTCAATGAGAATCAACTACAATCACATAACAAGCCATTCTGAGATTACAAATCATCGAATCGGTCAACCATTCGATGAGAATCAGCTACAATAATGTAACAAGCTATTTTGAGCTTACAAATCACCAAATCGGTGAACTGTTCGATGAGAGTCAGCTACAATCACGTAACAAGCCATTCTGAGCTTACAAATCAATGAATTGGTCAACCGTTGGATGAGAAGCAGCTACAATAATGTAAAAAGACATTCTTAGCTTACAAATCACTGAAGCTGTCCACTATTCGATGAGAATAAGCTGCAATCACGTAATAAGCCATTATGACCTGACAAATCAGCAAATTGATGAACCATTTGATGAGAATCAGCTACAAGCACGTAACAAGCCATTCTGAGCTTATAAATCTTCGACTCAGGCAATTGTTTGATGAAAATCAGCTACAATTATGTATTAAGCTAGTCTGAGCTTACAAGTCACCGAATCAATCAACCATTCTATGAGAATCAGCTATAATCACGTAACAAGCCATTTTGAGCTTAGAAATCATTGAATCGGTCAACCCTTCAATGAGAATAAGCTACAATTACATAACAAGCCATTTTGGGCATATAAATCATCAAATCGGTCAACCATTCGATGAGAATCAGCTACAATCATGTAACAAGCCATTTTGGGCATATAAATCACTGAATAGGTCAACCGTTCAACGAGAATTAGCTACAATCATGTAAAAAGCCATTCTTAACTTACAAATCACTGAATCGGTCCACCGTTCGATGAGAATTAGCTACAATAATGTAACAAGCCATTATGAGCTTACAAATCACCGAATCGGTGAACAGTTCGATCAGAATCAACTACAATCATATAACAAGTCATTCTAAGCTTAGAAATCATTGAATCGGTAAACCATTCAATGAGAATTGGGTGCAATCACGGAACAAGCAATTTTGAGCTTACAAAATCACCGAATTGGTCAACCATTTGATGAGAATCAGCTACAATCACGTAACAACCCATTCTGAGCTTACAAATCACTGAATTGGTCAAGCATTTGATGAGAATCGGTTATAATCACGTAACAAGCCATTCTAAGCTTACAAATCATTGAATCGATCAATCGTTCGATGAGAATCAGCTACAATCACGTAACAAGCCATTCTAATCTTACAAATCACTGAATCGATTAATCTTTTAATCAGCTACAATCACGTAACATTCTAATCTTACAAATCACTAAATCGATTAATCTTTTAATCAGCTACAATCACGTAACATGCCATTTTGAGCTTACAAATCACCAAATCGGTCAACCGTTCAATGAGAATTAGCTACAATCATGTAGCAAGCCATTCTGAGCTTACAAATCATCGAATCGGTCAACCGTTCAATGAGAATTTGCTACAATCACTTAAAAAGTCATTCTAACCTTACAAATTACCGAATCGATCAATGGTTTGATGAGACTCAGCTACAATCACGTAACGCTTGATCGATTCTGTGATTTGTAATTGATTGTCATCGAACAGTCGACCAATTCAGTGATTTGTAAGCTCAAAATGGCTTCTTACATGATTGTAGCTGATTCTCATTGAACAGTTGACCAATTTGGTGATTTGCAAGCTCAGAATTGCTTGTTACGTGATTGTAACTGATTCTCATCGAACGGTTGACTAATTCAGTAATTTGTAAGCTCGGAATGGCTTGTTACTTAATTGTACCTGATTCTCATCGAATGGTTGATCGATTCAATGATTTGTAAGTTTGGAATGGCTTTTTACGTGATAGTAGCTAATTCTTTTCAAACAGTTGACCGATTCGGTGATTTGTCAACTGAGAATGGCTTGTTACGTGATTGTAGCTAATTTTGGTCAGACGGTTGACCGATTCATTGATTTGTAAGCTGAAAATGACTTGTTACATGATTATAGATAATTCACATCAAATGGTTGACCGATTTGGTGATTGTTCAGCTTAGAATAACTTGTTACATGATTATAGTTGATTCTCATTGAACGGTTGACCGATTCGATGATTTGGAAGCTCATAATGGCTTGTTACATGATTGTAGCTGATTCTCATTCCCTTGGGTTCATCCATTCGGTGATTTGTAAGCTCAAAATGACTTTTTATGTGTTTGTAGCTGATTCTCATCCAATGGTTGACCAATTTATTGATTTGTAAGCTTAGACTGACTTGTTACGTGATTGTAGATGATTCTCATCAAACGGTTGACCAATTCACTAACTTGTAAGCTAAGAATGGCTTGTTTTGTGATTATAGCTTATTCTCATTGAACGGTTCACCGATTAGATGATTTGTAAGCTCAAAATGGCTTGTTATGTGATTGTAGCTGATTCTCATCGAACGGTTGACCAATTCAAAGATTTGTAATTTCAGAATGACTTGTTACATAATTCTAGCTGATTCTCATCAAACGGTTGGTCGATTCAGTGATTTGTAAGTTTAGAATGGCTTGTTATGTCATTGTAGCTGATTCTCATCAAACGGTTGACCGATTCGGTGATTTCTAATATCAGAATGGCTTTTTACATGATTGTAGCTGATTCTCACTATGCGGTTGACAGATTTAATAATTTGTAAGCTCAGAATGACTTGTTACGTCATTGTAGCTGATTCTCCTCGAACGGTTGACCAATTCGGTGATTTGTAAGCTCAAAATGGCTTGTTACATGATTGTAATTGATTCTCATCGAATGGTTGACCGATTCGGTGATTTGTAAGCTCAGAATGGCTTGTTACCTGATTGTAGTTGATTCTCATCGAAAAGTTGACCGACTCAGTGATTTTTAATCTCAGAATGGCTTGTTACATGATTGTAGTTGATTATCATCGAATGGTTGACCGATTTGGTGATTTGTAAGCTTGGAATGGCTTGTTAAGTGATTATAGTTGATTCACATCGAAGGATTGACCAATTCGTTGATTTGTAAGCTCAGAATGGCTTATTACGTGATTGTAGCTGATTCTCATCAAACGGTTGACCGATTTGATGATTTGTAAGCTCAGAATGGCTTGTTAAATGATTGTAGCTAATTCTTATCAAACGGTGGATTGATTCAGTGATTTTTAAGCTCAGAATGGCTTGTTACGTGATTGTAGCTGATTCTCCCTGAACGGTTGACCGAATCAGTGATTTGTAAGCTCAAAATGGCTTTATACATGATTGTAGTTGATTATCATGGAATGGTTGACCGATTCGGTGATTTGTAAGCTCAGAATGGCATATTACGGGATTGTAGTTGATTCTCATCTAACAGTTGACCAATTTGGTGATTTGTAAACTTAGAATAGTTAGTTACATGATTATAATTTATTCTCATCAAATGGTTGACCTTTTCAGTTATTTGTAAGTTCAGAATGACTTGTTACATTATTGTAGCTGATTCTCATAAAACAGTTGACCGATTTGGTGATTTGTAGGCTCAGAATGGCTTGTTATGTGATTGTAGCTGATTGTCATCGAACAGTTGACTGATTTGATGATTTGTAAGCTCAAAAGGGCTTGTTACATGATTGTAGGTGATTCTCATCGAACGGTTGACCGATTTGGTGATTCGTAAGCTCACAATGGCTTGTTATGTGATTGTTATTGATTTTCATTGAACAGTTGAACGATTCGGTGATTTGTAAGCTCAAAATAGCTTGTTACATGATTGTACATGATTCTCATCGAACGGTTGACTAATTTGGTGATTTGTAAGCTCAGAATAGCTTGTTACGTGATTGTAGCTGATTCTCATTTAACGGTTGACCGATTCGATGATTTGTAAGCTCAGAATGGCTTGTTACGTGATTGTAGCTGATTCTCATCAAACGGTTGACCGATTCGATGATTTGTAAGTTCAGAATGGCTTGTTACATGATAATAGCTAATTCTCAACCAACGGTTGACCGATTTGGTGATTTGTAAGCTAAGAATGGCTTATTATGTCATTTTAGCTGATTCTCCTCGAATGGCTGACCAATTCAGTGATTTCTAAGCTAAGAATGACTTTTTACGTGTTTGTAGCTGATTATCATCAAATGGTTGACCAATTTGGTGATTTGTAGGCTCGAAATGGCTTGTTACATGATTGTAGCTGATTCTTATCTCAAGTTTGACCGATTCTATGATTTGTAAGCTTGGAATGGCTTTTTAGGTTGATAGTAGCTGATTATCATCAAACAGTTGATTGATGCAATGATTTGTAAGCTCAGAATGACTTGTTACGTGATTGTAGCTGGTTCTCATTGAATGGTTGACCAATTCGATGATTTGTAAAGTCAAAATGACTTTTTATGTGATTATAGCTGATTCTCATCAATCGGTTGACCGATTCAGTGATTTTTAAGCTCAGAATGCCTTGTCACATGATTGTAGCTGATTTTCATCAAATGGTTGACCGATTCGATGATTTGTAAGCTTAGAATGGCTTTTTATATGATTGTAGCTGATTCTCATCAAATGGTTGACCGATTTGGTTATTTGTAAATTTAGAATAGCTTGTTATGTGATTGTAGCTGATTCTGATCGAATGGTGGATCAAATGGCTGACCGTTTAGTTGATTTGTAAGCTTAGAATGGCTTGTTACGTGATTGTAGTTGATTCTCATCGAACGGTTAATCGATTTAGTGCTTTGTAAGCTCAAAATGGCTTGTCAAATGATTCTAGCTGATTCTTATTAAACGGTGGATCGATTCAGTGATTTTTAAGCTCAGAATGACTTTTACATGATTATAGGTGATTCTCATCAAACAGTTGAGTGATTCAATGATTTGTAAGCTCATAATAGCTTGTTACGTGATTGTAGCTGATTCTCATCTAACGGTTGACTGATTCGGTAATTTGTAAGCTTAGAATGACATGTTACGGGATTGTAATTGATTCTCATCTAACGGTTGACCAATTTGGTGATTTGTAAGCTCAGAATAGCTTGTTACATGATTATAATTGATTCTCATCAAATGGTTGTCCTTTTCAATTATTTGTAAGTTTAGAATGGCTTGTTAAATTATTGTAGCTGATTCTCATAAAATAATGGACCGATTTGATGATTTGTAGGTTCATAATGGCTTGTTACATGACTGTAGCTGATTGTCACTGAACAGTTGACCGATTTGATGATTTGTAAGCTCAAAAGGATTTGTTACATGATTGTAGCTGATTCTCATCGAACGGTTGACTGATTCGATGATTTGTAAGCTCACAATGGCTTGTTACATGATTGTTATTAATTTTTATCGAACAGTTGAATGATTCGGTGATCTGTAGGCTCATAATAGCTTGTTATGTGATTGTACCTAATTCTCATCAAACGGTTGACTAATTTGCTAATTTGTAAGCTCAGAATGGCTTATTACATGATTTTACCTGATTCTCATCAAACGCTTGACCGATTTGATGATTTGTAACTTTAGAATGGCTTGTTACATGATTGAAGCTAAATTCTCAACCAACGGTCGATCGATTCGGTGATTTGTAAGCTAAGAATAGATTGTTATGTATTTTAGCCGATTCTGCTCGAACGGTTGACCCCTTCAGTGATTTCTAAGCTAAGAATGACTTTTTACGTGTTTGTTATCATCAAATCTTTGACCGATTTGATGAGACGTAGGCTTGGAATGGCTTGTTACGTGATTGTAGTTGATTCTCATCTGAAGTTTGATCGATTCTATGATTTGTAAGCTTGGAATGGCTTTTTACGTTGATAGTACCTGATTATCATCAAACGATTGACCGATTAGATGATTTGTAAGTTCAGAATGGCTTGTTACATGATTGTAGCTAATTCTTGACCAACAGTTGACCGATTCAGTGATTTGTAAGCTAGGAATGGCTTGTTATGTGACTGTAGCCAATTCTCATCGAACGGTTGACCGATTCGGTGATTTGTAAACTTTGAATGACAAAACATGATTCAAGCTGATTCTCATCGAATGGTTGACTAATTCGCTGATTTGTAAGCTCAGAATGGCTTGTTATGTGATTGTAGCTGATTCTCATCAAACAATTGACCGATTCAGTGATTTCTAAGCTAAGAATATCTTTTTACGTGTTTGTAGCTGATTATCATCCAATGGTTGACCGATTCAATGAGTTGTTGGCTCAGAATGGCTTGTTACATGATTGTAGTTTATTCTCATCTCATAGTTGATCGATTTTGTGATTTGTAAGCTCGAGATGGCTTTTTACGTTGATAGTAGCTAATTATCATCGAACAGTTGATCAATTCAATGATTTGTAAGCTCAGATGGCTTGTTACGTGATTGTAGCTAATTCTCATCGAATGGTTGACCGATTCGGTGATTTGTAAAGTTGGAATGACTTTTTACATGATTGTAGCTGATTCTCATCAAATGGTTAATCGATTCGATGATTTGTAAGCTTAGAATGTCTTTTAATATTATTATGCTGCAATTTCAAATAGTTTAGTTCTCCGCTTTCCCCTAATATTGCTTCAAAAAAGCAACAGACAAGATAAATAATAGCTTTTGAACAATTATCCGCTGCTTTTTTCTAAAATAGCCCACTTCCCCGACGTTGTTAGCTTTATAGGATTTTTCGCTTTTTTGAACGAACAAACTCATTACATGATTGTAGCTAATTTTCTTAAAATGATTGACCGATTGTATGATTTGTAAGCTTAGAATGGCTTGTTATGTGATTGTAGTTGATTCTCATCAAATGGTTGACCGATTCAGTCATTTGTAAGTTCAGAATGACATATTACGTGATTGTAGGTAATTATGATCGAATGGTTGTCGATTCGATGATTTGTAAACTCAAAATAGCTTGTCACGTGATTATAATTGATTCTCATCAAACGATTGACCGATTCGGTGATTTGTAAGCTCATAATGGCTTGTTACATTATTGTAGCTGATTGTCATCTAACAGTTTATCAATTCGATGATTTGTAAACTCAGAATGGCTTGTTATGTGATTGTTGTTGATTCTCATCGAACAGTTGACTAATTCAGTGATTTGTAAACTCAGAATGGCTTGTTACATGATTGTTGCTGATTTTCATTGAACGGTTGACCGATTCAGTGATTTGTAGGCTAAAAATGCCTTGTTATGTAAATGTAGCTGATTCTCATCAAACGGTTAACCGATTCGATGATTTATAAGCTCAGAATAACTGGTTACGTGATTGTAGTTGATTCTCATCGAATAGTTGACCAATTCAATGATTTGTAAGCTTAGAATGGCTTTCTACGTGATTGTAGCTAATTCTCATCGAACCGTTCCCCAATTCGATGATTTGTATGCTTAAAATGGCTTATTACATGACTATAGGTGATTCTCATTTAACAGTTGATCGATTCAATGATATGGAAGCTCAAAATAAATTTTTACATGATTATAGCTGAGTCTCATCGAACGGTTGACAAATTCAGTGATTTGTAAGCTCAAAATGGCTTGTTCCGTGTTTGTAACTGATCTCATCGAACGGTTGACCTATTCAGAGATTTGTAAGCTCAGAATAGCTTGTTATATGACTGTAGCTGATTCTCATCGAAGGGTTGACTAATTCGGTGATTTCTAAACTCTGAATGGCTTGTTACATGATTGTAGCTAATTCTCATTGAACGGTGGACTAATTCAGTGATCTGTAAACTGAGAATGGCTTGTTACGTGATTGTAGCTTATTCTCAATGAACGATTGACCGATATGGTGATTTGTAAGCTCAGAATTGCTTATTACGTGATTCTAGCTGATTCTTATCGAATGGTGGACCGATTCGGTGATTTGTAATCTCAAAATGGTTTTTTACATGATTAGAGCTGATTCTCATCGGACGATTGACCGATTTGGTGATTTGTAAGCTTAGAGTGGCTTGTTACATTCTTGTAGCTAATTCTCATCGAACAATGGACCGATTCGATAATTTGTAAGCTCAGAATGGCTTTTATGTGATTGTAGATGTTTCTTATTGAACAGTTGACCGATTCGATGATCAGTAAGCTCATAATAGCTTGTTATGTGATTATAACTAATTTGCATTGAACGGTTGACCGATTCGATGATTTGTAAGCTCACAATAGCTTGTTACATGATTGTAGCTGATTCTCATCTAATGGTTGACCGATTCAGTGATTTGTAAGCTCAGAATGACTTGTTACGTTATTCTAGCTGATTGTCACCGAACGGTTGACTAATTTGATGATTTGTAAGCTTAGGATGGCTTGTTACATAATTTTAGCTAATTCTTATTGAACGGTTGACTAATTCAATGATTTGTAAGCTCAAAATAGTTTGTTATGTGATTGAAGTTGATTCTCATCTAACGGTTGACCGATCCGATGATTTGTAAGCTCAGAATGGCTTGTTACATGATTGTAGCTAAGTCTCATCGAATGCTTTGACTGATTCGATGATTTGTAAGCTCAAAATAGCTTGTTACGTGATTGTAGTTGATTCTCATCGAACGGTTGACCGATTTGGTGATTTCTAAGCTCAGAATGGCTTGTTACATGATTATCACTGATTCTCATCGAACGGTTGACCAATTTAGTGATTTGTTAGCTCAAAATAGCTTGTCATGTCATTTTAGCTGATTCTCATTGAAAGGTTGGCCGATTCGATGATTTCTAAGCTCAGAATAGCTTGTTATGTGATTGTAGCTGATTATCATCGAACAGTTGACCGTTTCGGTGATTTGTAAGCTTAGAATGGCTTGTTACGTGATTGTAGCTTATTCTTATCGAAGGTTGACTGATTCGGTAATTTTAAAGCTTAGAATAAGTTGTTACATGATTGTATCTGATTGTCATCGAACGGTTGATCGATTCAGTGATTTGTAAGCTCAGAATGGCTTGTTACGTGATTGTAGCTGATTCTCATCGAACAGTTGACCAATCCGGTGATTTGTATGCTCAGAATGGCTTGCTACATGATTGTAACTGATTCTCATCGAACGATTGACAGATTCCATGATTTGTCAGCTCAAAATGGCTTGTTACATGATTATAGCTAATTCTCATCGAATGGTTCACCGATTCTATGATTTGTATGCTCAGAATGGCTTGTTACGTGATTATAGCTATTTCTCATTGAACGGTTGACCGATTAAGAGATTTGGAAGCTCAAAATGGCTTATTGTGTGATTGTAGCTGATTCTCAACAAACGGTTGACCGATTCGGCAATTTGTAAGCTCAGAATGGCTTGTTAGATTCTGCGATTTGTAAGCTTAAAATGGCTTGTTGCGTAATTTTAGCTTATTCTCATCAAACGGTTCACCAGTTTAGTGATTTGTAAGCTCAGAATGGCTTGTTATGTGATTTTAACTGATTCTCATCAAACGGTTCACCGATTCGGTGATTTGTAAGCTCCGAATAGCTTTTTACGTGATTATAGTTGATTCTGATCAAATGGTTGACCGATTCAGTGATTTTTGTGCTCAGAATGGCTTGTTACATGATTGTAGCTGATTCTCATCGAACGGCTGACTGATTCAGTGATTTGTGTGTTTAGAAAGGCTTCTTACAAGATTGTAGTTGATTCTCAAAGAATGGTTGATCGATTCGATGATTTGTAAGCTCAGAATGGCTTGTTATGCGATTGTAGTTTATTTTCATCAAAGAGTGGATCGATTAGGTGATTTGTAAGCTCAGAATGGCTTGTTACATGATTGTAATTGATTCTCATGTAACAGTTGACCAATGCAGTGATTTGTAAGTTTAGAATGGCTTGTTACATGATTGTAGCTAATTCTCATTAGACGGTTGATCGATTCGATGATTTGTAAGCTCAGAATGACTTGTTACGTGATTCTAGCTGATTCTCATCGAACAGTTGACCGATTTGGTAATTTGTAAGCTCAGAATAGCTTTTGACATGATTGTTTTTTATTCTCATCGAACGGTTGACCGATTAAGTGATTTGTAAGCTCAGAATGGCTTGTTACGTGATTGTAGCTGATTCTCATGAAAGGTTGACCCATTTTGTGATTTGTAAACTCAGAATGGCTTCTTACATGATTGTAGCTAATTCTCATCAAATAGTTGATCGATTCAGTGATTTGTAAGTTTCGAATGACTTCTTACGTGATTGTAGCTGATTCTCATTGAACGGTTGACTGATTCAGTGATTTGTAAGCTCAGAATGGCTTGTTACATGATTGTAGCTAATTCTCATGAAAGGGTTGACTGATTCAGTGATTTATAAGCTCACAATGGCTTGTTACGTGATTGTAGCTGATTCTCATCAAACGGTTGACTAATTCGGTGATTGTAGCTGATTCCCATCAAACGATTGATGGATTTGGTGATTTGTAAGCTCAAAATGGCTTATGACATGATTGTAGCTAATTCTCATCGAACGGTTGAAAGATTCCATGATTTGTAGGTTCAGAATGGCTTGTTACATGATTGTAATTGATTCTGATCAAACAATTGATAGCTTCGGTGATTTATAAGCTCATAATGGCTTGTTACTTGATTATAGCCGATTCTCATCAAATGGTTGATTGATTCGGTGATTTGCAAGCTCAAAATGGCTTGTTACATGATTGTAGCTGAATCTCATCGAACGGTTAACCAATTCAATGATTTGTAAGCTCATAATGGCTTGTGACATGATTGCAATTGATTCTCATCGAAAGGTCGACTAATTCATTGATTTGTAAGCTCAAAATGGCTTGTTATGTAATTGAAGCTGATTCTCATCAAACTATTCACCTATTCGATGATTTGTAAGCTCAGAATGACTTGTTACCTAATTGTAGCTGATTCTCATAGAACGGTTGACCGATTAGATGATTTATAAGCTTAGAATGGCTTGTTACATGATTGTAGCTGATTCTGATTGAACAGTTGACTGATTCGGTGATTTGCAAGCTCAAAATGGCTTGTTACGTAATTGTAATTGATTCTCATCGAACAGTTGACCGATTCAGTGATTTTTAAGCTCAGAATGACTTGTTACATGATTGTAGTTGATTCTCATCAAACGGTTGACCGATTTGGTGATTTGTAAGCACAAAATGGCTTGTTACGTGATTTTAGCTGATTCTCATCAAATGGTTGACCGATTCGGTGATTTGTAAGCTCAGAATGGCTTGTTATGTTATTCTAGCTGATTCTAACCGAAGGATTGGTCGACTCGGTGATTTGTAAGCTCAGAATGGCTTGTTACATGATTTTTATTCATTCTCATTGAACGGTTGATCGATTCTATGATTTGTAAGCTCAAAATGGCTTGTTACGTGTTGTAGTTGATTGTCATCGAATGGTTGACCGATTCGATGATTTGTAAGCTCAGAATGGCTTGTTATATGATTATAGTTGATTCTCATCGAATGATTGACTGATTCAATGATTTGTCAACTCAAAATGGCTTGTTACATGATTTTAATTGATTCTCATCAAACGGTTGATTGATTTGGTGATTTGTAAGCTCAAAATGGCTCTGAACCTGATTGTAAATGATTCTTATCGAATAGTGGATGGATTCGGTGATTTGTAAGCTCAGAATGGCTTGTTGTGTGATTGTAGCTAATTCTCATTGAATGGTTGACCGATTCAATGATTTGTAAGCTCAGAATGGCTTAATACATGATTTTAATTGATTCTCATCGAATGCTTGACCGATTCGATGATTTGTAAGCTCAGAATGGGTTGTTACGTTATTGTAGCTGATTCACATCAAACGCTTGACTGATTCGATGAATTGTAAGCTTAAAATGACTTTTTACGTGATTGTAATTGATTCTCATTAAACAGTTGACTGATTCAGTGATTTGTAAGCTCAAAATGGCTCGTTACATGATTGTAGCTAATTCTCGTCAAACGATTGACTGATTCGATGATTTGTAAGCTTAGAATGGCTTGTTACATGATTATGGCTGATTCTCATCAAACAGTTGACCGATTCGGTGATTTATAAGCTCAGAATAGCTTGTTACATGATTGTAGCTGATTCTCATCGAACGGTTGATCGATTATATGATTAAAATGGCTTGTTACGTAATTGTGTTCAATTCTCATCCAATGGTTGACCGATTCGATGATTTGGTACATGATATATTACGTGATTTGTTATCTTAGAATGGCTTGTTACATGATTGTAGCTGATTCTTGTCGAATGGTTTACTGATTTTGTGAATTGTAAGCTCAGAATTACTTGTTAAGTGATTGTAATTGATTCTCATCAAATAGTTGACCGATTCAAGTATTTGTAAGCTTAGAATGGCTTGTTACGTTATTGTAATTGATTCTCATCGAAGAGTTAACCAATTTGGTGATTCGTATGCCTAGAATGGCTTGTCACGTGATTGTAGCTTATTCTCATCAAATGATTGACCAATTTGGTGATTTGTAAGCTAAGAATGGCTTGTTATGTGATTGTAATTGAATCTTATCAAACGGTTGACCGATTCGATGATTTGTAAGCTCAGAATGGCTTGTTACGTGATTGTAATTGATTCTTATTAAACGGTTGCCCAATTCGGTGATTTACAGGCACAAAATAGCTTGTTCCATGATTGTAATTGAATCTTATCGAATGGTTGACCAATTCGATGATTTGTAAGCTTAGAATGGCTTGTTACATGATTATAGCTGATTCTCATCAAACGGTTGACCAGTTCCATGATTTGTTAGCTTAGAATGGCTTGTTACGTGATTGTAGCTGATTCTCACCGAATGATTAATCGATTCAGTGATTTGTAAGTTCAGAATGGCTTGTTACATGATTGTAGTTGATTCTCATCGAACGGTTGACCGATTCAATGATTTGTAAGCTCAGACTAGCATAATACATGATTTTAATTAATTCCCATCGAACGCTTGACAAATTTGATGATTTGTAAGCTCATAATGGCTTGTTACATGATTGTAGCTGATTCTCATCGAACGGTTCATCGATTCGATGATTTGCAAGCTCAGAATGGCTTGTTACATGATTGTAGTTGAATCTCATCGAACAAATAAACGATTCAATGATTTGTAAGCTCAGAATGGCTTGTGATGTGATTGAAATTGATTCTCATCGAACGGTCAACCGATTTGGTGATTTCTAAGCTCAAAATGGCTTGTTATGTGATTGTAGCTGATTCTCATTGAGCAGTTCACCGATTCGACGATTTGCAAGCTAAGAATTGTTTGTTATGTGATTCTAGCTCAATCTCATCAAACGGTTGACCGATTCAATGATTTATAAGCTCAAAATAGCTTGTGACGTGATTGCAATTGATTCTCATCAAACGGTTGATCAATTCTATGATTTGTAATCTCAAAATGGATTGTTATGTGATTGTAGCTGATTCTAATCGAACGGTTCATCGATTTGATGATTTGTAAGCTCAGAATGGCTTGTTACGTGATTGTAGCTGATTCTCATCGAAGAATTGACCGATTCAATAATTTGTAAGCTCAGAATGGCTTGTGACATGATTGTAGGTGATTCTCATCAAACGGTTGACCGATTCAATGATTTTTAAGCTCAGAATGACTTGTTACGTGATTGTAGCTGATTCTCATCGAATGGTTCACCGATTCGATGATTTGTAAGGTCAGAATGGCTTGTTATGTGATTATAGCTTATTCTCATAGAACAGTTGACCGATTTGGTGATTTGTAAGCTCAAAATAGCTTGTTACATGATTTTAATTGATTCTCATCAAACGGTTGACCAATTCGATGATTTCTAAGCTCAGAATGGCTTGCTATGTAATTGTAGGTAATTATCATCAAATGGTTGACCAATTCAGTGCTTTGTAAGCTTAGAATGGCTTTGTTACATGATTGTAGCTTATTCTAATCAAACGGTTGACTGATTCGGTGATTTGTAATCTTAAAATGGCTTGTTACGTGATTATAGCTGATTCTCATAGAACGGTTGACTGATTCAGTCATTTTTAAACTCATAATGGTTTGTTACTTGATTGTAATTGATTCTCATCGAACAGTTGATCGATTCGATGATTTGTAAGCTCAGAATGGCTTGTTACATTATTGTAGCTGATTCTCATCAAACGGTTGACCAATTCGATGATTTGTAAGCTCGGAATAGCTTATTACATGATTGTAGTTGATTCTCATCAAACAGTTCACCGATTTAGTGATTTGTAAGCTCAGAATGGCTTGTTATGTGATTTTAATCAATTCTTATCGAAGAGTTGACCGATTTGGTGATTTGTAAGCTTGTTATGTGATTATAGCTAATTCTCATCTAACGGTTACCTATTCGGTGATTTGTATGCTCTGAATGGTTTGTTAAATGATTGTAGCTCATTCTCATCAAACGGTTGACTGATTTGGTGATTTGTAAGCTCGAAATAGCTTGTTACATGAAATTAGATGATTCTCATCGACTGATTGACCGATTCGGTGATTGGTAACGTCAGAATTGCTTGTTAGGTGATTGTAGCTGATTCTCATCGTACAGTTGACCGATTCGGTGATTTGTAAGCTCATAATGGCTTGTTACGTGATTGTAATTGATTCTCATCAAACGATTGACTGATTCGGTGATTTGTAAGCTCATAATGGCTTGTTACGTAATTATAATTGATTTTCATTGAACAATTTAGCAATTCATTGATTTGTAAGCTCAAAATGTCTCGTTACGTGATTGTAATTTATTCTCATCAAACAGTTGACCGATTCAGTGATCTGTCAGCTCATAATGGCTTGTTACGTGATTGTAGCTGATTCTCATCAAACTATTGACCGATTCAGTGATTTTAAGCTCAAAATGGCTTGTTACGAGATTGTAGCTGATTCTCATCAAACGGTTGACCGATTCAGTGAATTGTAAGCTGAAATGACCTTTTTCATGATTGTAATTTATTCTCATCAAATGGTTCACCGATTTAATGATTTGTAAGCTCAGAATGGCTTGTGACTTGATTGTAGCTGATTCTCATCGAATGGTTGACCGATTCAAGGATTTGTAAGCTTAGAATGGCTTAATACGTGATTTTAATTGATTCTCATCGAACGCTTGACCGATTCAGTGATTTGTCAACTTAGAATCGCTTGTTACGTCATTGTAGCAAATTCACATCAAACGGTCGACCAATTCGGTGAATTGTAAGCTTAAAATGGCTTTTTCATGATTTTAATTTATTCTCATCAAACGGTTCACCGATTTAATGATTTGTAAGCTCAGAATGGCTTGTCACTTGATTGTAGCTGATTCTCATCAAACAGTTGATTGATTCAGTGATTGTGGTTGATTCTCATTGAACGGTTGACCAATTCGGTGATTTGTAAGCTCAGAATGACTTGTTATATGATTATAGTTGATTCTCATTGAACGATTGACCAATTCGGTGATTTGTAAGCTCAGAATGGCTTGTTATGTGATTGTAGCTTATTCTCATCCAACGGTCGACCGATTCGATGATTTGTAAGCTCATAATGAATGGCTTGTTATGTGATTGTAATTGATTCTTATCAAATGGTTGACTGATTCGGTGATTTGTAAGCTTAGAATGCCTTGTTATGTGATTATAGCGGATTCTCATCAAACGGTTGACCAATTCGATGATTTGTAAGCTTGAAATGGCTTCTTACATGATTGTAGCCGATTCTCATTGAAAGGTGTATCAATTTGGTGATTTGTAAGGTCAGAATGACTTTTTACATGATTGTATTTGATTCTCATCGAATAGTTGACCAATTCAATGATTGTAATTGATTCTCATCAAATGGCTGACCAATTCAGTGATTTGTAAGCTAAAAATGTCTTGTTCCGTAATTGTAATTGATTCTCATCAAACAGTTGAGCGATTCATTGATTTGTAAGCTCAAAATGGCTTGTTACATGATTGGAAATAACTCTCGTCGAACAATTGACCGAGTCGGTGATTTGTAAGCTTAGAATAGCTTGTTACATGATTGTAGCTAATTCTCATCGAACGGTTCACCGATTCAATGATTTGTAAGCTCAGAATGGCATAATACATAATTTTAATTAATTCTCAACAAACGCTTGACAAATTCGGTGATTTTTAAGCTTAGAATGGATTGTTACCTGATTGTAGCTTATTCTCATCAAAGGGTTCACCGATTTGATGATTTATAAGGTCAACATTGTTTGTTACTGTATTGTAGCTGATTCTCATCAAACAGTTGACCGATTCCATGATTTGTAAGCTCAGAATGGCTTGTTACATGATTGTAGCTAATTCTTATCAAACGGTTGACTAATTCAGTAATTTGTAAGCTCATAATGGCTTGTTAAGTGATTGTAGTTGATTCTCATCGAACTGTTGATCGATTCAGTGATTTGTAAGCTCAGAATGACTTGTAAGTGATTGTAGCTGACTCTCATTGATTGGTTGACTACTTCAGTGATTTGTAAGCTCAGAATGGCTTGTTATGTGATTGTAGCTAATTCTTATCAAACGGTTGACTAATCCGGTAAATTGTAAGCTCATAATGGCTTGTTAAGTGATTGAAGTTGATTCTCATTGAACTGTTGACCGATTCAGCGATTTGTAAGCGCAGAATGACTTGTTAGCTGATTGTAGCTGACTGTCATCGATTGGTTGACTGCTTAAGTGATTTGTAAGCTCAGAATGGCTTGTAACATGATTGTACTTGATTCTTACTGAATAGTTGACCAATTTGGTGATTTGTAAGCTCAAAATGGCTTGTTACGTGATTGTAGTTGTTTCACATCAAACGGTTGACAAATATAGTGATTTGTAAGCACAGAATGACTTGTTAGATGATTGTAGCTGATTCTCATCAATTGGTTGACTGATTTGGTGATTTGTAAGCTCAGAATAGTTTATTACGTGATTATAACTGATTCTCATCGAACGGTTGACCAATTTTTTGATTTGTAAGCTCAAAATGGCTTGTTACGTGATTGTAGCTGATTCTCATTGAACGGCTGAGTGATTTCGTGATTGATAGGCTCGGAATGGCTTTTTATGTGATTATAATTGATTCTCATCGAACGATTGACAGATTCAGTGATTTATAAGCTCAAAATAGCTTGTTACGTGATTGTAGCTGATTTTGTTCGAACGATTCACCGATTCAGTGATTTGTAACCTCAGAATGGCTTGTTAGGTGATTGTAGCTGAATCTCATCGAACGTTTGACCGATTCAATGGTTTGTAAGCTCATAATGGCTTGTGACATGATTGTAATTGATTCTCATCGAATGATTGGCTGATTTGGTGATTTGTAATCTCAGAATGGCTTGTTACGTGATTGTAGCTGATTCTCATTGAACAGTTGACTGATTCGGTGATTTGTAAGCTTAGAATGGCTTGTTACGTGATTGTACATGATTCTCGTCAAACAGTTGACCGATTTGGTGATTTGTAAGCTCAAAATAGTTTGTGACATGATTGTAGCTGATTCTCATCAAATGGTTTACCAATTCGGTGATTTGTATGCTCAAAATAGCTTGTTATGTGATTGTAGCTGATTCTCCTCGAATGGTTGACCAATTTAGTGATTTACAAGCTCAAAATAGCTTGTTACGTGATTGTAGTTGATTCTCATCAAACGGTTTACCAATTCGATGATTTGTAAGTTGAAAATGGCTTGTTACATGATTATAGATGATTCTTGTTGAACGGTTGACCGATGCAGTGATTTGTAAGCTCAAAATAGTTTTTTACGTGATTGTAATTGACTCTCACCGAATGGTTGACTGATTTGGTGATTTTTAATCTCAGAATGGTTTGTTTCATGACTGTAGCTGATTCTCATCAAACTATTGACCGATTCGGTGATTTGTAAGCTCAAAATGACTTTTTATGTGATTGTAGCTAATTCTCATTGAATGATTGACCGATTCACCAATTTGTAAGCTCAAAATGGCTTGTTACATGATTGCAGCTGATTTCATCGAACGGCTTACTAATTTGGTGATTTGTAAGCTCAGAATGGCTTGTTACGTGATTGTAGCTGATTCTCATTGAACGGTTGATTGATTGAATAATTTTTAAGCTCAGAATGGCTTGTTACGTGATTGTAGCATAAGACATGAGAGTCAATTCTGTAATTAATGCTAGTAGGTGGGTAGAAGTTGAAGGCCTTTTTAGAGGCCCTTGGTAGAATTAGTGGGTGTTCGCCCACTCTTTATCTTTAGAGACATTAGGGTTTTGGAGAAAGGAAGAAAAAAAAAAAGGATTGTGCTCTTCTCAACATTCATTTGCCATAACACATTGGGAAGGTTGGTCTCCATTGCCATGAAAGACTTTCATTTTCTTGTTGCAAGTAGATTTGCTTGTTCTTCATTCTCTTGGTCATGTTATGTAATTGTATTGTGTTTATGTATGGAATGAGATTTTGGGTTTGAATTTTTGTTATGGTTTTGTTTTACTTTTGAATATGAGAGTTTTGTGAAGGGTGTGATGACATTACTCACCCTTGGATAGGGAAGAAGTGGCCATGTTTGGGTGAAGAGGATAGTTGGATTCCATGGTAGTGTAGAGTCTCTTTTCATAAAGAGAAAAGGGAAGAAATGCAAGGTGTATGGGCCCTTGCATGTCATTGTTTCTTTGATCTTGATTTTGGGAGAGATAAGGAGAAGATGGTTGAAAGAATGTATGTGATTTAGCCTTGAAGAGGCATGTGATTATAGCCTTGAAGAGGCATGTGATTTTAGTCTTAAAGAGGCATGTGATTTGAATGTATTATTTGACATTCTCCTTCATGGAAGTCCACCTTCACCCTTTGTATGGGTTCATGGTGAATCCATTTGTGCAAGCCTTGGGAGGGTGTTCTTGTTGTTGTTTTCATGATTATGTGAATGTGTGATTGTCACCTATTAGTTATTGATTCTCCTAGCTCGGGGGTGGTCTCCTTGAGACCTAGGATGGGAGGTGAGCTTCCCATAGTTCTATTATTTGATTTTGGATGGTTGTGTGATGACAACCCTATTGTTGTATTGTGAATCCCCTTGTAATGAGATTGATCTTTTTTTTGAAAGTTGTAATGTATTTCCATTTCTTTGAGCCATTGTGAAGTTGTAATAGAGAGAAGTTTTGTCATCTCCTTTAAACTCTCATTGAGTAACACTATTAAATTGTAATGCCTTGTTGTAAATGTGAAGACTTCTCATTCTTGAAGTATATGCATTTGTAATTGTAGAGTTTTCTATAATGTAAAAGATGAATCATTGTTTCTATGATTATTGTATCCTATCTCTTATAATAGAGGAGTTATTCTTTCATTGCAAATGATTTTTCCAAGTTAATGGAGTAAACAACTTCATAGTTTTTCATAGCATATACAGTCTTGTAGATGTATGAACTTTGAAATCTCATGATGTTTGATTATGATATTCAAGTTCAAAATAAAATAGGCAATCTCCCCTTGAGTAAACTTCTATTACAATATGATTATCACCTTAGTTGCAACCCAACATTATAATCTTACACTTCCTTTAAATCAAATATGACAATAATGTTCAATTAAACAAACATTCACAAATGTAACATTCACATACTTATCAATGCAATGCACTAATTAAACTATTAAATTCATGCTTTTGGATCCCATATAGTTGTTGCCCAAAATTTTCCTCTCGTTCATTTTCGGCCACAGCCCTATTTTCCAAGTGAAATGCTCAAGTGTCGAAAACCCAGTGTATTTTTGACCTCCTCTTTGCAGGCTCAGGATGTTTCTACCTTTTGGTCCAAAAGTTCGGTGTGTTTTCAACCTTCATTCGAAAACCCTCTATGTTTTTGACATCCTCTGTGTTTTGACCTTAAGTGCACAACTCCGAAAGGCGGGTCCCAGTGCCTAAGGCCATTCCGATGCAATCAAGATCTGATGGCCGTCGCATGATCGCATGGGATCTTCCGATCCCATGAGATCATACGACGATCGTCGATGTGGTGTCAGCAAAGATCGACAGTCAAGACAAGCGGTAAGCGGTCATTAGTTAGCATCACGCAGTTGGTCGCATGATCGCATGGGCCTTCCTGGCCGCATGCGATCATGCGACAAATGGTAAGCAGTCAACAATGTGAGGTGGCGGTCGGTGGTTAACCTCCTACGGTTGGTCGCATGATTGCATGGGCTCTTCCGAGCCCATGCGACCATGCGACAAACTGTCAACAGTTTCGATGGCGGTTGGCGTAGCAGTTCCCGGCTAGTCGCATGATCGCATGCGGCTTCCTAACTGCATGCGATCATGCGACAAGTGGTCGACATTTTTTTTACTCTGGCAGTGGGCCCTTAGCTGGTGATGTGCCCGAGATGTTTGCTGATGTAGCGATCAGAATGAATAGGGGAGTGACACGTGGTGGTTCTAGGCTCAGGGTTGGCAAGCTTTGCACGGTTGCGCAGTTGGAGGTGGGCCCGGCTCTAGGTTCAGTCGGGTAATCTCGCAACAAAAAGAAGAATATTCTTTCTATCTGGCGATTACGAGACTTCCTTTAGTCAGGTAATCTCCTAACGGAAGGGAATATGCCAAAAATTTTACAAGACTCAGCGACTGCCATCGGATGAAGCAAGGATCAACAATTTTTGCGTAGTCGCTAGATGTGACCCAGGGTTAAGAAAGAAACAAGCGGTTCAGCGACTAAAGGAAAATGTGAACCTAAAGTGAACCCAGGGTTAGGATTGCATGAACATCAAAAAGCTTGTCGCATGATCTCATGCGGCCTCTTAACCGCATGCAACAAGCCCCTAGCGGTCAATAGGGTTTGGTGGGCTTGCGGTTTGGTGACGTGTCTAGTCTGCAGTGGATGGCTGGCGGTTGATGAAGGTTTGACAAGTGGCAGATCTTGTGGGCCCCAATTGTCTTGCGTGGAAGAGCGACAGTTTTCAAAGACTTGTCGCATGATCGCATGAAGGCCTTTCAGCTCATGCGATCATGTGACCGTTGACATTTTCTAAAGGTGGAGGCAAGTTTTCAAAAACTTGTCGCATGATCGCATGAAGGCCTTTCAACTCATGCGATCATGCGACCATTGCTTTGTCAAAGAGATGTAACCTGTTTTGGTGGACTCTCTTCCAAGGTGAATGTTGCGAGCGCGGGTAGTTTAAAAAATTTATGTCGCCAGGGCGGTTGCAGTTAGAGGAATGTGCAGAGTTATCTCGACTGCCATTTTGAGGTCTTTGCAGGGATCTGAGATCGGATTTGGAGCCTTTATGGCTGAGTGGGCTTGCAGAGAGGTAGATGGATGAGGTTTTTTATCGGCAGGCATGATCAAGTGCAAGAATGGACACGCAAAGGGAGAAATATCTGATCGGCCATGATATTTACACATTTTCATTTATGATCAGAAGTGACTATTTTAGGGCCAGATTATTTTATGCATACCAATGTAGCCCTAAGAGTTTGACTCTTGCCTGCATGCAATAGAGGTGTATATAACATTTTTTAGAGCCAGTAGTGCTTAGAATTGACATTTTGTAAATTGGAAAACTATCTGTAGCATTTCTTCCTACTCTCTGGTTTCCCACATCTTGTAAGTTTTCATTGATGAATTCAAATATTGCAAAGCATTATGTGGCACTCTTGTTGTCCTCATGCCTTCTTGTCTAAGTTTGTCTCTTATTGGATTGAAGTTTATGAATGTTGTCAATAGAAATTGGGGTTCCTATTCCCTCTCACTTTCTGTGATTCTGTATGTTACTGTGTCTGATATGATTTAGGTGTTTTGTGGGTATACTACAACCCCTAGCAGCCTTGTCTCATTCCTACACCTAGTTGCAAAAAAGGATGTTTGTTTGCAGGTCATAGGTTGAGTTTTCTGTTCAAGCCTTCCTATGAAATACTTATGCAAACCTATCTAGTGAGTGGTGACCTATTAGACCTAATTCCTCCACTGGTTTCATTCCTCTATGCTGAGATTCAAACCCTAGTTTCGGTGCATCACCTAGTAGGTAGATTTGCTTTCTGTTATTTCCATTTCATGCACTCCTTCTATCCCTTTCCCTCAAAAGTTTACTTTCATGTTAAGAGCAAATCAGGGTGATTATCCAAGAGGAACCAGCCTAGAATCTGGAGGTCTCATCTCGGTTAGCAAAAGGTCCCACAACCTTGAGATGAGTCTCATGTTATACTAGATTATCAAGACTACGAGAGCTTGAGATCAGAAGCGCAAATTTAGTGTATAACAATAGTAATCAAAGAGATTGAAAAAAAAAAAATATGGCATAATATAAGAAATAGCACTTCCCAAAATTTTAAAGCAAAAATGCTCTCTGAGTTTTGTATAAAAAGAGAAATTATTCTCTTGCCACAAAGAATATTTCCTCCCCAATCTCCTAATAGAAATTAGTATTAAATTTTCTAAACTAATCCATGTTAGCCATAAAAAATAAATATAAAACTAAAATTAAGAAAATAACTTCCTAAACAAACTTCCACTTGTTTGACCATGGACCCCACTTCACATCCCCTTAATGGGAAGAGACAGCTTTCTTGATATAAACATATCTTTAAAAATATATATTACATAACGTGACTGGTTTAACACTTCACTTCCCATAAATGGGCGCAGATATGTGTGTCAGAGTTCACAATAAAATAAAATAAATAAAGGAAAACTTGCTTGGACTATGACAAGATTTGGTACTTCACTCTGCTGACTTATTAAATGCTTCCTCCTTTGAAAAGTTACTCTTCTTCTCTCATGCGAAAATTCATGAGCATTCCTTATTAAACTTGGGCCTTGGTGAATGGGCTTAGTGGGCCCCACCTCAAACTTGTTTATTGTGGATGCCTTTCCATAAAGGTTTTTCCTTACATACCCACGTAAGTCTATGTACTTCCTTATGGAAAGACGGGTATAATGGTGGGCCCAAGTCTTGTCTTTAACATCACTTCATTTCCCCTCTTGGAAATGCGCACCACTATAGGATTGGATGATTGGGTTAGATAGGTTGGGAAATAGGATAGTCTAGTAATTTAGTAGGGATATTTATTTAGATTTGATTTATTGTTTTTGGTTTATTTAATTTTATTGATTAGTTGTTAATAAGCTCCCTCACACCATTATTTAGGAGAGTAGGATAGGCTTAAGTTATAGGGTTAGATTAGAACTTTATAGGATTTGACATGTGTCCCTTGTTATTAACTATGTTATCAATTTTATTGGGGTAATTAACTTTTAGTTAATATATGTTATTGCTAATTATAATCCATAGGTGGCATGTCTTGTTAGTTAGTATATTTATTATTTTATTTTATGGAACTTCTTTTAATAAATTAACCAAGCAATTAGTGAGCAAGGGGTTTTAGTGTTAACATGTTAAACTCCCCATATAATCTATTGATTACTAGTTAATAGGATCTTATGTTAGAAGGGATAGGTTTGTAAGTTAGGAGAAATCTCTTAGATTTAATAAGTGATAAGTTTTAGTTATAGTTTAATTTGATGATGGTTTATATTCCACTCACACTATTAGGCTGTTATTTGGGGTTTGATACGAATAGGATAATTTAGTGAGACTAAGATTAGTATAGATTAAGTTTTATTGGATGTTGACATAAGCTCCTTAGATGATAATCATATTTGGTAGACATTAAATTGTATTTTTTTGGTGCGTAATGAAAGTGATTATTAATTAGAGGCATTATGGTTCAAACTTAAATAGTAATGATTCAAATTTCTTAATTATAGTGTTATTGGGGCATGATCAAACTCTCTTGTAATATAACTTCTTGCTAATCTATAGTCAATTTAAGTAACGGATGATTAGCTAATGGGACCTTCACTATTAATTAGTTAAGTCTAACATGTTAGATTTATTTTCAATAAATTAATTTAATGTCATAGTTCTTTTTACTCAAATTATAATTGAATAACTCTAGACTATCATTAGTAATATTGTTGGGTTAGGTTAAATTGCAAACTGGTCACTTGGACTATCGAGGAACCCTAAGTAACCCCATTACCCTAGAAGGTGTTAGAAGATGATATTTTATCTTCCGATGTCTAGATAACATTTGGATTCTAGTTAACATCATTAGATTCATTATTGGATCTTAATTGAAAGTACAACCACTAATACAATCTTATTCGGGAGTCATGGTCTATGTATGCATACACTTATTAAGTAATTGGTTGGAATTTGGATAGATGACTAATGCCCTAGGTACCTGGAATTTATTTCAAACACTAGTGTTCATGGAAACTATGTACACTAGGGTTTCGCTATCTAAACTCTGATGTTTATATCAATAGTGATGAACTTTAGTCTGTAGAACCAAATATCCTCTAGCTGAACTAAACCCTAAGTTGTGACTTGCTTAACCGTAGACAACTTATCCCTATTTTGGAATGTCTTTCTCTCTCATTTGAACTTTAAAAAAAATAAAAAATTGTTGCATTTTTTATTGGTTAAATTTTGGGCATGAATCACCTAACAAGCCCTTTTGAACTTACAAATCATCAAATCGGTCAACTGTTCGATGACAATCAGTTACAATCATGTAACAAGCTATTTTGAGCCTACAAATCACCAAATTGGTTAACGATTTTATGAGAATCAACTACAATAATCTAACAAGCCATTCTAAGCTTACAAATAACTGAAAAGGTCAACCATTTGATGAGAATAAATTATAATCATGTCACAAGTTATTCTGAACTTACAAATCACCAAATTGGTCAACCGTTAGATGAGAATCAACTACAATTCCGTAACATGCCATTTTGAGCTTACAATTCACCGAATCGGTCAACCATTCAATGATAATCAACTACAATCATGTATAAAGCCATTTTAAGCTTACAAATCACTGAATTGATTAACCGTTCAGGAAGAATCAGCTACAATCACGTAACAAGCCATTCTGAGCTTAAAAATCACTGAATCGATCCACCATTTGATGAGAATCAGCTACAATCATTTAACAAGCCATTCTGAGCTTACAAATCACCGAATCGGTCAACCATTCAATGAGAATCAACTACAATCACGTAACAAGACATTTTGAGCTTACAAATCACCGAATTGGTCAACCCTTTCATGAGAATCAGTTATAATCACTTAACAAGCTATTCTAAGCTTACAAATCATCGAATCGGTCAACCGTTCGATGATAATCAACTACAAGCCATTTTGAGATTAAAAATCACCAAGTCAGTCAACCTTTCGATGAGAATCAGCTACAATCAAGTAACAAGCCATTCTGAGCTTACAAATCACTGAATCAGTCAACCATTCGATGAGAATAAATTACAATCATGTAACAAACCATTTTGAGCTTACAAATCACCGAATTGATCAACCGTTCGGGGAGAATCAGATACAATCACGTAACAAACTATTCTGAGCTTACAAATCACTAAATTTGTCAACCGCTAAATGAGAATCAGCTACAATCACATAACAAGCCATTCTAAGGTTACAAATCACCGAATTGATCAATAGTTCGATGAGAATCAGCTACAATCATGTAACAAGCCATTATGAGCTTACAAATCACTGAATTGATCAACTGTTCAATGAGAATTAGCTACAATCATGTAAAAAATCATTTTGATCTTAGAAATCATCAAATCGGTCAACCATTTGATGAGAATCAGCTATAATCACATAAGAAGTCATTTTCAGCTTACAAATTACCAAATCGGTCAACCGTTCGATGAGAATCAGCTACAAGTACGTAACAAGCCATTTTTATCTTGCAAATCATCGAATCGGTCAACCGTTTGATCAGAATCAATTACAATTATGTAACAAGTCATTCTAAGCTTACAAATCACCGAAGTGGTCAATCGTTTAATGAGAATTAGCTACAATCACACAACATGTCATTCTTAGCTTACAAATCACCGAATCGGTCAACCATTCGATGAGAATGAATTATAATCACATAACAAACCATTCTAAGCTTACAAATCATTGAATCGGTTAACGTTCGATGAGAATCAGCTACAATCATGTAACAAGCCATTCTGAGCTTACAAATTACTGAATTAGTCAACCGTTTGATGAGAATCAACTATAATCACATAACAAGCCATTTTGAGCTTACAAATCATTGAATCGGTCAATCATAATTAATTACAATCAATTACAAATCACCGAATCAGTCAACCGTTCACTAAGAATCAGCTACAATCACGTAACAAGCCATTCTGAGCTTACAAATCACTAAATCAGTCAATCGTTTGATCATAATCAGCTACGATCGTGTAACAAGTCATTCTTCACTTACAAATTACTAAATCGATCAATCGTTCAATGAGAGTCACCTACAATCATGTAACAAGCCATTATGAGCTTACAAATCACTTAATCGGTTAACTGTTTGATGAGAAATAGCTACAATCATGTAACAAGCCATTATGAGCTTACAAATCACCAAATTGGTCAACCGTTTGATGAGAATCAGCTACAATCACGTAACAAGCTATTCTGAGCTTACAAATCACCGAATAGGTCAATCGTTTAATGAGAATAAATTACAGTCAATTACAAATCACCGAATCGGTCAACCGTTCACTAAGAAATAGCTACGATCACGTAACAATCCATTCTGAGTTAAGAATCACTGAATTGGCCAACTGTTCGATGAGAATCAACTACAATCATGTAACAAGCCATTTTGAGTTTACAAATAACTAAATCGGTCAACCGTTCCATGAGAGTCAACTACAATCACGTAACAAGCCATTATGAGCTTACAAACCACTGAATAGGTCAATCGTTTGATGAGAATCAGCTACAATCACGTAACAAGCCATTCTGAGCTTACAAATCAATGAAATGCTCAACTGTTTGAGAAGAATGAGCTACAATCACGTAACAAGAAATTTCAAGCTTACAAATCATCGAATCAGTCAACTGTTCGATGAGAATCAACTACAGTCATGTAACAAGCCATTCTGAGCTTACAAATCATCGAATTAGTCAACCATTCGATGAGAATCATCTGCAATCACGTAACAATCTATTCTGAGCTTACAAATCCTCAGATCAGTGAACCGTTCAATGAGAATCAGCTACAATCACGTAACAACCCATTATGAGCTTACAAATCACCAAATTGCTCAATTGTTCGATGAGAATCAATTACAATCACGTAACAAGCCATTCTGAGCTTACAAATCACCAAATCCATCAACCGTTCAATGAGAATCAGCTACAATCACGTAACAAGCCATTCTAAGCATACAAATCACTGAATCGCTCAACCATTCAATGAAAATCAACTACAATCACGTAACAAGCCATTTTGAGCTTACAAATCAATGAATCGGTCAACCATTTGATAATAATAAGCTACAATCATGTAACAAGCCATTCTGAGATTGCAAATCACCGAATCGGTCAACCCTTCGATGAGAATCAATTACAATCACGTAACAAGCCATTCTAAGGTTACAAATCATTGAATTTGTCAACCATTCGATGACAATCAGCTACAATCACGTAACAAGCCATTCTGAGTTTACAAATCATGAAATCAGTCAACCAAGCTTTTAAATCACCAAATCGGTCAACCGTTCAAAGGGAATCAGCTACACTCATGTAACAAGCCATTCTGAGGTTACAAATTACTGAATCGGTCAACTGTTCAATGAGAATCATCTACAATCATGTAACAAGCCATTCTGAGCCTAGAAACCCCTAAATCGATCAACCATTCGATGAGATTCGGCTACAACCATGTAACAACCCATTTTGAGCTTACAAATCACCGAATTGGTCAATTGTTTAATGAGAATCAATTACAATCACATAACAAGCCATTCTGAGCTTACAAATAATCGAATCGATCAATCGTTTCATGAGAATTAGCTACAATCACGTAACAAGCCATTCTGAGCTGATAAATCATCGCATCGGTCAACTATTTGACGAGAATCAACTACAATCACGTAAGAAGCCATTCTAAACTTACAAATCACTGAATCGGTCAACCCTTTGATGACAATCAATTATTATCACGTAACAAGCCATTCTGAGCTTACAAATCACCGAATCGATCAACCGTTCAATGACAATCAGCTACAATCATGTAACAAGCCATTATGAGCTTACAAATCAATGAATCGGTAAACTGTTCAATGAGAATTAGCTACAATCATCTAACAAGCCATTCTGTGCTTACAAATCATCGAGTCAGTCAATGATTCGATGAGAATCAATTACAATCATGTAAAAACCCATTCTAAGCTTACAAATCAATGAATCGGTCAACCGTTCGATGAGAATCAGTTACAATCATGTAAAAATCTATTCTGAGCTTTCAAATCACCGAATCAATCAACTATTCGATGAGAATCAATTACAATCACGTAACAAGCTATTCTGAGCTTACAAATCACTGAAATGGTCAACCAATTGATGAGAATCAAATACAATAACGTAACAAGTCATTCTAAACTTACAAATCATCGAATCGATCAACCATTTGATGAGAGTCAATTACAATCATGTAACAAGCAATTCTGAGCATTCAAATCACCAAATCGGTTAACCGTTCGGTGACAATGAGCTACAGTCACGTAACAAGCCATTCTAAGATTACAAATCACCGAATTGGTTAACCATATGATGAGAATCAGCTACAATCAGGTAAAAAGGTATTCTAAGCTTACAAATCACTGAATCGGTCAACTGTTTGATGAGAGTCAATTAAAATAATGTAACAAACCATTCTGAGCATACAAATCACCGAATCAGTCAACTATTTAATGATAATAAGCTACAGTCATGTAACAAGCTATTCTAAGATTACAAATCACCCAATTGGTCAATCGTTTGATGAGAATCAGCTACAATCATGTAAAAAGCCATTCTAAGCTTACAAATCACTGAATCGGTCAACTAAGCTTTTAAACCACCAAATCGGTCAACCGTTTGATGAGAATCAGCTACAATCACGTAACAAGCCATTCTGAGCTTACAAGTCACCGAATCGGTTAAGTGTTCGATGAGAATCAGCTACAATCACGTAACAAGCCATTTCGGGCTTACAAATCACCGAATCAGTCAACCGTTCGATGAGTATCAATTAAAATCACGTAAAAAACCATTTTGAGCTTACAATCATCGAATCGGTCAACCGTTCGATGAGAATCAGCTACAATCATATAATAAGCCATTTTCAGCGTATAAATCACCGAATCTATCAACATTTTAATTAGAATCAATTACAATGACGTAACAAGCCATTCTAAGCTTACTAATCACTGAATTGGTCAACCGTTAGATGAGAATTAGCTACAGTCACATAAGAAGAAGCCATTATGAGCTTACAAATCACGGAGTCGGTCAACTGTTTGATAAGAATCAACTACAATTATGTAACAAGCCATTTTGAGATTATAAATCACCGAATCGGTCAATCATTCAATCAGAATCAATTACAATTATGTAACAAGCCATTCTGAGATTAAAAATCACCAAAATAGTCAACCATTCGATGAGAATTATCTACAATCACGTAACAAGCCATTCTGAGATTACAAAATCACCGAATCAGTCAACCGTTTGATAAGAATAAGCTACAATCACGTAACAAGCCATTTTGAGCTTACAAATCACCGAATCTGTCAAGTGATCAATCAGAATGAATTACAATTATCTAACAAGCCATTCTGAGCTTACAAATCACCGAAATGGTCAACCGTTTGATAAGAATCAGCTACAATAATGTAACCAGCCATTCTGAGCTTAAAAATCACCAAAATGGTCAACTGTTCGATGAGAATTATCTACAATCATGTAACAAGCCATTTTGAGTTTACAAATCACTGAATCGGTCAACAATTTGATGAGAATCAGCTACAATCATGTAACAAGCCATTATGAGCTTAAAAATCACTGAATTGGTCAACTATTTGATGGGTATCAAATACAATAACATAAAAAACTATTCTGAGGTTACAAGTCACCGAATCAATCAACCGTTCGATAAGAATCAATCAAAATCACGTAAGAAGCCATTCTGAGCTTACAAATCACTGAATCGGTCAACCATTTGATGAGAATAAACTACAATAACTTAACAAGCCATTTTGAGCTTACAAATCACTGAATTGGTCAATCGTTCAATGAGAATCAGCTACAATCATGTAACAAGCCATTCTGAGCTAACAAATAACCGAATTGGTCAACCGTTCGATAAAAATCAATCACAATCATGTAACAAGCCATTCTGAGCTTACAAATCACCGAATCGGTCAACCATTCGATAAAAATCGGCTACAATAACTTAACAAGCCATTTTGAGCTTACAAATCACTGAATCGGTCAATCGTTCGATGAGAACCAGCTACACCAAATCAATCAACCGTTCAATGTGAATCAATTACAATCACGTAACAAGCCATTGTGAGCTTACAAATTACTGAATCAGTCAACCGTTCGAGGAGAATCAATTACAATCACCTAACAAGCCATTATGAGCTTACAAATCACCAAATAAGTCAACAGTTCGATGAGAATCAGCTACAATCCCGTAACAAGCCATTCTGAGCTTATAACATACCAAATCGGTCAACCGTTCATTAAGATTTAGCTGGAATCACGTAACAAACCATTCTAAGCTTTCAATGTTGCTCTGCATTCGGATAGGCCCTACTATTCTAAGGCACCCCTACTATTCTAAGGGGCATTGGGGAAGAATGCAGGGGTGGGTGGAAGAGTTGGGTGGGAAGATACTATATTCTGCTTCCCAACCCAACCGATCCAATCGATATGTTGAGAGGGCAATATAACCCCCCAATGCACGGTGGGAGGCTATAGATTGGGTTGGGCCCTAAATCACCGAATCGGTCAACCGTTTAATTAGAATTAGATACAATCATGTAACAAGCCATTCTGAGATTACAAATCAATGAATCGGCCAACTATTTGATAAGAATCAATTGCAATCACATAACAAGCCATTATGAGCTTACAAATCACTGAATTGATAAACCATTCGATTAGAATCAGCTACAATCATGGAAAAAGCCATTCTGAGCTTATAAATTAACAAATCGATGAACAGTTTGATGAGACTCAGCTACAATCACGTAACCAGCCATTCTGAGCTTACAAATCACCAAATCGGTAGACCATTCGATGAGAATCAGCAGAATCATGTAAAAAGCCATTCTGAGCTTACAAATCACTGAATTAGTCAACCATTCAATGAGAATTAGCTACAATCACGTAACAAGCTATTTTGAACTTACAAATCATCGAATCAGTCAACCGTTCGATGAGAATCAGCTACAATGATGTAAAAAGCCATTTTGAGATTACAAATCACTGAATCAATCAACCGTTCGATAAGAATAAGCTACAATAATGTAAGAAGCCATTATGAGCTTAACTAATCACCGAATTGGTCAATCGTTTGATGAGAATCAATTACAATCATGTAATAATCCATTTTGAGCTAACAAATCACCGAATCGGTCAACCTCTCAATGAGAGTCAACTACAATCACGTGACAAACTATTCTGGTCTTACAAATCACCAAATCGGTCAACTGTTTGAATAGAATCGGTTACAATCACATAACAAGCCATTCTGAGCTTACAAATCCCTGAATCGGTCAACTCTTCAATGAGAATCAGCTACAATCACATAACAAGCCATCCTGAGCTTATAAATCACCAAATGAGTTAACGATTCGATCAAAATCAACTACAATCACATAACAAGCCATTCTGAGCTTACAAATCACCGAATTGGTCAACCATTTGATGAGAATCAGCCACAATCATGTAACAATCCATTCTGAGCTTACAAATCACCGAATTGGTCAACCGTTCGATGAGAATCAACTATAATCATGTAACAAGCCATTCTGAGCTTATAAATCACCGAATCGATCAACTGTTTGATGAGAATCAACTATAATCACATAACAAGCCATTTTGAGCATCCAAATCACCGACTCAGTCAACTGTTCGATTAGAATCAACTACCAATCATGTAACAACCCATTCTGAGCTTACAAATCACCAAATCGGTCAACCGTTCGATGAGAATCAATAGCAATCACGAACAAGCCATTCTGATCTTACAAATCACCACATTAGTCAACCATTCGATGATAATCAATTACAATCAAGTAACAAGCTATTTTAAGCTTACAAATCATCGAATCGATCAACCGTTCGATGAGAATCAACTACAATCATGTAACAAGCCATTCTGAGCTTGTAAATCACCGAATCGGTTAATCGTTTGATGAGAATCAGCTAGAATCACATAACAAGCCATTATGTCTTTACAAATCACTAAATCGATCAACCGTTTGATGAGAATCAACTACAATAACGTAACACGACATTCTAACATTACAAATTACCGAATTTGTCAATCATTTGATCAGAATAAGCTACAATAACGTAACAAGCCATTCTGAGCTTATGAATCACTAAATCGGTCAACCGTTCGATGAGAATCAATTACAATCACGTAACAAGCAATTCTGAGCTTACAACATTGAATCGTCAACCGTTCGATTAGAATTAATTACAATCACGTAACAATCCATTTTGAGCTTACAAATCACCAGATCAGTCAAGCATTTGATGAGAATCAATTAAAGAACATAACAAGCCATTCTCATATTAGAAATCATCGAATCGATCAACTGTTCGATGACAGAATAGGTCAACCGTTTGATGAGAATCAGCTACAATCACATAACAAGCCATTTTCAGCTTTCAAATAACTAAATTTTTGAACCGTTCGATGAGAATAAGGTACAATCACGTAACAAGCCATTTCGAGCTTACAAATCACCGAATCGGTCAACTGTTCGATGACAATCAATAATAATCACGTAACAAGCCATTCTTAACTAACAAATCACTGAATCAATCAATCGTTGGATGAGAATCAGCTACAATCACATAACAAGTCATTCTAAGCTTACAAATAACTGAATCGGTCAAACGTTTGATGAGAATCAACTACAATCACGTAAAAAGCCACTTTGAGTTGACAAATCACCAAATTTGTCAACTGTTAGATAAGTCTCAACTACAATCACGTAACAAACCATTCTTAGCTTACAAATCATGGAATCGGTCAACCGTTTGATGAGAATCAGCTACAATAAGGTAATAAGCCATTTTGAGCGTACAAATCATTGAATCTATCAACCGTTTGATGAGAATCAATGACAATCACGTAACAAGCCATTTTGAGATTACAAATCACTGAATCGGTCAACAGTTTGATGAGAATCAGCTACAATCATGTAACAAGCCATTATGAGTTTAAAAATCACTGAATTGGTCAACTATTTGATGGGTATCAAATACAATAACATAAAAAACTATTTTGAGCTTACAAGTCACCGAATCAATCAACCGTTCGATGAGAATCAATGACAATCATGTAACAAGCCATTCTGAGCTTACGAATCACTGAATCAGTCAACTATTCAATGAGAATCAATTACAATCATGTAATAAGCTATTCTTAATTTACAAATCACCAAATTGGTCAACCGTTTGATGAGAATCAGCTACAATCATGTAACAAGCAATTCTGAGCTTACAATCACCGAATCGATCAACTATTCGATGAGAATTAGCAACAATCATGTAACAAGCCATTCTGAGCTTACAAATCACATAATTTGTCAACCGTTCGATGAGTCTCAACTACAATCATGTAATAGGCCATTATAAGCTTACAAATCATGAAATCGATCAACCGTTTGATGAGAATCATGTACAATCACATAGCAAGCCATTTTGAGCTTACAAATCACCGAATCGGTCAACCATTCGACAAGAATCAGTTACAATCATGTAACAAGCCATTCTGAGCTTAGAAATCACTAAATGGGTCAACCGTTTGATAAAAAACAATTACAATCACGTAACAAGTCATTCTAAGCTTACAAATCACCGAATCAGTCAACCATTCGATGACAATCAGCTATAATCACATAGCAAGCCATTCTGAGCTTACAAATCACCAAATCGGTTAACCATTTGATGAGAATCAGCTACAATCACGTAACAAGCTATTTTGAGCTTAACAATCACCAAATCGGTCAACTGCTTGATGAGAATCAATTACAATCATGTAACAAGCCATTCTCAACTCACAAATCACCGAATCGGTCAACAGTTCGATAAGAATCAGCCACAATCATGTAACAAACCATTCTGAGCTTACAAATCACTAAATCGGCCAACCGTTCGACAAGAATCAGCCACAATCACTTAATAAGCCATTCTGATTTTACGAATCACCGAATTGGTCAACTGTTCGATGAGAATAAATTACAATCATGTAACAAGCCATTCTGGGCTTACAAATCACCGAATCGGTCAACCGTTCGATAAGGTTCACCTACAATCATGTAACAAGTCATTCTAAGCTTTCAAATGATTGAATCAGTCAATCATTCGATGAGAATCAGCTACAATCACATAACAAGTGATTCTGAGCTTACAAATCACCGAATCAGTCAACCGTTCAATGAGAATCAGCTACATTCACATAACAAGCCATTCTAAGCTTACAAATCACCGAATCAGACAACCCTTCGATGAGAATCAGCTATAATCACATCATAAGCTATTATGAGCTTACAAATCACCGAATCAGTCAATTGTTCGATGAGAATAAGCTACAATCACGTAACAAGCCATTATGAGCTAACAAATCATCGAATCCGTCAACAGTTTGATTAAAATCAATTACAATCACGTAACAAGCCATTCTCAGTAAACAAATCACCAAATCGGTTAACCGTTCGATCAGAATCAGCTATAATAATGTAATAAGCTATTCTGAGCTTACAAATCACCGAATCTGTCAACCATTCGAAGAGAATCAACCAAGATCAGATAAAAGATCCTTCTGAGGTTGTAGATCACCAAATCGGTCAACCTTTCGATGACAATCAACTAAAATTGGGTAACAAGTTGTTGTTCTGAGCTTGCTGTTCACCAAATCGGTCAGCTGTTTGATGAGAATTAGCTACAATCACGTAACAAGGCATTTTGAGGTAACAAATCATCAAATTAGTCAACCGTTCAATGAGAAATAGCTACAATCATGTAACAAGCCATTCTGAGCTTACAAATCACTGAATCAGTCAATCATTTGATGAAAATTAGCTACAATCATGTAACAGGTCATTATGAGCTTACAAATTACTAATCGGTCAACCATTCGAAGAGAATCAACTACGATCGCATAAAAAATCCTTCTGAGGTTGTAGATCACTGAATCGGTCAACCGTACAATGACAATCAACTAAAATTGGGTAATAAGTTGTTCTGAGGTTGTTGTTCACCAAATCGGTCAATCGTTTGATGAGAATCAGCTACAATCACGTAACAAGCCATTCGATGAGAATCAACTATGATCGCATAAAAGGGCCTTCTGAGGTTGTAGATCACCGAATCGGTCAACCGTTCGATAACAATCAACAAAAATCATGTAACAAGTTGTTCTGAGGTTGCAGTTCACCAAATCGGTCAACCATTCGATGAGAATCAGCTATAATCACATAACATGCCATTCTAAACTAACAGATCCCCAAATCGGTCTACCGTTCGATGAGAATCAACTACAATCACGTAACAAGCCATTATGAGCTTACAAATCACTGAATCGGTCAATCGTTCGATAGGAATTAGCTACAATCATGTAACAAGCTATTATGAGCTTACAAATCACTAAATCGGTCAATCGTTTAATGAGAAATAGCTACAAAAATGTGACAAGCCATTCTGATCTTACAAATAACTGAATTGGTCAACCGTTCGACGAGAATCAACTACAATCATGTAAAAAGCCAACAAATCATAGAATCGGTCAACCGAATAACCTACAATCATGTAACAAGCCATTTTGAGCTTGCAAATCACCGAATGGGTCAACTGTTCGATAAGAATGAATTACAATCACTTAACAAGTCATTCTGAGCTTACAAATCATCGAATTAGTCAACCGTTTGATGAGAATCGCCTACAATCATGTAACAAGCCAATCTGAGCTTACAAATCACTGAATTGGTCAACCATTTGATGAGAATCAGCTACAATCATGTAACAAGCCATTTTAAGATTACAAATCACAGAATCGGTCAACAATGAGAATCAGCCACAAACATGTAAGAAGCTATTCTGAGCTTACAAATCACCGAATCGATCAACCGTTCGATGACAATCAATTAAAATCACGTAACAATCGATTCTGATCTTACAAATCACCGAATAGGTCAATCGTTCGTTGAGAATCATCTATAATCATGTAACAAGCCATTCTGAGCTTACAAAATATTGAATCGGTTAACCATTCGATGAGAATCAGCTACAATCACGTAACAAGCTATTCTAAGCTTACAAATCACCGAATCGGTTAGCCATATGATGAGAATCAACTACAATCACGTACAAAGCCATTTTGACCTTAGAAATCACTGAATCGGTCAACCTTTTGATGAGAATCAGCTACAATCATGTAACAAGCAATTTTGAGCTTACAAATCACCGAATCGGTCAACCGTTCGATGAGAATCAGCTACAATCACGTAACAATCTATTCTAAGCTTACAAATCTCTGAATCGGACTATCGTTTGATGAAAATCAATTACAATCATTCAACAAGCTATTTTGGGCTTACAAATCACTGATCGGCCAACCGTTCGATGAGAATCAATTACAATCACGTAAAAATCCATTTTGAGCTTACAAATCACCGAATCAATCAATCGTTCAATGAGAATAAATTACAATCATGTAACAAGCCATTCTGAGCTTAAAAATCACTGAATTGTTGAACTGTTCGATCAAAATCAACTACAATCATGTAACAAACCATTCTGCACTTACTTATCACCGAATCGGTTAACCGTTCAATGCCAATCAGCTAGAATCACATAACAAGCTATTCTAAGCTTACAAATCACTGAATTGGCCAACCGTTCGATGAGAATCAGCTACAATCACGTAACAAGTCATTATGAGCTTACAAATCACTGAATCGGTTTATAATTTGATGAGAATCAATTACAATCATGTAACAAGCCATTCTGAGCTTACAAATCACCAAACCAGTCAACGATTCTGTGAGAATGATCTACAATCACGTAACAAGCCATTCTGAGTTTACAAATAACCAAATCAGTCAACCATTCGATGAGAATTACCTAAAATCACGTAACAAGCCATTTTCAGCTTACAAATCATGGAATCGGTCAACTGTTTGATGCAAATAAGCTACAATCACGTAACATGCCATTCCGAGCTTAGAAATCACTGAATCGGTCAACCGTTCAATCAAAATCAACTATAATCATGTAACAAGCCATTCTGAGCTTACAAATAACAAATCGGTGAATCGTTCGATGAGAATCAGGTACAATCACGTAACAAGCCATTCTGAGCTAACGAATCACCGAATCGGTCAACTATTCAATGAGAATCAATAACAATCACGTAAAGAGCCATTCTTAACTTACCAATCACCAAAATGGTCAACCGTTCGATGAGAATCAGCTACAATCACATAACAAGCAATTCTGAGCTTACAAATCACCGAATCGGTCTATCTTTTGATGAGAATCAATTACAATCACGTAACAAACCATTCTAAGCTCACAAATCACCGAACCAGTCAACCGTTCTATGAGAATCAATTACAATGTCGTAACAAGCCATTATGAGCTTACAAATCATCGAATCGGTCAACTGTTCGATGAGAATTAATTACAATCATGTAACAAGTCATTCTAAGCTTACAAATCATCGAATCAATCAACCGTTCTATGAGAATCAATTACAATCATGTAACGAGCCATTCTGAGCTTAAAAATCACTGAATCGATCAACTGTCTGATGAAAATCAAATACAATCACATAACAAGCCATTCTGAGGTTACAAATCAACGTATTTGTCAACCGTTCAATATGAATCAACTACAATCACGTAAGCTCATAATGGCTTGTTATGTGATTGTAGTTGATTCTCGTCGAACGGTTGATCGATTCGGTGATTTGTAAGTTTAAAATGACTTGTTAAGTGATTGGAGCTGATTCTCATCGAACAGTGACCGATTCAGTGATTTGTAAGCTCAGAATGACTAGTTACGTGATTGTAGCTAAGTCTCATCGAACGGTTGACCGATTCGCTGATTTGTAAGCTCAGAATGGCTTGTTACATTATTGTAGCTGATTCTCATCAAACGGTAGTCTGATTCAGCAATTTGTTAGCTCGGAATGACTAGTTATGTGATTGTAGATGATTCTCATTGAATGGTTGATTGATTCGGTGATTCGTAAGCTCAGAATGGCTTGTTACGTGATTGTAGCTGATTCTCATCGAATGGTTGATTGATTTGGTGATTTGTAAGCTATACATGATTGTAAAATCATTTGTACGCTCAGAATGGCTTGTTACGTGATTATAGCTGATTCTTATCAATAGTTGACAGATTCGATGATTCGTAAGCTCAAAATGGCTTGTTACATGATTTTAAAATATTCTCATCGAACGTTTGACCAATTCGGTGGTTTGTAAGCTAACAATTGCTTGTTACATGATTGTAGCTTATTCTCATCAAATGATTTACTGTTTCAGTGATTTGTAACCTCAAATTGCCTTGTTACATGATTGTAGCCAATTCTCATCGAATGGTTGACCCATTCGCTGATTTGTAAGTTCAAAATGTCTTGTTACCTGATTTTATTTGATTCTCATTGAATGGTTGACCGATTCGGTGATTTGTAAGCTCAAAATGACTTGTTTTTTTTATTGTAGCTGATTCTCATCGAACAGTTGACCGCTTCCAAGATTTGTAAGCTCAGAATTGCTTGTTACATGATTGTAGCTGATTCTCATCGAATGGTTGACAGATTCAGTGATTTGTAGCTGACTCTCATCGAACGACTGAGCGATTCCATGATTGATAAGCTCGAAATGGCTTGTTACGTGATTGTAATTCATTCTCATCGAATGATTGATAGATTCAGTGATTTATAAGCTCAGAATGGCTTGTTACATGATGCAGCCGATTCTAATCGAATGGTTCACCGATTCGGTGATTTGTGACCTCAGAATGGCTTGTTACTTGATTGTAGCTGATTCTCATCGAACAGTTGACCAATTTGGTGAATTGTAATCTCATAATGGCTTGTTACATGATTGTAGCTGATTCTCAACAAACGGTTGATCGATTTGGTGATTTGTAAGCTCATAATGGCTTGTTATAATATTGTAGTTGATTCTCATCGAATAGTTGACCAATTCGGTGATTTGTCAGCTCAGAATGGCTTGTTACGTGATTGTAGCTGATTCAAATCAAACGGTTGACCTATTCGGTGATTTGCAAACTCAGAATGGCTTGTTAGGTGATTGTAGCTGAATCTCATCGAACGGTTGACCGATTCAACGGTTTGTAAGCTCATAATGGCTTATGACATGATTGTAATTGATTCTCATCGAACGATTGATCGATTTGGTGATTTGTAATCTTAGAATGGCTTGTTACGTGATTGTAGTTGATTCTCATCGAACGATTGACCGATTCGGTGATTTGTAAGCTTAGAATGACTTGTTACATGATTGTAGCTGATTCTCATCAAACGGTTTACCAATTCGATGATTTGCAAGCTCAAAATGGCTTCTTATGTGATTGTACCTAATTCTCGTCGAACGGTTGACAAATTTAGTGATTTACAAGCTTAAAATAGCTTGTTACATGATTGTAGTTAATTATCATCAAATAGTTTACCAATTCGGTGATTTGTAAGCTCAAAATGGCTTGTTACGTGATTATAGATTATTCTCGTCGAACGGTTGACCGATGCGGTGATTTGTAAACTCAAAATAGCTTTTTACGTCATTGTAGTTGATTCTCATCAAATAATTGACCGAATCGATAATTTGTAATCTTAGAATATTTTCATACATGATTGTAATTGATTGTCATTGAACAGTTGACCGATTCAGTGATTTATAAGCTCAGAATGGCTTTTTACATGATTGTAATTGACTCTCACCGAATGGTTGACCAATTTGGTGATTTTTAAGCTCAGAAGAGCTTGTTACGTTATTGTAGTTGATTCTCATCGAACTGTTGACCGATTCAGCGATTTGTAAGCTCAAAATGACTTGTTATGCGATTGTACCTGATTCTCATTGAATGATTGACTGATCCAGTGATTTGTAAGCTCAGAATGGCTTGTTACATGATTGTAGTTGATTCTCACTGAACGGTTGACTGTTTCGATTATTTGTAAGCTTAGAATGGCTTGATGTAATTGATTCTCATCGAATAGTTGATCGATTTAGTGATTTGTAAGCTTAGTATGGCTTGTTACATGATTGTAATTGATTCTTATCGAATAGTTTACCATTTTGGTGATTTGTAAGCTCAACATGGCTTGTTACATGATTGTAGCTAATTCTCATCGAACAGTTGACTGATTTGATGATTTGTAAGCTCAGAATGGCTTGTTACGTGATTATAGCTGATTCCCATCAAACGGTTGACTAATTCAATAGTTTTTAAGCTCAGAATGGCTTGTTACGTGATTGTTGCTGATTCTCATCGAAAGGTTGACCGATTCAATGATTTATAATTTTAGATTGGCTTGTTATGTTATTGAAATTGATTCTCACCGAACGGTTGACCGATTGGGTGATTTGTAAGCTCATAATGGCTTGTTAGGTGATTATACCTGATTCTAATCCAACGGTTGACCGATTCGATGATTCTCATCAAACGGTTAATCCATTCGGTGATTTGTAAGTTCAAAATGGCTTGTTATGTGATTGTAGATGAATCTCATTGGACGGTTGACCGATTCTTTAATTTGTAAGCTCAGAATGACTTGTTACTTGATTTTAATTGATTCTCAGCAAACAGTTGAACAATTCAGTGATTTGTAAGCTCAGAATGGATTGTTATGTGATTATAGGTGATTCTCATCGAATGGTTGACCGATTCAGTGATTTCTAAGCTCAAAATGGCTTGTTATGTGATTGTAGATGAATCTCATTGAATGGTTGACCGATTCTGTGATTTGTAAGCTTAGAATGACTTGTTACTTGATTGTAATTTATTCTCAGCAAATGGTTGAACTCGGTGATTTGTAAGCTCAGAATGGATTGTTAAGTGATTATAGGTGGTTCTCATTAAACGGTTGACCGATTCAGTGATTTGTAAGCTCAGAATGACTTGTTACATGATTATAGCATATTCTCATAGAATGGTTAACCGATTCGATGATTTGTAAGCCCAAAATGGTTTGTTACATGATTTTAGTTGATTCTCATCCAACTGTTCACTGATTCGGTGATTTGTAAGCTCAGAATGGCTTGTTACATGATTTTAATTTATTCTCATTAAACAGTTGACTGATTTGGTGATTTGTAAACTCAAATGACTTGTTACATGATTGTAGTTGATTCTCATCGAGCAGTTGACTGATTCAGTGATTTAAAAGCTCAGAATTGCTTGTTACATGATTGTAATTTATTCTCATCAAACAGTTGACCGATTCGGTCATTTGTAAGCTTAGAATGGCTTGTTACATGATTGTAGTTGATTTTGATCAAACTGTTGATGGATTCAGTGATTTGTAAGCTCAAAAAGGCGTGTTATGTGATTATAGAAAATTCCCATTGAACGTTTGATAGATTCGGTCATTTGTAAGCTTAGAATAGCTTAGAATGGCTCATGACATAATTGTAATTGATTCTCATCGAACGGTTGACCGATTTGATGATTTGTAAACTCAGAATGGCTTGTTATGTGATTGTAGCTGATTCTCATCAAACGGTTCACCGATTCGGTAATTTGTAAGCTTAGAATGACTTGTTACGTGATTGTAGCTGATTCTCATCAAATGGTTGATCGATTTGCTGATTTGTAAACTCAGACTGGCTTGCTACATGATTGTAGGTGATTCTCATCGAACGGTTGATCGATTTAGTGATTTGTAAGCTCAAAATGGTTTGTTACGTGATTGTAGTTGATGCTCATCGATTGGTTGACCGATTTGATGATTTGTAAGCTCAGAATGGCTTGTTACGTGATTACAGTTGATTCTCATCGAACTGTTCCCCGATTAGGTGATTTGTAAGATTAGAATGGCTTGTTACATAATTTTAATCGATTCTCATCGAATAGTTGACCAATTCGGTGACTTGTAAGCTCGAATGGCTTGTTACGTGATTGTAGTTGATTCTCATCAAATGGTTGACCAATTCGGTGATTCGTAAGCTTAGAATGGCTTGTTACCCTATTATAGTTGATTCTCATTGAACAATTGACCGATTCGATGATTTGCAAGCTCAGAATGGCTTGTTACATGATTATAGCTAATTCTCATCGAACAGTACACAAACTCGGTGAGTTGGAAGCTTAGAATGGCTTGTTACGTGATTGTAGCTGATTCTCATCAAACAACTGACCAATTTGGTGATTTGTAAGCTCAGAATGGCTTGTCACATTATTGTAGTTGAATCTCATCGAACAGTTGACCAATTCAATGATTTGTAAGCTCAGAATGGATTGTAACTGATTATCATCGAACAGCTCACCGATTCGGTGATTTGTTAGCTCAAAATTTCTTGTTACATGATTGTAGCTGATTCTCATCGAACTGTTGACCGATTCGGTGATTTGTAAGCTCAAAATGGCATGTTATGTGATTGTAATTGTTTCTTATTGAATGGTTGACTGATTCAGTGATTTACAAGCTCAAAATGGCTTGCTACATGATTATAGTTGATTCTCATCAAACGGTTTACCGATTTGGTGATTTGTAAGCTTAGTATGGCTTGTTACATGATTGTAACTGATTCTCATCGAATGGTTGACCAATTTAGTGATTTGTCAGCTCAAAATGGCTTGTTACGTGCTTGTAGCTGATTCTCATCAAACGGTTGATCGATTTGGTGATTTGCAAGCTTAAAATGGCTTGTTACGTGATTATAATTAATTCTTATCGAACAGTTGACAGATTCAGTGATTTGTAAGCTCAAAATGACTTTTTACATGATTTTAATTGATTCTCATCGAATGGTTGACCGCTTCGATGATTTGTAAGTTCAGAATAGCTTTTTACGTGATTGTAGCTAATTCTCATCGATCGGTTAACCGATTCAACGATTTGTAAGCTCAAAATGATTTGTTATGTGATTGTATCTGATTCTCATCAAACAGTTGACCGAGTCAATGATCTATAAGGTCAAAATGTCTATTTACATGATTGTAGCTGATTCTCACCGAACGGTTGACTAACTTGGTGATTTGTAAGCTCAAAATAGCTTGTTACGTGGTTGTAGCTGATTCTCATCGAATGGTTGACCCATTCAGTGATTTGTAAGATTAGAATAACTTGTTATATGATTGTAATTGATTCTCATCAAATGATTGACAGATTTAGTTATTTGTAATCTCAGATTGGCTTGTTATGTGATTGTAGCTAATTTTCATTGAACAACGATTAACCAATTCGGTGATTTGTAAGTTCAGAATGGCTTGTTAGGTAATAGTAGCTAATTCTCATTGAATGGTTGATTGATTCTATGATTTGTAAGCTCAAAATGGATTGTTACGTGATTATAATTGATTCTCATCGAACAGTTGACCGATTCGGTGATTTGTAAGCTCAGAATGGCTTGTTACGTAATTGTAATTGATTTTCATCGAACGGTTTAGCAATTCATTGATTTGTAAGCTCAAAATGGCTTGTTATGTGATTGTAATTTATTCTCATCAAATGGTTGACCAATTCGGTGATTTGTAAGCTCAGAATGGCTTGTTACGTGATTGTAATTTATTCTCATCAAATGGTTGATCGATTCGATGATTTGCAAGCTCAAAATGGCTTATTATGTGATTGTAGTTGATTCTCATGGAACGGTTGACAAATTCACTGATTTACAAGCTTAGAATGGCTTCGTATGTGATTGTCGCTGATTTTCATCAAATGGTTGACCAATACAGTGATTTGTAAGCTTATAAGGGCTTGTTACGTGATTGTAGATGGTTATCATCGAACGGTTGATCGATTCGGTAATTTGTAAGCTCAAAATGGCTTGTTACATGATTGTAATTGATTCTCATCAAACAGTTGACTGATTCGGTGATTTGTAAGCTTAGAATAGCTTTTTATGGTATTGTAATTGATTCTCATCAAACAGTTGACCAATTTGGTGATCTGTAAGCTCATAATGGTTTTTTATGTTATTATAATTGATTCTCATCAAACGGTTGACTGATTTGGTGATTTGTAAACTCATAATTGCTTATTATGTGATTGTAGCTGATTCTCATCGAATGGTTGATCAATTCAGTGATTTGTAAGCTCAGAATGGCTTTTTACGTGATTGTAGCTAATTCTCATCGAACGGTTGACCGATTAGGTGATTTGTTTGCTCAGAATGGGTTGTTACATAATTGTAGTTGATTCTCATTAAACAGTTGACCGATTCAGCAATTTGTTAGCTCAAAATGACTTGTTAGGTGATTGTAGTTGATTCTCATCGATTGGTTGACCGATTCAATGATTTGTAAGCTTAGAATGGCTTGTTACATGATTTTAGCTGACTCTCACCAAACAGTTGATCGATTTGGTGAATTGTAAGCTCAGAATGAGTTGTTCCATGATTGTAGCTGATTCTCATCGAACGGTTGACCGATTTGGTGATTTTTAAGCTCAAAATGGCTTGCTTCATGATTGTAGCTGATTCTCATCGAACGATTGATCGATTCAGTGATTTGCAAGCTCAGAATGGCTTGTTATGTGATTGTAGCTGAATCTCATCGAATGGTTGACCGATTCAATGATTTTTAAGCTCAGAATGGCTTGTGACATGATTACAATTCATTCTCATCGAACGGTCGATCGATTCAATGATTTGTAAGCTCAAAATGGCTTGTTACGTAATTGTAGCTAATTCTAATCGAACGGTTCACCAGTTCGGTGATTTGTAAGCTCAGAATGGCTTGTTACTTGATTGTAGGTGATTCTCATCGAATGGTTGACCGATTCAGTGACTTTTAAGCTCAGAATGGCTTGCTACATGATTATAGCTAATTCTCATCGAACGGTTGACTAATTCGGTGATTTGTAAACTTAGAATGGCTTGTTACGTGATTATAGCTGATTCTCATAGAACGGTTGACCGATTCAATGATTTGTAAGCTCATAACAGCTTGTTACGTGATTTAATTGATTCTCATGAAATGGTTGACTGATTTGATGATTTGTAAGGTCAGAATGACTTTCTACATAAGTTTTGGTGATTCTCATCGAACCGTTGACCGATTCTATGATTTGTTAGCTTAGAATGGCTTGTTACATGATTCTAGCTGATTCTCATCGAACGATTGACTGATTCGGTGATTTGTAAACTCAAAATGGCTTCTTAAGTGATTATAGCTGACTCTCATAAAATGGTTGACCGATTCAGTGATTTGTTAGCTGAGAATGGTTTGTTACGTGATTGTAATTGATTGTCATTCGAATAGTTGACCGATTCAATGATTTGTAACCTAAAAATGGCTTGTTACATGATTGGTGCTGATTCTCATCAAACGGTTGACCGATTCAGTTTGTAATTTCAAAATGGCTTGTTACATGATTCTCACTGATTCTTATCGAACGATTGGTCGATTCGGTGATTTGTAAGCTCAGAATGGCTTGTTACATGATTGTAGCTTATTCTCATCGAATGGTTGACCGATTTGGTGATTTGTAAACTCAAAATGGCTTTTTACATGACTGTAGCTAATTCTCATCGAATAGCTGATCGATTCGATGATTTGTAAGATCAGAATAGCTTGTTACATGATTTTAGCTAATTCTCATCGAACGGTTGACCGATTTGGTGATTTGTAATATAATGGCTTGTTACGTGATTGTAGCTAATTATCATCAAACGGTTGATCGATTCGGTGATCTGTAAGCTGAGAATGGCTTGTTACATGATTATATCTGATTCTCATCAAAAAATGGACCGATTCGTTGATTTGTAATCTTAGAATGGCTTGTTATGTGACTGTAATTGATTTGTTAGCTTAGAATGGCTTAATACGTGCTTTTAATTGATTCTCATCGAACACTTAATTGATTCGGTGATTTGTAAGCTTAGAATGGCTTGTTACGTGATTATAGATGATTCACATCAAACGGTTGACCAATTTGGTGAATTGTAAGCTTAAAATGGCTTGTTACATCATTGTAATTGATTCTCAACGAACGGTTGACCGATTCAGTGATTTGTAACTTCAGAATGGCTAGTTACGTGATTGTAGATTATTCTCATCAAACGGTTGACCGATTTGGTGATTTGAACGCTCAGAATGGCTTGTTACATCATTATGGCTGATTCTCATCGAACGGTTGACCGATTCGGTGATTTGTAAGCTCAGAATGACTTGTTACATGGTTGTAGTTGATTCTCATCGAACGGTTGACCGATTCAGTGATTTGTAAACTCAGAATGGCTTGTTACGTGATTGTAGCTGATTCTCATTCAACAGTTGACCAATTCTGTGATTTGTAAGCTCAGAATGGCTTGTTACGTGATTGTAATTGATTCTTATCAAACGGTTGACCGATTCGGTGATTTGTAAGCTTAGAGTGGCTTGTTACGTGATTGTAATTGATTCTCATCAAATGGTTGACCGATTCAGCGATTTGTAAGCTCAAAATGACTTGTGTGATTGTAGTTGATTCTCATCGAACAGTTGATCGATTAAGTGATTTTTAAGCTCAGAATGGCTTGTTACATGATTATAGCTGATTCTCACCGAATGGTTGACTGATTCAGTGATTTGTAAGCTCAAAATGGTTGGCTACATGATTGTAGCTAATTCTCATCAAATGGTTGACCGATTTGGTGATTTGTAAGGTCAAAATGGCTTGTTACATGATTGTAGCTGATTGTCATCAAAGGATTGACCGATTCAGTGATTTGTAAGATTAGAATGGCTTGTTATGTGATTGTAGCCATTTTGAGATTACAAATCACTGAATCGGTCAATCGTTCGATTGCAGCTGAGTCTCATCAAACGGTTGACCAATTCAGTAATTTGTAAGCTCAGAATGGCTTTTTACATGATTGTAGCTAATTATCATCGAACGGTTGACTGATTCAATGATTTGTAAGCTTAGAATGGCTTGCTACATGATTGTAGCTAATTCTCATCAAACGGTTGACCGATTTGGTGATTTGTAAGGTCAAAATGGCTTGTTACATAATTGTAGCTGATTGTCATCAAACGATTGACCGATTCAATGATTTGTAAGATTAGAATGACTTGTTACATGATTGCACCTAATTCTCATCGAATGGTTGACCAATTCAATGATTTCTAAGTTCAAAATGCCTTGTTACATGATTGTAGCTGATTCTCATCGACCAGTTCACCGATTCAATGATTTGTAAGCTCATAATGGCTTGTTACATTATTGTAGTTGATTCTCATCAAACGATGGACTGATTCAGTGATTTGTAAGCTAAGAAAGACTTTTTACATGATTGTAGCTGATTCTCATTGAGTGATTGACCGATTCGATGATTTATATACCCAGAATGACTTGTTACATGATTATAGCTGATTCTCATCAAATGGTTGAACGATTCGGTGATTTATATGCTCAGAATAGCTTGTTATGTGATTGTAGCCTATTCTCATTGAACGGTTGACTGATTCGATGATTTATAAACTCAAAATGGCTTGTTACATACTTGTAGCTGATTCTCATCGAACGGTGGACCGATTCGATGATTTGTAAGCTAAGAATGGATTTTTAGGTGATTCTAGTTATTTCTCATCCAGCAGTTGAATGATTCATTGATTTGTAAGCTCAGACTGGCTTGTTACGTGCTTGTAAGCTCATAATGGCTTGTTACGTGATTGTAGTTGATTCTCATCGAATGGTGGACAAATTCACTGATTTGTAAGCTAAGAATGGCTTTTTACATGATTGTAGCTTTTTGTCATTGAATAGTTGACCAATTTGGTGATTTGTAACCTTAGAATGGCTTGTTACGTGATTGTAGTTGATTCTCATTAAGCAGTTGATAGATTTAGTTATTTGTAAGCATAGAATGGCTTGTTACGTGATTGTAGCTGATTCTCCTTGAACGGTTGACCAATTCGGTGATTTGTAAGCTCAGAATGTCTTGTTCCATGATTGTAATTGATTCTCATCGAATAGTTGACCGATTTGGAGATTTGTAAGCTCAGAATAGCTTGTTACTTGATTGTAGCTGATTCTCATTAAACGGTTGACCGACTCCGTGATTTTTAATCTCAGAATGGCTTGTTACATGATTGTAGTTAATTCTCATCAAACAGTTGACCAACTTGATGATTTGTAAGCTCAGAATGGCTTGTTACGTGATTGTAGCTGACTCTCATCGAACGGTTGACCGATTCGGTGATTTTTAAGCACGTAATAGCTTGTTACCTAATTCTAGTTGATTCTCATCCAACGGTTGATCGATTCACTAATTTATAAGCTCAGAATGGCTTCTTACATCATTGTAGCTGATTCTCATCGAACAGTTGACCGTTTCAATGATTTCTAAGCTTGGAATGCCTTGTTATGTGATTGTAGCTCATTTTAGCTGATACTCATTAAATGATTGACCGATTCAATGATTGTAGCTGATTCTCATTGAACGGTTCATTGATTCGATGATTTGTAATCTCATAATGGCTTGTGACATGATTGTAGCTGATTCTTATCAAACAGTTGACTGATTCGGTGATTTGAAAGCTTGGAATGGCTTGTCACATGATTGTATCTGACTCTCATCGAACGGTTGACTGATTCGGTGATTTATAAGTTCAGAGAGTCTTGTTACGTGATTGTAGTTGATTCTAATCTAACAGTTGATCTAGTCAGTGATTTGTAAGCTCAGAATGGCTTTTTACATGATTGTAGCTAATTCTCATGGAACGGTTGACCGATTCGATGATTTGTAAGCTCAAAATACCTTGCTACGTGATTGTAGCTGATTTTCATTGAACGATTGATTGAATCAGTGATTTGTAAGCTCAGAATGGCTTTTATGTGATAGTAGTTGATTCTCATCAAACGTCTAACCGATTCAGTGATTTATAAGTTCAGAATGGCTTGTTACGTGATTGTAGTTGATTCTCATCGAATGGTTGACCGATTCGATGATTTGTAAGCTCAGAATGGCTTGTTACGTGATTGTAGCTGATTCTCATCGAACGGTTCATTGATTCGATGATTTGTAAGCTCATAATGGCTTATTACATGATTGTAGCTGATTCTAATTGAACGGTTGACTGATTCAATGATTTGTAAGCTCAGAATGGCTTGTTACGTGATTGTAGTTAATTCTCATCAAATGGTTGACCAATTCGGTGATTTGTAAGCTCATAATGGCTTGTTACATGATATTGGCTGATTCTCATCACACGGTTGACCGATTCAATGATTTGTAAGTTCAAAATGGCTTTGTACGTGATTGTAGCTTATTCTCATCGAACAGTTAACCAATTCAGTGATTTGTAAGCTCAGAATGGCTTGTTACTTAATTGTAATTATTTCTCATGTAACAATGGACCGATTTGGTGATTTGTAAGCTCAAAATGGCATTTAACATGTTTGTAGCTGATTCGCATCCAATCGCTGACCGATTTAGTGATTTGTAAGCTCAGAAGTGCTTGTTATGTGATTATAGCCGATTCTCATTGAAGGGTTGAACAATTCAGTGATTTGTAAGCTAACAATGGTTTTTTTACGTGATTATAGCTGCTTCTTATCGATGGGTTAACCGATTCCCTGATTCGTAAGCTGAGCATGGCTTGTTACATTATTGTAGCTGATTCTCATCGAACAATTGACTGATTTGATTATTTGTAAGCTCAAAATTGCTTTTGACGTAATTGTAACTTATTCTCATCAAATGGTTGACTGATTCCATAATTTGTAAGCTCAGAATGGCTTATTACATGATTGTAGCTAACTCTAATCGAACGGTTGACCTATTCGATGATATGTAAGCTCAAAATGGCTTGTTACGTGATTGTAACTGATTCTGATCCAATGGTTGACCGAATGGGTGATTTGTAAGCTTAAAATGGCTTGTTATGTGATTGTAATTGATTCTCAACAAACAGTTGACCGATTTGGTGATTTGTAAGCTCAAAATGACCTTTTTTACCTGATTGTAGCTGATTCTCATCAAACAGTTGACCGATTCATGATTTTTAAGCTCAGAATGGCTTGTTACATGATTGTACCTGATTCTGATCAAACGGTTGACCGATTCAGTGATTTGTAAGCTTAGAATGGCTTGTTACATCATTGTAGCTATTTCTCATCAAACGGTTGACTGATTAGGTAATTTGTAATGTTAGCATGGCTTGCTATGTGATTGTAGTTGATTCTCACTGAATGGTTCACCGATTCGATGATTTGTAAGCTCATAATGGCTTGTTACGTGATTCTAGCTATTTCTGATCGCACAGTTGACCGATTCAGTGATTTGTAAGCTTAGAATGACGTGTCACATGATTGTAGCTGATTTGCATCGAACGGTTCACCAAATCAATGATTTGTAATCTTAGAATGGCTTGTTACATGATTGTAGCTGATTCTCATTGGACGGTTGACCGATTCAGTGATTTGTAAGCTCAAAATGACTTGTTACTTAATTGTAGTTGATTCTCATCACACGGTTGTCCAATTCGATGGTTTGTAAGCTTAGAATGGCTTGTTATGTCATTGTAGCTGATTCTCATTGAACGGTGGACCGATTCAGTGATTTGTGAGCTAAAATAGCTTTTTATATGATTGTAGCTGATTCTCATCGAACAGTTGATCGATTCAATTATTTGTAACCTCAAAATAGCTTGTTACGTGATTATAGCTGACTCTCATTAAGCGGTTGACCGATTCGGTGATTTATAAGCTCATAATAGCTTGTTACATGATTGTAGCTGATTCTTATCAAACGGTTGACCGATTCGGTGATTTGTAAGCTCAGAATGGCTTTTTACATGATTGTAGCTAATTCTCATCGAACAGTTTATCAATTCAGTGATTTGATAGCCCAGAATGGCTTGTTACCTGATTGTAGCTGATTCTCATTGAACGGTTGACCGATTCAATGATTTGTAACCTCATAATGGCTTCTTACGTGATTATGGCTGATTCTCATGAAGTGGTTGACCGATTCGGTGAATTGTACGCTCAGAATGGTTTGTTACGTGATTGTAGTTGATTCTCACCTAACGGTCGACTGATTTGGTGATTTGTAAGCTCGAAATGACTTGTTACATGATTGTAGTCGATTCTCATTGAATGGATGACCGATTCAGTAATTTTTAAGCTCGGAATGACTTGTTACGTAATTGTCACTGATTCTCATCAAACGGTTGACCGATTCAGTAATATGTAAGCTCAAAATAGCTTGTTACATGATTGTAGCTGATTCTCATCGAATGGTTGACTGATCTGATGAATTGTAAGCTTAGATGGCTTGTTACGTGATTGTAATTGATTCTCTTCGAACGAATCACCGATTCGGTCATATCTAAGCTCATAATGGCTTGTTAAGTGATTGTAGTTTATTCTCAGTGAACAGTGGACTGATTTGGTGATTTGTAAGCTTAGAATGTCTTTTTATGTGATTGTAGATGATTCTCATTGAATGGTTGACCGATTCGATGATTCTCATTGAATGGTTGACCGATTTGATGATTTATAATCTCATAATGGTTTGTTACATGATTGTACCTGATTCTGCTAAAATAGTTGACCGATTCATTGATTTGTAAGCTCAGAGTGGCTTGTTACATGATTGTCGTTGATTCTCATTGAACGGTTGACCAATTCGTTAATTTTGTAATGTTAGAATGGATTGTTATGTGATTGTAGTTGATTCTCACCGAACGGTTCACCGATTCGGTGATCTGTAAGCTCATAATGGCTTGTTACGTGATTCTAGTTGATTCTCATCACACGGTTGAGCGATTCGGTAACACACTCAGGATGACTTGTAACATGATTGTAGCTATTTTGCATCAAACGATTCATCAATTCGATGATTTGTAAGCTCAGAATGGTTTGTTACATGATTGTAGCAAATTCTCATCGCACGGTTGATCGATTCCATGATTTGTAAGCTCAGAATGACTTGTTACATGATTGTAGCTGATTCTCATCATCTGGTTGTTTGATTCGGTGATTTGTAAGCTCAGAATGGCTTGTTATGTCATTGTAGCTGATTCTCATTCAACAGTTGACCGATTCGGTGATTTAGAAACTCAGAATGGCTTTTTACGTGATTGTAGCCGATTTTCATCGAACGGTTAACTGATTTGGTGATTTGTAAGCTCAGAATGGCCTGTTACTTGATTGTAGGTAATTCTCATCGAATGGTTGACCGACAATTCACTGAATCAGTGAATTGTTTGATAAGAATCAGCTACAATCACGTAACAAGCTATTCTGAGCTTACAAATCATCAAATTGGTGAACCGTTCAATGAGAATCAGCTACAATCATGTAACAAGCCATTTTGAGCTTACAAATCAATGAATCGGTCCACCGTTCGATGAGAATCGAATAAAAATCACTAAATCAGTCAACCGTTACGTGATTGTAGCTAAGTCTCACCAAACGGTTGATCGATTCAGTGATTTGTAAGCTCAAAATGGCTCGCTACATGATTGTAGCTAATTCTCATCGAACGGTTGATCGATTTGGTGATTTCTAAGCTCAAAATGGCTTGTTACGTGATTGTAGCTGATTGTCATCAAACGATTGACCGATTCGATGATTTGTAAGATTAGAATGGTTTGTTACCTGATTGTAGTTTATTCTCATCGAATGGTTGACGGATTCAATGATTTGTAAGCTCAGAATGTCTTGTTACATGATTGTAGCTGATTCTCATCAAATGGTTGACCAATTTTGTAATTTGTAAGCTCAGAATGGCTTGTTACATGATTGCACCTGATTCTCATCGAATGGTTGACCGATTCGATGATCTATAAGTTCAGAATGCGTTTACATGATTGTAGCTAATTCTCATTGAACGGTTCACCGATTCGGTGATTTGTAAGCTCATAATGGCTTTTATGTGATTGTATTTGATTCTCATCGAATGGTGGACTGATTCAAAGATTTTTAAGCTAAGAATAGCTTTTTACGTGATTGAAGCTTATTCTTGTTGAACGGTTGACCGATTCGGTGATTTATAAGCTTAGAATAGCTTGTTACATGATTGTAGCTAATTCTCATCGAACAGTTGGTCGATTCAGTAATTTATATGCTCAGAATAGCTTTTTATGTTATTGTAGCTTATTCTCATCGAACGGTTGACTTATTCGGTGATTTGTAAGCTCAGAATGGCTTGTTACATGATTGTTGCTTAGTCTCATCGAATGGTTGACCAATTCGGTGATTTGTGAGCTCAGAATGGCTTGTTAGTTGATTGTAGCTTATTCTCACCAAATGGTTGACCAATTCGGTGATTTGTAAGCTCAGAATGGTTTGTTACGTGATTCTAGCTGATTATAATTGCATGATTGACCAATTCCGTGATTTGTAAGCTCAGAATGGCTTGTCACATGATTGTAGCTGATTCGCATCGAATGGTTGGCCTATTCGGTGATTTGTAAGCTTAGAATGGCTTGTTATATGATTCTAGCTAATTCTCATTGAACGGTTCACCAATTCGGTGATTTGTAAGCTCAAAATGACTTCTTACATGATTGTAGCTGATTCTTATCAAATGGTTGACCGATTTGGTGATTTGTATGCTCAGAATGGCTTGTTACGTGATTGTAGCTGATTCTCATTAAATGGTTGACCGATTCATTGATTTATAATTTCAGAATGGCTTGTTACGTGATTGTAGTTGATTCTCATCGAACAGTTGACCGATTCGGTGATTTTTAAATGATTGTAGCTAATTCTCATCGAACGGTTGATCGATTCATTGATTTGTAAGCCCAAAATAGCTTGTTACGTGATTCTAGCCGATTCTCATCGAACGGTTGATGGATTCGATGATTTGTAACCTCATAATGGCTTGTTACATGATTGTAGCTGATTCTCATTAAGTGGTTGACCGATTCAGTGATTTGTAAGCCTAGAATAGCTTGTTACATGATTGTAGCTGATTCTCATCGAACGGTTGACCGATTTGGTGATTTGTGACCTTCGAATTGCTTGTAAAGTAATTGTAGTAAATTCTCATGAAGCGGTTGACCGATTCAATGATTTGTAAGCTCAAAATGGCTTGTTACATGATTGTAGCTAATTCTCACCGAACGATTGATCGATTCGGTGATTTCTAATCTTAGAATGGGTTATTACAGGATTGTAATTGATTCTCATCGAAAGGTTGACCGATTTAGTAATTTATAAACTCAGAATGGCTTGTTACATGATTGTAGTTGATTCTCATCGAATAGTTGACTGATTCAATAATTTGTAAGCTCAAAATGGCTTGTTACGTGATTGTAGCTGATTCTCATCGAACGGTTGATCGATTTGATGAATTGTAAGATTAGAATGGCTTGTGACCTGATTGTAGTTGATTCTCTTCGAATGGTTCATTGATTCAGTCATATGTAAGCTCATAATGGCATGTTACATGATTGTAGCTAATTCTCAGCAAACGGTGGACCAAGTCGGTGATTTGTAAGCTCATAATGTCTTTTTACGTGATTGTAGCTAAATCTCATTGAACGGTTGACCAATTCAATGATTTATAAGCTTAGAATGGCTTGTTTTCAGATTGTAGATGATTCTCATTGAATGGTTGACCAATTCGGTGATATTGTACCTGATTCTGATCAAACAGTTGACCGATTCAATGATTTATTAGCTCAGAATGGCTTGTTACTTGATTGTAGCTGATTCTCATCGAATGGTTGACCGATTCAGTGATTTGTAATGTCAGAATGGCTTCTTATGTGATTGTAGTTGATTCTCAGTGAACAGTTCACTGATTTGGTGATTTGTAAGCTCATAATGGCTTGTTACATGATTCTAGCTGATTCTCATCACACAATTGACCAATTTGGTGATTTATAAGCTCAAAATGGCTTGTCACGTGATTGTAGCTGATTTGCATTGAACAGTTCACCGATTCGGTGATTTGTAAGCTCAGAATGGCTTGTTACGTGATTGTAGCTGATTCTCATCGAATGGTTGACCGATTCAATGATTTGTAAGCTTAGAATGGCTTGTTACGTGATTGTAGCCGATTCTCATCACATAGTTGTCTGATTTGGTAATTTGTAAGCTCAGAATGGCTTGTTACGTCATTGTAGCTAATTTTCATTGAACGGTTGACTGATTCGATGATTTAGAAGCTTAGAATGGCTTGTTACGTGATTGTAGCTGATTCTCATCGAACGGTTGACCGATTCGGTGATATGTAAGCTCAAAAAACCTTGTTACTATTGTAGCTAATTCTCATCGAATTGTTGACCGATAATTCATTGAATCGGTGAATGATTCGATAAGAATCAACTACAATCATGTAACAAGCTAGTCTGATCTTACAAATCATCGAATCGGTGAACCGTTCAATAAGAATCAGCTACAATCATGTAACAAGCCATTTTGAGCTCACAAATCACTGAATCAGTCGACTGTTCGATGAGAATCAATTACAAATCACGGAATCGGTCCACCGTTACGTGATTGTAGCTAATTCTCATTGACTGGTTAACTGATTTGGTAGTTTGTAAGCTCAAAATGGCTTGCTACATGATTGTAGCTAATTCTCATTGAACGGTTGACTGATTCGATGATTTGTAAGCTCAAAATAGCTTGTTATGTGATTGTAGCTGATTGTCATTAAACGATTGACCGATTCGATCATTTGTAAGATTAGAATGGCTTGTTACATGATTGTAGCTGATTTTCATCGAATGGTTGATCAATTTAGTGATTTTTAAGCTCAGAATGCCTTGTTACATGATTTTTAAGCTCATAATGGCTTGTTACGTGATCTTAGATTATTCTCATCGAACGGTGGACCGATTCAGTGATTTGTAAGCTAAGAATGGCTTTTTACATGATTCTAGCTATTTCTCATCCAACGGTTGACTGATTCATTGATTTGTAAGCTCAGAATGGCTTATTAGATGATTGTAGTTGACTCTCATCAAACGGTTGACCGATTTGGTTATTTGTAAGCTCATAATGGCTTGTTACATAATTGTAGCTTATTCTCATCGAACAGTTGACAAATTTGGTGATTCGTAAGCTCAGAATGGCTTGTTAGATGATTGTAGCTGATTCTGATCGAACAATTGATCGATTTGGAGATTTGTAAGCTTAGAATGGCTTGTTACATGATTGTAGCTGATTCTCATTGAACAGTTGAACAATTTGGTGCATTGTAAGCTCAGAATGTCTTATTACGTGATTGTAGCTAATTCTCATCAAATGATTGACCGATTCGGTGATTTGTAAGTTTAGAATGGCTTGTTACGTGATTGTAGCTGATTGTCATCAAACAGTTGACCGATTTGATGATTTGTAAGCTCAAAAGGGCTTGTTATGTGATTGTAGCTGATTCATATCAAACGGTTGACTGTTTCAATGATTTGTAAGCCAAAATGACTTGTTACATGATTGTTACTGATTTTCATCTAACGGTTGAACGATTCGGTGATCTGTAAGCTCAGAATGTCTTGTTATGTGATTGTAACTGATTCTCATCGAATGGTTGAACGATTTGATAATTTGTAAGCTCAGAATGGCTTTTTACGTGATTGTAGTTGATTCTCATCAAACGGTTGATCGATTGAATGATTTGTAAGCTCAAAATGGCTTGTTACATGATTGTAGGTAATTATCATCAAACAGTTGACCGATTCGGTGATTTGTAAACTTGAAATGGCTTGTTACGTGATTGTACCTGATTCTCATCGAACGGTTAATCAATTCTATGATTTGTAAGCTCAAAATGGCTTTTTACGTGATAGTAGCTGATTCTTGTCAAACGGTTGACCAATTTGGTGATTTGTATGCTCCAAATGGCTTGTTACATGATTGTAGCTGATTCTCATAGAACAGTTGACCAATTTGATGATTTTTCAGCTGAGAATGGCTTGTTACGTGATTGTAGCTGATTCTTATTGAACAGTTGACCGATTCATTGATTTGTAAGCTCAAAATGGCTTGTTAGGTGATTGTAGGTAATTCTCATCGAACGATTGACTAATTTGGTGATTTGTCAGCTTAGAATGCCTTGTTACATGATTGTAGTTGATTCTCATTGAATGGTTGACCGATTCAGTGATTTGGAAGCTCAGAATGGCTTGTTACATGAATGTAGCTGATTCTCATGCAAGGGTTCACCGATTCGGTGATTTGTAAGCTAAAAATTACTTTTTATGTGTTTTTAGCTGATTCTCATCCAATGGTTGACCAATTCAGTGATTTGTAAGCTCAGAATGGCTTGTTACATGATTGTAGCTAATTCTCATCAAATCGTTGACCGATTCAGTGATTTGTAAGCTCAGAATGGCTTGTTTCATGATTGTAGCTTATTCTTATTGAACGGTTGACCGATTCGGTGATTTGTAAGAGCAGAATGGCTTGTTATGTGATTGTAGTTGATTCTCATCGAATGGTTGACCGATTCAGGGATTTGTAATTTTAGAATAGATTGTTACATGATTCTAGCTTATTCTCATCGAACGGTTGTCAATTCGGTCATTTGTAAGCTTAGAATGGCTTGTTACATGATTGTAGCTGATTCTCGCAGAATGTTTGACCGATTCATTGATTTGTAAGCTCGGAATGGCTTTTTACATTATTGTAGCTAATTCTCATTGAACAGTTGATCGATTCAGCAATTTGTAAGCTAAGAATGGCTTGTTACATGATTTTAGTGGATTCTCATCGAACGATTGACTGATTCGGTGATTTGTAACCTTAGACTAGCTTGTTACGAGATTGTAGCTGATTCTCATTAAGTAGTTGATAGATACGGTGATTTGTAAGCTCAAAATGGCTTCTTACATGATTGTAATTGATTCTCATTGAACAGTTGCCCGATTTGGTGATTTGTAAGCTCAGAATGACTTGTTACCTAATTGTAGCTAATTCTCATTGAAAGGTTGACCGACTCAATGATTTTTAATCTTAGAATGGCTTTTTATATGATTGTAGTTGATTCTTATCAAATAGTTGACCAATTCGGTGATTTGTAATCTTAGAATAACTTGTTATGTGATTATAGCTGATTCTCATCGAAGGGTTAACCAATTCGGTGATTTGTAAGCTAAGCCCCCATGGGCCCGAATCATTTGCAAGATCCCCAGTTCTCACCAAACCCCACGGCACATGGAATCGTGCTGGAAAACCTAAAGTTCGGGGTCGAACTCGGGAACCGGTAGAGCGGGCAGGTTGAGGTTAAATGGGGCAGGCCGAGATGAGGCCCCAATAGGACCAACCCACAGGGGGGAGAACCCTTGATGATAGTTAACTAAGAATAGTTTGTTACATGATTATAACTGCTTCTTATCAAATGGTTGACTGATTTGGTGATTTGTAAGCTTATAATGGCTTGTTACGTTATTGTAGCGGATTCTCATTAAACAGTTGACCAATTCGATTATTTGTAAGCTCAAAATTTCTTTTTATGTGATTGTAACTTAATTCTCCTCGAACGGTTGACCAATTCCATAATTTGTAAGCTCAGAATGGCTTATTTACGTGATTGTAGCTAATTCTCATCAAACAGTTTACCTATTCGATGATTTGTAAGCTCAGAATGGCTTGTTACGTGATTGTAGTTGATTCTCATCCAACAGTTGACCGAATGGGTAATTTGTAAGCTCATAATGGCTTGTTACGTGATTGTGATTGATTCTCAGTGAATGGTTGACCGATTTGGTTATTTGTAAGCTCAGAATGGCTCATTACGTGATTGTAGCTGATTCTTATCAAACTATTTACCAATACATTGATTTGTAAGCTGGGAATGACTTTTTATGTGATTGTAGTTGATTCTTATTGAATGGTTGACCAATTCGATAATTTCTAAGCTCAGAATGGCTTATTACATGATTATAATTGATTCTTATTAAATGGTTGACCGATTTGGTGATTTGTAAGCACATAATGGATTGTTACGTGATTGTAGTTGATTCTCATCAAATGGTTGACCAATTCGGTGAATTGTAAGCTCATAATGGCTTGTTATGTGATTGCACCTAATTCTCATCGAATGGTTGACCAATTCGATGATTTTTAAGTTCTCACCGAACAGTGGATCGATTCGGTGATTTGTAAGCTCAAAATGGCTTTTTACATTATTGTAGCTAGTTCTCATCTAACAGTTGATCAATCCAATGATTTGTAAGCTCAGAATGGCTTGTTACATGATTGTAGCTGATTCTCATCGAACAGTTGACTGATTCTGTGATTTGTTAGCTCGAAATGGCTTGTTACCTGATTGTAGCTGATTCTCATCAAAATGGCTTGTTACCTAATTGTAGCTGATTCTCATCGAAATGGATTGTTACTGATTGTAGCTTAGAACGGCTCGCTACATGATTATAATTGATTCTCATCAAACACTTGACCGATTCAATGATTTGTAAGCTTAGAATGGTTTGTTACGTGATTGTAGTTGATTCTCATTGAACGGTTGACCGATTCGAGGATTTGTAAGCTCAGAATCACTTGTTACATGATTGTAGTTGATTCTCATCTAATGGTTGATCGATTTGGTATTTGTAAGCTCAGAAAGGCTTGTTACATGATTGTAGCTGATTCTCATTGAACGGTTGATTGATTCAGTGATTTGTAAGCTCAAAATGGCTTTTTACGTGATAGTAGTTGATTCTCATCAAATGATTGACCAATTCGATGATTTGTAAGTTCAGAATGGCTTGTTACATGATTGTAGATGATTATCATCAAATAGTTGACTGATTCGATGATTTGTAAGCTTAGAATGGCTTGTTATGTGATTGTAGCTGATTCTCACCAAATGATTCATTGATTCAATGACTTGTAAGCTCATAATGGCTTGTTACGTGATTGTGTGTGATTCTCATCAAATAGTGGACTGATTCGGTGAGAATGGCTTTTTACGTGATTATAGCTGATTCTCATCGAATGGTTGATCGATTCGATATTTATAAGCTCAAAATGGCTTGTTACATGATTGTAGCTGATTCTCATCGGATGGTTGACCAATTCGGTGATTTGTATGCTCATATTGGCTTGTTATGTGATTCTAGCTAAGTCTCATCGCACGGTTGACCGATTCAGTGATTTGTAAGCTCAAAATGTCTTGTCATGTGATTGTAGCTGATTCGCATCGAATGGTTGACCTATTTGGTGATTTGTAAGCTCAGAATTGCTAGTAATGGTTGATTGATTGGGTGACTTGTAAGCTTAGAATGGCTTGTTATGTGATTGTAGCTGATTCTCATCGAATGGTTGATCGATTTACTGATTTGTAAGCTCAAAATAGCTTGTTATATGATTGTAGCTAATTCTCATCGAACGGTTGACCGATTCGATGATATCTAAGCTCAAAATGGCTTGTTACGTGCTTGTAGTTGATTCTCATCGAATGGTTCATCGATTCAGTGATTTGTAAGCTCATAATGGCTTGTTACGTGATTGTAGCTGATTCTCATTGAACGGTGGACCGATTCGGTGATTTGTAAGCTAGGAATAACTTTTTACGTGATTGTAATTGTTTCTCATCCAACGGTTGATTGTATCATTGATTTGTAAGTTCATAGTGGCTTGTTATGTGATTGTAGCTGATTCTCATTGAACGGTTGACCGATTCGATGATTTGTTAGCTTAGAATAGCTTGTTATGTGATTGTAGCTGATTCTCAACGAACAGTTGACCAATTCGATGATTTTTAAGTTCAAAATGACTTGTTACATTATTGTAGTTGATTCTAATAGAACGGTTGACTGATTCGGTGATTTGTAAGCTTAAAATTATTTGTTACATCCTTGTAGCTGATTCTCATCAAACAGTTGACCGGTTTGGTGATTTGTAAGCTCAGAATAGCTTTTTATATGATTGTAGCTAATTCTCATCGAAGAATTGATCGATTCAGTGACTTGTCAGCCTAGAATGGCTTGCTATATTCATATCCAGTCTTATTTTGATTCTGACATTCTTAATTTCAAAAAAAGTTTGACTCCAATAAGTAAAGGGCCGAAGAAAGCCACTAGTTATGAATCAGGTATAGAACCAATGTGAGATACCTAGATCCAATTTAGAATTCGCTATTATATGGTTGCTTGAGTTTTCGATGTTGTAGCTGATTCTCATCGAATGGTTGACCAATTAGGTTATTTGTAACCTCGGAATGGCTTGTTACATGATTGTAGCTGATTCTCATGAAGCGATTGACCGATTCGGTGATTTGTAAATTCAAAATGGCTTATTACAAATTGTAGCTGATTCTCATCAAACAATTGACCGATTCGGTCATTTGTAAGCTCAGAATGACTTTTTACATGATTGTAGCTAATTCTCATCAAATGGTTGATCGATTCGGTAATTTGAAAGCTCAAAATGGCTTGTTACTTGATTGTAGCTAATTCTCATCGAACGGTTGACCGATTCGGTGATTTGTAACCTCATAATGGCTTGTTACGTGATTGTAGTTGATTCTCATGAAATGGTTGACCGATTCGGTGATTTGTAAGTTCAGAATGGTTTGTTACATGATTGTAGCTGATTCTCACCTAACGATTCACCGATTCGATGATTTGTAAGCTCGGAATGGCTTGTTACATGATTTTAATTAATTCTCATCAAATGGTTGATCGATTGGGTGATTTGTAAGCTCGGAATGGCTGTTTACATGATTGTAGCTGATTCTCATCGAATGATTAACCGATTCTGTAATTTGTAAGCTCAAAATGGCTTGGAACATGATTGTAGCTGATTCTCATCAAATGCTTGACCGATTTGAAGAATTGTAAGTTTAGAATGGCTTGTGATGTGATTCTAGCTAAATTCTCTTCGAACGGTTCACTGATTCAGTCATCTGTAAGCTCATGATAGCTTCTTACGTGATTGTAGTTGTTTCTCATCACACAGTTGACCGATTTCATGATTTGTAAACTTAGAATGGCTTGTTACGTGATTGTAGCTAATTCTCATTGCGTAGTTGTTCGATTCGGTGATTTGTCAGCTCAGAATGGCTTGTTATGTCATTGTAGCTGATTCTCATTGAATGGTTAACCGACTTGGTGATTTAAAAGCTCATAATGACTTGTTACATGATTGTAGCTGATTCTCATTGAACGGTTGACCGATTCAGTGATTTGTAAGCTCAAAATGGCTTGTTACTTGATTGTAGCTAATTCTCATCGAATGGTTGACTGACAATTCATTGAATCGATGAACTGTTCCATAAGAATCAGCTACAATCACATAACAAGCTATTCTGAGCTTACAAATCATTGAATTGGTGAACCGTTCAATGAGAATCAGCCACAATCATGTAACAAGCCATTTTGAGCTTACAAATCACTGAATCGGTCCACCGTTCGATGAGAATCAAATACAAATCATTGAATCGGTCAACCATTACATGATTGTAGCTAAGTCTCATCAAACGGTTGACTGATTTGGTAATTTGTAAGCTCAGAATAGCCTTTTAAATGATTCTAGCTAATTCCCATCAAACGGTTGCCCGATTCGGTGATTTGTAAGCTCAGATTGGCTTGCTACATGATTGTAGCTGATTCTCATCGAATGGTTGATCGATTTCATGATTTATAAGCTCAAAATGGCTTGTTATGTAATTGTAGCTGATTGTCATCAAATGATTGACTGATTAAGTGATTTGTCAGATTAGAATGACTTGTTACGTGATTGTAGTTAATTCTCATTGAACAGTAGATCGATTCAGTGATTTGTAAGCTCAGAATGAGTTGTTACGTGATTATAATTGATTCTCATCAAATTATTGACCGATTTAGTGATTTGTAAGCTCCAAATGGCTTGTTACGTGATTGTAGCTGATTCTGATCAAATGCTTGATCAATTTAGTGATTTGTCAGCTCAGAATGTCTTGTTACGTCATTGCACCTAATTCCCATTGAATGGTGGACCGATTCGGTGATTTGTAAGCTTAAAATAGCATTTTACATGATTGCAGTTGATTCTCATCGAACGGTTCACCGACTCGGTGATTTATAAGCTCAAAATGGCTTGTTACATGATTGTAGCTGATTTTGATTGAACGGTTGACTGATTCAGTGATTTATATGCTTAGAATGGCTTGTTATGTTATTGTAGCTTTTTCTCATTGAACGATTGACTGATTCGGTGATTTGTAAGTACAGAATGGCTTGTTACCTAATTATTGCTAATTCTCATCGAATGGTTGACCGATTCGATGATTTGTAAGCTTAGAATGGCCTTTTACATGATTGTAGCTGATTCTCATTGAATGGTTGACCAATTCGATGATTTGTAAGCTCAGAATGGTTGACAATCACTTAACAAGCTATTCTGAGCTTACAAATCACTGAATCGGTGAACCGTTCAATGAGAATCAACTACAATCATGTAACAAGCCATTTTGAGCTTACAAATCACTGAATCGGTCAACCGTTTGATGAAAATCAATTAGAAATCACTGATCCGGTCAACCGTTTGATGAGAATCAATTACAAATCACTGAATCAGTTGACCGATTCAGTGATTTGTAAGCTCAGAATGGCTTGTTATGTGATTGTAGTGGATTCTCATCGAACAATTTACAGATTCAGAGATTTGTAAGCTTAGAATGGCTTTTTACATGATTGTAGCTAACTCTCATCGAATGGTTGATCGATTCGGTGATTTGTAAGCTCAGAATGGCTTGTTATGTGATTGTAGCTGATTCTCATCGAACAATTGACTGATTTAGTGATTTATAACCTCAGAATAGCTTGTTACGTGATTGTAGCTTATTCTCATTAAGCGGTTGACCGATTCGGTGATTTGTAAGCTCAAAATGGCTTGTTACATGATTGTAGCTCATTGTCATGGAACGGTTGACCGATTTGGTGATTTGTAAACTCAAAATGACATTTTACATGATTGTAGCTAATTCTTATTGAATGGTTGATCGATTCGGTGATTTGTCAGCCCAAAATGACTTGTTATTTGATTGTAGCTGATTCTCATTAAACAGTTGACTAATTCAGTGATTTGTAATCTCAGCATGGCTTGTTACGTGATTGTAGTTGATTCTCATGAAGCGGTTTGATCAATTCGGTGATTTGTAAGCTCAGAATGGCTTGTTACGTGATTGTAGCTGATTCTCACCAAACAGTTGACCGATTTGATGATTTGTAAGCTCAAAATGGCTTGTTACATGATTGTTATTGATTCTCATTGAACGGTTGACCAATTCAATAATTTGTAAGCTCTGAATGGCTTATTACATGATTGTAGCTAATTCTCATCGAACGGTTGACCGATTTGGTGATTTGGAAGCTCAAAATGGCTTGTTATGTGATTGTAGCTGGTTCTCATCAAACGGTTGACCGATTCGATGAATTGTAAGCTTAGAATGGCTAATTATGTTATTATCATCGATTATCATCAAACAGTTCACCGATTCGATCATATGTAAGCTTATAATGGCTTGTTACGTGATTGTAGCTAATTCTTAGTGAACGGTGGACTAATTCAGTGATTTGTAAGCTCAAAATGTCTTTTTATGTGATTGTGGTTAATTCTCATCAAACGGTTGACCGATTCGGTGATTTGTAAGCTCGAAATGGCTTGCTACATGATTGTAGCTGATTTTGATTGAAGGTTTGACCGATTTGGTAATTTTTAAGCTCAAAATGGCTTGTTATGTGATTGTAGCTAATTGTACGTGATTGTAGTTGATTCTCATCGAACGGTTGACCAATTCAGTGATTTGTAAGCTCAGAATGGCTTGATTCATGATTGTAGCTTAGTCTCATTGAACGGTTGACCGATTCACTGATTTGTAAGCTTAGAATGGCTTGTTATGTGATTGTAACTGATTCTCATCGAACGGTTGACCTATTCGGAGATTTGTAATTTCAGAATGGCTTGTTACATGATTCTAGCTGATTCTCATTGAACGGTTGGTCGATTTGGTGATTTGTCAGCTCAAAATAGCTTGTTACATGATTGTAGATGATTCTCATCGAACGGTTGACCGATTCGATGATTTGTAAGCTCAGAATGGCTTTTTACATGATTGTAGCTAATTCTCATCAAACAGTTGATCGATTCAGTGATTTGTAAGCTCAGAGTGGCTTGTTACATGATTGTAGCTGATTCTCATCAAATGGTTGACCAATTTGGTGATTTGTAACCTTAGAATGCCTTTTTACGTGATTGTAGCTGATTCTCATTAAGCAGTTGACAGATTCAGTGACTTGTAAGATTAGAATGGCTTGTTACGTGATTGTAGCTGATTCTCCCTGAACGGTCGACCGATAAGATGATTTGTAAGTTTAGGATGGCTTGTTACATAATTGTAATTGATTCTCATCGAATAGTTGACCAATTTGGTGATTTGTAAGCTCAGACTGACTTGTTACCTGATTGTAGTTGATTCTCATCGAATGGTTGACCAACTCAGTGATTTTTAATCTCAGAATGGCTTGTTACATGATTGTAGTTGATTCTCATTGAATGGTTGACTGATTCATTGATTTGTAAGCTTAGAATGGCTTGTTACGTGATTATAGTTGATTCTCATTGAAGGGTTGACCAATTTAGTGACTTGTAAACTAAGAATGGTTTGTCTTGTGACTATAGCTGCTTCTTATCGAATTGTTAACTGATTTAGTGATTTGTAAGCTTAGAATGGTTTGTTACATTATTGTGGCTGATTCTAATTGAACAGTTGACCGATTCGATTATTTGTAAGCTCATAATTTATTTTTACGTGATTGTAACTTAATTCTCATCGAACGGTTAATTGATTTTGTAATTTGTAAGCTCAGAATGGCTTATTTATGTGATTGTAGTTGATTCTCATCGAACAATTTACCTATTCGGTGATTTGTAAGCTCAGAATGGCTTGTTACGTGATTGTAGCTAATTTTCATCCAAATGTTGACTGAATGGGTGATTTGTAAGCTGATAATGGCCTTTTACATGAATGTAATTGATTCTCAAAGAATGGTTGACTGATTTAGTGATTTGTAAGCTCAAAATGGCTTATTATGTGATTGTAGCTGATTCTCATCGAAGTGTTTACCAATACTTTGATTTGTAAGCTACAAATGACTTTTTATGTGATTGTAGTTGATTCTCATCGAATGGTTGACCAATTCCGTGATTTCTAAGCTCAAAATGGCTTGTTACATGATTATAATTGATTATTATTAAATGGTTGACCAATTCAGTAATTTGTAATCTTAGAATGGCTTGTTATGTGATTGTAGCTGATTCTCATCAAATGGATGACCGATTCAGTGATTTGTAAGCTCAGAATGGCTTGTTACATGATTTCACCTGATTCTCATCGAATGGTTGACCAATTCGTTGATTTCTAAGTTCAGAATGGCTTGTTACATGATTGTAGCTAATTCTCATCGAACAATGGACCGATTCGGTGATTTGTAAGCTCAGAATGACTTTTTACATGATTGTAGCTAGTTTTCATTTAACGGTTGATCAATCCAATGATTTGTAAGCTTAGAATGGCTTGTTACATGATTGTAGCTAACTCTCATCGAATGGTTGATCAAGTCGGTGATTTGTAAGTAAAAAATAACTTGTTACATAATTGTAGGTGATTCTCATCGAACAGTTGACTGATTCAGTGATTTGTAACCTCAGAATGACTTGTTACGTGATTGTAGTTGATTCTCATCAAGCGGTTGACCTATTCGGTGATTTGTAAGTTCATAATGGCTTGTTACATGCTTCTAGCTGAATCTTATTGAACGGTTGACCGACTCGGTGATTTGTCACTTCATAATGGCTTTTTACATGATTATAGCTAATTCTCATCGAACGGTTGATTGATTTGGTGACTTGTAAGCTTAGAATGACTTGTTTACTTATTGTAGCTGATTCTCATCAAACGGTTGACCGATTCAATGATTTGTAACCACAAAATGGGTTGTTACATTATTGTAGCTAATTCTCATCGAACGGTTGACCGATTCGGTGATTTGTAAGGTTAAAATGGCTTGTTACGTGATTTTGGCTGATTCTCATCGAACGATTGACCGATTCGGTAATTTGTAAGCTCAGAATGGCTTGTTACATGATTGTAGCTAATTCTCATTGAACAGTGGACTGATTCGGTGATTTGTAAGCTCAGAATGGCTTTTTACGTGATTGTAGCTGGTTCTTATCTAACAGTTGATCAATTCAGTGATTTGTAAGCTCAAAATGGCTTGTTACATGATTGTAGTTGATTCTCATTGAACAGTTGACCGATTCAATGATTTGTAAGCTCAAAATGGCTTGTTACGTTATTGTAGATGATTCTCATCGAACGGTTGACAGATTCGATGATTTGTAAGATTAGAATGGCTTGTTACATTATTATAATTGATTCTCATAAAATGATTGACTGATTCGGTGACTTGTAAGGTTACAATGGCTTGTTATGTGATTGTAGTTGATTCTCATTGAACGGTTGACCGATTCGATGATTTGTAAGCTTGAAATGGCTTGTACATGATTGTAGCGATTCGGTGATTTGTAAGCTCAGAATGGCTTGTCATGTGATTGTAGCTGATTCTCATCTAACGGTTGATTTGATTCAGTGATTTGTAAGTTTAGAATGGCTTATTACATGATTGTAGCTGTTTCTCATCAAACGGTTGACCAATTCGGTGATTTATAACCTCAAAATGGCTTGTTACATGATTGTAGCTGATTCTCATCGAACCGCTAACTGATTTAGTGATTTGTAAGCTTAGAGTGGCTTGTTACATGATTGTAGTTGATTCTCATCGAACAATTGACCGATTAAGTGATTTGTAAGCTCATAATGGCTTGTTACATGATACTGGTTGATTCTCATCGCATAGTTGACCGATTCAGTGATTTGTAAGTTCAGAATGGCTTGTTAAGTGATTGTAGCTGATTCTGATTGAACAATTAACTGATTCAATGATTTGTAAGCTCAGAATGGCTTGTTACCTAATTGTAATTATTTCTCATGTAATGGTTGACCGATTTGGTGATTTGCAAGCTCAAAATGGCCTGTTACATGATTGTAGCTTATTCTCATCAAACGGTTGACCGATTCAATGATTTGTAATCTCAGAATGGTTTGTTACATGATTGTAGCTGATTCTCATCGAACGGTTGACCGATTGGGTGATTTGTAAGCTCAAAATGACTTTTTACGTGATTGGAGCTGATTCTCATCGAACGGTTGACCGATTCGGTGATTTGTAAGCTCAGAATGACTTGTTACATGGTTGTAGCTAATTCTCATTGAACAATTGACCGATTCGATGATTTGTAAACTCAGAATGACATTTAACATGTTTGTAGCTGGTTCTAATCCAATCACTGACCAATTCGGTGATTTGTACAGAATGGCTTGTTACATGATTGTAATTGATTCTCATTGAATGGTTGACCAATTCGGTGATTCGGTGATCATAAAATCTGCCTTGCAAAAATAGAGTTTGCAGTCACTTTCACATCTTTGGTAACAATACCAATCTGCCTAAGCACACATCCATTTTTGCTGCATTGTTTCCAATGGATTTCTAAGTAAAAAAAAAATATTGGGAAATTCTATAAATTTATCCCGTGAAAGTACTTTTTTACATAGAGAATTCTGCTTATTTTTCTTCTTTTATCAGTCAACAATGCACAAATCACATATTGATTTTGTAATAAGAGAGAAAGCTGGTCACTTGAATATTTAGAAAGTTCATTTGATCCACTTCTAATCTATATTCTTGGGTGTGATTTATGGGAAAGACCACTAACCAATGTATGTTATAAATTGGGTGTGACATTTTGACATTTTGTCAAACTGTTTGAGACCATTCTTCACATATGTGCAACTCATCTTCAAATGTGGGAAAAATGTTGTTTACGGTATCAATTTGAAAATGTGAATCCTATTACCCGTGCCCCTGTTAACATTCAGAGCATTGCATTTAAATTCCCTCATAAACCAGTAGTGATACTTTCATTGTTATATTGGGGCAACCATATTAATGAATCTCATTCATTCTATTGGGATATCATTGCCACCAATAGTTCTAGAATTGAGGTTGATGAAGCCTAAGACCATGCTATTGAACCATCAAAATGTTCTTTAGAAACTTAAGTCTAGATTGGTGAACTTGCATTTCAAAATCTGCATTTTAAACTTGAAATTTGACTTTGCACATTGAACTCTAAAATTCAAACTTTAAAATCCTACACCATGCTTTCAGACTTTGAACTTTGAACTAAGTGAACACAAATCATCACAACGTTGAACTTTGAACTTTGAACTGAGTAAACACAAATCATCGCGCCGTTGAACTTTGAACTAAGAAGGTTCAAAATTCAGGTTCAATATGTCAATAGCATTTGCATGTTGCCTTTGGAATGAAAACTTGAACTCAATCTGAATGCTTGAAAATGAAGCACTGCCCCTTAGTGCATTTGCAAAGAAATGAAGCATCATAAAAGGTATGAACTGGCTACCACCCAAGGCTTGTTACAATTTACACCCGACGGTTGAACCTTGAACTTTGAACTAAAATAGTTCAAGATTTGTAGTTCAACGAGATGACTGATGTTGCAAAACATGTCTCTTACTTCACATAACTTCAAAAAATATTTAAAAATTATGCAACACTTGCATTTAATACAATGGGGGCTTGATTTGAAAGTTTAAAATAGGGGTGCTAAAAGCATACCAACAACTGGCTCCGACTGGGGATGTGGATGATAAAGACACAAAGAATCTAGCATCTTTGGTAAGAACAATGTCTAGCCATTGGGCAAAGGAGTCAAAGCTGATAACAGGGAGGTGCATGCAGAGGATGGAGGGAGAAAAACACAACAAAACTACCAGCACCACAAAAACTAGCAAAACCAAACTTATTTACAAGTATGTACATAGGCAGGAAACTCCCACCACAAGAAGTAGGGAAAAAATTACTTACACAAAACCGTTCACAGGCTGCGAAAAGAATGAACCTTTCTAGAATAATGGGATGCATCCACGTGAAGCAACACATACCAGCTGCCATCTGGCAATCTCTCCAATATTGAAAAACAAATCAATAGTGAGCAGGAATTTTGCAAGTAAAAACTCACTCCCAAAGAGCCATGTTTCATCATAGATTTCTGGTTGCAATGTGCTGACACCATATTGAAAGAGCTGATTTGTACCAAGAAAACCAGTGCCTCCCATATGAATGTTAGAAAAACAAGTTAGGCATTTGATTAGACAACATTCTTCAAGGGTGAAAGGATGATCTGCAAGAATGCACCTTTTAAAATCTGAATTTGAATTTGTTTGATACTTGTTTTCCAAGGATGCATTATCAAGAACGTCATCAAAACAAAATGATTCCAACATGGGATTACTATCAAGCAACACATCTTCATAATCAAACTTGAATATCTCTAATCCAGATTGTGTATGTGATGTCATACCGGAAGCAAAAGAGTTTTCATTATCTTTCTCTTCATAAGATCTCTCATGATTCTTCAATACCTTAGACTGTAAAACCTCTTTACTATCTTGCATGCAATCAAACTAAAAAGACTCAAAATCTGCCTGTAAATCAATCCCTGTACCTTTCTATCCTCTTGCCCACCACCGGTTGAACAAACAATACAACTATAGGCTGGGTGGGTAGCTCCTCCTCATCCTTCTGGCCGAGCCGAACAGGGAGTGTCAAGGGTGGCCCAACTAGTTGCCTTAGAATATGCAAGATATCTTCTATCTTATCATCACTATAGATTTCTTGTTCTTGCTGCTCCATCATACTAGCATGCTTAAAATTACTTGCTGGAAATGCATTAAAAAATTTAAAGGCCTCAAAATATGAAAAGGACATGCTTTTAGGCAAGCTTGCATACAATATTCCATCATTGGATCTTTGCTCAATGGACGGTGCATGTAGGCATGTTAAAGATTTTTTTAATAGTGTAGTATGGTCATACACATTTTTAACTCATCCTCATGCTCAACATGTAAATAATTTATTCTAGCAACACTAGAAGGATTATTTTCAGTCACAGGAGCTGATTGGAAGTCTTGATCATTAAAAATGATCAAGGTTTGGAAACAAGAAATAGATTGTGTTGGTTGCACTGCTTTCATGATAGGCTCCCTTTGTAAAGGGCTTTTCTTTGGATACACATTTTGATCACAAAGATAAATTTCAAATTGAGATATATTTGCAGCATATGTATCCAAACACTTTATTCCACTCAAAGTCATACAATCATCTATTTCCACAGCTTCCCTTTGAGCATCCTTTAAATTTTGCAATTTCTTTTGCCTCAACAAAAATTTGATCTCAATTTGCAATGCAACAATAAAAATAGATAACTGATTATTTTCAGTTGGTTGACTTGCATGAGGCATTTTACTAACACATCTATTAAATCTGTCAATGAAACTTCTCATAGATTCATTTTCCTCTATCTTGATTTGAACAAAATTTACTAATAATTCACCTATATCAACTGCAGATCCAAATCTATCAAGGAATTTTACCTCCAGATCGTTCCAACAAGTAATGCATCCACTTTGTAAATTCTGGAACCAATCAGTAGCTTTACCAATCAGGCTTCCAACAAACAGTCTCACATAGACATTTTCTTCTTGTACACCAAGAATACTGTAGGCAACACTGAATGCTTTAATGTGAATTTCTGAGCATTCATTTTTATCTCCAGCAAATGTAGGAACATACTCTTTTGGCCTTTTAGGCAGGGCTGAAAGTAATGACAAAGCAAGAGGCCCAAATTGGGGTCTCCATGGCTGGGCTGCAACCAAAGCCATAATAAACTTTACTCTTTTTAACCAAAAGATTCTGAAAATTACAAAACGGAGTCGCCAATCTCTTTTATACTAAGATAATAATAGAAGTTTTTACTGAGAAAAGAAAATACTAATCTTTCATGTCCGTTTCCCCAGCAGAGTCGCCAAAAATCTGTTAGTAAACAGATTTGCACTTCAAAAATACCAACACAAACTGACTCATGATGCCCAAATGAAAGTACAAATGCTACTAACAGTTGGATAGATTATCATTAAATTGATAACCTTCCTCTGAATTGAGAGGTACAACTCCCTCTTAGAAAGATTTACAATGAATTAAACAACTGGATATGTCTTTAACCAGAAGACGTGAAGGCAGCCTAACATTTACCCATCAACATGGGAAAAATGTGATTAAGAGATTTAAAAGCTTAGAAAGAAATGAATGAATGACCAATAGATCACTCATCTAATCTCCCTAAAACAAAGAAGTAAAGGAGAATTTAACATCTTGTAATACATTTGTAATTCTGGAAAAGAGAGGCAAAACAACATCTTAGAATGACTGGAATCACCCACAGATTTATTTCAATCAAAAAATCATACACCAAAACCTATAGATTTAGATATACAAAATCTATTTGTTCTTAGATGCTTAATATAATGACCAACTGATCATATCTTTGCACAAAAAGACCAGCTCTACAAAAACAAAAATGAAATATCAATTCTCCTTCAATCCTCTGTTGTAAATACAGAATTCAAAAAATGTTCTCTCTCTCCTTGTTGCCAACTGACTGCTGGAAAAGAAGAACCCTTGCTTCATCAAAATCTTCCTCTAAATAATCTCCATCCCAACAACCATTTCAATAACTGATTCTTGAATACTTTCACCCTGTCCTTTCACTTCCCGTAACTTTTCAATTTTATTCCATAACTGATTCTTGGAAATATTTGCCATTCATTCCCAAAGTTTTTCTCTTTTAAAAACATGATATCTTTATAAACTATGGATTTTAAAGTTTATAAACATATAGCTTAACATATTAAATGATAATTTTACAACTGGCATTTGAATATGTCAAACCAAAAATAAAAACATTTTAATGCTGGGCGGACGAAAATATCTCTGATAGAAAAAATGGGTCTCCATGCGGGGGGCATAACTTTTTATTTCACTGTTGGATTGAGCTCATTTTTGGATATGTTTCCAAAATCCTAGTTTTATTCAACTTCAGTAGAGCGTTTGGGCAAATTATATTCGAGCTGAAAGTTACGCATCTCTGAGTCAAGGTATATACAACTGTCATAAAATCCGCCTTGCAAAAATAGAGTTTGCAGTCACTTTCACATCTTTGGTAACAATACCAATCTACCTAGGCACACATCCATTTTTGCTGCATTGTTTCCAATGGATTTCTAAGTAAAAAAAAAAAATATTGGGAAATTCTATAAATTTATCCCGTGAAAGTACTTTTTTACAAATAGAATTCTCCTTATTTTCTTTCTTTTATCAGTCAACAATGCACAAATCACATATTGATTTTGTAATAAGAGAGAAAGCTGGTCACTTGAATATTTAGAAAGTTCTTTTGATCCACTTCTAATCTATATTCTCGGGTGTGATTTATGGGAAAGACCACTAACCGATGTATGTTATAAATCGGGGTGTGACATTTTGACATTTTGTCAAACTATTTGAGACCATTCTTCACATATGTGCAACTCATCTTCAAATGTGGGAAAAATGATGTTTACGGGATCAATTTGAAAATGTGAATCCTGTTACCTGTGCCCCTGTTAACATTCAAAGCATTGCATTTAAATTCCCTCATAAACCAGTAGTAATACTTTCATTGTTATATTGGGGCAACCATATTAATGAATCTCATTCATTCTATTGGGATATCATTGCCACCAATAGTTCTAGAATTGAGGTTGATGAAGCCTAAGACCATGCTATTGAACCATCAAAATGTTCTTTAGAAACTTAACTCTAGACTGGTGAACTTGCATTTTGAACTTGAAATCTAACTCTGCACATTGAACTTTAAAATCTTGCACCATGCTTTCAGACTTTGAACTTTGAACTAAGTGAACACAAATCATCGCGCTGTTGAACTTTGAACTGAGTAAACACAAATCATCACGCCGTTGAACTTTGTACTTTGAACTGAGAAGGTTCAAAATTTAGGTTCAATATGTCAATAGCATTTGCATGTTGCCTTTGGAATGAAAACTTGAACTCAATCTGAATGCTTGAAAATGAAGCACTGCCCCTTAGTGCATTTACAAAGAAATGAAGCATCATAAAAGGCATGAACTGGCTACCACCCAAGGCTTGTTACAATTTACACCTGACGGTTGAACCTTGAACTTTGAACTAAAATAGTTCAAGATTTGTAGTTCAACGGGATGACTAACTTTGCAAAACATGTCTCTTACTTCACATAACTTCAAAAAATATTTTAAAATTATGCAACACCTGCATTTAATACAATGGGGGCTTGATTTGAAAGTTTAAAATAGGGCTGCTAAAAGCATAGCAAAATGATTGTAGCTGATTCTCATGAAAGGGTTGATCGATTCGGTGATTTGTAAACTCACAATGGCTTGTTACGTGATTGTAGCTGATTCTCATCGAATGGTTGACCGATTCAATGATTTGTTCACTCAAAAAGGCTTGTTATGTCATTGTAGCTGATTCTCATTGAACGATTGACCGATTTGGTGATTTCTAAGCTCATAAGGGTTTGTTACGTGATTGTAGCTAATTCTCATCGAACAATTGACCAATTCGGTGATTTGTAAGCTCAGAATGGCTTGTTATGTGATTGTAGCTGATTCTCATCGAACGGTTGGTCGATTCAATGATTTTTATGCTCAGAATGGCTTGTTACATGATTGTAGCAGATTTTCATTAAACAGTTGACCAATTCGGTGATTTGGAAGCTCTGAATGGCTTGTTTCGTGATTGTAGCTGATTCTCATCAAACGGTTGACCGATTCAGTGATTTGTAAGTTCAGAATGGCTTTTTATGTAATTGTAGTTGATTCTCATCAAACGGTTGACCGATTCAGTGATTTGTAAGCTCAGAATGGCTTATTACATGATTGTAGTTGTTTCTCATTAAAACGGTTGATCGATTTGGTGATTTGTAATCTCATAATGGTTTTTTACGTGATTGGAGTTGATTCTCATCAAACGGTTGACCGATTCAGTAATTTGTAAGCTCAGAATGGCTTGTTACGTGATTTTATCTGATTCTCATCAAACAATGGACCGATTCGGTGATTTATAAGCTCAAAATGACTTTTTATGTGCGTGTAGCTTATTCTCATCCAATGGTTGACCAATTCGATGATTTGTAAGATCTGAATGGCTTTTTACGTGATTGTAGCTGATTCTGATCAAATAGTTGACCAATTTGGTGATTTGTAAGCTCTGAATGGCTTCTTACGATTGACCGATTCAGTGATTTGTAAGCTCCGAATGACTTTTTACATTATCGTAGCTGATTCTCATCGAACGGTTGACCAATTTGGTGATTTTTAAGCTCAAATCGACTTGTTACATGATTGTAGCTGATTCTCATTGAACGGTTGATTGATTCAGTAATTTGCAAGCTCAAAATGGCTTGTTACGTGATTGTAGCTGATTCTCATCAAACATTTAACCCATTCAGTGATTTGTAAGCTGAGAATGACTTGTTATGTGATTGTAGCTGATTCTCATTGAACAATTGACTGATTCGGTGATTTGAAAGCTCACTATGGCTTGTTACATGATTGTAGTTGATTCTCATCAAACGGTTGACCAATTCAGTGATTTGTAAGCTTAGAATGACTTGTTACATGATTGTAGCTGATTTTGATCAAAGAGTTAACCAATTCAGTGACTTGTAAGCTCAAAATGGCTTGTTACGTGATTGTAATTGATTTTCATTGAACAGTTGACCGACTTAGTGATTTGTAAACTCAGAATGGCTTTTTACATGATTGGAGCTGATTCTCATCGAACGATTGACCAATTCGATGATTTTCAAGCTCAAAATGGCTTGTTACATGGTTGTAGTTAATTCTCATCGAACAGTTCCCTGATTCAGTGATCTGTATGCTCAAAATGGCTTGTTACGTGATTATAGCTGAGTCTCATTTAACGGTTCACCGATTCAGTGATTAGGAAGCTCAGAATGGCTTTTTACGTGATTGTAGCTGATTCTCATTGAACGGTTAACTGATTCGGTGATTTAGAAACTGAATGGCTTTTTACGTGATTGTAGCTGATTCTCACCGAACGGTTCACCGATTCGATGATTTGTAAGCTCAGAATGGCTTATTAAGTGATTGTAGCTAATTATTATCAAACGGTTCACTGATTCAGTGATTTGTAAGCTCAAAATGGCTTTTTACATGATTATAAGTGATTCTCATGGAATGATTGACTAATTTGGTGATTTGGAAGCTTAGAATGGCTTGTTACATGATTGTAGCTGATTCTCATCGAACAGTTGATCGATTCGGTGATTTGTAATCTCAAAATGGCTTTTTACGTGATTGTAGCTGAGTCTCATCAAGCAGTTGACCGATTCAGTGATTTGTAAACTTAGAATGGTTTGTTATGTGATTGTAGCCGATTCTCATCGAACGGTTTGATGAGAATCAACTAGAATTACATAACAAGCCATTTTGAGTTTACAAATCACTGAATTGGTCAACCGTTCAAGGAGAATCAGCTACAACCATGTAACAAGCCATTCTGAGCTTACAAAAAACTAAATCGATCAACTATTTGATGAGAATCAATTAACGTAACAAGCCATTCTGAGCTTACAAATCATAGAATCATTCAACCGTTCGATGAGAAACAACTAAAATCACGTAACAAGCCATTCTGAGCATAAAAATCACAAATCACTCAATCATTTGATGAGAGTCATCTACAATCACTTCTCAAGCCATTCTGAGCTTACAAATCCCTGAATCGGTCAATTGTTTGATGAGAATAAGCTACAATCATGTAACAAGCCATTTTGAACTTACAATTTATTGAATCGGTCAATTGTTTGATGAGAATTAGCTACAATCACGTAACGAGCCATTCTGACCTTACAAATAACCAAATTAGTCAAACATTCAATGAGAATCCGCTACAATCACGTATCAAGCCATTCTAAAGCTTAGAAATCACTGAATCAGTCAACCATTTGATGAGAATTAGTAACAATCACGTAACTGTTGGAATTAGGAGAGATCGATACTAAGAGGGGAGGGGTGAATTAGTGCCTTGAAAAAATTCACTTGTAAAACCTTGCAGATCTATAACTGTGTACTGTAATAACCAATCAATAACTTGAATCTAATTGCATAAATCAATCATCTAGTTAACTTGAGAAAGTAAACAACATGAAATCAATATGACAATCACATAACACAAGTATTTTGGTAACTCAAAAACCTTTGTAAGAAGGTAAAAACTACGGTGGGGATGACACCCACAAATTCTTCACTACTGCAAATAGAAAAGGTTTGCCTATTAAGGCTACAAGTTTTGATCACTTTTGGTGATCTTACTCTGTTAGGAGTAACATATTAGATCAACTAGATCTACCTAGTTATAGGATTTTGACAACACCAATGAAGTGTGTACTCGGTAAAGAGATTTGCATAAGACTGTTAAGTCTACTTTGTTAAGAGATTTTATCAAAAACTATACTACAATTGTTAGAAAGTAATAGGCAATCATCTACTAGTTTGACAACTCAATTGTCTGAAACAGATCAATAAATGCTCATAAAATATCACCTTGACTGTGATGATTCACTACTTTGTTCTGCTTGGTAGCCTTGTCTAATTCTGCTCAATCTGATATCCTCTGTACTCTGTTCTGCTCTGTAAACTGATTGACTTGAAGTTAGACAGTGGCTTCAAGTGCTCTGTGATTCATATATATCAGCTCACTCACTTCTTCCAAAATGAAGCGAACATACAAAATATATAGTGTTATGTTTTTGCCACCTTAGCAAAAATTATGTTACAAAAATAATCATAACCCTAAGATCTACGGTGCAAAATTAACCTAGATCAACTATTACAATAAGTTAAACATTACATTTAATGAGTATCTTTTACAATAAATGTTCCTCGATCTTGGTAAACTATTTTACGATATGTTATAACCATTTGCATAGAAGAATGTGCCATTTCAGATTACTATGCCATTTTCTGTGATCATCGATAAACACTGTATAATTTGCTCGATGTATACTGTGATGCTTGACGTTTACTATCTGTCGGTGTCGATGTCGCTGGTGCTTAGTAAACTATGTGATGCTCGGTGTAAAGGCTTTACCAACTACTCTGTCTTACTTCTGGTTACCGACCAACTCAATATAAGTGACCGACTAACCTGTTTACTATCCTTTGATACTAATGACAACCTTAAATGCCCAATAGAGATTAACAATCTCCCCCTTTGGCATTAGTATCAAAACTTCGAATGTATATAGACAAAATGTTTCTATATATTCTATGTCTCTGCCATATACATATCCACAACAAAAAATTTCTAAGTACATAGTACTCCCCCCCGGTGCATGCTCCCGGTAATATATATATATATATATATCAAAGTATACTTATTTGGCATATACATGTTTTCGCCCTTTTTGATAATAATGCCAAATACAAAAATAGAATGTATACTTACATCTTACCAAAAATGTTTGGATGGGTTTTCTTTATAGACTCCAAGAGGTTGTCCCACTCCTCTTTCAAGTTGGTAAGAGCAATATTCTCAAGACCGACTTGTGCATGCATGTCAAAGATATTATCTAACACCAAAATCTTTGGTGTTGCTACAAGTTGTTCAGCTTTGACAATATGATTTTCAAAAAATTTCAGGTAAGGAGCGAGTTCCATTTGTAACTCTGTGACCTGATCAATGATTTGCTCTTCTTGTTTTCTTAAATCTGCTATCAATCGCCGGAGTTCTTGAACTCGATGAATATGCTTTAAGAAAGCATTCAGCTTGGTTATAGCTACTTGTGTACTCAACTTGATTTTTGCTTCTAAACTTTTAATCTTTTCATTAACTTCTACAGTGAAGGTGTCTAAAGTACAAAGCTTGATAAAAAATTGACAGATTATCTGGGTGATAGATTTTACCTCAGAAATAACCTCAGATAATTTTACCTTTTGCAGTGCCACTTATGTGCTAATACTTTCTGCCAATTTGTTCTGAATGTTTGACTCTGCCCTTTCTTCTATTCTTTTGTCTGCATCTGTATCAGGGGCATTGATTTTGTTAGTGAGTGTAGCAAGTTGATCTATGATGGGAGTATTCTCATCAATATTTGTCTCCAGTACTATTTGTTGCAGAATATCCCTCACATCATGTAACACTTATGTGCGTTTGTGTTCTTGCCTTAACTTTTCTTGTGTCGCTTTCGTTGAACATAGCTCCCCATATCTACTTAGTTCCTCGGGGCTTAGGGTTCTTGGGTCACATTCTGGTATAATTATGACTTCATCAATGGTGACTGGCCCTTTTGCTTTCTTCTTCTTCTTCTTCTGTGCAAGAGGTGACTTCTTCTCACTAATAACAATAGCTTTTTCTCCACTTTTTAGAGTATCCTGCCCAGTTGACACTATATCTTCCTTCTTTTGCTCCTCGGTAGTTGGTACTTTGTCATGTATTCACTTGCTACATCATAGCTGAAGTGTGAGACTGCACGAACTAATGATTGTTCTCTTTTCCTTTTCTCAATATCTAGTGCAATAGCCCATCTCTCATTTATTTTGTCATCTAGTTCCTTCGGTAATTGACATGCAAATTCCATTGGTACTCTCTTGAATTTAATCATCATCTGGATGATAGCATGTTCTAGCTTTGTCTTGTCCTCAATTGACATTTTGTCAATTTTGCCTATGCCTGGATCTGCAAGATTTCCATTTTCAATTATATCTTCAATTATTTATTCTATTGTACTTTCCCTGTTACAAACTAACTTGAATTGATTAGGATCATTTTCAGTGTCAGTCTCCTCTATATCTTCTTTACTTCTTATGTATTTCCTCTTTTTCTTCGGTGGCTCAGCTACTTTCTTGTTCTTTCTCTTTATGTATTTCTTCATCAGTGTAGGTGCTCTTCTTTTTGCTACTTTTACTGTTTCTTCTTTCTCGGTAGGTTGTGCTGCAGTTGACAAACGTGTCTTCATTCCTTTAGGTTCTGGTAACTGCATTTCATGTTCAACATTGGTGGGAGGAACCGGTGTGTGATCCTTTTCATTTTCTGACTCAGTCTCCTCACTATCTTTTCTCATTTTCTTCGCCCTTTTAGACATTTTTCTGATCTCTATGTCTGTAGTGATTTGTGACTTAGCTTCCTCATATACACCAAACTTGCTGGCAGTGATGTCTATTGGTAATGCTAGCAATGCATTAATAGATTTTAAAGCGAAATCGTAATTCATTTCATATCCCATTGGTGCCAGCCATTTTGTTCTCGGTTCTACTACCTTTATCATTGAATGGTCTGTGCTGACTACAAAACATGTCATCTTCAAATTTACTCACTAATTCCCTTGGAATTCTACTCCTTTGATGCATTTTTGCCTAAAATTCTTTGAAATATGCATTAAATTCCTTATTTAGATTAACTCCTAGACTTTTCATCATTTCACCAATTTGTGTAGTTATCGATTTATCTGATTGCCACTTTTACCTTACCGATACCAGGTACATATTTTTGCAGATAGAAAAATGTACAGACAAGCAGTGATCCATACTTACATGTGTTGGACTTCTTTGATCTTATTTTCTTCATATTCTCTTACAGTTGGTGAAGTAGCAGTTTGACAAGATCTACCTGGTGATCTTTCTTCACAATTTTATATGCCATGTCCATGATGCTACAGGGTACACTGTTTAGTCTGTTGGATTGAAATATCTCGTACCCAATGGTTGAGATTTTCAATGCCCTACCATCCCATTAAGCTCTAGTGTTCTTTTCAATGTCGGGACGAGATGAACTTCGAAAGGCTTTAGCTTTGTCAGTTGTAGGGTACCTAGTAACCCTACTGATAATCTTCTTTGTGACCTCAACAGGTTTATTTAACCAAAATTTGTCATCATGAAATTTGCTTAGCACAATTCTTATCCAATCAGTGTTGAATGTTTGCGGGAAGTATGTAAAATGTGATAACCCTGACTCCTCGATCTTCTTATAATCAGATTTTATCTTCCCATCCGGTCCACAAACTTGTTGATAAGCAGCAATGGTCTCAAAATCACCTACTTCTCCGATTTTGCAATGAATATATGCCCTAACATCTTCTGTTAACAAAACCCTATCTGGAATACTCGAAAATGCACCTATATCATTTGTTTGTGCTGCAACCTTGGGATGTGGTTTGAATTTGGCCTCGAAGAAATTAGCCCTAACAATTAATTCTACTTCCTCCTCAATGTTTTGCGATTTGCTTGCAGTCAATGTTGATGCTATAAATTGTTTCTAGGGTTTCGGCAAGCAATAGATAACCAATGTTTGGTAGGCAAATGAACTTACTTGATATCGTCGAAGAATTATTGTCGGTTTGATCTACAGTAGCTTTGAATCTTTTCTGGAAAATCTTTAGCTCGAACTCTTCTCTATAAAATCTCTATTCTTCGAAATCACAGTGTAACAATGAACTCTATTTCCACGTATTTATAGACTTTTTCGATATTCCCGCTCAAACTTTGGTGCATTAAATGCATGACCTAACTTTTGATATGAAACAACTGTTAGCTCGGTAATGTCTATTATTTCATTTGCTCGATTAACATAGAATTTCTTCATCAGTTTGTATTGTTGTCAGTTAACCTTGTATAGTGATTACTGACGGGTAATCAACTATTGTTTCTTCTTTTACCGACTATGTGACATTTACAAACTCACAACACATAAACCATAGTGCATCTTTATTCATGCAGATTTGGTATTTGTACATCATGTATAAGGAACTGTATGTAAAATGTGATCATTTAAAAATGTCAGTTCCATACATACCTTTGTCATCTTAAGTGGAGGTACCGATGTCACCCAATCCAGTGGACGAGGTTTCACTGACAGTGTTACTTGACTCAGCATTCTCATTAGATGCCTTCTTCCACATTATGTTCCTTAACTTCATAATTTTTGCAATGTTATATCCACTCTCAAATATATGGTTTTCATCTGGTGCTCGGTCTCTATAGTTCTTGCTTAAATGACTGACCTTGTGATAGTGCATACATGTCATTCCTCCATTTGTCCAATTTCTTGATTGTCCAATCCAACTCTTTCTATAACAGTTTGCTGCAATATGTCCATACTGACCACATACAACACAATTAGTCCATGTATTATAATCCCAAACATATGAGTTACCTTGTCTCTTTGGTTGATATTGCTTTTGTTGTAGTTTTTCTTTAGGTGTCCAGACTTGTTTCATTTTTTCCTTGCAGTCCCTTGCAGTGTGTCCATGCTTATTACAAGTATAGCATATTTTCTCCTTAGTAGTATTATTAGCAATGTCATTCTACTTAGCTTTGCATTCATAAGCTAGATGTCCAAATTTACCATAGTAATAACAATATCCATTGAATTTAGGAATGACAAGAGGCTTACCTTGTGCTAAACTTCTCCACACATTAGATGTATGTCTTGGTTTTCCACAGTGATAACATGTCAACACTTTAGGTTTCTGACTTTGATTGTTGTTGACTTTTTTCACTTGTTGTGATGATTCTCCTTCACCGGTGTAGCCTATACTGGCTCTGCTTCTAAATCTTCTCTGATTAGTCAGGAAATCATCAATCTTTTTAGAACTGTCCTTAACTATCTTCATCATTTCATTGTGTTGCTTTTATATCTTTATTCCATTTCTTAGTTTTTCATTATCTTCTTTGAGTATTGCAACATCTTTAAGTCTTCTTGATAATTCTCCATTTACTCGGTTCATTTCTTGATTAACTGTCATCATCTGATTTGATACTTGGAAGTGACGATCAATGAGTCTCTATATTTCACTTTCTTTTGCTTGGAGTTGTTCAGTCATCAGTCTTCGGTCTTGAATAGCCAGATTTCGATCTTGTTCAACTTGTCTAGCATTGTTCATGATTTCCACCATTCTCACCATTTGTGATTCATGACCGATTTGAAGTGCTTTCACTTGCTCAGATAGATGCTGATTCTTTTCAGATAAATCAGAGATTATGCTTTCAGATCCGTCAGAGATGCTTTTAAAGCTTGATTCAATATGATCAAATATTTCATCAATAGGCTCTTCATGATAACTGATTTCATTTTGTTGAATTGCAAGATTCTTTCTTTCAACCAGTAATTTCTTCAGTTCTTCCTTGGCTTGTTTATATTGTTCCACAAACATTTGTATTTGTATCTTTTGATTCTCAATAGTCTTGTCAAGTTTGTATCTCTCCATGACTTAGATCTTTGCCCTTCAGTGGTTAGACTGTTCAACAAGAGAACTGAGCTTTGATACCAATTGTTGGAATTATGAGAGATTGGTACTAAGAGGGGAGGGGTGAATCAGTGCCTTCAAAAACTTCACTTGTAAAACCTTTCAGATCTATAACTATGTACTGTAATAACCGATCAAAATAAATTGAATCTAATTGCATAAATCAATCATCTAGTTAACTTGAAAAAGTAAACAACATGAAATCAATATGACAATCACATAACACAAGTATTTTGGTAATGCAGAAACCCTTGTAAGAAGGTAAAAACTACGGTGGGGATGACACCCACAAATTCTTCACTACTGTAGATAGAAAAGGTTTGCCTGTTAAGGCTACAAGTTTTAATCACTTCTGGTGATCTTACCTTGTTAGGAGTAAAATATTAGATCAGCTAGATCTACCTAGTTATAGGATTTTGACAACACCAATGAAGTGTGTACTCGGTAAAGAGATTTGCATAAGACTGTTAAGTCTACTCTATTAAGAGATTTTATCAAAAACTCTACTACAATTGCCAAAAAGTAATAGGCAATTATTTGCTAGTTTGACAACTCAATTGTCTGAAACAGATCAATAAATGCTCATAAAATATCACCTTGACTGTGATGATTCACTACTTTGTTTTGCTCGGTAGCCTTGTCTAATTCTGCTCAATCGGATATCCTCTGTACTCTGTTCTGCTCTCTGTAAACTGATTGACTTGAAGTTAGGCAATGGCTTCAAGTGCTCCATGATTCATATATATCAGTTCACTCACTTCTTCCAAAATGAAGCGAACATACAAAATATATAGTGTTTTATTTTTGCCGCCTTAGCAAAAATTAGGTTACAAAAATAATCATAACCCTAAGATCTACGGTGCAAAATTAACCTAGATCAACTATTATAATAAGATAAACATTACATTTAATGAGTATCTTTTAAAATAAATGTTCCTCGATCTTGGTAAACCATTTTATGATTTGTTATAACCGTTTGCATAGAACAATGTGCCATTTTAGATTACTATGCCATTTTCTATGATCATCGGTAACACTGTATAATTTGCTTGATGTATACTGCGATGCCTGGTGTTTACTGTTTGTCGGTGCCAGTGTCACTGGTGCTCGGTAAATTGTGTGATGCTCAGTGTAAATGCTTTACCGACTGCTATGTCTTATTTCTGGTTACCGACCAACTCAATATAAGTGACCGACTGACCTTTATCCTTTGATACTAATGACAACCTTAAATGATCAATAGAGATTAACAAGAACAAGCCCTTTTGAGCTTACAAATCAGAGAATCGGTCAACCGTTTGATGAGAATAAGCTACAATCAGATAACAAGCCATTCTGAGCTTACAAATCATCGAATCAATCAACTATTTGAAGAGAATCAATTACAATCATGAAATAATCAAATCAGCTACAATCACGTAACAATACATTTTGAGCTTACTAATCACTAAATCGGTCAACCATTGGATAACAATCAACTATAATCACGTAACAAGCCATTCTGAGTGTACAAATCATTGAATCATTCAACCGTTCGATGAGAATCAGCTACAATCAGTCAACTATTTGATGAGAATCAACTACAATCACATAACAAGCCATTCTGAGCTTACATATCACCGAATCGATCAATCATTCAATGAAAATTAGCTACAATCATGTAACAACCCATTCTAAGCTTAAAAATCACCGAATCGGTAAACCGTTTGATGAGAATCAGTTACAATCACGTAACAAGCCATTTTGAGCTAACTAATCACTGAATCGGTCAACCGTTTAATGAGAATCAACTACAATCACATAACAAGCCATTCAGAGCTTACAAATCACCAAATTGCTCAACCGTTCCATTAGAATCAACTACAATCACTTATCAAGCCATTCTGAGGTTACAAATCACCAAATCGGTCAACTGTTCGATGAGAATAAGCTACAATCATGTAAAAAGTCATTTTGAACTTACAATTCACCGAATCGGTCAACCGTTCGATAAGAATCAGCTACAATAAAGTAACAAGCCATTCTGACCTTACAAATAACTAAATCGGTCAACCATTCGATGAGAATCAACTACAATCATGTATCAAGCCATTCTGAGCTTACAAATCACCGAATCAATCAACCGTTCGATGAGAATTAGCTAGAATGATGTAACAAGCCATTCTGAGCATATAAATCATAGAATCAGTCAACAATTTGATGAGAATCAGCTACAATCACGTAACAAGCTATTATGAGCTTATAAATCATTGAATCGGTCAACTGTTTGATGAAAGTCAGCTACAATCACATAACAAGCCATTCTGACCTTACAAATAACTGAATCGGTCAACCAATCGATGAGAATTAGCTACAATCACGTACCCAGCAATTCTGAGCTTACAAATCACTGAATAGGTCAACCGTTTGATGAGAATCAGCTTGAATCATGTAACAAGACATTCTGAGCTTACAAATCACCAAATCAGTCAACTGTTTGATTAGAATCACCTTTAATCACGTAATAAGCCATTCCAAGCTTACAAATCACCAAATCGGTGAAACGTTCGATGAGAATCAGCTACAATCACGTTTCAAGCCATTTTGAGCTTACAAATCACCGAATCGGTCAACCATTCAATCAGAATAAGCTACAATCATGTAACAATCAATTTTGAACTTACAAATCCCTGAATCGGTCAACCATTCGATGAGAATCAGCTACAATCACGTATCAACCCATTCTGAGCTTAGAAATCACTGAATCAGCTACAATCATGTAACAAGCCATTTTGAACTTACAAATCACTGAATCAGTCAACCTTTTGATGAGAATCAACTATAATCATGAAACAAGCCATTCTGTGCTTAGAAATCACTAAATCAGTCAACCGTTGGATCAAAATCAGCTCGAATCACGTAACAAGCCATTTTGAGATTACAAATCATTGAATCGATACATGGTTTGATGAGAATCAGCTACAATCACGTAACAAGTCATTCTTTGCTTACAAATCACCAAATGGGTCAACCACTCGATGAGAATTAGTTACAATCAGGTAACAAGCCATTCTGAGCTTACAAATCACTGAATCCATCAACCATTCGATGAGAATCAATTACAATCACGTAACAAGACATTTTGAGCTTACAAATCATCGAATAGATCAACTGTTTGATGAGAATCAACTACAAATCACTTAACAAGCCATTCCAATCTTAAAAATCACCGACTCAGTGAACCGTTCAATCAGAATAAGCTACAATCACGTATCAAGCCATTCTGAGCTTACAAATCACTGAATCGGTCAACCTTTCGATGAGAAAAAATTACAATCACTTAACATGCCATTCTGAGCTCACAAATCATAGAATCGGTCAACTGTATGATGAGAATAAATTACAATCTCGTAACAAGCCATTCTGAGCATACAAATTAATGAATTAGACAACCTTTCAATGAGAATCACTTGGAATCATGAAACAAGCCATCCTAAGCTTATAAATCACTGAATCAATCAACTATTTGATGAGAATCAGCTACAATCACGTAACATGCCATTATGAGCTTACAAATCATCCAATCGGTCAACCGTTCAATGAGAATCAGCTATAATCATGAAACAAGCCATTCTGAGCTTAAAAATCACCGAATCGCTCAACCGTTCGATGAGAATTAACGACAATCATGAAAAAATCCATTTTGAGGTTACAAATCACCGACTCGGTCCACCGTTTGATGAAAATTAGCTATAATCATGTAACAAGCCATTCTGAACTTACAAATCAATGAATCGGTCAACCTTTTGATGAGAATTAGCTAGAATCACGTAACAAGCCTTTTTGAGCTTACAAATCATAGAATCAGTCAACAGTTTGATGAGAATCAGCTATAATCACGTAACAAGCCATTCTGAGCTTGCAAATCACTGAATCGCTCAACCATTTCAAGAGAATCATTTAAAATCACAAAACAAGCCATTACGAGCTTACAAATTACCAAATCAGTCAATCGTTCGATGAGAATCAGCTACAATCATGTAACTAGCCATTCTGAGCTTACAAATCATGGAATCGATCAACCGTTCGATGAGAATAAAAAACAATCACATAACAAGCCATTCTAAGATTACAAATCACTGAATTGGTCAAGCATTTGATGAGAATAAGCTACAATCATATAACAAGCCATTCTGAGCTTACAAATCACTAAATTGGTCAACCATTTGATGCGAATCAGCTACAATCATGTAACAATTAATTTTGAATCTACAAATCACCGAATCGGTCAACCGTTCAATGAGAATCAGATACAATCATGTAAAAAGCTATTTTGAGCTTACAAATTGTTGAATCGAGCTACCGTTTAATGAGAATCAATTACAATCATGTAACAAGCCATTCTGAGTTTAAAAATCACTGAACCAGTGAACCATTCTATGAGAATCAATTACAATCTCTTAGCAAGCTATTATGTGCTTACAAATCACTGAATCGGTCAACCGTTCGATAAGAATTAATTATAATCACTTAACAGGTCATTCTAAGCTTACAAATCATCAAACCAGTTAACCGTTGTATGAAGATCAATTACGATCATGTAATAAGCCATTCTGGCATACAAATCATCGAATTGATCAACCGTTTGATGAGAATCAATTACAATGACGTAACAAGCCTTCCGAGCTTACAAATCACCATATCAATCAACTGTTCAATGAGAATCAGCTACAATCATGTAACAAGCTATTTTGAGCTTACCAATTATCGAATTCGTCAACCGTTCAATGAGAATCAATTACAATCATGTAATAAGGCATTCTGAGCTTCCAAATAACTGAATCAGTCAACCATTCGATTAGAATCAGCTCTAATCATGTAACAAGCCATTCTAAGCTTACAAATCACTGAATCGGTCAACCATTCGATGAGAATCAACTACAATAACATAAAAGATCATTCTAAGGCTATAGATCACTGAGTTAGTCAAATGTTTGATGAGAATCAACTACAATCATCTAACAAGTTGATCTGAGGTTGCAGATCACTGACTCGATCAATCGTTCGATGAGAATCAGATACAGGTGCGTAACACACCATTCTGAGGTTGTAGATCATCGAATTGGTGAACCATTCAATGAGAATCAGCTAAAATCATGTAATAAGCCATTATGAGCTTACAAATCCCCGAATCAATCAACCATTTGATAAAAATCAACTACGATCACAAAAGATTCTTCTGAGGCTTTAGATCACCAAATCGGTCAACTGTTCGATGGCAATAAGCTAAAATCACATAACAAGTTGTTCTGAGGTTGCAATTTGCCACATCAGTCAACCGTTCGATGAGAATGAGCTACAATCACGTAACAAGCCATTTTAAGGTTACAAATCATAGAATCAGTCAATTGTTCAATGAGAATAAATTATAATCCCGTAACAAGCCATTCTAAGATTACAAATCATTGAATCGGTCAACTATCTATCAGAGTTAGCTACAATCAGCTAACAACCCATTTCGAGCTTACAAATCACCAAATCGGTGATCCATTCAATGAGAATCAGCTAAAATCACGTAGCAAGGTATTCTAAGCATACAAATCACTGAATCGGTCAACTGTTTGATGAGAATCAGTTACAATCATGAAACAAGCCATTCTGAGCTTACAAATCACCCAATCAGTCAACCGTTCGATGAGAATTAGCTACAATGACATAACAACCTATTCTGAGCTTACAAATCATCAATCGATCAACTGTTTGATGAAAGTCAATTACAATCATGTAACAAGCCATTCTGACTTTAAAGATCATCAAATTGGTCAACCATTCGATGCGAATCAACTAAAATCACGTAACAAGCCATTCTGAGCTTACAAATCATTGACTTGGTCAACCTTTCGATGAGAATCAATTACAATCACGTAACAAGTCATTCTGAGCTTACAAATCACCGAATCGGTCTACCATTCAATGAGAATTAGCTACAATCATGTAACAAGCCATTCTGAGTTTATAAATCATTGACTCTGTCAACCATTCGATGACAATTAGCTACAATCACGTAACAAGCCATTTTGAGCTTAAAAATCCTTGAATCGGTCAACCGTTTGATGAGAATTAATTACAATCACGTAAAAAGCCATTCTCAGCTTACAAATTAATGAATCGATGAACTGTTTGATGAGAATCAGCTAGAATCACATAACAAGCCATTCTAAGCTTACAAATCACTGAATCGGTGAACCGTTTAATGAGAATCAGCTGCAATCACGTAACAAGCCATTATGAGCTTACAAATAATCAAATTGGTGAACCGTTCGATGAAAATCAACATCAATAATGTAGCAAGTCATTCTAAGCTTACAAATCGCCGAATCGATCAACTATTTGGTGACAATCAATTACAATCACGTAAAAAGCCATTGTGAGCTTACAGATCATGGAATCAGTCAACCATTCAATGAGAATCAATTATAATCATGTAACAAGCCATTCTAAGCTTACAAATCACCCGAATCGGTCAACCATTCGATGAGAATCAATTACAACAATGTAAGAAGCCATTCTGAGCTTACAAATGACCGAACCAGTCAACCATTCTATGAGAATCAATTACAATCATGTAACAAGCTATTTTGAGCTTACAAATCACTGAATCGGTCAACGATTTGATGAGAATCAATTATAATCATGTAACAATCCATTCTGAGCTTACAAATTATCGATTCGGTCAACCGTTTGATGAGAATAGGCTACAATCATGTAACAAGCCATTTTGAGCTTACAAATCCCTAAAGCGGTCAACTGATCGATGAGAATCAATTACAATCATGTAACAAGCCATTCTAAGCTTACAAATCATTGAATCAGTCAACCATTTGATGAGAATCAATTACAATCAGGTAACAAGACATTCTGAGCTTATAAATCACCAAATCGGTCAACCGTTCGATGAGAATCAACTACAATCACGTAACAAGCCATTTTGAACTGACAAATCACTGAATCGATAAACTGTTTGATGAGAATCAAATACAAACACGTAACAAGCCATTTTGAGCTTAAAAATCACTGAACCGGTCAACTGTTTGATGATAATCAATTACAATCACGTATCAAGCCATTCTAAGCTTACAAATGACCGAATCGGTCAACCATTCCATGAGAATCAATTACAATCACGTAACAAGCCATTCTAAGATTATAAATCACTGAATCGATCAACCGTTTGGTGAGAATCAGCTATAATCATGTAACAAGCCATTCTGAGTTTACAAATCACATAATAGGTCAACCGTTGGATGAGAATCAACTAAAATCACGTAACAAGCCATTTTGAGCTTACAAATTACCGAATCGGTCAACCATTAGATGAGAATCAGCTACAATCACGTAACAAGCCATTGTGAGCTTACAAAATCACCAAATTGGTCAACCGTTCGATGAGAATCAATTACAATCACTTAAAAAGCCATTCTGAGTTTACAAATCATCGAATCGGTCAACCATTTGATGAGAATCAATTACAATCACATAACAAGCCATTCTGAGCTTACAAATCACCGAATCGGTAAATCGTTCGATGTGAATTAGCTACAATCATGTAATAAGCTATTTTGAGCTTACAAATCACCAGATCGATCAACGGGACGATGAGAATCACATAATAAACCATTATGAGCTTACAAATCACCGAATTAGTCAATCGTTTGATGAGAATTAGCTACAATTACGTAACAAGCCATTCTGAGCTAAATTATCACCAAATCAGTCTACCGTTCGATGAGAATTAGCTACAATCACATAATAAGCCATTCTGAGCTTACAAATCACCGAATCGGTCAACTATTTGATGAGAATCAACTACAATCACATAACAAGCCATTATGAGCATAGAAATCATCGAATCGGTCAACCGTTCGATGAGAATAAGCTACATTCATGTAACAAGCCATTCTGAGCTTACAAATCACCGAATTGGTCAACTATTTGATGAGAATCAGCTACAATCACGTAACAAGCTATTCTATGCTTACAAATCACCGAATCGGTCAACCGTTTGATGAGAATCAAATACAATTACATAACAAGTTATTCTAAGCTTACAAATCAACAAATCAGTCAACCGTTCAATGAGACTCAACTACAATCACGTAACAAGCTATTTTGGGCTTACAAATTACCTAATCGGTCAACCGTTCGATGAGACTCAGCTACAATCATATAAGAAGCTATTCTAAGTTTACAAATCATTGAATCGGTCAATCGTTCGATGAGAATCAACTACAATCATGTAAGAAGCCATTCTGAGCTTATAAATCACTCAATCGGTCAACCCTTCAATGAGAATCAGCTACAATCATGTAAAAATCAATTCTCATCTTACAAATCACCGAATCAGTCAACCGTTTGTAGAGAAATCTACAATCATGTAAGAATCCATTCTGAGCTTACAAATCACTTAATCGGTCAACCTTTCAATGAGAATCAATTACAATCACATAACAAACCATTTTGAGCTGACAAATCACCAAATCAGTCAACCATTTGATGACAATCAATTATAATCACATAACAAACCATTCTGAATAAACAAATCACCAGATTGATTAACCGTTCGACGAGAATCAACTACAATCACCTAACAAGCCATTCTGAGTTTACAAATCATCGAATCGGTCAATTATTCAATGAGTCTCAGCGACAATAATGTAACAATCTATTCTGAGCTGACAAATCACCGAATCGGTCAACTGTTCGATTAGAATCAATTACAATCTCGTAACAACCCATTCTTAGCTTACAAATCACCCAATCGGTCAACCCTTTGATTCAAATCAGCTACAATCATGGAAGAAGCTATTTTGATACAAATCACTGAATCGATCAACCATTCGATGCAAATCAGCTACAATCACGTAACAAGCCATTTTGAGCTTACAAATCACCGAATTGGTTAACCATTTGATGAGAATCAAATACGATCACGTAAAAAGCAATTTTGAGCTTAGAAATAATCGAATCGGTCAACCCTTTGATGAAAATCAGTTACAATAACGTAACAAGTCATTTTGACCTTACAAATCAATGAATCGGTCAACTGTTCGATGAGAATAAGCGACAATCATGTAAGAAGCTATTCTGAGCTTACAAATCACCGAATTGGTCAACCGTTCGATGAGTCTCAGCTAGAATCAGGGAACAAGCCATTTTGAGCTTACAAATCAGGAATCAGTCAACCATTCGATGAGAATCAACTACAATAATGTAACAAGCCATTCTGAGCTTACAAATCACTGAATCGGTCAATCATTTGATGAGAATCAGCTACAATCATGTAACAAGCCATTCTGAGCCTACAAATCACTGAATCGGTTAATTATTCGGTGAAAATCAAGTATAATCATGTAACAAGGCATTCTGAGCTTAAAAATCACTGAATCGGTCAATTGTTTGATGAGAATCAATTATAATCACGTAACAAGCCATTCTTAACTTACAAATCACCAAATCGGTCAACCATTCTATGAGAACAGCTTCAATCACGTAACAAGCCATTATGAGCTTACAAATTACCAAATCGGTCAACTGTTCGATGAGAATGAGATACAATCACGTAACAAGCCATTCTGAGCTTACAAATCATTGAATCGATCAACCGTTCGATGAGTCTTAACTACAATCATGTAACAAGACATTCTGAGTTTAAAAATCATAGAATCGGTCAACTATTCGATGAGAATCAGCTACAATCACGTAAAAAGCCATTCTGAGCTTACAAATCATGGAATCGGTCAACTGTTTGATGAGAATCAGCTACAATCATGTAACAAGCTATTCTAAGCTAACAGATCACGAATTGATCAATCGTTTGATGGGAATCAGCTACAATCACGTAAAAAGCAATTTTGAGCTTACAAATCACCGAATCGTTCAACCATTCGATGAGAATCAATTACAATCACGTAACAAGCCATTTTGAGCTTACAAATTACTGAATCAGTCAATCATTCGATGAAAATCAATTACAATCATGTAACAAACCATTCTGGGCTACAAATCACTGAATCGGTCAAATGTTCAGTTAGAATCAGCTACAATCACATAACAAGCCATTCTGAGCTTGCAAATCACAGAATTGATCAACCGTTCGATGAGAATAAATTACAATCACTTAACAAGCCATTCTGAGCTAACAAATCACCAAAATTGGTGAACGGTTTGATGAGATTCAGCTACAATCACGTAACCAGCCATTTAGAGCTTAAAAATTACCAAATCGATCAACCATTCGATGAGAATCAGATACAATCATGTAACACACCATTCTGAGCTTACAAATCATTGAATCGGTCAACCTTTCGATGAGAATCAGTTAGAATCACGTAACAAACCATTCTGAGCTTACAAATCACCGAATCAGTCAATCTTTCGATGCAAATCAATGACAATCATCTAACAAGCCATTCTAAGCTTACAAATCACTAAATTGGTCAACTATTCGGTTAGAATTAAGTACAATTATGTAAAAAGCCATTCTGAGCTTAAAAATCACCGAATCAGTGAACCGTTCGATGAGAGTCAGCTACAATCACGTAAAAAGACATTCTCAGCTTACAAATCACTAAATTGGTCAACTATTCTATGAGAATCAACTGTAATCATGTAACAAGCTATTCTCAGCTTACAAATCATCGAATTAGTCAACTGTTCGAAAAGAATCAACTACAATCACTTAACAAGCCATTATAAGCTTACAAATCACCGAATTGGTCAACCGTTCAATGAGAATCAGCTACAATCAATTAACAAGCCATTCTAAGCTTGCAAATCATTGAATCAGTTAACCGTTCGATGAAAATCAGCTACAATCAAATAGAATCACGTAACAAGCCATCCTGAGCTTACAAATCACCAAATCAGTCAATCATTTGATGATAATAAATTACAATCATGTAACAAGCCATTCTGAGCTTACAAATCACCGAATCAGTTAACCATTCGATGAGAATCAGCTACAATCACATAACAAGCCATTTTATGCTCAGAAATAACTAAATCGTTCAACCTTTTGATGAGAATCAGCTACAATCACCTAACAAGCCATTTTGAGTTTACAAATCATCGAATCGATTAACCATTCGATGAACAATCACGTAACAAGCCATTCTAAGCTTACAAATAATCGCATCAATCGATGAGAATCAACAACAATCATGTAATAAGTATTTTTGACCTTAGAAAACAATGAATCCATCAAACGTTCAATAAGAATAAATTACAATCACGTAAGAAGCCATTTCAAGCTTACAAATCACTGAATTGGTCAACCGTTCGATGAGAATCAGCTACAATCACATAACAAGCTATTCCGAGCTAACAAATCTCCAAATTGATCAACTGTTCGATGAGAATCAGCTACAATCACATAACAAGCCATTCTGAGCTTACAAATCATCGAATTGGTCAACCATTTGATGAGAATCAGCTACAATCACGTAACAAGTCATTCTGAGCTTATAAATCACCAAATTGGTCAACCGTTCAATGAGAATCATCTACAATCATGTAACAAGCCAGTCTGAGCTTACAAATGACCAAATCGATCAACCTTTCGATGATAATCAGCTACAATCATGTAGCAAGCCATTCTGAGCTTAGAAATCACCGAATTGCTCAACCGATCGATGAGAATCAATTACAATCACGTAAAAAGCCATTGTGAGCTTACAAATCATCGAATCATCGTCAATCATGTAACAAGCCATTATGAGCTAACAAATCACCAAATCGGTCAATTGTTCGATGAAAATCAACTACAATCACATAACAAGCCATTTTGAGTAAACAAATCACCAAATCAATCAACCATTCGATCGAAATCATCCACAATCACGTAATAAGTCATTCTGAGCTTACAAATTGCCAAATCGATCAACCGTTCGATGAGAATCAATTACAATCACGTAACAAGCCATTATGAGCTTACAAATCACAGAATCAGTCAACTGTTCAGTGAGAATGAGCTACAATCATGTAACAAGTCATTCTGAGCTTACAAATCACCGAATCGATCGATCACTCAATGAGAATCAGCTACAATCACATAACAAGCCAATCTGAGCTTACAAATCACTGAATCGATCAACCGTTCGATAAGAATCAAAAGACCATTCTGATCTTAAAAATCACCAAATCGGTCACCCATTCGATGATAATCAGCTACAATCATGTAACAAGCCATTATGAGCTTCAAATTATTGAATTGGTCAACCGTTTGATGAGAATCATGAAACAATCATGAAACAATCCATTCTGAGCTTACAAATTACCGAATCGGTCAACCGTTCGAGGAGAATCAGCTACAATCACATAATAAGTCATTCTGAGCTTACAAATCATAGAATCGGTCAACTGCTCGATGAGAATCAATTACAATCACATAACAAGCCATTTTGAGATTACAAATCACTGAATCGGTCAATCGTTGATGAGAATTAGCTATAATCATGTAACAAGCCATTTTTTGCATACAAATCATCGAATCAGGCAACCATTCTATGAGAATCAATTACAATAATGTAACAAGTCATTCTGAGCTTACAAATCACCGAACTAGTCAACTGTTCTATGTAATCAATTACAATCACATAACAAGCCATTCTAAGATTACAAATCACCAAATTGGTCAACCATCAACCGTTTGATTAGAATCAACTCTAATCACGTAACAAGCCATTATGAGCTTACAAATCACTTAATCGGTCAGCTATTTGATGAGAATCAACTACAATCATATAACAAACCATTTTGAGCTTACAAATCACTGAATCAGTCAATCGTTTGATGAGAATCAGCTACAATCATGTAAAAAGCCATTATAATCTTACAAATCATTGAATCGATTAACCATTCGATGAGAATTAGCTACAATCACGTAACAAGCCTTTCTGACCCTACAAATCATCTAATCGATCAATCGTTCGATTAGAATCAATTACAATCATGTAACAAGCCATTCTAAACTTACAAATCACTAAATCGGTGAACCGTTCGATGAGAATCAGCTACAGTCATGTAACAAGCACGTAACACACCATTATGAAGTTGTAGATCAATGAATCGGTAAACCATTTGATGAGAATCAGTTACAATCATGTAATAAACCATTCTAAGCTTACAAATCACTGAATCAGTCAACTATTCAATGAGAATCAACTACAATCATGTAACAAGCCATTATGAGCTTACAAATCACTGAATCGGTCAATCGTTTGATGAGAATTAGCTACAATCATGTAACAGGCCATTATGAGCTTAAAAATTACTAAATCAATCAACCATTTGAAGAGAATCAACTACGATCGCATAAAAGATCCTTGTGAAGTTGTAGATCATCAGTCGTTCAATGAGAATCAAATACAAGTGCATAACACACCATTCTGGGGTTGTAGATAACCAAATCGGTGAACCATTCAATGAGAATCTGCTTCAATCACGTAATAAGCTATTCTGAGCTTACAAATCATCAAATCTATGAACCATTCGATGAGAATCAACTATGATTGCATAAAAGGGCCTTCTGAGGTTGTAGATCACTGAATCGATCAATTGTTTGATGACAATCAATTAAAATCATGTAACAAGTTGTTCTGAGGTTGAAGTTCACTGAATCGGTGAACCATTTGATGAGAATCAACTACAATCACGTAACACGCCATTCTGAACTAACAGATCACCAAATCGGTCATAGCTACAATCACGTAACAAGTCATTCTGAGCTTACAAATAACTGAATAGGTCAACCGTTCGATGAGAATCAGCTACAACCACGTAAAAAGCCAACACATCACAGAATCGGTCAACTATTCGATAAGAATCAGCTACAATCACGTAACAAGCTAACCATTCTGAGCTAACAAATCACGGAATCGGTTTACCATTCAAAAAGAATCAGCTACAATCATGTAACAAGCCATTCTGAGCTTCAAAATCACTGAATTGATCAACCATTCAATGAGAATCAGCCACAATCATGTAACAAGCCATTCTGAACTTACAAATCACCAAATCGATCAACCGTTCGATGAGAATCAGCAAAAATCACGTAACCATTCTGAGCTTACAAATCACCGAATCGGTCAACCGTTTGATAAAAATCACTTACAATCAAGTAACAAGCTATTCTGAGCTTACAAATCACAGAATCATTCAACTGTTCAGTGAGAATGAGCTATAATCAAGTAACAAGCAATGAGCTTACAAATCACCAAATTGGTCAACCATTCAATGAGAATTAGCTACAATCATGTAACAAGCTATTCTGAGCTTACAAATCACCAAATTGGTCAACCGTTTGATGAGAATCAGCTACAATCACATAACAAGCCATTCCGAGCTTACAAATCACCAAATCAGTCAGCTGTTCTATGAGAATCAATTACAATCATGTAAAAAGTCATTTTAAACTTACAAATCACCGAATCGATCAACTATTCGATGAGAAATAATTACAATTTCATAACAAGCCATTCTAAGCTTACAAATCACCGAATTAGAGAACCATTTGATGAGAATAAGCTACAATAATGTAACAAGCCATTTTGAGCCTACAAATCACCAAATTGGTCAACCGTTCGATGAGAATCAGCCATAATCACGTAACAAGTCATTCTGAGCTTACAAATCATTGAATCAATCAACCCTTAGATGAGATTCAACAATAATCATGTAACAAGTAATTTTGAGCTTACAAATCACTGAATCAGTCAGTCGTTTGATAAGAATCAACTACAATCACGTAACAAGCCATTATGAGCTTACGAATCATCGAATCGGTCAACCATTCGATGAGAATCACCTGCAATCACATTACTAATCATTTTGAGCTTACGAATCACTGAATCAGACTACTATTTGATGAGAATCAGCCACAATAATGTTGAGCTTACAAATCATCGAATCGGTCAACCGTTCGATTACAATCAGCTACAATCAGGTAACAAGCCATTATGAGCTTACAAATTATCGAATCCATCAACCTTTCAATAAGAATCAGCTACAATCACGTAATAAGCCATTCTGAGCTTACAAATCACCGAATCGCTCACCGTTCAATGAGAATCAGCTCCAATCACATAACAAGCAATTTTGAACTTACAAATCACCGAATCGCTGAACCGTTTGATGAGAATCAATTACAATTATGCAACAAGCTATTCTGAGTTTACAAATCACCGAATCTGTCAACGTTCGATGAAAATCAGCTAGAATCATGTAACGAGCCATTCTGAGCTTACAAATCACCAAATCAGTCAACCGTTTGATGAGAATTATCTACAATCACGTAACCAGCCATTTTGAGCTTACAAACGACCGAATCGATCAACCATTCGATGAGAATCAGCTATAATCACTTAAAAAGCTATTCTGAGCTTACAAATCACCAAATCGATCAACCGTTTACTGAGAATCAGCTATAATCACGCAACAAGCCATTCTGAGCTTACAAATCACCGATCGGTCAACCGTTTGATGAAAATCAATTACAATAATGTAAAAATCCATTCTGAGCTTACAAATCACCGAATCGGTCAACCGTTCGATGAGAATCAATTACAATCATGTAACAAGCCATTCTGAGCTTATAAATTACCTAATCGGTCAACCATTTGATGAGAATCAGCTACAATCAAGTAACAAGCCATTCTGTGCTTACTTATCACCAAATTGGTTAATCGTTCAATGACAATCAGCTAGAATCATGTGACAAGCTATTCTAACCTTACAAATCATCAAATCGATCTATCATTTGATGAGAATTAATTACAATCACGTAACAATCCATTCTGAGCTTACAAATCACCGAATCGGTCAACTGTTCGATGAGAATAAATTAAAATCATGTAACAAGCCATTCTGAGCTTACAAACCACTGAATCGATTAACCATTTGATGAGAATCAGCTACAATCATGTAACAAGTCATTCTGAGCTTACAAATCACTGAATCGATCAACCGTTCGATGAGAATTATCTACAATCACGTAACAAACCATTATGAGCTTACTTATCACCGAATTGGTTAACTGTTTAATGACAATAAGCTAAAATCATGTAATAAGTGATTCTAAGCTTACAAATCATTGAATTGGCCAACCGTTCGATGACAATCAGCTACAATCACGTAACAAGCCATTCTGAGCTTAAATATCACTGAATCGGTCTATCATCTGATAATAATCAATTACAATTACGTAATAATCCATTTTGAGCTTACAAATAATGGAACCAGTCAACCGTTCTTTGAGAATCAATTACAATCACGTAACAAGCCATTTTGAGCTTACAAATGACTATATCGGTCAAGCATTCGGTGAGAATGAGCTACAATCACGTAACAAGCCATTTTGAGATTGCAAATCATCGAATCAATTAGCCAATAGATGAGAATCAGCTACAAATCACCAAATCGGTCAACTGTTTGATGAGAATCAACTATAATCATGTAACAAGTCATTTTGAGCTTACAAATCACCGAATCGGTCAACCCTTCAAAGAGAATTAAAAAAAATCACTTAACAACCCATTTTGAGCTTACAAATCACTGAATCAGTCAACCATTAATCACCGAATCGGTCAACCCTTCAAAGAGAATCAACAAAAATCACTTAACAACCCATTCTGAGCTTACAAATAACCGAATCAGTCAACCATTTGATGAGAATCAGCTACAATCATGTAACAAGCCATTCTGAGCTTACAAATCACCAAATCGGTCAACTGTTGGATGAGAATCAATTACAATGACGTAACAAGCCATTTTGACCTTACAAATTATCGAATCGGTCTACCGTTTGATGAGAATCAACTATATTAATGTAACAAGCTATTTTGAGCTTACAAATTATCGAATTGGTCAACCGTTTGATGAGAATCAGCTACAATCATGTAACAAGCTATTCTAAGCTTACAAATCATAGAGTCGGTCAACCATTCGATGAGAATCAATTATAATCACGTAACAAGCCATTCTTAGATTACAAATCACCGAATCGGTCAACCGTTCGATGAGAATCAATTAGAATCATGTAACAAGCCATTCTGAGCTTGCAAATCATCGAATCGATCACTGTTCGATGATAATCAGCTCCAATCACGTAACAAGCTATTGTGAGCTTACAAATCACTGAATCAGTGAACCATTCGATGAGAATCAATTAGAATCACGTAACAAGCCATTTTGAGCTTACAAACCCTTGGAATCAATCAACCATTTGATGAGAATCAGCTACAATCACGTACCAAGCCATTCTGAGCTTACAAATCACCAAATCTGTCAACTGTTCGATTAAAATCAGGTCTAATCATGTAACAAGCCGTTATGAGCAAATGAATCACTGAATTAGTCAACTGTTCGATGAGAATCAGCTACAATCATGTAACAAGCCATTTTGAACTTACAAATCACCGAATTGGTCAACCGTTCAATGAGAATTAAGTACAATCATGTAACAAGTCATTCTTAGCTTACAAATCACCAAACCAATCAACCATTCTATGAGAATCAATTACAATCACGTAACAAGCCATTATGAGCTTACAAATCACTGAATTGATCAGTCGTCTAATGAAAATCAAATACAATCATGTAACAAGCCATTTTGAGCTTACAAATCACCATATCGGTCAACCGTTCGATGAAAATTAACTACAATCACATAACAAGCCATTTTGAGCTTACAAATCACCAAATTAGTCAACCATTCAATGAGAATCAATTACAATCATGGAATAAGCCATTCTGAGCTTCCAAATCATCGAATCAGTCAATTGTTCAATTAGAATCAGGTCTAATCATGTAACAAGCCATTCTGAGCTTACAAATCACTGAATCGGTGAACTGTTCGATGAGAATCAGCTACAATCATGTAATAAGCTATTCTGAGATAACATATCACAAAATCGGTCTACCATTTGATGCGAATCAACTACAATCACGTAAAAAGCCATTTTGAGCTTACAGTTCACTGGATCAGTCAAATGTTCGATGAGAATCAACTACAATCACGTAACAAGTTGATCTGAGGTTGCAGATCACCGACTCGATCAACCATTTGATGAGAATCAGATACAGACGCGTAACACACCATTCTGAGGTTTTAGATCACCAAATCGGTGAACCGTTCGATGAGAATCAGTTAAAATCACATAATAAGCTAGTCTAAGCTTACAAATCAGTGAATCTATCATTCATTTGAGGAAAATCAACTACGATCACAAAAAAGATCTTTCTGAGGTTTTAGATCATCAAATCGATCAATGTTTGATGATAATAAGCTAAAATCACATAATAGATCACCAAATTGATCTACCATTCAATGAAAATCAACTACATTGACGTAACAAGCCATTCTGAGCTTACAACTCACTAAATCTATCAACCGTTCGATGAGAATCAGCTACAATCACGTAACAAGTTATTTTGAGCTTACAAATCTTTGAATAGGTCAACCGTTTGATGAGAATTAGCTACAATCATATAACAACCCATTCTAAGCTTATAAATCACCGAGTTGATCAACCATTCGATGAGAATCAATGACAATCAGCTAACAAGCCAGTCTGAGCTTAGAAATCACTGAATCGGTCAACCATTCAATGAGAATCAACTACAATCACGTAACAAGCCATTTTGAGCTTACAAATCACTAAAACAGTAAACCGTTCGATGAGAATCAATTACAATCATGTAACACTGAGCTTACAAATCATCGAATCGATTAACCGTTCGATGAGAATCAGCTACAATCATGTAACAAGCCATTCTGAGCTTATAAATCATCAAATCAGTCAACCATTCGATGAGAATCAGCTACAACCACGTAACATGCCATTTTGACCTTAAAAATCACTGAATCGGTCACCCGTTCGATGAGAATAAATTATAATTATGTTACAAGTCATTCTGAGCTTACAAATCACTGAATCGGTAAATTGTTCCATGAGAATCAATTACAATCACGTAACAAATCATTATGAGCTTACAAATCATCGAATCGAGCAACCCTTCGATTAGAATCAACTACAATCATGTAATAAGCAATTTTGAGCTTATAAATCACCGAATCGGTCAACTGTTAGATGAGAATCAGCTACAATCACGTAACAAGCCATTTTGAGCTTACAAATCACTGAATCAGTCAAATGTTTGATGAGAATCAGCTACAATGCCATTCTAAACTTACAGATCACTGAATCAGTAAATCGTTCAATCAGAATCAATTAAAATCACGTAGCAAGCCATTCTGAGCTTACAAATCACTGAATCATTCAACCGTATGATGAGAATCAATTATAATCATTAAATTATAATTGACCTTAAAAATCATTAAATTGGTCAACTGTTCGATGAGAATCAGCTACAATCATGTAACAAGCCATTCTGAGATTACAAATCACGTAAAAAGCCATTATGAGCTTGTAAATCACCAAATCGCTCAACCATTTGATGAGAATAAGCTACAATCATGTAACAAGTCATTCTAAGCTTACAAATGACCGAATCGGTCAACCATTAATTGCGAATCAATGACAATCATGTAACAAGCCATTCTGAGCTTACAAATCACTGAATCGGTCAACTGTTCAGTTAGAATGACCTACAATCACGTACTAAAGCCATTCTAAGCTTACCAATCACCGAATTGGTCACCGTTCAATGAGACTCAGCTCCAATCACGTAACAAGCGATTCTGAGCTTACAAATCACCGAATCGGTGAACTGTTCGATGATAATCAATTACAATCATGTAACAAGCTATTCTGAGTTTACAAATCACTGAATCTATCAAAGTTCGATGAGAATTAGCTAGAATCACGTAACAAGCCATTCTGAGCTTACAAATTACCTAATCGGTCAACTGTTTGAAGAGAATAAATTACAATCATGTAATAAGCCATTCTGAGCTTACAAATCACCAAATCGGTCAATCGTTCGATGAGAATCAACTACAATCATGTAACAAGGCATTCTACGCTTACTTATCACCAAATCAGTTCACCGTTTAATGACAATCAGCTAGAATCATGTAACGAGCTATTCTAAGCTACAAATCACCAAATTGGTCAACCGTTCGATGAGAATCAGCTACAATCACATAACAAGCAATTCTAGCTTACAAATCACCAAATCGGTCAACCATTCGATGAGAATAAATTATAATCATGTAACAAGCCCTTATGAGCTTACAAATAATCAAATCAATCAACCATTCCATGAGAATCAGCTAAAATCATGTAACAAGCCATTTTGATCTTACAAATCATGAAATCGGTCAACCGTTCATTTAGAATAAGCTACAATCACGTAACATGCCATTCTAAGCTTACAAATCATTGAATCGGTCAACCGTTCAATGAGAATCAGCTACAATCACGTAACAAGCCATTCTGAGCTTTCAAATCATTAAATCGGTCAATTGTTCGATGAGAATAAGGTACAATCATGTAACAAGCCATTTTGAGCTGATTACTCACCAAATTGGTCAACTGTTCGATGAGAATCAATTACAATCAAGTAAAGAGCCATTCTTAACTTACAAATCACCAAAACGGTCAACCGTTCGATGAGAATCAGCTACAATGTTGTAACAATCCATTATGAGCTTACAAATCACCGAATCAGTCAACCTTTTGATGAGAATTAATTACAATCATGTAACAAGTCATTATGAGCTTACAAATCAACGAACGAATCAATTGTTCTATGAGAATAAATTACAATCATGTAACGAGCCATTCTGAGCTTAGAAATCACCAAATTGATCAACTGTCTGATCAGAATAAAATACAATCACCTAACAAGCCATTCTGAGCTTACAAATCAATGTATCGGTCAACTGTTCAATGTGAATCAACTACAATCACGTAACACGCCATTCTAAGCTTACAAATCACCAAATTGGTCAACTATTCGATGAGAATCAATTACAATCATGTAATAAGCCATTCTGAGCTTCCAAATCATCAAATCGGTCAACCGTTCGATTAGAATCAGCTCTAATCATGTAACAAACCATTCTGAGATTACAAATAAATTGAATCGGTGAATCGTTCGATGAGAATCAGCTACAATCATGTAACAACCCATTCTGAGCTAACATATCACCAAATCGGTCTACCGTTTGATGAGAATCAACTACAATCATGTAACAAACCATTATGAACTTACAGTTCATTGAATCAGTCAACCATTCGATGAGAATCAACATTAATAACATAAAAGATCATTCTAAGGTTGTAGATCACTGAATCAATCAAATGTTCGATGAGAAGGAATTACAATCATGTAACAAGTCGATCTAAGGTTGCAGATCACCAACTATATCAATTGTTCGATGAGAATTAGTTACAAGCGCGTAACACACCATTCTGAGGTTTTAAATCATCGAATCGGTGAACCGTTCGATGAGAATCAGCTATAATCATGTAATAACCCATTCTAAGCTTACAAATCACTGAATCTATCAACCATTTGATGAGAATCAGCTACAATCATGTAACAAGCTATTTTGAGCTTACAAATCCCTGAAGCGGTCAACTGTTCGATGAGAATCAGCTACAATCACATAACAAGCCATTCTGAGCTTAAAAATTACCGAATCGGTCAACTGTTCGATGAGAATCAATTAAAATCAGCTAACAAAACATTATGAGCTTACAAATCAGCGAATAGGTTAACCATTCGATGAGAATCAGCTACAATCACGCAACAAGCCATCTGAGCTTACAAACCATCGACCCTAAGATGAGAATATTTTACAATCATGTAACAAGCCATTCTGAGCTTACGAATCATGAAATCTGTCAACTATCGATAAGAATCAGCAAGCCATTTCGAGCTGACAAATCACTGAATCGATCAACCGTTAAATGAGCATCAGCTACAATCATTTAAAAACCCATTTTGAGTTTACAAAATAGGGAATCGGTCAACTGTTCGATGAGAATCAGGTACAATCACGTAACAAGCCATTTTGAGCTTACAAATCAGTGAATTGGTCAACCGTTTAGTAAGAATCTACTACAATCACGTAACAAGCCATTTTGAGCTTAAATTTCACCGAATCGGTCAACCGTTCGATGGGCATAAGCTAAAATCACATAACAACCCATTCTGAGCGTACAAATGATCTTACAATCATGTATCACTAACCTTACAAATCAATGAATTGGTCAACCGTTCGATGAGAATCAGCTACAATCATGTAACAAGCCATTCTAAGCTTACAAATCATCGAATCGATAAACTATTCGATAAGAATTAGCTACAATCACGTAACAAGTTATTCTGAGATTACAAATCACCAAATCGATCAACCATTCGATGAGAATCAGCTACAAGCATGTAACAAGCCATTCTTAGCTTACAAATCATGGAATCGATCAATCGTTCGTTGAGAATCAATTATGATCGTAACAAGCCATTATGAGCTTACAAATCACTGAATCGGTTAACCTTTTGATGAGAATCAATTACAATCACATAACAAGCCATTCTAAGCTTACAAATCATCAAATCGGTCAACCGTTCAATGAGAATCAATTACAATCACATAAGAAGCCATTGTGAGATTACAAATCATCGAATCAGTCAACCATTCGGTAAGAATGAGCTACAATCAGGTAACAAGCCATTATGAGCTTACAAATCACTAAATTAGTCAACCATTCGATGAGAATTAGCTACAATCATGTAACAAGCCATTCTAAGCTTACAAATTACCAAATCGGTCAACCGTTATATGAGAATCAATTACAATCATGTAAAAATCCATTCTGAGCTTACAAATCACCAAATCAGTCAACCAATGAGAAACAACCACAATCACGTAACAAGTCATTCTGAGTTAACAAATCTTCGAAGCGGTCAACCATTTGATGAGAATCAGCTACAATCACATAACAACCCATTCTGAGCTTACAAATCACCAAATCAGTCAACCGTTCGATGAGAATTAGCTACAACAAGCCATTCTCAACTTATGAATCACAAAATCAGTCAACTATTCAATGAGAATCAGCTAAAATCACATAACTAGTCATTCTAGGCTTACAAATCACTGAATCGGACTACCGTTTGATGAGAATCAGCAACAATAATGTAACAAGCCATTATGAGGTTACAAATCACCGAATCGGTCAACTATTTGATTAAAATCAGCTACAATCATGTAACAAGCCATTATGAGCTTACAAATCACCGAATCGGTCAATCGTTCGATCAATCACATAATGCTATTCTAAGATCACAAATCACCAAATCTATCAACATTCGATGAGAATCAGCAAAAATTATGTAACAAGCCATTCTGAGCTTACAAATCACCAAATTAGTCAACCGTTCTATGAGAATCAGCTACAATGATGTAACAAGCTATTCTGAGCTTACAAACCCTCTGAATCAATCAACCGTTCGATGAGAATCAACTATAATCATGTAACAAGCCATTATGAGCTTACAAATCACTGAATCAGTCTATCATTTGATGAGAATCAATTACAATCACATAACAAGCCATTCTAAGCTTACAAATCACCTAACCAGTCAACTGTTCTATGAATTATTACATTCTTGTAACAAGCCATTATGAGCTTACAAATCACCGAATTGGTCAACCATTCGATAAGAATTAATTACAATAATGTAACAAGTCATTCTAGCTTACAAATCATTGAACCAATCAACCTTTCTATGAGAATCAATAACAATCAGGTAACAAGCCATTCTAAGCTTACAAATCACTGAATCGATCAACCGTCCAATGAGAATCAAATACAGTCACGTAACAAGCCATTCTGAGCTTACAAATCACTGTATCGGTCAACCGTTTGATGAGAATCAACTATAATCACGTAACAAGCCATTTTGAGCTTACAAATCATCAAATCGGTCAACTATTCGATGAGAATCAATTACAATCATGTAATAAGCCATTCTGAGCTTCCAAATCACCGAATCGGTTAACCATTCGATAAGAATCAGCTCTAATCATGAGCTTACAAATTATCGAATCGATGAACCGTTCAATGAGAATCAGCTACAATCACATAATAACCATTATGAGCTAACATATCACCAAATCGGTCTACCGTTTGATGAGAATCAACTGCAATCATGTAACAAGCCATTCTAAGCTTACAGATCACTGAATCAGTCAACCATTCGATGAGAATTGACTACAATAACATAAATGATCATTCTTGCGTTGTAGATCATTGAATCAGTCAAATGTTCGATGAGAATCAATTAGAATCATGTAACAAGTCTATCTGAGGTTTTAGATCACCAAATCGGTGAACCGTTCGATGAGAATCAGCTACAATCATGTTATTCTGAGCTTACAAATCATCGAATCAGTCAACCGTTGAATGAGAATCAACTACAATCACGTAACAAGCCATTTTTAGCTTACGAATCACCGAATCGGTCAACCGTTCGATGAGAATCAGCTACAATCACGTAACAAGTCATTCTGAGCATACAAATGACTGAATCGGTCAACCGATCAATGAGAATCAACTACAATCACATAACAAGCCATTCTGAGCTTAGAAATCATCGAATCGGTCAATAGTTCAATGAGAATTAGCTACAATTACGTAACAAGCCATTCTATGCTTACAAATCACCGAATCGGTCAACCATTCCATGAGAATCACTTACAATCATGTAACACTTAGCTTACTAATCACCGAATCGATCAACAATTTGATGAGAATCAGCTACAATTATGTAACAAACCATTCTGAGGTTAGAAATCACCGAATCGGTCAATTGTTCGATGAGAATCAGCTACAATCTACATACAAGCCATTTTGAAACTACAAATCACGAAATCGGTCAAACGTTTAATGAGAATCAGCTACAAGCACGTAACAAGCCATTGTGAGCTTACAAATCACCGAATCGGTCAACCATTCGATAAGAATCAATTACAATGTAACAAGCCATTCTGAGCTTACAAATCACCGAATCGGTCAACTTTTTGATGAGAATCAATTACAATCACGTAACAAGCCATTTTGAGCTTACAAATCACCAAATTGGTCAACCGTTTGATGAGAATCAACAATGAAAAAAGCCATTTTGGGTTTACAAATCATGGAATTAGTCAATTGTACGATGAGAATCAGCTAAAATGACGTAACAAGCCATTCAATGAGAATCAATTACAACCAGCTAACAAGCCAAATCGGTCAATTGTTCGATGAGAATCAGCTACAGCCATGAAACAAGCCATTTTGGGTTTACAAATCACCAGATCAGTCAACGGTTTGATGATAATCAATTACAATCACGTAACAAGCAATTCTGAGCTTACAAATAATCAAATCGGTCAACCGTTCGATGAGAATCAATTACAATCACGTAACAAGCAATTCTGAAATTACAAATCACCGAATCAGTCAACCGTTCGATGAGAATCAGCGACAATCACGTAGCAAGCCATTCTGAGCTTACAAATCACTGAATCTGTCAACCATTGAATGAGAAATAGCTACAATCACGTAACAAGCAATTTTGACCTTACAAATTATCGAATCAGTCAACTGCTCGAGGAGAATCAATTACAATCACGTAACAAGCCATTTTGAGCTTACAAATCATCGAATCAGTCAACCGTTCGATGAGAATCAATTACAATCATGTAACACTGATATTACAAATCATCAAATTGGTCAACCATTCAATGAGAATCAACTACAATAATGTAACAAGCCATTCTGAGCTTACAAATAACTATTCGATGAGAATCAGCTACAATCATGTAACAGGCCATTCTATTCTTACAAATCATTGAATAAGTCAACCGTTCTATGAGAATTAGCTACAATCGTGTAACAAGTCATTCTGAGCTTACAAATCACTGAATCAGTCAACCGTTTGATGAGAATCAGCTACAATCATGTACCAAGCTATTCTGTACTTACAAATCACTGAATCAGTCAACCGTTTGATGAGAATCAGATACAATCACGTAACAAGTCATTCTAAGTTTACAAATCATCGAATTAGTCAACTGTTCAATGAGACTCAACTACAATCATGTAACAAGCCAGTTTGAACTAATAAATCACCAAATCGGTCAACCGTTCGTTGAGAATCAGCTATAGTCATGTAACAATCCATTCTGATCTTTCAAATCATCGAATTGGTCAACCGTTCATAGAGAATCATCTACAATCACGTAAGAAACTATTCTGAGGCTACAAATCACTGAATCGGTCAACCTTTCGATGAGAATCAATTACAATAACATAACAAACCATTATGAGCTTACAAATCACCGAATCATTCAACCGTTCGATGAGAATTCATTATAATCACATAACAAACCATTTTGAGCACACAAATCACCTAATCGGTCAACCGTTTGATGAGAATTAGCTACAATCATGAAACAAGCCATTCTGAGTTTACAGATCACCAAATCAGTCAACGTTCGATGAGTCTCAGCTACAATCATGTAACAAACCATTCTAAGCTTACAAATCATCAAATTGATCAACCATTCGATGAGAATAAGCTCGATCACCGAACATGTCATTCTGAGCTTACAAAATGCTGAATCGGTCAACCATTCAATGAGAATCAACTATAATCACATAACAAGCCATTCTAAGCTTACAAATCACCGAATCGGTCAATCGTAGGAGAATCAATTACAGTCACGTAAAAATCCATTCTGAGCTTACAAATCACTGAATTGGTCAACCATTCGATGAGAATCAAAAAACCATTCTGAGCTTACAAATCACTGAATCGATCAACCATTCGATGAGAATCAGCTACAATCACGTAATAAGTCATTCTGAGCTTACAAATCACTAAATCGGTCAACCATTCTATGAAAATCAATTAAGATCACGTAACAAGCCATTTTGAGCTTACAAATCATCAAATCAGTCAACCATTCGATGAGAATCAGCTACAATCACGTCACAGGCCATTCTGAGCTTACAAATCACCAAATCAATCAACCGTTGGATGAGAACCATGTAACAAGCCATTCTAAGCTTCAAATTATCAAATTGGTCAACTGTTCGATGAAAATCACTTACAATCATGAAACAAGCCATTCTAACCTTTCAAATTACCGAATCGGTCAACTTTTTAATGAGAATCAGCTACAATCATGTAACAAGCCATTATGAGCTTACAAATCATTGAATTGGTCAACTGTTCGATGAGAATCAGCTACAATCACGTAACAAGTCATTCTGAGCTTACAAATTATCGAATTGATCAAACGTTCAATGAGAATCAATTACAATCATGTAACAAGCCATTCTGAGCTTACAAATCACTGAATCGATCAACCGTTCGATGAAAATCAATTACAATCACGTAACAACCCATTCTAAGCTTATAAATCACCAAATCGGTCAACCGTTCGATGAGAATTAGCTACAATCACATAACAAGCTATGCTGAGCTTGCAAATCATGAAATCGGTGAACCGTTCGATGAGAATCAATTAGAATAACGTAAAAAGTCCTTCTGAGCTTACAAATCACCGAATCGATCAACCGTTTTGATGAGAAACAATTACAATTTCATAACAAGCCATTATGAACTTACAAATCACCGAATTAATGAACCATTTGATGAGAATCAACTACAATAATGTAACAAGCCATTATGAACTTACAAATCACCAAATCAGTCAACCATTTGATGAGAATCAGCCAAAATCATGTAACAAGTCATTCTGAGCTTACAAATCACCGAATCAGTCAACCCTTCGATGAGATTTAGCAAAAATCATGTAACAAGCCATTCTCAGCTTACAAATCACCGAATCAGTCAACCGTTTGATGAGAATCAGCTATGATCACGTAAAAACCATTCTAAGCTTACGAATCACCGAATTGGTCAACCTTTCGATGAGAATCTGCTACAATTACATAACTAGTCATTTTGAGTTTACAAATCACTGAATCAAACTACCGTTTGATGAGAATCAGCTACAATAATTTAACAAGCCATTGTGAGCTTACAAATCATTGAATCGGTCAACCATTCACTTAGAATAAGCTACAATCATGTAACAAGCCATTATGAGCTTATAAATCACCGAATCGGTGAACTGTTCGATGAGAATCAGCTACAATCATATAACAAGCCATTCTAAGCTTACAAATCACCGAATCAGTCACCATTCGGTGAGAATCAGCTCCAATCACATAACAAGTCATTCTGAGCTTACAAATCATCGAATCGGTGAAGTGTTCAATGAGAATCAATTATAATCACGTAACAAGCTATTCTAAGTTTACAAATCATCGAATCTATGAACGTTCGATGAGAATAAGCTAGAATCACATAACAAGCCATTCCGAGCCTACAAAACATTGAATCGGTGAACCATTCAATGAGAATTAATTATAATCATGTAACAAGCTATTCTGAGTTTACAAATCCCTGAATCTATCAACTGTTCGATTAGAATTAGCTACAATCACGTAACAAGCCATTATGAGCTTATAAATCACTAAATCGGTCAACTGTTCCCTAAGAGTCAGCTACAATCATGCAACAAGCCATTCTAAGCTTACAAATCACCGATCGGTCAACCGTTCGATGAGAATCAATTACAGTCACGTAAAAATCAATTCTCAGCTTACAAATCATTGAATCGATCAACCGTTCGATGAGAATAAATTAGAATCATGTAACACGCCATTCTGAGCTTACGAATCATCGAATCAGTCTATCATTTGATCAGAATCAATTACAATCACGCAACAAACCATTTTGGGCTTACCGATCATCGATTAGTCAACCATTTGATGAGAATCAATTACAATCACGTAAAAATCCATTCTGAGCTTACAAATCACCGAATCGGTCAACCGTTCGATGAGAATAAATTACAATCATGTAACAAGTTATTCTCATCTTACAAATCACTTAATTGATGAACCGTTCGATGAGAATCAGCTACAATCATGTAACAAGCCATTTTGAGCTTACAAATAACTGAATCGGTCAACTGTTCCATGAGAATTAGCTACAATCACGTAACAAACCATTTTGCACTTACTTATCACCGGATTGGTTAACCGTTCAATGACAATTAGCTAGAATCACGTAACAATCTATTATAAGCTTAAAAATGACTGAATTGGCCAACGGTTCAATGAGAATCAGTTACAATCACATAACAAGCCATTATGACCTTACAAAACACCGAATCGCTCTATCATTTGATGAGAATCAATTACAATTACGTAACAAGCCATTATGAGCTTACAAATCACCGAACCAGTCAACCGTTCTCTGAGAATCAATTACAATCGCGTAACAAGCCATTATGAGCTTACAAATCATCGAATCTGTCAACTATTCCATGAGAATTAATTACAATCATGTAACAAGTCATTTTGAGCTTACAAATCATCGAACAAATCAACCGTTCTATGAGATTCATTTACAATCATGTAACAAGCCATTCTAAGCTTACAAATCACCGTATCGGTCAACTGTTTGATGAGAATTAATTACAATCATGTAACAAGTCATTATGAGCTTACAAATAACTGAACCAATCAACCGTTCTATGAGAATCAATTACAATCATGTAATAAGTCATTCTGAACTTACAAATCACCGAATCGATCAACCGTCTGATGAGAATCAAATACAATCACGTAACAAGCCATTCTGAGCTTACAAATCACCATATTGGTCAACCGTTTGGTGAGAATGAGCCACAATCATGTAACAAGCCATTTTGAGCTTACAAATCACCAAATCGGTCAACCTTTCAATGAGAATCAGCTACAATAACGTAACAAGCCATTCTAAGCTTACAAATCACCAAATCAGTCAACCGTTCGATGAGAGTCAGCTACAATTATGTAACAAGCCATTCTTAGCTTACAAATCACCTGATCAAGCAATTGTTCGATGAGAATCAATTACAATCACGTGAAAAACTATTCTAAGCTTACAAATCTTTGAATCAGTCAACTGTTTGATGAGAATTAGCTACAATCATGTAACAAGCCATTCTGAACTCATGAATCACCGAATCAGTCAACCATTCCATAAGAATCAGCTACAATCACATAACTAGTCATTTTGAGTTTAAAAATCACTGAATCAGTGTACCGTTTAATGAGAATTAGCTACAATAATGTAACAAGTCATTCTGAACTTACAAATCACCGAATCGGTCAACCGTTCGATGAGAATCAGCTACAATCATCTAACAAGCCATTTGGAGCTTACAAATCAAAAAGTCGGTCAACTGTTCAATGAGACTAAATTACAATCACGTACCAAGCCACTCTGAGTTTACAAATCATCGAATCGGGCATCCGTTCGATGAGAATCAATTAGAATCACGTAACAAGCTATTCTAAGCTTACAAATCATCGAATCGGTCACCATTCGATGAGAATCAGCTCCAACCACGTAACAAGCCATTCTGAGCTTACAAATCACCAAATCAGTGAACCGTTTGATGAGAATTAATTACAATCACGTAATAAGCTATTATAACCTTACAAATCACCAAATCTATCACCGTCTGATAAGAATTTGCTAAAATCATGTAACAAGTCATTCTGACCTTACAAATCACCAAATTGGTCAACCGTTCGATGAGAATCAACTACAATCACATAACAAGCCATTCTGATCTTACAAACCACCGAATTGGTCAATCGTTCGATGAAAATCAACTACAATCACATAAAAAGCCATTCTGAGCTTACAAATCATTAAATCGGTCAACCGTTCAATTAGAATCAGCTCTAATCATGTAACAAGCCATTATGAGCTTATAAATCACCAAATCGGTCAACCGTCTGATGAGAATTAATTATAATCATGTAACAAGTCATTATGAGCTTACAAATCACTGAACCAATCAACCATTCTATGAGAATCAATTACAATCACATAATAATTTATTCTGAGCGTACAAATCACCAAATCGATCAACCGTCCGATGAGAATCAAATACAATCATGTAATAAGCCATTCTGAGCTTACAAATCACCGTATTGGTCAACCGTTTGATGAGAATCAGCTACAATCACGTAACAAGCCATTAAAAGCTTACAAATCACCAAATTAGTCAACCGTTCGATCAGAATCAATCACAATTATGTAATACATTCTGACAAACCATTATGAGCTCTAATCACGTAACAAGCCATTCTAAGCTTACAAAATCGATCTACTATTTGATGAGAATCAACTACAATCATGTAACAAGCCATTCTGAAATTACAAATCATTGAATCGGTCAACCATTCGATGAGAATCAACTACAATAACATAAAAGATTATTCTAAGGCTGTAGATCACTGTATCAGTCAAATGTTCGATGAGAATCAACTACAATCATGTAACAAGTCGATTTGAGGTTGCAGATCACCGACTTGATCAACTATACGATGAGAATTAGATACAGGGGCGTAACACACCATTCTAAGGTTTTTGATCACCAAATCGGTGAAGTGTTCGATGAAAATCTGCTACAATCACGTAATAAGCCATTCTGAGCTTACAAATCTGTGAATCTATCATTCATTTGATGAGAATCAACTACGATCGCAAAAAAGATCCTTCTGAGGTTTTAGATCGTCGAATCGGTCAACCGTTCAATGACAATCAGCCAAAATCGTATAACAAGTTGTTCTAAGGTTGCAATTTGCCATATCAGTCAATCGTTCAATGAGAATCAGCTACAATACCGTAACACGCCATTCTGTGCTAATAGATCACCAAATCGGTCTACCATTCGATGATAATCAACTAAAATTGGGTAAAAAATTGTTCTGAGGTTGCAGTTAACCAAATCAGTCAACCATTTGATGAGAATAAGCTACAATCACGTAATAAGCCATTCTGAGCTTACAAGTCTCTGGAGCTGTCAACAGTTTGTTGAGAATCCACTGCAATCACATAAAAAGACATTTTGAGCTTACAAATTACTAAATCGGGCAACTGTTATACGAGAATCAATTACAATTAGGTAACAAGACATTTTGAGCTAACAAATTAGAGAATTGGTCAACCATTCGATGAGAATCAGGTATAATCACGTAACAAGCTATTCTGAGCTTTCAAATCACTTAAACGATAAATCATTTGATGACAATAAGCTACAATCATGTAACAAGCCATTTTGAGCTTAAAAACCATCGAATTGGTCAACCGTTCGATGAGAATATTTTACAATCATGTAACAAGCCATTCTGAGCTTACAAATCATCAAATCCATCAACTATCGATAAGAATCAGGTACAATCACCTAAAAAGCCATTCAGAGCTTACAAATCACCGAATCGGTTAACCATTCATTGAGAATCAGCTACAATCACGTAACAAGCCATTCTGAGCTTACAAATCACTAAATCAGTCAACCGTTCGATGAGAATCAACTACAATCACGTAACAAGCCATTCAGAGCTTACAAATCACTAAATCAGTCAACCGTTCGGTGAGAATCAAATACAATCACATAACAAGCCATTATGAGCTTACAATTCACTGAATCGGTCAACAATTCAATGCGCATAAGCTACAATCATGTAAGAAGCCATTCTGAGCTTGTAAATGACCGAATCGGTCAACCGTTTGATGAGAATGAGCTACAATCACGTGACAAGCTATTTTGAGCTTAGAAATCACCAAATCGGTCAACTGTTTGATGAGAATTAGCTACAATTATGTAACAAGCCATTCTGAGCTTACAAATCACTGAATCAGACAACCGTTCGATGAAAATCAATTACAATCATGTAACACTGAGCTTACAAATCACTAAATCGGTCAACCGTTTGATGAGAATTAGCTACAATCATGTAACAAACCATTCTGAGCTTAAATATCACTGAATCGGTCAACCGTTTAATGAGAATCAATTATAATCATGTAACAAGCCATTATGAGCTTACAAATCATCGAATCGATCAACCATTTGATTAGAATCAGCTACAATCATGTAGCAAGCCATTATGAGCTAACAAATCACCAAATCAGGGAACAGTTTGATGACAATAATTTACAATGACGTAACAAGCCATTTTGACCTTAGAAAATACTGAATCGGTCAACCATTCGATGAGAATCAGCTACAATCATGAACAAGCCATTCTGAGATTAAACAACACTGAATCGGTCAACCGTTTGATGAGAATAAGCTACAGTAATGTAACAAGCTATTCTGAGCTTACTAATCACCGAATTGGTCAACCGTTCGATGAGAATCAATTACAATCATGTAAGAATCCATTATGAGCTAACAAATTACTGAATCGGTCAACCTTTTGATGAGAATCAATTACAATAATGTGACAAACCATTCTGATCTTATAAGTCATTATGAGCGTACAAATCATCGAATTGGTCAACCATTCAATCAAAATCAACTACAATCACGTAACAAGCCATTCTGAGCTGACAAATCACCGAATCGGTCAACCATTTGATGAGAATCAGCTACAATCATGTAACAATCCATTCTAAGCTTACAAATCACTGAATCAGTCAACCGTTCGATGATAATCAAATATAATCTTGTAACAAGCCATTCTGAACTTATAAATCACTGAATCGGTCAATTGTTTGATGAAAATCAACTATAATCACATAACAAGACTTTATGAGCTTACCAATCACAGAATTGGTCAACCATTCGATCAAAATTAGCCACAATCACATAACAAGCCATTTTCAGCTTACAAATCATCGAATCGGTCAACCGTTTGATGAGAATCAGTTACAATAACGTGACAATCCATTCTGAGCTTAAAAATCACCGAATCGGTCAACCGTTCAATGAGAATCAGCTACAATCATGTAACAAGCCATTTTAAGCTTTCATCGAATTGGTCAACTCTTCAATGAGAATCAACTACAATCATGTAACATGTCATTCTGAGCTTATAAATCACCAAACCAGTCAACCATTAGATGAGAATTATTTACAATCACGTAACAAGCCATTATGAGCTTACAAATCAACGAATTGATCAACCGTGCAATTAAAATTGGCTACAATCATGCAACGAGTCATTCTGAGCTTATAAATCACCGAATCTGTCAACTGTTAGATGAGAATCAGCTACAATCATGTAACAAGCCATTCTAAGCTTACAAATCACCGGATTAGTCAAATCTTTGATGAGAATCAGCTACAATCATGTAACAAGCCATTCTGAACTTACAAATCACCGAATTGGTCAATCGTTCAATGAGAATCAATTACAATCATGTAGCAAGCCATTCTGAGCTTACAAATCACCTAATCGATCAACCATTTGATGAAAATCAATTATAGTCACGTAACAAGTTATTCTGAGTAGCCATTCTGAGCATACAAATCACCGAATCGGTCAACCTTTCGATGAGAATCAGCTAGAATCATTTAACAAGCCATTATAAGCTACAAATCACCGAATCGATTGACTGTTTGATGACAATAGGTTACAATCACATAACAAGCCATTTTGAGCTTACGAATCAACGAATCGGTTAACTGTTCAATGAGAATTAGCTTCAATCACGTAACAAGCCAATCTGAGCTTACAAATCACTGAATCGGTCAATCATTCGATCAGAATAAGCTACAATCACGTAACAAGCTATTCTGAGCTTACAAATCACCGAATTGGTCAATTGTTCAATGAAAATAAGCTACAATCACATAACAGCCATTCTAAGCTTACGGATCACTGAATCAGTCAATTGTTCAATGAAAATCAATTGCAATCACGTAACAAGCCATTCTTCACTTACAAATCACATAATTAGTCAATCGCTCGATGAGAATCAGTTACAATCACGTAACAATCCTTTCTGAGCTTACAAATCACCAATCGGTCAACCGTTCAATGAGAATCAGGTAAAATCATGTAACAAGTCACTCTGAGTTTACAAATCACTGAATTGGTCAATCATTTGACAAGACTCAACTACAATCACGTAACAAGCCATTCTAAGCTTACAAATCACTGAATCGGTCAACCGTTCAATGAGAATCAGCTACAATCATGTAAAAGGCATTTTGAGCTTACAAATCACTGAATCAGTCAACCGTTTGATTAGAATCAACTACAATCATGTAACAAGCTATTTTGAGCTTACAAATCATCGAATTAATCAATCATTTGAGGAGAATCAATTACAATCACGTAACAATCCATTGTGAGCTTACAAATCACCGAATCGATCACCTATTTGATGAGAATCAGATATAATCACATGACAAGCCATTCTGAGCTTACAAATCATTGAATCAGAGAACCATTTGATGTGAATTAGCTACAATCACGTACCAAGCCATTTTGAGCTTACAAATCACCGAATTGGTCAAGTGTTCAATGAGAATCAACCACAATCACGTAACAAGACATTCTGAGCTTACAAATCACTTAATCGGTCAACCGTTCGATGAGTCTCACCTACAATCATGTAACAAGCCATTCTAAGCGTACAAATCACTGAATCAATCAACCGTTCAATGAGAATCACTAACAATCATGTAACAATCCATTCTGAGCTAACAAACCATCAAATCGATCAACCTTTCGATGAGAATCAATTACAAATCATTCTAATCTTACAAATCACCGAAACGGTCAACCGTTCGATAAGAATGGGCTACAATCAGGTAACAAGCCATTCTGAGCTTACAAATCACCAAATCGGTCAACTGTTTGATGAAAATCAGTTACAATCATGTAACAATCCATTTTGACCTTGCAAATCACCGAATTTGTCAACTGTTCGATGAGAATCAATTACAATCATGTAACAAGTTATTCTGAGCTTACAAATCACCGAATCGATCAACCGTTCAATGAGAATTAGCTACAATCACGTAACAAGCCATTCTGAGCTTACAAATTACCGAATCAGTCAACCGTTTGATTAGAATCTATTACAATACTGTAACAAGTCATTCTTAGCTTACAAATCATCAAATCAATCAACAGTTCGATGAGAATCAATTACAATCCCGTAACAAGCCATTCTAAGTTTAAAAATCACTAAATCGGTCAACCGTTCAATGAGAATCAATTATAGTCATGTAACAATCCATTCTGAGCTAACAAATCACCGAACGGTACCTTTACATGAGAATAAATTACAATCATTTGACAAACCATTCTCATCTTAAAAATTAGTGAAACGGTCAACCATTCGATGAGAATCAACTACCATCACGGAACAAGCCATTCTAAGCTTACAAATCACCAAATCAGTCAATCATTTGATGAGAACTAGCTACAATAACGTAACAAGCCATTTTGAGCATACGAATCTCTGAATCGGTCAACAGTTCGATGAGAATCAATTACAATCACGTAACAAGCCATTCTGAGATTACAACACTGAATCGGTCAACCATTCGATTAAAATCAATTACAATCACGTAACAATCCATTCTGAGCTTATAAATCACTGAATCGGTCAAGCATTTGATGAGAATCAATTAAATAATGTAATAAGCCATTCTGAGCTTAGAAATAACTGAATCTATCAACCGTTCGATGAGAATCAGCTACAATCACATAAAAAACCATTATGAGCTTACAAATCATCAAATCGATCAACCGTCTGATGAGAATGAAATACAATCACCATATCGGTCAGCCGTTCAATGAGAATCAATTACAATCACCTAATAAGCCATTCTGAGTTTACAAATCACCGTATCGGTCAACCGTTCAATGATAATTAGCTACAATCACGTAACAAGCCATTTTGATCTTACAAATCACCAAATCGGTCAACCGTTCGATGAGAATTAATTACAATTATGTAATAAGGCATTTTGAGCTTCCAAATCACTGAATCGGTCAACCGTTTGATTAGAATCAGCCCTAGTCATGTAACAAGCCATTCTAGGCTTACAAATCATCGAATCGGTGAACTGTTCAATGAGAATCAGCTACAATCACGTAACAAACCATTGCGAGCTAACATATCACCAAATCGGTCTAGCGTTTGATGAGAATCAAGTGCAATCACATAACAAGCTATTCTGAGCTTACAGATCACTGAATTAGTCAACCATTCGATGAGAATCAACTACAATAACATAAAAGATCATTCTAAGGTTCAGATCACTGAATCAGTCAAATGTTTGATGAGAATCAACTTCAATCATTTAACAAGTTGATTTGAGGTTGCAGATCACCTACTCAATCAACTATTCAATGAGAATAAGATATAGGCGCGTAACACACCATTCTGAGGTTTTAGATCACTGAATCGGTGAATTGTTTGATGAAAATCAGCTACAATCACGTAATAAGCCATTCTGAGCTTAAAAATCAGTGAATCTATCATTCATTCAATGAGAATCAACTAAGATCACAAAAAAGATCATTCTGAGGTTTTAGATCATCGAATCAATCAACCATTCGATGACAATAAGCTAAAATCATATAACAAGTTGTTCTGAGGTTGCACTTCATTGCATGAGTCAACTGTTCCATGAGAATCAGCTACAATCACTTAACAAGTCATTCTGTGCTAACAGATCACCTAATCGGTCTACCATTCGATGAGAATCAACTAGAATGATGTAACAAGCCATTCTAAGCTTACAAATCATTGAAGTTGTCAACTGTTCAATGAGAATGAGCTACAATCACGTAACAAGCCATTCTGAGCTTACAAATCCTCAAAGCGGTCAACCGTTCGATGAGAATTAGCTACAATCACATAACAAGCCATTCTAAGTTTATAAATCAATGAATCAGTCAACCGTTCAGTGAGAATCAATTACAATCAGCTAACAAGACATTCTGAGCTTACAAATGACTGAACTAGTCAACCGTTCTATGAGAATCAATTACAATGACATAATAAGTCATTCTGAGCTTACAAATCACTGAATCGGTCAACCATTCGATGAGAATTAATCACAATCTCTAACGAGCCATTCTGAGCTTACAAATCACCAAATCGGTCAACCGTTCGATAAGAATCAGCTACAATCACGTAACAAACCATTCTGAGCTTACAAATCACCAAATCAGTCAACCATTCGATGAAAATTAGGTACAGCCATGAAATAAGCCATTCTGAGTTTACAATCACTGAATCGGTTAACCGTTCGATGAGAATCAATTACAATCACGTAACAAGCAATTCTAATCTTACAAATCACCAAATCGGTCAATCATTCGATGATAATCAATTACAATCACATAATAGGCCATTCTGAGCTGACAAATCACCGAAACGGTCAACCGTTTGATGAGAATTGGCTACAATCACATTGTTGCCCAAAAATTCCCTGTCATTCATTTTTTGGCTGCAGTTTTTTTTTAGAAGAAGTGCTCAAGTGTCGAAATCCTCTATGTTTTCTGCCTTTTAGTGTCGAGAGTCCAATGTGTTTTCTGCCTTTGGTCCAAAAACCTAGTGTGTTTTTGACACCCCTTCTGTGTTTTCAACCCTAAGCGCGCAACTCCAATAGGCGGGTCCCAGTTCAGTGCAGAGAAGATCTGATGGTTGTTGCATGATCGCATGGGATCTTCCGATCCCATGAGATCATACGACAACCGTTGATGCAGATTCAGCAGTCAACTCTAGCGTCTGGTGGTCATCGGTTGGCACCATACAGTTGGTGGCATGATCGCATAGGCCTTCTTGGCCGCATGCGATCATGCGACAAGCGGTAAGGAGTCAAGCAAAGATCTGCGGACTTCAGTGGCGGTTAGTGGTTAGCATTTCCCAGTTGGTCGCATGATCGCATGGGCTCTTCCGAGCCCATGCGACCATGCGACAAACCATTAGTGGTTTCGGTGGTGGTCGGCAGAGTCTGTAGTGGGCCGGCAGTAGCATCTGGCTCCGCAGATGCGAAATCCAACGACTGTCGCATGTTCGCATGGGATCTTCCGATCCCATACGATCATGATTCTTTGGTGCTTTCCTGTGGTGTCATCATGGGTCTAGCCGTGTGGTCGGCTCTTGTTGGGCCACGTGGCAAGTTTGAGAGGTGGTGAATCTTGTGGGCCCGGGGTTGGTAGGCTCTGCGCGGTTGCGCAAGTGGAACATGTTTCACGTGGTCACTAAGAGGTGCCCGAGGTTAAGAAAGATAACGCAACTTGGTGACTAGACCGGGGTTAAGTTTGCAGTGCATCTTGGGCCCGAATATTTGTGGCAAGCGAAGGTAGATTTAAAAAAGCTTGTTGCATGATCGCATGAAGCCTTTTGGGCTCATGCGATCATGCGACCGATGACCTTTTCATAGGGATGCTGAGGTGGCTTTCCTTGCAGGTCCGAGGCATTTTGTGTGACAGATTTTTAAAAAAAGCTTGTCGCATGATCGCATGAAGCCTTTTAGCCTCATGCGATCATGCGACCATTGCTTTGTCAAGCAGTGGCAGTTTTCAAGGGCAGTCGCATGATCGCATGTGGCTTCCTAGCTTCATGTGATCTTGCGACCAGGTTCATTTCAAAGCAAAGCGGCTTTTTGTTTTTTTTATGAGCTTTCTTCTGAGGGAGATTTTTGCGGGTAGCTAGAATTGATGATTTCAGGAGTGGTTGCAGTTGGAAGAATGTGCAGAGTTATCTAGACTATCATTTTGGGTCCTTTCCAAGATCTGGGATCGGATTTGAACAGTCATGACAGAGTCCAGCTTGCAGAGAGGTAGATGGATGAGGTCTTTTGTTTGCATGTTGATTGTGGTTCAGGGATGGACATGCAAAGAAATGTCTGATCGGTTGAGATATTTACAGAAACACATTTATGATGAGAAGTGACCGATTTTAGGGGTGATTATTATAATGCATATCTATGTAGCCCTAATTCGGAGATATTTTGATTCCTGCCTGCATGCAGGGGATATATATATTCTTTTTTTTGGAGCCTGTAGTGCTCAGAATTGACATTTTGTAAAAAAGAAAAAAGGCTCTTTTCTTGGAAAACTATCTGTAGCATTCCTTCCTACTCTCTGGTTTCCCACATCTTGTAAGTTTTCATTGATGAATTCAAATATTGCAAAGCATTCTGTGGCACTCTTGTTGTCCTCATGCCTTCTTGTCTGAGTTTGTCTCTTATTGGATTGAAGGTTATGAATGTTGTCAATAGAAATTGGGGTTCCTAGTTCCTCTTACTTTTTGCAATTTTTTGTGTTTCCTGTGTCTGATCTGATTTAGGTGTTTTGTGGGTATACTACAGCCTAGCAGCCTTGTCTCATTCCTACACCTAGTTGCAGAAAAGGATGTTTGTTTGAAGGTCATAGGTTGAGTCCTTTGTTCAAGCCTTCCTATGAATTACTTATGCAAACCTATCCAGTGAGTGGTGACTTATTAGACCTGATTCCTCTATTGATCTCATCCCTCTATACTGAGATCCAAAGCCTAGTTTCGGTGCATCACCTAGTAGGTAGATCTGCTTTCTGTTATTTCCCTTTCCATGCACTCCTTCTATCCCTTTCCCCTCAAAGTTTACGTTCATGTTAAGAGCAAATCAGGGTGATTATCCAAGAGGAACCAGCCTATAATCTGGAGGTCTCATCTCGGTTAGCAAAGGGTCCCACAACCTTGAGATGAGTCCCATGTTATACTGGATTATCAAGACTATGAGAGCTTGAGATCAGAGGTGCAAATTCAGTGTATAACACACATAACAAATCACCGAATCGATCAATCTTTCGATGAGAATCAACTACAATCACATAGCTAATTTGTAAGCATTATGAGCTTACAAATCACTGAATCAATCAACCTTTCGATCAGAATCAGCAACAATCACGTAACAAGCCATTCTAAGCTTACAAATCACTGAATCGGTCAACTGTTCAATCAAAATCAACTACAATCATATAATAAGCCATTCTGAGCTTACAAATCATTGAATCGGCCAACAGTTCAATGAGAATGAACAACAATCACGTAACAAGCCATTCTGAGCTTATAATTCACTGAATCGGTTAACCATTCAATAAAAATCAACTAGAATCATGTAAAAAGTCATTTTGAGCTTACAAATCACTGAATCGGTCAACCGTTTGATGGGAATCAGCTACAATCACATAACAATCTATTTTGAAATTAAAAATCATTGAATTGGTCAACCGTTCAATGATAATCAACTAAATCATGTAACAAACCATTCTGAGCTTAGAAATCATCGAATCAGTCAATTGTTCCATGAAAATCAGCTAAAATCACATAACAAGCCTTTTTGAGCTTATAAATCATCAAATCGGTCAACCGTTCAATCAGAATTAGCTAAAATCATGTAACAAGCCATTTCTAAGCTTACAAATCACTGGATTGGTCAACCGTTTGATGAGAATCAGCTACAATTATGTAACAATCCATTATAAGCTTACAAATCACCGAATTGGTCAACTGTTGGATGAGAATCAGCTACAATCATTTAACAAGCCATTTTGAGCTTACAAATCATTAAATCAGTCAACCGTTCGATGAGAATCAGCTACAATCATATAACAGGCCATTCTAAGCTTACAAATCACTTGATCGGTCAACTGTTCGATGAGAATGAACTAAAATCATGTAATAAGCCATTCTAAGCTTATATGAATGACCAAATTGGTCAACAGTTTGATGAGAATCAACTATAATCATGTAACAAGCCATTCTGAGTTTAAAAATCACCAAATCGATCGACAGTTCGATGATAATAGGTTACAAACACATAACAAGCCATTCTGAGCTTACAAAAGATCGAATTGGTCAACTGTTTGATGAAAATCAATATCAATCATGTAACAAGTCATTCTGAACTTACAAATCATCGAATCAGTCAACCATTCGATGAGAATAAGCTAGAATCACGTAACAAGCCATTCTGAGTTTACAAATCATCGAATCGGTCAATCATTCGATGAAAATAAGCTGCAATCATGTAACAAGCCATTCTAAAATTACGAATCATCAAATCGGTCAACTGTTCGATGAGAATCAATTGCAATCATGTAACAAGCCATTCTTAACTTACAAATCACATAATTGGTCAACCGTTCGATAAGAATCAGCTACAATCACGTAACAAGCTATTCTGAGCTTAAAAATCACTGAATCGGTCAACTGTTGGATGAGAATCAGCTACGATCCGCAGCTTTAGAAATGAAAGGCCGCCGATGATATAAAGGACAATAGTAGGGGGTAGGGGTAGGGCAGACCGGTGGGTAGGAGGGCCAACATAATAATACTTCGGCTCGGAGTTCCATAGTAGAGTCAATTGCCCCCTTCCTACTATTGTTGGTGAGGCTATAATTCTCCTTGATTCCCAAGGAGAAGAAAGAGAGCACACCTGTGCAGCCCGCTCTCCTCCCTCTCGAGTCGAAACAAGTCATTTTGAGCTTATAAATCATCAAATCAGCTACAATCACGTAACAAGTCATTATAAGCTTACAAATCATTGAATTGGTCAACCGTTCGATGAGAATCAACTACAATCACGTAACACGCATTCTAACCTTAAAAATCACCGAATTAGTCAACCGTTCAATGAGAATCAGCTACAATCATGTAAGAAGCCATTCTAAGCTTACAAATCACTGAAGCGGTCAACCATTCGATGAGAATAAATTACAATCATGTAACAAGCTATTGTGAGCTTACAAATCATTGAATCGGTCAACCGTTCGATGAGAATCAGCTACAATCACGTGACAAGCCATTTTGAGCTTACAAATCACCAAATTGGTGAACCATTCGATGTGAATCAGCTACAATCATGTAACAAGCCATTCTGAGCTTACAAATCACTGAACGGGTCAACCGTTCAATGAGACTCAACTATAATCACGTAACAAGCTATTTTGAGCTTACAAATCATCGAGTTGGTCAACCATTCGATGAGAGTTAACTACAATCACGTAACAAGCCATATTGAGCTTACAAATCACTAAATCAATGAACCATTCAATGAGAATCAGCTACAATCATGGAACAAGCCATTCTGAGCTTACAAATCAACTAATCGGTCAACCGTTCACTGAGACTCAACTACAATCACGTAACAAGCCACTATGTGCCAATAAATCATCGAATCGGTCAACCATTCGATGAGAAAATATTACAATCATGTAACAAGCCATTCTGAGCTTTCAAATCATGGAATCAATCAACCGTTCGGTGAGAATCAGCTACAATCATGTAACAAGCCATTCTGAGCTTACAAATCACCAAATCAGTCAACCATTCGATGAAAATCAGCAACGATCATGTAACAAGTCATTCTAAAGTTACAAATCACTGACTTGGTCAACTGTTTGATGAAAATCAATTACTATCACGTAACAAGCCATTTTGAGCATACAAATCACCGAATCGGTGAACCGTTCAATAACAATCAGCTACAATCATGTAATAAGCCATTCTGAGCTTACAAATAATTGAATCGATCAAATGTTCAATTAGAATGAGCTATAATCACATAACAAGCCATTCTGAGCTTACAAATCACTGAAACGGTCCACCATTCGATGAGAATCAATTACAATCACGTAACAAGCCGTCTGAGCTTACAAATCACTAAATCAGTCAACTGTTCAAAGAGAATCAGCTACAATCATGTAACAAGCCATTCTGAGCTTATAAACAAATGAATCAGTCAACATTTCGATGAGAATCATCTACAATCACGTAACTAGCCATATTGTGCTTACAAAACACCAAATCACCTATAATCACGTAACAAGCCATTCTGAGCTTATAAATGACTGAATTGGTCAACCGTTCAATGAGAATCAGGTACAATAACGTAACAAGCCACTCTAAGCTTACAAATCACTGAATCAGTCACCGTTAGATGAAAATCAATTACAATAATGTAACAAGCCATTATCAGCTTACAAATCACTGAATCAGTCAACTGTTCGATCAAAACCAACAACAATCATGTAACAAGCCATTATGAGCTTACAAATCACTGACTTAGTCAACTGTTTGATGAGAATCAGCTACAATCACGTAACAAGCAATTTTGACCTTACAAATCACTGAATCGGTCAACCATTCGATGAGAATCAGCTACATGACGTAACACTACATTCTTAGATTACAAATCACCGAATCGATCAACTGTTTGATGAGAATCAGCTACAATAACGTAACAAGCCATTCTGAGCTGACGAATCACTCAATCGGTCAACCGTTTGATGAGAATCATTTATAATCATGTAAGAAGCCATTCTGAGCTTACAACACCAAATCGGTCAACCATTCAATGAGAATCAATTACAATCATGTAACAATCCATTCTGAGTTTATAAATCACTGAATCGGTCAACTGTTTCGTGAGAATCAGCTACACTCATGTAAAAAGCCATTTTGAGATTATAAATCACCGAATCAGTCAACCGTTCGATGAGAATCAACTTCAATCACGTAACAAGTCATTCTGAACTTATAAATCACTAAATCGGTCAACCGTTTGATGAGAATAAGCTACAATCATGTAACAAGTCATTCTGAGTTTAAAAATCACCGAATTAGTCAATGGTTCGATGAAAATAAGTTACAATCACGTAACAAGCCATTCTGAGATTACGAATCATCGAATCGGTCAACTTCAATGAGAATCAATTGCAATCATGTAACAAGCATTTTTAACTTACAAATCACATAATCGGTCAACCGTTCGATGAGAATCAACTACAATCATGTAACAAGCTATTTTTAGCTTACAAATCACTCAATCGGTCAACCGTTCGATGAGAATCAGCTACCATCACATAACAAGTCATTTTGAGTTTACAAATCATCAAATCAGTTACAATCATGTAACAAGCCATTCTAAGCTTACAAATCATTGAATTAGTCAATCGTTTGATGAGAATCAGCTACAATCATGCAACACGCATTCTAACCTTACAAATCACCGAATCAGTCAACCGTTCAATGAAAATTAGCTACAATCATGTAACAAGTCATTTTGAGCTTATAAATCACCGAATCGATCAACCGTTCAATGAGAATCAATTACAATCACGTAACAAGCCATTGTGAGCTTACAAATCACCAAATCGGTCAACTATTTGATGAGAATCAGCTACAATCACCTGACAAGTCATTTTGAGCTTACAAATCACTGAATCGGTCAACCATTCGATGAGAATCAATTACAATCACATAACAAGCCATTGTGAGCTTACAAATCATCAAATCGGTGAACCGTTCGTTGAGAATCAACTACAATCACGTAATAAGTCATTCTGAGCTTACAAATAACTGAATCAATCAAACATTCAATGAGAATCAGCTATAATCACATAATAAGCCATTCTGAGCATACAAATCACCGAAACGGTCAACCATTCGATGAGAATCAATTACAGTCACATAACAAGCCATCTGAGCTTACAAATCACCGAATAGGTCAACCATTTCGAGAGAATCAGCTACAATCACGTAACAAGTCATTCTGAGCTTAGAAACAAATCAGTCAACCGTTCGATGAGAATCATCTACAATCATGTGACTAGCCATAGTGTGCTTACAAAACACCAAATCAGCTATAATCACGTAACAATCTATTCTGAGCTTATAAATGACTGAATCGGTCAACCGTTCGATGAGAATCAGGTATAATAACGTAACAAGCCACTCTAACCTTACAAATCATTGAATCGGTCACCGTTAGAAGAAAACCAACAACAATAATGTAACAAGCCATTATGAGCTTACAAATCACTGAATCAGTCAACCGTTCGATCAAAACCAACAACAATCACGTAACAAGTCATTATGAGCTTACAAATCACTGAATCAGTCAACCGTTTGATGTGAATCAGCTACAATCACGTAACAAGCAATTCTGACCTTACAAATCATTGAATCAGTCAACCGTTCAATGAGAATCAGCTACAATCACGTAACACTACATTCTGAGTTTACTAATCATTGAATCGGTCAACCGTTCGATGAGAATCATTTACAATCATGTAAGAAGCCATTCTGAGCTTACAACACCGAATTGGTCAACCATTCAATGATAATCAATTACAATCATGTAACAATCCATTCTGAGTTTATAAATCACCTAATCGGTCAACCGTTTGGCGAGAATTTGCTAGACTCACGTAACAAGCCATTCTGAGCTTATAAATCACTGAATCAGTCAACCGTTCATTGAAAATCAGTTACAATCACGTAACAATCTATTATGAGCCAAATCACTGAATCGATCAACCGTTCGATGAGAATCAATTACAATAATGTAACAAGCCATTCTGAGTTTACAAATCACCGAATCGGTGAACGGTTCAATGAGAATCAGCTACAATCATCTAACAAGCCATTCTAAGCTTATAAATCACCAAATCAGTCAATTATTCGATGAGAATCAGCTACAATCACATAATAAACCATTTTGAGATTCCAAATCACTGACTCGGTCAACCGTACGATGAGAATCAGCTACAATCACGTAAAAGCCATTCTGAGCTTACAAATTACCGAATCGGTGAATTATTCGATCAAAATTAGCTACAATCATGTAACAAGCCATTCTGAGCTTAAAAATCATAGAATCCATCAACCGTTCGATGACTCTCAACTACAATCACGTGGCAAGTCATTCTGAGCTTACAAATCACTGAATCGGTCAACCGTTCGATGAGAATCAGCTATAATCATGTAACAAGCCATTCTAAGATTACAAATCACCGAATGGGTCAACCGTTCGATAAGAATGAATTACTATCATGTAACAAGTCATTCTGAGCTTACAGATCACCGAATTGAATAACCATTTGATGAGAATTCACATACAACCATGTAACAATCATGTAAGAAGCTATTTCGAGCTTACGAATTACCGAATTGGTCAACCATTCGATGAGAATCAATTACAATCACGTAACAATCGATTCTGATCTTGCAAATCACCGAATCGGTCAACCGTTCATTGAGAATCATCTATAATCACGTAATAGGCCATTATGAACTTACAAAATACTGAATCAGTCAACCTTTCAATGAGAATCAGCTACAGACATGTAACAAGCCATTCTGAGTTTACAAATCATTGAATCTGTCAACCCTGAGATGAAAATAAGCTACTACCACATAACAAGCCATTCTGAGCATACAAGTTACTGAATCGGTTAACCGTTCGATGAGAATCAACTACAATCATGTAACAAGCCATTCTGAACTTTCAAATCACAAAACCGGTCAACCATTCGATGAGAATCAATTACAATCATGTAACAAGTCATTTTGAGTTTACAAAGCACCGAATGAGTCAAACATTTGTTGAGAATCAATTACAATCACGTAACAAGCCATTCTAAGATTACAAATCACCGAATCAGTTAACCATATGATGAGAATCAAGTACAATCACGTATCAAGCCATTTTGAGCTTAGAAATCATCGAATCAGTCAACCTTTTGATGAGAATCAGCTACAATCATGTAACAAGCAATTCTAACCTTACAAATCCCTAAATCAGTCAACCGTTCAATGAGAATTAGGTACAATCACATAACAAGCCATTCTAAGCTTACAAATCACTGAGCTAGTCAACCTTTCAGTGAGAATCAGCTACAATCACGTAAGAATCCATTCTGAACTTACAAATCACCAAATTGGTAAACCATTTGATGAGAATCAACTACAATCACGCAACAAGCCATTCTGAGCTAAAAAATTATCGAATCGGTCAACTGCTTGATGAGAATCAATTACAATCACTTAACAAGCCATTTTAAGCTTGTACAAATCACTGAATCGGTCAACCGTTTGATGACAATTAGCTACAATCATATAACAAAACATTCTGATCTTACAAATAATGTAATCGGTCAACCATTCGATGAGAACCAGGTACAATCACGTAACGAGCCATTATTAGCTTACAAATCATCGAATTGGTCAATGGTTTGATGAGAATAAATTACAATCACGTAACAAGTCATTCTGAATGTACAAATCATAAAATCGGTCAACCATTCGATGAGAATCAGCTACAATCATGTTAGAAGCCATTTTGAGCTTACGAATCATCGAATCGATCAATTGCTTGATGAGACTCAATTACAATCATGTTACAAGTCATTCTTAACTTATGAATCACCGAACCAGTCAAACGTTCGATGAGAATCAGCTACAATCACGTAACAAACTATTCTAAGCTTACAAATCACTGAATCGGTCAACCGTTTGATGAGAATCAATTAGAATCACGTAAAAAGCCATTTTGTGCTTACAAATCATGGAATCATTCAACCGTTCGATGAGCATCAGCTACAATCAAGTAGCAAGTCATTCTGAGCTTACAAATCACTGCATCGGTCAATGGGAATCAGCTACAATCACCTAACAAGCTATTTGAGCTTACAAATCACCGAATTGATCAACTGTTTGATAAGAATCAATTACAATTACGTAACAAGCCATTGTGAGCTAACAAAGAACCAAATTGGTCAACCGTTCGATGAGAATCAGCTACAATCACGTACCAAGCCAATCTGAGCTTATAAATCACCGAATCGGTCAACCGTTTGATGAGAATCAACTACAATCATGTAACAAGCCATTATGAGCTTACAAATCACCAAATCGATCAACCGTTTGATGAGAATCAGCTACAATCACGTAACAAGCCATTCTGAGTTTACAAATCACCAAATTGCTCAATTGGTCGATGAGAATCAATTACAATCATTTAAAAAGCCATTCTGAGTTTACAAATCATAGAATCAGTCACCCTGTCAGTGAGAATCAGCTACAATCACGTAATATGACATTCTGAGCTTACAAATGATCGAATTAGTCAACCGTTCGATGAGAATTAGCTACAATCACATAACAAGCCATTCTAAGCTTACAGATCACCGAATCGGTCAACTGTTCGATGAGAATCAGCTACAATCATGTAACAAGCCATTATGAGCTAACAAATCACCAAATCGATCAACCATTTGATATGAATTAACTACAATCACGTAACAAGCCATTCTAAGTAAACAAATCACCAAATCAGTCAACCGTTTGATGAGAATCAGCTACAATCACGTAATAAACCATTCTGAGCTTACAAATCATCGAATTAGTCAACCGTTCGATGAGAATCAATTACAATAATGTAACAAGCTATTCTGAGCTCATAGATCACTAAATCAGTCAACGGTTCGGCGAGAATGAGCTACAATCATGTAAAAACCCATTTTGAGCTTACAAATCACCGAATCGATCAATCGTTCGATGAGAATTAGCAACAATCACGTAGCGAGTCATTCAGAGCTTACAAATCACCAAATCGGTCAACACTTCGATGAGAATCAGCTACAATCACATAACAAGCCATTCTGAGCTTACAAATCATCAAATCAGTCAACCGTATGAGAATCAATAACAATCAAGTAAAAATTCATACTAAGTTTACAAATCAAATAACAAGCCATTCTGAGTTTACAAATCATTGAATAGGCCAACCATTCTATGAGATTCAATTAAGATCACGTAACAAGCAATTCTGAGCTTACAAATCATCGAATTGCTCAACAATTCAATGAGAATCAATTAAAATCATGTAAAAAGCCATTCTGAGCTTACAAATCACCGAATCAGTCAACTGTTCACTGAGAATCAATTCCAATCACGTAACAAGCCCTTTTGATCTTATAAATCATTGAATCGGTCAACTATTCGATAAGAATCAGCTACAATCATGTAACAAGCCATTCTGAGCTTACAAATCACCGAATCAATCAACCGTTCGGTTAGAATGAATTACAATCATGTAACAAGCCATTCTGAGCTTACAAATCACCGAATCGGTCAACCGCTTGGTGAGAATCAGCTACAATCACGTAACAAGCCCTTCTGAACTTATAAATCATCAAATTAGTCAATCGTTCGATGAGAATCAACTACAATCATGCTACAAGCCATTCTGAGCTTACAAATCACTGAATCAGTCAACTATTCAAGAAGAATCAACAACAATCATGTAACAAGCCATTCTAAGTTTACAAATTACTGAATTAGTCAACCGTTCGATAAAAATCACCTATAATCACGTAACAAGCCATTCTGAGCTTACAAATCACCAAATCGATCAATCAAATGATCAAAATTAGCTATATTCACGTAACAAGTGATTTCAAGCATATAAATCCCTGAATCGGTCAACCGTTTGATGAGAATCAGCTACAATCACGTAACAAGCCATTCTAAGCTGACCAATCATTGAATCGGTCAACTGTTCAATGAGAATCAACTACAATCACGTAACTAGCCATTTTGAGCTTACAAATCATCGAATCGGTCAACCGTTTGATGAGAATCAGCTACAATCACGTAACAAACCATTTTGCGCTTACAAATAACTGAATTGGTCAACCAGTTGATGAAAATCAACTACAATCATGTAACAAGCCATTTTGAGCTTACAAATCACCAAATCGGTCAATCAAATGATCAAAATTAGCTATATTCACGTAACAAGTGATTTCAAGCATATAAATCCCTGAATCGGTCAACCGTTTGATGAGAATCAGCTACAATCACGTAACAAGCCATTCTAAGCTGACCAATCATTGAATCGGTCAACTGTTCAATGAGAATCAACTACAATCACGTAACTAGCCATTTTGAGCTTACAAATCATCGAATCGGTCAACCGTTTGATGAGAATCAGCTACAATCACGTAACAAACCATTTTGCGCTTACAAATAACTGAATTGGTCAACCAGTTGATGAGAATCAACTACAATCATGTAACAAGCCATTTTGAGCTTACAAATCACTGAATCGGTCAACCGTTCGATGATAATTAGCTACAATCACGTAACAAGCTATTCTGAGCTTACAAATCATCGTATCAGTCAACTGTTCAATGAGAATCTATTACAATCATGTAACAAACCATTCTATGCTTACAAATCACCGAATCAGTGAATTATTCTATGAGAACGAGTTACAATCACGTAACAAGCCATTCTGAGCTCACAAATCATTCAACCGTTCAATGAGAATCAGCTATAATCACATAAGAAGCCATTCTGACCTTACAAATCACCGAATCGGTCAACTGTTCAATGAGTACCAGCTACAATCACGTAATAAGCCATTTTGAACTTACAAATCATTGAATCAATCAACCATTCGATGAGAATTAGCTTCAATCATGTAAGCCCTTCTAAGCTGAGGAATCACCAAATTGGTCAACTGTTCGATGAGAATCAATTACAATCACGTAACAAGCTATTTTGATCTTACAAATCACCGAATCGGTCAACCGTTCGATGAGAATCAACTACAATCATGTAAAAAGACATTATGAGCATACAAATCATTGAATCGGTCAACCGTTCAATGAGAATCAATTACAATCACGTAAAAAGCCATTCTGATCTTACAAATCACTAAAACGGTTAACCATTCGATGAGAATCAGCTATAATCATGTAACAAGCTATTCTGACCTTACAAATCAAGGAGTAGGTCAACTGTTCGATGAGAATCAATTACAATCACATAACAAGCCATTTTGAGCTTACAAATCACTGAATCGGTGAACCGTTCGATGAGAATAAGCTACAATCACGTAACAAGTCATTTTGAGCTTACAAATCAGCGAATCGGTCAACAGTTTGATGAGGATCAATAAAATCATGTATTAAGCCATTTTGAGCTTACAAATCATTGAATCGGTCAACAAGCCTTTCTGAGATTAAAAATCACTAAATCGGTCAACCGCTCAATTAGAATCAATTACAATCACATAACAAGCCATTCTCAGCTTACTAATCACCGAATCGGTCAACCGTTCGATGAGAATCAATTACAATCATGTAACAATCCATTCTGAGCTAACAAATCATGAAATTCATGTGACAAATGATTTTGATCTTACAAATCACTGAAATGGTCAACCATTTGATGAGAATCAATTATAATCATGTAACAAGCCATTCTGAGCTTACAAATAACCAAATCGGTCAATCATTCGGTTAGAATCAGCTACAACCACGTAACAATCCATTTTAAGATTACAAATCACCGAATCAGTCAACCGTTTAATCAAAATCAACTACAATAACGTAACAAGTCATTCTGAGCTTACAAATCATTGAATCAGTCAACCATTTGATAAGAATTAGCTACAATCATGTAACAATCGATTCTAAGCTTACAAATCACCGAATCGGTCAACCGTTTGATGAGAATCAACTACAATCATATAACAACCATTCTGAGCTTACAAATCACCGAATCGGTCAACCGTTTAATAAAAATCAAGTACAATCACGTAACAAGCCATTATGAGTTTACAAATCGCTGAATCGATCAACAATTTGATGAGAATCAGCTACAATCATGTAACAATCCATTCTGAGCTTACAAATTACAGAATCGATCAACACTTCTATAACAATCATCTACAATCATGTACCAAGCCAATCTAAGCTTAGAAATCATAGAATTTGTCAACTGTTCAATGAGAATCAATCATAATAACAAGCCATTCTGAGCTCACAAATCATCGAATTGGTGAACCATTCGATGAGACTCAGCTACAATCACATAAAAAGCTATTCTTTGCTTACAAATACCGAGTCGGTCAACCGGTTGATGAGAATCAAGTACAATCACGTAACAAGCTATTTTGAGCTAAAAAATCATTGAATTGGTCAACCGTTTGATCAGAATCAGCTACAATCATGTAACAAGTCATTTTGAGCTTACAAATCACTGAATTGGTCAACCGTTTGATGAGAATCAGCTACAATCATGTAACAAACCATTCTGAGCTTACAAATCATTGAATCAGTCAAGCATTCGATCAAAATTAATAACAATTACGTAACAAGCCATTCTCAGCTTACAAATCACTGAAATAGTCAACCGTTTCGATGAGAATCAACTATAATCATGTAACAAGCCATTCTGAACTTACAAATTGCCGAATCGGTCTACCATTTGATGAGAATCAATGACAATCGCATAACAAGCTATTCTGAGCTTACAAATCACTGAATCAGTCAACCCTTCTATCATAATCAATTACAATCACGTAACAAGCCATTCTGAGCTTACAAATCACCGAATCAATCATACGATGAGAATCAATTACAATCACGTAATAAGCCATTCTAAGCTTACAAATCATCATATTGGTCAAATGTTCGATTAGAATTAGCTCTAATCACGTAACAAGTCATTCTGAGCTTTTAAATCACCGAATTGGTGAACCATTCGATGAGAATCAACTACAATCACGTAACAAGCCATTCTAAGCTTAGAGATCACTAAATCAGTCAACCATTAGATGAGAATCAACTACAATAATATAAAAGATCATTCTAAGGGTGTAGATCACCGAATCGATCATATGTTTGATGAGACTCAACTACAATCATGTAACAAGTCGATCTGAGGTTGTAGATCACTGACTCGATCAACCGTTCAATGAGAATCAGATGAAGCGGCATAGTAACACACCATTCTGAGGTTTTAAATTATGTAACAAGCCATTCTGAGCTTACAAACCACCAAATCATTCAACTGTTCGATGAGAATCAGCTACAATCATGTAACAAGCCATTTTGATTTTACAAATCACCGAATCAGTCAACCGTTCGATGAGAATCAACTACAATCATCTAACGAGGCATTTTGAGCTTACAAATCACCAAATCGGTCAACTATTGGATGAGAATCAACTAGAATCATGTAACAAGCAATTTTGAGCTTACAAATCACCAAATCGGTCAACCGTTCGATGAGAATCAATTGCAATCACATAATAGGACATTCTAAGCTTACAAATCATCGAATCGGTCAACCATAAGTCATTCTGAGATTACAAATCACCAAATCGGTCAACCGTTCGATGAGAATCAGCTACAAGCACTTAATGAGCCATTTTGAGCTTACAAGTCACCTAATTGGTCGACCATTCGAGGAGAATCAGTTACAATTGCGTAACAAGTCATTATGAGCTTACAAATCAACAAATCGGTCAACCTTTCGATGATAATCAATTACAATCACGTAACAAGCCATTCGGAGCTTACAAATCACCAAATTAACCATTCAATGAGAATCAGCTACAATCACATAACAAGCCATTCTAAGCTTATAATCATTGAATCTGTCAACTGTTCGATGACAATCAGCTACAATCACGTAACAGGCCATTCTGACCTTACAAATCTCCAAATTGCTCAATTATTTGATGAGAATCAATTACAATCATGTAACAAGCCATTCTGAGCTTACAAATCACTGAATCAGTCAACTATTTGATGAGAATCAGCTAGAATCACGTAACAAGCCATTTTGAGGTTACAGATCACCAAATCGGTCAACTGTTGGATGAGAATTAGCTAGAATCATGTAACAAGCCATTTCGAGCTTCAAATTATTGAATTGGTCAATCGTTCGATGACACTCACTTACAATCACGAAACAAGCCATTTTGAGCTTACAAATCATCGAATCGGTCAACCGTTTGATGAGAATCAGCTACAATCACATAACAAGCCATTCTGAGCTTAAAAATCATCGAATCGGTCAACCATTCGATGAGGATCAGCTACAATCACATAACAAGGCATTCTGAGCTTACAAACCACCGAATTAGTGAACCGTTCACTGAGAATTAGATACAATCACGTAACAAGCCATTCTAAGTTTACAAATCACCAAATCAGTGAACTATTCGATGAGAATTAGCTACAATCATGTAACAAGTCATTTTGAGCTTACAAATCATGGAATCGGTCAACCGTTTGATGAGAATCAATTACAATCATCTATCAAGTCATTTTGAGCTTACAAATGACTAAACTAGTCATCCGTTGTATGAGAATCAATTACAATAACGTAACAAGCCATTCTGAGATTACAAATCACCGAATCGGTCAACCGTTCCATGAAAATCAATTACAATCACGTAACAAGCTATTTTGAGCTTACAAATCATCGAGTCAATCAACCTGTTCGATGACAATCAACTACAATCATCTAACAACCAATTTTGAACTTACAAATTATCGAATCGGTCAACTGTTCGAAGAGAATCAATTACATTCATGAAAAGAGTCATTCTGAGCTTAAAAATTACCAAATCGGTCAACTGTTCGATGAGAATTAGCTAAAATCATGTAACAAGCCATTCTGAACTTACAAATCATAGAATCTGTCAACCATTCGACAAGAATCAATTAGAATGATGTAACAAGCTATTCTAAGATTACAAATCACCGAATCAGTCAACCATTTGATGCGACTCAGCTACAATCATGTAAGCCATTCTGAGCTTACAAATTACCGAATGGATCAACCGTTCGATGAGAATCATCGAATCGATCAACCGTGCGATGAGAATCAATTACAATCATGTAACAAGCCATTCTGGGCTTACATATTATTGAATCGGTGAACCGTTTGATGAGAATCAGCTACAATCATGTAACAAGCCATTCTGAGCTAACATATCACTGAATCGGTCAAATGTTCGATGAGAATCAACTACAATCATGTAACAAGTGAATCTGAGGTTGCTGATCACCGACTCATCAAGTGTTCAATGAGAATCAAATACAAGCACGTAACACACCATTCTGAGGTTGTGGATCACTGAATCGGTGAACCGTTCGATGAAAATCAGCTACAATCGCATAATAAGCCATTTTGGACTTAAAAATCACTGAATCTATCAACCATTCGAAGAGAATCAAATAGGATTGCATAAAAGATCCTTTTGAGGTTGTAGATCTCCAAATCGATCAACCGTTCAATGACAATCAACCAAAATTGGGTAACAAGTTGTTTTGAGGTTGCAGTTCACCAAATCGGTCAATCATTTGATGAGAATCAGCTACAATCATGTAACAAGCCATTCTGAGCTAACAAATCACCGAATCGGTCAACCATTCAATGAAAATCAACTACAATCATGTACCAAGCTATTCTGAGCCTACAAATCACCAAATCGGTCAATCGTTTCGATGAGAATTAGCTACAATCATGTAACAGGCCATTATGAACTTACAAATTACTAAATTAGTCAACCATTCGATGAGAATCAGCTACAATCATGTAACCAGGCATTCTAAGCTTACAAATCACCGAATCCATCAACCATTCGATGAGAATCAATTACAATCATGTAACAAGCCAGTCTGAGCTTCCAAATCATCGAATCAGTCAACCGTTTGATGAGAATCAGCTACAATCACGTAACAAGCCATTCTGAGCTAACAGATCACCAAATCAGTCTACCATTTGATGAGAATCAACTACAATTATCTAACAAGCCATTTTAAGGTTAGAGATCACTGAATCGGTCAAATGTTCGATGAGAATCAACTATAATCATGCAACAAGGTGATCTGAGGTTTCAGATCATCGACTCATCAACCGTTCAATGAGAATCAAATAAAAGTGCGTAACACACCATTCTGAGGTTGTAGATCACCAAATCGGTCAACCATTTGATGAGAATCTACTACAATTATGTAATAAGCCATTTTGAGCTTACAAATCATCAAATCTGTGAACCATTCAATGAGAATCAACTAGGATTGCATAAAAGATCTTTCTGATGTTGTAGATCACCGAATTGGTCAACCGTTCAATGACAATCAACTAAAATTGCGTAAAAGTTGTTTTGAGGTTGCAGTTCACCGAATCAGTCAACTGTTCAATGAGAATCAGCTACAATCAAGTAACAAGCCATTCTGAATTAACAGATAACCAAATCGGTCTACCATTTGATGAGAATCAACTACAATCACATAACAAGCCAACAAATCACAGAATCGGTGAACCATTTGATGAGAATAAACTAGGATCACATAAAATATCCTTCTGAGGTTGTAGATCACTGAATCGGTCAACCTTTTGATGAGAATCAACTATAATCACGTAAAAAGCCATTCTGAGCTTACAGATCATCGAATCATTCAACCGTTCGATGAGAATTAGCTACAATCATGTAACAAGCCATTCTGAGCTTACAAATCAATAAATTAGTCAATCGTTTAATTAGAATTAGCTACAATCATGTAGCAAGCCATTCTAAGCTTACAAATCACTGAATTGGTCAACCGTTCAATGAGAATTAGCTACAATCACGTAAAAAGCTAACAAGTCACAGAATCGATCAACTGTTCGATAAGAATCAGCTACAAATCACTGAATCGATTTACCATTCGAAGAAAATCAGCTACAATCATGTAACAACCATTCAATAAGAATCAGCTACAATCATGTAAATAGCCAACAAATCCCATAATCAGTCAACTGTTCAATAAGAATCAACTACAATCACGTAACAAGCCAATCATTCTGAGCTTACAAATCACTAAATTGGTGAACCATTTGATCAGAATCAGCTACAATCACGTAACAAGCCATTCTGAGCTTACAAATCATCGAATCGGTCAATCATTCGATGAGAATCAGCTAAAATCACATAACAAGCCATTTTGAGCTTACAAATAATTGAATCGGTCAACCGTTCAATAAGAATCACTTACAATCAGGTAACAAGTCATTCTGAGCTTACAAATCATAGAATCGTTCAACAGTTTGATGAGAATCACGCACAATCATGTAACAAGTAATGATTATGAGCTTATAAATCACCGAATCGGTCAACCCTTCGATGAGTTCAGGAACAATCATGTAACAAGCCATTTTGAGCTTAAAAATCACCGAATAAGTCAACCGTTCAATGAGAATCAGCTACAATCATGTCACAAGCCATTCTGAGCTTATGAATCACTAAATCGGTCAACCATTCAATGAGAATTAGCTACAATCACATAACTAGTCATTTTGAGCTTACATATCATTGAATCAAACTATCGTTTGATGAGAATCATCTATAATAATGTAACAAGCCATTTTGAGCTTACAAATCACCGAATCGGTCAATCGTTCGATTAGAATCAGCTACAATCACGTAACAAGTGATTATGAGCTTACAAATCACTGAATTGGTCAACTGTTTGATGAGAATCAGCTACAATCATGTACCAAGCCATTATGAGCTTACAAATCACTGAATCGGTCACCGTTCAATGAGAATTGGCTCCAATTACGTAATAAGCCATTTTGAGCTTACAAATCATCGAATCAGTCAACCTTTCGATGAGAATCAACTACAATCACATAACGACATATTCTGAGTTTACAAATCACTGAATCAGCTAGAATCACATAACAAGCCATTTTGAGCTTACAAACCACCGAATCGATCAACCGTTCGATGAGAATTAGCTACAATCACATAACAAGCCATTCTAAGTTTACAAATCATTGAATCGGTCAACCATTCCCTGAGAATCAACTACAATCATGCAACAAGCCATTCTGAGCTTACAAATCACCGATCGATCAACCGTTCGATGAGAATCAATTACAATCACGTAAAAATCCATTCTGAGCTTACAAATCACCAAATCAATCAACTGTTCGATGATAATCAGCTACAATCACATAGCAAGCCATTCTGACCTAACAAATCACCAAATCAATAAACCATTCGATGAGAATCAGCTACAATCACATAACAAGCTATTCTGAGCTTAATAATCACCAAATCGATCAACTGCTTGATGAGAATCAATTACAATCACGTAACAAGCCATTCTTAGTTTACAAATCACTAAATTTGTCAACAGTTTGATGAGAATCAGCTACAATCACGTAACAAACCATTCTGAGCTTACAATCATTAAATCGGCAAACCATTCGATGAGAATCAGCTAGAATCACTTAACAAGCCATTCTGATTTTATGAATCACTGAATTGGTCAACCGTTTGATGAGAATAAATTACAATCACGTAACGAGCCATTCTAGGCTTACAAAATCACCGAATCGGTGAAACATTCGATAAGGCTCACCTATAATCACATAACAAGCCATTCTGAGCTTTTAAATCATCGAATCGGTCAACCGTCTGATTAGAGTCAGCCACAATCATGTAACAAGCCATTCTAAGCTTACAAATCACTGAATCAGTCAACCGTTTGATGAAAATCAGCTACAATCAAATATAATCACGTAACAAGCCATCCTGAGCTTGCAAATCACCAAATTAGTCAATCATTCGATGAGAATAAATTACAATCACATAATAAGCTATTTTGAGCTTACAAATCATCAAATCGGTTAACCATTCGATGAGAATCAGCTACAATCACGTAACAAGCCATTTTGAGCTTAGAAATCACTAAATCATTCAACCTTTTGATGAGAATCAACTACAATCACGTAACAAGCCATTTTAAGTTTACAAATCATGAAATCGGTCAACCATTCGATGAGAATCAGCTACAATCATGTAACAAGCCATTCTGACCTTACAAATCACCGCATGGGTTGATGAGAATAAGCTACAATCATGTAACAAGTGATTTTGACCTTACAAATCAATGAAACAGTCAACCATTCGATGAGAATCAACTACAATTATGTAGCAAGCCATTTTGAAATTACAAATCACTGAATCTCTCAACCGATCGATGAGAATCAATTACAATCACATAAAAAGCCATTCTAAGCTTACAAATCATGGAATTAGTCAACCGATCAGTGAGAATCAGCTACAATCATGTAACATGTCATTCTGAACTTACAAATGATTGAATCAATCAATTGTTCAATGAGAATCAGCTACAATCACATAACAAGCCATTCTGAGCTTACAAATCACTGAATTAGTTAACCGTTCGATGAGAATCAGTTACATTCACGTCACAAGCCATTATGAGCTTACAAATCACCAAATCAGGCAACCCTTTGATGAGAATAAGCTATAATCATGTCATAAGCTATTATGAGCTTACAAATCATATAATCAATCAACCGTTCAGTGAGAATGAGCTACAATCATGTAACAAGCCATTTTGAGCTTACAAATCACTGAATTGGTCAACCAGTCGATGAGAATTAGCTACAATCATGTAACAAGTCATTCTGAGTTTACAAATCATCGAATTGGTCGACCGTTCGATGAGAATCAGCTACAATCACATAAAAAGCTATTCTAAGCTTACAAATCACCGAATCGGTCAACCGTTCGATGAAAATCAAAAAACTATTCTGAGCTTACAAATCACCGAATCGGTCACCCGTTCAATGAGAATCAGCTAAAATTATGTAACAAGCGATTCTGAGCTTCAAATTATCAAATTGGTTAACTGTTCGATGAGAATAACTTACATTCACGAAACAAGCCATTCTGAGCTTACAAATTACCGAATCGGTCAACCATTCGAGGAGAATCAGCTACAATCACGTAACAAGTCATTCTAAGCTTACAAATCATGGAATCGGTGAACTGTTCGATGAGAATCAATTACAATCACGTAACAAGTCATTCTATGCTTACAAATCATCGAACTAGTCAACCCTTCTATGATAATCAATTACAATCATGTAAGAAGCCATTATGAGATTACAAATCACCGAATCGATCAATCATCAATCGTATAAATCACCTCAAATGTTTGATGAGAATCAACTACAATCATGTAACAAGCCATTGTGAGCTTACAAATGACCGAATCAGTCAATCGTTTGATGAGAATCAATTACAATCATGTACAAGCCATTATAATCTTTCAAATCATCGAATCGGTCCAGCATTTGATAAGAATCAACTACAATCACATAACAAGCCATTCTGAGCCTACAAATCATCAAATCGATCAATCATTCGATGAGAATCAATTACAATCACGTAACAAGACACTCTTAGCTTACAAATCACTGAATTGGTGAATCGTTGAATGAGAATCAGCTACAGTCATGTAACAAGGCATTTTGAGCTAACATATCACCAAATCGATCTATCATTTGATGAGAATAAAGTACAATCACATTACAAGTTATTCTAAGCTTAGAGATCACTGGATCGCTCAACCATTTGATGAGATTCAAATACAATAACATAAGAGATCATTCTAAAGTTGTAGATCACCGAATCGGTCAAATGTTCGATGACAATCAACTACAATCATGTAACAAGTCGATCTGAGGTTGCAGATCACCAATTCATCAACTATTCGATGAGAATCAAATACAGGCACGTAACACACCATTATGAGTTTGTAGATCAATGATTCGGTGAACTGTTCGATGAGAATCAGCTACAATCATGTAATAAGCCATTCTAAGCTTACAAATCACCGAATCTATCAACCATTCGAAGAGAATCAACCAGGATCGCATAAAAGATCCTTCCAAGGTTGTAGATCACCAAATCGGTCAACCTTTCGATGACAATCAATTAAAATTGGGTAACATGTTGTTGTTCTGAGGTTGTAGTTCACCAAATTGGTTAACTATTTGATGAGAATCAACTACAATCACGTAACAAGGCATTCTGAGCTAACAAATCATCAAATCAGTCAACTATTCAATGAGAATTAGCTACAATCACGTAACAAGCCATTTTGAGCTTACAAATCAAGGAATCGGTCAATCATTTGATGAGAATTAGCTACAATCATGTAACAGGCCATTATGAGCTTACAAATTACTGAATCGGTCAACCATTCAAAGAAATCAACTACGATCGCATAAAAGATCCTTCTGAGGTTGTAGATCACTAAATCGGTCAACCGTTCGATGACAATCAACTAAAATTGGGTAATAAGTTGTTCTAAGGTTGCAGTTCACCAAATCGGTCAATCGTTTGATGAGAATCAGCTACAATCACATAACAAACCATTCTGAGCTAACAGGTAACCAAATCGGTCTACCATTTGATGAGAATCAACTACAATCATGTAACAAGCCTTTCTGAAGTTAGAGATCACTGAATCGGTCAACCATTCGATGAGAATCAACTACAATAATATAAAAGATCATTCTAAGGTTGTAGATCACCAAATCGGTCAAATGTTCGATGAGAATCAACTACAATCATGTAACAAGTTGATATGAGCTTGTAGATCACCAAATCATCAACCGTTCGATGAGAATCAAATACAAGCACATAACACACCATTCTGAGGTTGTAGATAACTAAATCGATGAACAATTCAATGAGAATCTGCTACAATCACCTAATAAGCCATTCTGAGCTTACAAATCACCAAATCGACCAACCATTCATTGAGAATCAGCTACAATCATGTAAAAAGCTAACAAATGATAGAATTGGTCAACTATTCGATAAAAATCAGCTAGAATCGTAACAAGCCAGCCATTCTAAGCTTACAAATCACCAAATCTATTTACCGTTCGAAGAGAATCAGCTACAATCATGTAATAAGCCATTCTGAGCTCCCAAATCATTGAATCGGTCAGCCATTCGATGAGAATCAGCTACAATCATGTAATAAGCCATTCTGAGCTCCCAAATCATTGAATCGGTCAGCCATTCGATGAGAATCAGCTACAATCATGTAAAAAGCCAACAAATCACAGAATCGGTTTACCTTTCGAAGAGAATCAGCTACAATCATGTAACAAGCCATTCTGAGGTTAGAGATCACTAACTCGGTCAAATGTTCGGTGAGAATCAACTATAATCATGCAACAAGGCGATCTGAGGTTTCAGATGACTGACTCATCAACCGTTCAATGAGAATCAAATAAAAGTGCGTAACACACCGTTCTAAGGTTGTAGATCACCAAATCGATGAACCATTCAATGAGAATCTGCTACAATCACGTAATAAGTCATTCTGAACTTACAAATCACCGAATCTGTGAACCATTCGATGAGAATCAACTATGATTGCATAAAAGGGCCTTTTAAGTTTGTAGATCACCAAATCAGTCAACCGTTCGATGACAATCAACTAAAATCATGTAACAAGTTGTTCTGAGGTTACAGTTCACCGAATCGGTCAACCGTTAGATGAGAATCAGCTACAATCACATAACACGCCATTCTGAACTAATAGATCACCAAATCAGTCTACCATTCGATGAGAATCAACTACAATCACGTAACAAGCCATTATGAGCTTACAAATCACTGAATTGGTCAACCGTTCGATGAGAATTAGCTACAATCATGTAACAACCCATTATGAGCTTACAAATCACTAAATCAGTAAATCGTTTAATAAGAAATAGCTACAATCACATAACAAGCCATTCTGATCTTACAAATAACTGAATTGGTCAACCATTCGATGAGAATCAACTAGAATCACGTAAAAAGCCAACAAATCATAGAATTGGTCAATCGTTCGATGAGAATAACCTACAATCATGTAACAAGCCATTCTGAGCTTGCAAATCATTGAATGGGTCAACTATTCGATAAGAATGAATTACAATTATTTAACAAGTCATTTTGAGCTTACAAATCACCGAATCGATCAACCGTTCAAAGAGAATCACCTACAATCATGTTACAAGCCATTTTAAGCTTACAAATCACCAAATCGGTAAACCATTTGATGAGAATCAGCTACAATCATGTAACAAGCAATTTTGAGCTTAAAAATCACCAAATCGGTCAACCGTTCGATGAGAATAAGCTACAATCACGTAACAATCCATTCTGAGCTTACAAATCTCCAAATAGGTCTATCGTTTGATGAAAATCAATTATAATCACGCAACAAGCTATTTTGGGCTTACAAATCACTGATCGGCCAACCGTTCAATGAGAATCAATTACAATCATGTAAAAATCCATTTTGAGCATGCAAATAATTGAATCAATCAACCGTTCAATGAGAATAAATTACAATCATGTAACCATTTTGAGCTTACAAATCACTGAATCGTTGAACCATTCGATCAGAATCAACTACAATCATGTAACAAGCCATTCTGAACTTACAAATCCCTGAATCGGTCAACTATTCGATGAGAATTAGCTACAATCATGTAACAAACCATTATGCGCTTACTTATCACCAAAATGGTTAACCGTTCAATGACAATTAGCTAGAATCATGTAACAAGCTATTCTAAGCTTACAAATCACCGAATTGACCAACCATTCGATGAGAATCAGCTACAATAATGTAATGAGCCATTCTAAGCTTACAAATCACTGAATCGCTTTATAATTTGATGAGAATCAATTACAATCACATAACAAGCCATTCTGAGCTTATAAATCACCAAACTAGTCAACCATTCGATGAGAATGATCTACAATCACATAACAAGCCATTCTGAGTTTACAAATAACCAAATCAATCAACCATTCGATGAGAATCACCTAAAATCATGTAACAAGCCATTTTGAGCTTACAAATCATGGAATCAGTCAACCGTTTGATGCGAATAAGCTACAATCACGTAACATGTCAATCTGAGCTTACAAATCATTGAATCGGTCAACCATTCAATGAGAATCAGCTATAATCATGTAACGAATCGGTGAATCATTCGATGAGAATCAGGTACAATCACGTAACAAGCCATTTTGAGCTTACGAATTGCCGAATTGGTCAACTATTTGATATGAATCAATTACAATCACGTAAAGAGCCATTCTTAACTTACAAACCACCAAAATAATCAACTATTCAATGAGAATCAGCTACAATCACGTAACAAGCAATTCTGAGCTTACAAATCACCGAATCGGTCTATCATTTGATGAGAATCAATTACAATCACGTAACAAACCATTCTAAGCTTACAAATCACCGAACCAATCAACCATTCTATGAGAATCAATTACAATGTCGTAACAAGCCATTATGAGCTTACAAATCACCAAATCGATGAACCGTTCGATGAAAATTAATTACAATCATGTAACAAGTCAGTCTAAGCTTACAAATCACTGAACCAATCAACCGTTTTATGAGAATCAATTACAATCACGTAACGAGCCATTCTGAGCATACAAATCATCGAATCGATCAACTGTCTGATGATAATCAAATACTTACGTAATAAAACATTTTGAGGTTACGAATCAATGTATCTGTCAACCGTTCAATGTGAAACAACTACAATCATGTAACAAGCCATTCTGAGCTTACAAATCACCAAATCGATCAACTATTCGATGAGAATCAATTACAATCATGTAATAAGCCATTCTGAGCTTCCAAATCATTGAATCGGTCAACCGTTCGATTAGAATCAACTCTAATCATGTAACAAGCCATTCTGAGCTTTACAAATAAATTGAATTGATGAACCGTTCGATGAGAATCAGCTACAATCATGTAACCCATTCTGAGCTAACATATCACCAAATCAATCTACCGTTTGATGAGAATCAACTACAATCACGTAACAAGCCATTTTGAACTTATAGATCACTGAATCAGAATGAACCATTCGATGAGAATCAACTACAATAACATAAAAGATCATCTGCATTTCTGCAATCTTTGTTTATATATATATATATATATATATATATATATATATATATATATATATAATAGGATTAAATCCAAATAATAGTTATTATAAATAGAATAATATTCTTAAAGTTTTGAACTATAAAAAGAACGAGCCGTTTGATTCAAACGTTTGTTTTGTGATACAGACCATGTTTGCTCGATGGGCATACCTTTGCTGCTCCATTTATCATTTCAGTCCAAAAAGGAGAAATGGAATTAGAAAACGAATGAACGCCTGTGGCGAGATAATGATAAAAAGTATATATATATATATATATATATATATATATATATATATATATATATATATATATATATATATATAAACTTTTTCAAGGAGTAAGATTCTAAGGTTATAGATCATTGAATCAGTCAAATGTTTGATGAGAATCAACTACAATCATGTAACAAGTCGATCTGAAGTTCACTGACTCGATCAACTATTTGATAAGAATCAGATACAGGTGCGTAACACACCATTCTAATGTTTGAGATCATTGAATCAATGAACCATTAGATGGGAATCAGCTACAATCACGTAATAAGTCATTCTAAGCTTACAAATCAGTGAATCTATCATTCATTCGATGACAATCAACTACGATCACAAAACAGATCCTTCTGAAGTTTTAGATCATTGAATCCATCAATCGTTCCATGAAAATAACTTAAAATTGCATAACAAATTGAATCATTGAGCTTACAAATCAGAGAATCTATCAACCATTCGATGAGAATCAGCTACAATCATGTAACAAGCCAGTCTGAGCTTACAAATCACTAAAACGGTAAACTGTTTGATGAGAATAAGCTACAACATGTAACAAGCCATTCTTAACTTACAAACCACTGAATTAGTCAACCGTTCAATGAGAATATTTTACAATCATCTAACAAGCCATTATGAGATTACGAATCATTAAATCTGTTAACTATCAATAAGAATCAGCTACAATCACCAAATCAGTCAACCGTCTGATGAGAATCAACTACAAGCATGTAACAAGCCATTTTGAGCTTACAAATCATCGAATCGGTCAATCGTTCGATGAGAATCAATTATAATCATAACAAGTCATTCTGAGCTTACTAATCACTGAATCGGTTAACCTTTCGATGAGAAACAATTACAATTTCATAACAAGCCATTCTGAGCTTAAAAATCACTGAATTAGTGAACCATTTGATGAGAATCAGCTACAATAATGTAGCGAGCCATTCTGAACTTACAAATCACCAAATCGTTGAACCATTCGATGAGAATCAGCCACAATCACATAACAAGTCATTCTGAGCTTACAAATCTCCAAAGTGGTCAACCGTTCTATGAGAATCAGCTACAATCACATAACAAGTCATTCTGAGCTTACGAATCACCGAACTGGTCAACCATTTGATGAAAATCAACTACAATCACATAACTAGTCATTCTGAGCTTACAAATCACTGAATCAGACTACCGTTTGATGAGAATCAGCTACAATAATGTAAGAAGCCATTCTAAGCTTACAAATCACCAAATCAGTCAACCGTTCGATTAGAATCAGCTACAATTAGTAACAAGCCATTATGAGCTTACAAATCATCGAATCTATCACCATTCGATGAGAATTAGCTAAAATCATGTAGCAAGCCATTTTGAGCTTACAAATCACCAAATCGGTCAACCGTTCAATGAGAATCAACTAGAATCACGTAACAAGCCATTTTTAGCTTACAAACCCTCCAAATCGGACAACTATTTGATGAGAATTGGTTACAATCACGTAACAAGACATTCTGAGGTTACAAATCATCGAATTGGTCAACCGTTCAATTAGAATCAGCTCTAATCATGTAACAAGCCATTATGAGCTTACAAATCACCAAATCGGTCAACCATTCGCTTAGAATCAACTACAATCATGTAATAAGCCATTTTGAAATTACAAATCACCAAATCGATCAACCGTTTGATGAGAATCAACTACAATCACGTAACAAGCCATTCAAAGCTGACAAATCACTGAATCGGTCTATCATTTGATGAGAATCAATTACAATCATGTAACAAGCCATTCTGAACTTACAAATCACCGAACCAGTCAACCATTCTATGAATTATTACAATCTCGTAACAAGCCATTATGAGCTTACAAATCACCAAATCAGTCAACCGTTGGATGAGAATTAATTACAACAATGTAACAAGTCATCCTGAGCTTACAAATCATCGAACCAATCAACCTTTCTATGAGAATCAATTACAATCACGTAACAAGCCATTTTGAGCTTACAAATGACTGAATCAAACAACCATTCGATGAGAATCAAATACAATCACATAACAAGACATTCTGAGCTTACAAATCACCCTATCGGTCAACTGTTTGTGAGAATCAACTACAATCACGTATCAAGCCATTCTGAGCTTACAAATCACCAAATCGGTCAACCGTTCAATGAGAATCAATTATAATTGTAACAAGCCTTTCTGAGCTTACAAATCACTAAATCGGTAACCTTTTGATTAGAATCACACGTAACAAGCCATTCTAAGCTTACAAATCACTGAATCGGTCAACCATTCGCTGAGAATCAACTACAATAACATAAAAGATCATTGTTCAATGAGAATCAACTACAATCATGTAACACGTCAGTCTGAGGTTGCAGATCACCGACTTGATCAAGTATTTGATGAGAATTAGATACAGGTGCGTAACACACCATTCTGAAGTTTTAGATCACCGCATCGGTGAATCATTCGATGAGAATCAGCTACAATCACGTAATCAGCCATTCTGAGCTTACAAATCACTGAAATGGTAAACCGTTTGATGAGAATAAGTTACAATTATGTAACAAGCCATTCTAAGCTTACAAACCAATGAATTGGTCAACCGTTTGATGAGAATATTTTACAACCATGTAACATGCCCTTCTAAGCTTACAAATCACTGAATCCATCAACTATCGATAAGAATCAGCTACAATCATCTAACCAGCCATTCTGAGCTTACAAATCATCGAATCGGTCAACCATTGAATGAGAATCAGCTACAATCATGTAACAAGCCATTCTGAGCTTACAAATCACTAAATCGATCAATTGTTCGATGAGAATCAGCTACAATCACGTAACAAGCCAGTCTAAGCTTACAAATCATGAAATAGGTCAACTGTTTGATGAGAATCAACTACAATCACGTAATAAGCCATTCTAAGCTTACAATTCACTGAATTGGTCAACTGTTCAATGGGCATAAGCTACAATCATGTACAAGCCATTCTGAGCTTACAAATGACCAAATCGGTCAACCGTTTGATGAGAATGAGCTACAATCATGTAACAAGCCATTCTGAGCTTAGAAATCACTGAATCAGTCAACAGTTTGATGAGAATTATCTATAATTACATAACAAGCCATTATGCGCTTACAAATCACCGAATCAGTCAACCATTCAATGAGAATCAATTACAATCATGTAACACTGAGCTTACAAATCACTAAATCGGTCAACAGTTCAATGAGAATCAACTACAATTATATAACAAGCTAGTTTGAGCTTACAAATCACCAAATTGGTCAATCGTTTAATGAGAATCAGTTACAATCACGTAATGAGCTATTTTGAGACTACAAATCACCATATCGATCAAACGTTCGATGAGAATCAGCTATAAGCCATGCAACAAACCATTTTGGGTTTACAAATCATTGAATCAGTTAACCGTTCGATGAGAATCAGCTACAATGACGTAACAAGCCATTTGGAGGTAACAAGCCATTCAATGAGAATCAATTACAATAATGTAATGAGCCATTTTGAGCTTACAAATGACCGAACCAGTCAACTGTTCTATGAGAATCAATTACAATCATGTAAAAAGTCATTCTGAGCTTACAAATCACCGAATCGGTTGATGAGAATCAATTACAATCAGCTACAACCATAAAACAAGCGATTATGAGTTTACAAATCATCGAATTGGTCAACCGTTCAATGAAAATCAATTACAATCACGTAACAAGCAATTCTGAGCTTACAAATCATCGAATCGGTCAACCGTTCAATGAGAATCAATTACAAACATGTAACAAGTGATTCTGAGTTTACAAATCATTGAATCGGTCAAACCATTCAATGCGAATCAATTACAATTAGGTAAAAAGCAATTTTGAGATTACAAATCACCGAATCGGTTAACCGTTTGATGAGAATCAGCTATAATTATGTAACAAGCCATTTTGAGCTTAAAAATCACTAAATCTGTCAACTGCTCAATGAGAAACAGCTACAATCACATAACAAGCAATTTTGAGCTTACAAATCACCAAATCGGTCAACCGTACGATGGAAATCAATTACAATCACGTAACAAGCCATTGAGCTTACAAATCACTGAATCAGTAGAACGTTCGAGGAGAATCAGCTACAATCATGAAAAAAGCCATTCTAAGCTTACAAATTATCAAATCGGTCAATCATTTGAAGAGACTCAATTACAATCACGTAACAAGCCATTCTAAGCTTACAAATCATCGAATCGGTCAACCATTCGATGAAAATCAATTATAATCATGTAACACTGATCTTACAAATCACTAAATCGATCAACCGTTCGATGAGAATTAACTACAATCATGTAACAACAAGCCATTATGAGCCTACAAATTACTAAATTGGTCAACCGTTTGATGAGAATCACTTAAAATCATGAAATGAGCCATTCTAATCTTACAAACTACCGAATCAGTGAACTGTTCGCTGAGAATTAGTTATAATCATGTAACAAGTCATTCTGATCTTTCAAATCACTGAATCGATCAATCGTTCAATGAGAATCAGCTACAATAACGTAACAAGCCATTCTAAACGTACAAATCACCGAATCGCTCAACTGTTCGATGAGAATCAACTACAATCATGTAACAAGCCATTCTGAGCTTACAAATCATTGAATTAGTCAACTGTTCGGTAAGAATCAGTTACAATCATGGAACAAGCCATTATGAGCTTACAAATTACCGAATTAGTCAATTGTTCGATGAGAATCAATTACAATCACATAACAAGCCATTCTGAGCTTACAAATCACCGAATCGGTCAATAGTTCGATGAAAATAAAATACAATCCTGTGACAAGCCATTCTCAGCTTATAAATCACCGAATTGGTCAACTGTTCAATGAAAATTTGCTACAATAACGTAATAGGCCATTCTGAGCTTACAAATCATCAAATTAGTTAACCGTTCGATGAGAATCAGCTATAATCATGTAAAAAGCCATTCTAGGCATACAAATCATCGAATCAATCAACCGTTCTATGAGAATTAGCTACAATCATGTAACAAGCCATTTTGAGCTTACAAATCATTGAATCAGGCAACCGTTCGATGAGAATCAGCTACAATCACGTACCAAGCTATTCTGTACTTACAAATCACTGAATTGGTCAACCATTTGATGAGAATCAGATACAATCACGTAGCAATCTATTCTAAATTTACAAATCACTGAATCAGTCAACTGTTCGATGAGACTCTGCTACAATCATGTACCAAGCCATTCTGAGCTTACAAATCAGTAAATCAATCAACCATTCTATGAGAATCAATTAAGATCACGTAACAAGCCATTCTAAGCTTGTACAAATTATCGAATTGGTCAACCATTCGATGAGAATCAGCTACAATCACGTAACAAGCCATTCTGAGCTTACAAATCACCAAATCAGTCAACCATTGCATGAGAATAATGTGACAAGCCATTCTGAGCTTCAAGTTATGAAATTGGTCAACCATTTGATGAGAATCACTTACAATCATGAAACAAGCCATTCTAAGCTTATAAATCACCGGAATGGTCAACCGTTTAAAGAGAATCAGCTACAATCATGTAACAAGCCATTATGAGCTTGGAAATCACTGAATCAGTGAATCGTTCACTGAGAATTAGTTACAATCATGTAACAAGCCATTCTGAGCTTACAAATCATCACATCGATCAACCGTTCGATGAGAATCAGCTACAATCACGTAACAAGCTATTTTGAGCTTACAAATAACTGAATTGGTCAACTATTTGATGAGAATAAGCTACAATCACGTAACAAGCCATTCTAAGATTACAAATCACTGAATCGGTCAAATGTTCGATGAGAATCAGCTACAATCACGTAACAAGCCATTCTAAGATTAAAAATCACTGAATCGGTCAATTGTTTGATGAGAATCAGCTACAATCACATAACAAGACATTTTGAGCTTACAAATCACCGAATTGGTCAATAGTTCGATGAGAATCAGTTACAATCACGTAACATGTCATTCTGAGCATACAAATCACCGAACTAGTCAACCATTGTTTGAGAGAATCAATTACAATCACGTAACAAACCATTCTGAGATTAAAAATCACCGAATTGATCAATCATCAACCATTTGATTAGAATCAACTCTAATCACGTAACAAGCCTTTATGAGCTTACAAATCACTTAATCGATCAACCATTCAATAAGAATCAGTTACAGTCACGTAACAAGCCATTCTAAGCTTACAAATCACCGAATCAGTCAATCGTTCGATGAGACTCAGCTACAATCATGTAACAAGCCATTATGATCTTTCAAATCATCCAATCGATCAACCATTTGATGAAAATCAGCTACAGTCATGTAAGAAGCTATTATGAGCTTACAAATCATCGAATCAATCAACCATTCGATGATAATCAATTACAATCACGTAACAAGTCATTCTAAGCTTACAAATCATTGAATCGGTGAATCGTTCGATGAAATTCAGCTACAATCATGTAACAAGCTATTATGAGCTAACATATCACCAAATCGGTCTACCGTTTGATGAGAATAAACTACAATCATGTTACAAGCCATTCTGAGCTTAGAGATCATTGAATCAGTCAACCATTTCATGAGAATCAAGTACAATAACATAAAAGATCATTCTAAAGTTCTAGATCACCGAATTGGTCAAATGTTCGATGAGAATCAACTACAATCATGGAACAAGTCGATTTGAGGTTGCAAATCACCAACTCATCAATTGTTTGATAAGAATCAAATACAAGCATGTGCCATTCTAAGGTTGTAGATCAATGAATCGGTGAACCGTTCGATGAGAATCAGCTACAATCACGTAATAATCCATTCTGAGCTCACAAATCACCGAATCTGTCAACCATTCCAAGAGAATCAACTAGGATCGCATAAAAGATCCTTCTAAGGTTCTAGATCACTGTATTGGTCAACCGTACGATGACAATCAACTAAAATTGGGTAACAAGTTGTTCTGAGGTTGCAGTTCACCAAATCAATCAACCGTTTGATGAGAATCAGCTACAATCACCTAACAAGCCATTCTGAGCTAACAGATCACCAAATCAGTCTATCATTTGATGAGAATCAATTACAATCATGTAACACGCCATTCTGAGGTTAGAGATCACTGAATCGGTCAACAATTCGATGAGAATCAACTACAATAATATAAAAGATCATTCTAAGGTTGTAGATCACCAAATCGGTCAAATGTTCGATGAGAATCAACTACAATCATGTAACAAGTCGATCTGAGGTTGCAAATCACCGACTCATCAACCATTAGATGAGAATCAAATACAAGCACATAACATACCATTATGAGGTTGTAGATCACTAAATCGATGAGCCATTCAATGAGAATCTGCTACAATCACCTGATAAGTCATTCTGAGATTACAAATCACCTAATCGGCCAACCATTCGACAAGAATCAGCTACAATCATGTAAAAAGCTAACAAATCATAGAATTGGTCAACTGTTCAATAAAAATCAACTAGAATCACATAACAAGTCAGCCATTCTGAGCTTACAAATCACCAAATCAGTTTACCGTTCGAAGGGAATCAGCTACAATCATGTAACAAGTCATTCTGAGCTCCCAAATTACTGAATCAGTCAGTCGTTAGATGAGAATCAGCTACAATCATGTAAAAAGCCAACAAATCACAGAATCGGTCAACTGTTAGATAAGAATCAGCTATAATCATGTAATAAGCCAGCCATTTTTAGCTTACAAATCACTAAATTGGTGAACCGTTTGATTAGAATCAGCTACATGTTGACTTGGTGGTCAGCACCTCCTTGGAGATTCGTGACATGGCTTAACCGCCTCTCGTGGATCGGGTTAAATCTGGTGTTTGTATCGGGCATTGACAGTTCGAGCTTTTGGTGCAATGGCAAATGATTCCAACAATTGGTATCAGAGCCTTGGGTCACGGGTTAGAGTCTCCCTTCAGTGGGTGTTGAAGGCTCAGTCGGTGCTGAGGGGGAGATTGTTGACTTGGTGGTCAGCACCTCCTTGGAGATTCGTGACATGGCTTAACCGCCTCCTACGGATCGGGTTAAATCTAGCATTTGTATCGGGCATTGACAGTTCAATCTTTTGGTGCAATGGCAAATGATTCCAACACTATAATCATGTAACAAGCTATTTTGAGCTTACAATTCATTGAATCGGTCAACTGTTTGATGAGAATCAACTATAATCACGTAAGAATCCATTTTGAGCTTACAAATCACTAAATCGGTCAACCGTTCGATGAGAATCAACTACAATCATGTAACAAGCCATTCTGAGCTTAGAAATCACCAAATCAGTCAACTGTTCAATGAAAATCAACTACAATCACGTAACAAGCCATTCTAAGCTGACAAATCACCAAACTGGTCATCTGTTTGATGAGAATCAGCTACAATAACGTAACAATCTATTCTGAGCTTACAAATCACTGAATCGGTCAACTGTTTGATGATAATCAACTATAATCACGTAACAAGCCATTCTGAGCTTACAAATCACTGAATCAGTGAATTGTTCGATGAAAATCAACTATAATAACATAACAAAGCTTTCTGAGCTGACAAATCACCGAACCGGTCATCTGTTTGATGAGAATCAGCTACAATCACGTAACAATCCATTCTGAGCTTACAAATCACTGAATCAGTCAACTGTTCAATGATAATCAACCACAATCACGTAACAAGTCATTCTGAGCTTACAAATCATTGAATCGGTCAATTGTTTGATGAAAATCAACTATAATCACATAACAAGCCTTTTTGAGCTTACAAATCACCGAATTAGTCAACCGTTCGATGAGAATCAGCTACAATCATGTAACAAGCCATTTTGAGCCTTTAAATCATCGAATCGGTCAACCGTTCGATGAGAATCAGCTATAATCATGTAAGAATCGGTCAATTGTTTGATGAAAATCAACTATAATCACATAACAAGCCTTTTTGAGCTTACAAATCATCGAATTAGTCAACCGTTTGATGAGAATCAGCTACAATCATGTAACAAGCCATTTTGAGCCTTTAAATCATCGAATCGGTCAACCGTTCGATGAGAATCAGCTATAATCATGTAACCTACCATTCTGAGCTTACAAATAATTGAATCAGTCAACCATTCGATGAGAATCAATTACAATCACGTAACAAGCCATTCTAAGCTTACAAGTCACCAAATCGGTCAACAGGTAGCAAGCCATTCTGAGCATACAAATCACCAAATTAGTCAACCTTTCGATGAGAATCAGTAAGAATCACGTAACAAGATATTTTAAGTTACAAATCATCGAATCGGTCAACCGTTTGATGAGAATTAATTAGCTACAATCATGTAACAAGCCATTCTAAACTTATAAATAATCGAATCGGTCAACTATTTAATGAGAATCAATTACAATCACCTAACAAGCCATTCTAAGCTTATATAAATCACCAAATCATTCAACAGTTTGATGAGAAACAACTAAAATCACATAACAAGCCATTCTAAGCTTACAAATCATTGAAACGGTCGACCGTTCGATGACAATAGGTTACAATAACATAACAAGTCATTCTGAGCTTACGAATCACCGAATCAGTTAACTGTTCGATGAGAATCAGCTTCAATCACGTAACAAGCCATTTTGAGCTTAGAAATCATCGAGCCGGTCAACCGTTCGATGAGAATCAACTATAATAACGTAGAAAGATATTCTGAGCTTACAAATCACTGAATCAGTCAACCGGTCGATGAGAATAAATTAAAATCACATAACAAGCCATTCTGAGCTTATAAATCATTGAATCAGTAACCGTTCAATGAGACTCAACTACAATCATGTAACAAGCTATTCTGAGCTTACAAATCACCGAATCGGTCAACCGTTCAATGAAAATCAATTACTATCACGTAACAAGCCATTCTAAGCTTACAAATCACCGAATCGGTGAATCATTTGATGAGAATCAGCTACAATCACGTAATAAGCCATTCTGAGCTTACAAATAAATTAATCGATCAAGCGTTCAATGAGAATCAACTATAATCACGTAACAAGCCATTTTGAGCTTACAAATCACCAAAACAGTCAACCATTCAATAAGAATCAATTACAATCATGTGACAAGCCATCTAAGCTTACAAATCACTGAATCGGTCAACCATTTAAAGAGAATTAGCTACAATCATGGAACAAGCCATTCTGAGCTTACAAACCAATGAATCAGTCAACCGTTAGATGAAAATCAATTACAATAATGTAACAAGCCATTCTCAGTTTACAAATCATCGAATCGGTCAATCGTTTGATGAGAATCAGCTACTATCATGTATAACAAGCCATTCTCAACTTACACCTCATCGAATCATTCAACCGTTTGATGAGAATTAGCTATAATCACGTAACAAGTTATTCTGAGCTTACAAGTTACTGAATATGTTAACTATTTGATGAGAATCAGCTACAATCACGTTACAAGACATTCTAACCTTACATATCACTGAATCGGTCAACCATTCGATGAGAGTGACGCTACAATCACATAAAAAGCCATTTTGAGATTACAAATCACTAAATCGATCATCAGTTTGATAAGAATTAGCTACAATCACGTAAAAAGCCATTATGAGCTTACAAATCACTGAATCGGTCAACTATTCGATTAGAATCAGCTACAATCATGTAACAAGCCATTTTGAGCTTATAAATCATAGAATCAATAAACCGTTTGAAGAGAATTAGCTACAATCATGTAACAAGTCATTTTGAGCTTACAAATCACAAAATTGGTCAACCGTTCGACGAGACTCAGCTACAATCACATAAGAGGCCATTCTCAGCTTACAAATCACTGAATCAGTCAACCGTTCGATGAGAATCAACTACAATCACATAACAAGCCATTCTGAGCTTACAAATCAATGAATCGGTCAATCGTTCGATGACAATTAGGTACAATCACATAACAAGCCATTCTGAGCTTACAAATCACCAAATTGGTCAACTATTTGATGAGTATCAATTACAATAAGGTAACAAGCCATTCTTAACTTACAAATCACTGAATCGGTCAATTGTTCGGTGAGAATTAGCTACAATCATGTAACAAGACATTTTGAGCTTACAAATCACCGAATTGGTCAACCGTTCGATGAGAATCAACTACAATCATGTAACAAGCTATTCTGAGCTTACAAATCATTGAATCGATCAACCGTTCAATGAGTCTTAGTTACAATCACGTAACAAGCCATTCAGAGCTTATAAATCACTAAATTGGTCAATTGTTTGATAAGAATCAACTACAATCACGTAACAAGCCATTTTGAGCTTACATATCACCAAATCAGTCAACCGTTTGATGAGAATCAACTACAATCACATTAAAAGCCATTCTAAGCTTACAAATCACCGAATCGGTCAACTGTTTGATGAGAATCATTTATAATCATGTAACAAGCCATTCTGAGCTTAAAAATCACTAAATTGGTCGACCATTTGATGAGAATCAGCTACAATAATGTGACAAGCCATTCTCAGGTTACAAATCATCGAATCGGTCAATCGTTCGATGAAAATCAACTACAATCATCTCACAACCATTTTGAGCTTACAAATCACTGAATAGGTCAACTGTTTGATGAAAATCAACTGCAATCACATAACAACCCATTCTGACCTTACAAATCACCGAATGGATCAACCGTTCGATGAGAATCAGCTACAATCATGTAACAAGCCATTCTGAGCTTACAAATTACTGAATCAGTCAACCGTTTGAGGAGAATCAATTACAATCATGTAACAAGCCATTATGAGCTTACAAATCACCAAGTCAGTCAACAATTCGATGAGAATTAACTACAATCTCATAACAAGCCATTATGAACTTATAAATTATCGAATTGGTCAATCGTTCGATGAGAATTAGCTATAATCATGTAAGAAGCCATTCTGAGCTTTCAATGCTGCTCTGGATTCATAAGGGCTACTATTCCATGGGGCATTGGGGAAGAATGCAAGGGTGGGTGGAAGAGTTGGGTGGTAAGATACCATATTCTCCTTCTCAACCCGATCGATCCAATCGATGAGAATCAATTATAATCACGTAACAAGCCATTCTGAACTTACAAATCACCAAATCGGTCAAGCATTCGATGAGAATCAACTACAATAATGTGACAAATCATTCTGAGGTTACAAATCACCGAATCCATCAACCGTTTGATGAGAATCAACAACAATCACGTAACAAGTCATTCTGAGCTTACAAATCACCAAATAGGTCAACTGTTTGATGAGAATCAACTACAATCACATCACAAGCCATTTTATTCTTACAAATCACCGAATCAGTCAACCGTTCCATCAAAATCAGCTACAATCATGTAACAAGCCATTCTGAGCTTACAAATCACCGAATTGATCAACCCTTCACTGAGAATCAATAGCAATCACGTAACAAGCTATTGTGAGCTTACAAATCACTGAATCTTTCAACCATTCGATGAGAATCAATTACAATCATGTAACAAGTCATTCTGAGCTTACAAATCCTTGAATCGGTCAACTGTTCGATGAGAATCAGCTACAATCATGTAACAAGCCATTCTGAACTTATAAATCACTGAATCGGTCAACCGTTCGATTAAAATCAACTACAACCACGTAACAAGCCATTCTGAGCTTACAAATCACTGAATCGGTCAAGAGTTTGATGAAAATCAGCTACAATCACGTAACAATCCATTCTAACCTTACAAATCATCAAATTTATCAACCGTTGGATGAGAACCAATTATAATCAGGTAACAAGTCATTCTCAGCTTACAAATCACCGAATCAGTCAACCGTTTGATGAGAATTAGCTACAATCACGTAACAAGCTATTCTGAGCTTACAAATCACCAAATCAGTCAACAGTTTGATGAGAATCAGCTACAATCTTGTAACAAGCTAGTCTGAGCTTAAAAATCTCTGAATCAGTCAACCATTCGATGAGAATCAATTACACTCACGTAACAATCCATTATGAGCTAACAAATCACTGAATCGGTCAACCTTTACATGAGAATAAATTACAATCATGTGACAAATGATTCTGATCTTAAAAATGATCGAAACGATCAACCGTTCGATGAGAATCAGCTATAATAATGTAACAAGCCATTATGAGCTTACACATCACCGAATCAGTCAACTGTTTGATGAGAATCAGCTACAATCACGTAACAAGCCATTCTAAGCTTACGAATCACCGAATCGGTCAAGCATTTGATGAGAATTAGCTACAATCATGTAACAAGCCATTTTGACCTTACAAATCACTGAATCTATTAACCGTTCGATGAGAATCAACTACAATCACGTAACATGACATTCAGAGATTACAAATCACCGAATCAGTCAATTGTTTGATGAGAATCGGCTACAACAATGTAACAAGCCATTCTGAGTTGACGAATCTTTGAATCGGTCAACCATTCGGTGAGAATCAATTACAATCACGTAACATGTCATTCTGAGCTTACAAAACTGAATTGGTCAACCATTCGATTAGAATCAATTACAATCATGTAACAATCCATTTTGAGGTTAAAAATCACTGAATCGGTCAATCGTTTGATGAGAATCAATTAAATAACATAACAAGCCATTCTGAGCTTAAAAATAATTGAATTTGTCAACAGTTTGATGAGAATCAGCTACAATCTCGTAACAAGCGATTCTAAGCTAACAAATCACCTAATTGGTCAACCGTTCTGTGAGAATCAACTACACTCACGTAACAAGCCATTTGAGCTTACAAATCATCGAATCGGTTAATTGTTCGATGAGAATCAGTTACAATCATGTAAAAAGCCATTCTGGGATTATAAATCAATGAATCGGTCAACCGTTCGATGAGAATTAGTTACAATCATGTAACAAGCCATTCTAAGCTTACAAATCACTGAATTGATCGACCATTCAATGAGAATCTATTACAATCAAGTAACAACCCATTCCGAGCTTACAAATCACCGAATCGGTCAACCGTTCAATGATAATCACCTACAATAGAATAACAAGCCATTCCAGAGCTTATAAATCACCAAATCAGTCAACTGTTCGATGAGAATCAGCTAGAATCACATAAAAAACCATTCTGAGCTTCAAAATCACCGAATCGGACAACCGTTCGATGAGAATCAACTACAATCATGTAACAAGCCATTTTGAGTTTAGAAATCACCGAATCGATCAATTGTTCGATGAGAATGAGGTAGAATCTTGTAACAAGCCATTTCAAGCTTACAAATCATCGAATTAGACAATTGTTCTATCAGAATTAGGTACAATCATGTAACAAGCCATTCTGAGCTTAGGAATCATAGAATCGATCAACCGTTCGATGAGAATCAGCTACAATCATGTAGCAAGCCATCTGAGCTTACAAATCACCGAATCGGTCAACCATTCAATTAGAATCAAATATAATTTTATAACAAGCCATTTTGAGCTTGCAAATCACCTACAATCATGTAACAAGTTATTCTGAGATTACAAATGACCGAATCAGTCAACCATTCGATGAGAATCACCTACAATCATGTAACAAACCATTCTAAGTTTACAAATCACCGAATCGGTCAATCGTTAGATGAAAATTAGCTACTATCACGTAACAAGTCATTCTGAGCATACAAATCATCGAAATAGTCAACTTTTCAATCAGAATCAGCTAGAATCATGTAACAAGTCATTCTGAACTTTCAAATCACTGAATCGGTCAACTGTTCGATGAGAACCAATTACAATCACGTAACAAGCCATTCTGAGCTTACAAATCACCAAATGAGTCAAACATTCGATGATAAACAATTACAATCACGTAACAAGACATTCTGAGCTTACAAATCACCGAATCGATCTATCATTTAATGAGAATCAATTTCAATTATGTAACAAGCCATTCTGAGCTGACAAATCACCAAACCACTCAACTGTTCTCTCAAAATCAATTACAATCTCGTAACAAACCATTATGCACTTACGAATCAATGAATCTGTCAACTGTACGATGAGAATTAATTATAATCATGTAACAACTCATTTTGAGATTACAAATCACCGAACCAATCAAGCGTTCTATGAGAATCAATTACAATCACGTGACAAGCCATTCTGAGCTTACAATTCACCGAATTGATCAACCGTCCGATGAGAATCAAATACAATCATGTAACAAGCCATTCTCAGCTTACAAATCAACGTATCGGTCAATCATTTGGTCATAATGAGCTACAATCATGTAAAAGCCATTCTGAGCTTACAAATCACCAAATCGGTCAACCGTTCGATGAGAATGAATTACAATTACGTAAAAAGCCATTCTAAGCTTACAAATCACTGAATCAGCCAACCGTTTGATTAAAATCAATTACAATTTCATAACAAGCCATTCTGAGCTTGCAAATCAATGAATCGGTCAGCCGTTCGATGAGAATCAGTAAAAATCACTTAACATGCCAATTTGAGCTTACAAATTACTGAATCAGTCAACCATTTGATGAGAATAAATTACAATCATGTAACAAGCCATTTTGAGCTTATCAATCACCGAATCGGTCAACCATTTGATGAGAATCAACTACAATCATATAACTAGTCATTTTGAGCTTACAAATCACTAAATCAGTGTACCATTTGATGAGAATCAACTACAATAATAAAACAAGCCATTCTGAGCTTACAAATCACCGAATCTGTCAACCATTCAATGAGAATCAGCTACAATCATGTAACAAGCTATTTTGAGCTTACAAATCACAAAGTCGGTCAACCGTTCGATGAGAATCAATTACAATCCCATAACAAGCCATTCTGAGCTTACAAATCATCGAATAGGTTATCCATTCGATGAAAATCAAATAGAATCACGTAACAATTCTAAGCTTACATATCACTGAATCGGTCACCATTCGATGAGAGTTAGCTCCAATCATGTAACAAGCCATTTTGAGCTTATAAATCACCGAATCGATGAACCGTTCGATGAGAATGAGCTACAATGATGTAATAATCTATTCTGAGCTTACAAACTATCGAGTCGGTCAACCGTTCGATGAAAATCAGCTACAATCACATAACAAGCCATTCTGAGCTTACAAATCAATGAATTGATCAACCGTTCGATGAGAATCAACTACAATCACATAACAAGCCATTCTTAGCTTTCAAATCACTGAATTGGTCAACTGTTCAATGAGAATAAGGTACAATCATGTAACAAGTTATTCTGAGCTTACGAATCATCGAATCTGTCAACTGTTTGATGAGAATCAATTACAATCATGTAACAAGCTATTCTTAACTTACAAATCATCGAATTGGTCAACCGTTCGATGAGAATCAGCTACAATCATGTAACAAGTCATTCTGAGCTTACAAATCACCGAATTGGTCAACTGTTTGATGAAAATCAGCAACAATCACGTAACAAGCCATTCTGAGCTTACAAATCACCAAATCGGTCAATAGTTTGATGAGTTCAGTTACAATCACGTAACAAGCCATTCTGAGCTAAGAAATCACCGAATCGGTCAACTGTTCAATGAGAATCTATTACAATCACGTAACAAGCCATTATGATCTTACAAATTACTAAATCAGTCAACCGTTCGAGGAGAATCAATTACAATCATGTAACAAACCATTCTAAGCTTACAAATAATCGAATCAGTCAACATTTTGATGAGAATGAGCTACAATCCCGTAACAAGTCATTATGAGCTTATAAATTATTGAATCAATCAATTGTTTGATGAGAATTAGCTAGAATCATGTAGAAAGCCATTATGAGCTTTTAATGCCTACATTCAGGTAGGCCCTACTATTAGCTTACGAATAACGTAACGAGCCATTCTAAGCTTACAATCACATAACAAGCCATTTTGAGCTTACAAATCACCGAATCAGTCAACCGTTCGATGAGAATAGACTACAATAACTTGACAAGACATTCTGAGCTTACAAATCACCGAATCGATGAATCGTTCGTTGAGTCTCAGCTACAATAATGTAAAAAGCAATTTTGAGCTTACAAATCATGGAATCGGTCAACCGTTCTTTGAGAATCACCTATAATGACGTAACAAGCCATTCTAAGCATACAAATCATTGAATCGGTCAATCGCTCAATGAGAATATGCTACAATCACACAGCAAGCCATTCTGAGCTTACAAATAACCAAATCGATCAACTGTTCGATGAGAATCAACTACAATCATGTAACAAGCCATTCTGAGCTTACAAATCACTGAATAGGTCAACCATTCGATGAGAATCAGCTACAATAATGTAACAAGCCATTCATTCTAAGATTACAAATCACCGAATCGGTCAACCGTTCGATCAAAATCAACTACAATCATGTAACAAGCTATTACGATCTTACCAATCACCGAATCGGTCAACCGTTCGATGAGAATCAGCTACAATAATGTAACAAGGCATTCTGGGCTTACGAATTATTAAATCGGTCAACTGTTCGATGAGAATCAGCTACAATAATGTAACAAGGCATTCTGAGCTTACGAATCACTAAATCGGTCAACTGTTCGATGAGAATGAATTACAATCATGTAACAAGCCATTTTGAGCTTACAACATCGAATCGGTCAACCATTCGATGAGAATCAATTACAATCACTTAACAATCCATTTTGAGTTTACAAATCACCGAATCGGTCAACCGTTCGGTGAGAATCAACTACACTCATGTAACAAGTCATTCTGAGTTTATAAATCACTGAATCGATCAACTGTTTGATGAGAATCAGTTACAATCACATAACAATCTATTTTGAGCTTACAAATGACCGAATTGATCAACCGTTCAATAAGAATCAATTACAATCCCGTAACAAGCCATTTTGAGCTTACAAATCACCGAATCAATGAACCGTTCAATGAGAATCAGCTACAATAATCTAAGAAGCCATTATGAACTTACAAAATACTGAATCAGTCAATCGTTCGATGAGAATCAGCTACAATCACGTAACAAGCTATTCTAAGTTTACAAATCACCGAATTGGTCAATCGTTAGATGAAAATAAGCTACTATCATGTAACAAGCTATTTTGAGCATACAAATTATCGAATCGGTCAACCATTCGATGAGAATTAGCTACAATCATGTAACAAGCCATTTTGAACTTTTAAATCACCGAATCGGTCAACCGTTCATTAAGAATCAATTACAATCACGTAACAAGCCATTCTGAGCTTAAAACTCATCAAATGAGTCAAACATTTGATGAGAATCAATTACAATCACGTAACAAGCCATTATGAGCTTACAAATCACCGAATCAGTTAACCATATGATGAGAATCAGCTACAATAATGTAACAAGCCATTTTGAGCTTAGAAATCACTGAATCGGTCAACTTTTTGATGAGAATCATCTACAATCACGTAACAAGCCATTCTAACCTTACAAATCCCTGAATTGGTCAACTGTTTGATTAGAATCATGTACAATCACATAGCAAGCCATTCTGAGCTTACAAATCATCGAGTCGACACCTTTTGGTGAGAATCAGCTACAATCACATAAGAATCCATTCTGAGCTTACAAATCATCTAATTGGTAAACCATTCGATGATAATTAGCTACAATCATGTAACAAGCCATTCTGAGCTTACAAATCACCTTATCGGTCAACCTTTTCCATGAGAATTGATTAGAATCATGTAAAAAGCCATTCTGAGCTTACAAATCACCAAATCGTTCAACGGTTCGATGAGCATCAGCTACAATGATGTAGCAATCCATTATGAGCTTACAAATCACCACATCGGTCGATGAGAATCAGGTTCAATCACGTAACAAGCCATTTTGAGCATACAAATCACCGAATTGATCAACTGTTCGATAAGAATCAATTACAATTACGTAACAAGCCATTGTGAGCTTACAAAGAACCAAATTGGTCAACCATTCGATGAGAAGCTACAATCACGTACCAAGTCATTTTGAGCTTATAAATCACCGAATCGATCGACCATTTGATGAGAATCAACTACAATAACGGAACAAGCCATTTTGAGCTTACAAATCACCAAATCGGTCAACCATTCGATGAGAATCAGCTACAATCACGTAACAAGCCATTCTAAGCTTGCAAATCACCGAATCGCTCAATCAATCGATGAGAATCAATTACAATTATTTAAAAAGCTATTTTGAGCTTACAAATCATGGAATCAGTCAACCTGTTAGTGAGAATCAACTACATCATGTAAAATTTCATTTTGAGCTTACAAATGATCAAATTAGTCAACCGTTTGATGAGAATCAACTACAATCACATAACAAGGCATTCTGAGCTTACAAATCACCGAATCGGTCAACTGTTCGATGAGAATCATTACAATCAGGTAACAAGCCATTATGAGCTAACAAATCACCGAATCGATCAACCGTTTGATGAGAATCAACTACAATCACTTAACAAGCCATTCTAAGTAAACAAATCATGAAATTAGTCAACCGTTTGATGAGAATCAGCTACAATTACGTAATAAATGATTCTGAGCTCACAAATCACTAAATCGATCAACCGTTCGATGAGAATCAATTACAATCATGTAACAAGCTATTCTGAGATTAGAGATTAGTGAATTAGTCAACAGTTCGGTGAGAATGAGCTGCAATTATATAACAAGCCATCGAATCGATCAATCGTTCGATGAGAATCAGCTACAATCATGTAACAAGTCATTCTGAGCTTACAAATCACCAAATCGGTTAACCATTCGATGAGAATCAGCTACAATCACATAACAAGCCATTCTGAGCTTACAAATCACCGAATCGGTCAACTGTATGAGAATCAATAACGATCACGTAAAAATCCATTCTAAGCTTACAAATCAGATAACAAGCCATTCCGAGCTTACAAATCACTGAATCGGCCAATCATTCTATGAGAATCAATTAAGATCACGTAACAAGCCATTCTGAGCTTACAAATCATTGAATCGGTCGTTCAATGAGAATCAACTACAATCAGGCAACAAGCCATTCTAAGCTTACAAATCATTGAATCGCTCAACCATTCGATGAGAATCAATTATAATTACATAAAAAGCTATTCTAAATTTACAAATCATTGAATCGGTCAACTGTTCGATGAGAATCACCTACAATCACATAACAAGCCATTCTGAGCTTACAAATCATTGAATCGGTCAACCAAATGATGAGAATCAACTATAATCACATAACAAGCAATTTCAAGCTTATATGTCCCTGAATCGGTCAACCGTTTGATGAGAATTAGTTACAATCATGAAACAAGCTATTCTACGCTTACAAATCACCAAATCCGTCAACCGGTCGATGAGAATCAACTACAATCATGTAACAAGCCATGTTGAGCTTATAAATCATCAAATTGGTCAACTGTTTGATGACAATCAGCTACAATCATGTAAGAAGCCATTTTGAGCTTACTGTTGTCATATTTTTACTCATCTTTAGATTGGAGGCCTAATTACTAAATGATGCTATAGTACCCTAGTTTGTGTTATTGGTCTTGGTTAATATTTGTGTTCATTTCATTGCAAAGTACATGAAAATAAAAGGAAATGAATTGCATCTACATCTACACATGCATGTATCAGTGGCATATATACTATTCAGAAAAGCAAAGAACTAAAAGGAAAGCATTTATTTGAGTCACACAGGCCGTGAGCATAGCCATTATCAGAATTGAATGGATGAGTGCAGATATACATAAAAAAATAGTTAAAATACTGGGGTACCAGACATTGCCTGGTATTGATGTCCGAAGTCCAGTCCTGTCCAGAAGCTCCTAAAATCCAAAACTTGCAAGAAGAGAAGAGGGAACATGGGTTAGATCCATTGGATCTAAGCAATGACTAGTATCACAATATTCATAGAATGCACCTCAACCATGCACCTCTAATAGGGCTGTGCTCAGGGCATGTGTATCAAGGCTCCAAAACAATAAGGCACCATGTTTTCATTGATGTGTTTGTTTCATGTGCAAATACAGGGGAACCTGATCCAACAGTGATTTCAATGAATGACCTGGGCCCTTGATGTAGATCATGACAGGAAAAATCTAAGTTTCCTATCAAATGATCGCATCAAGGGCCAAGAGCACACACAGTATTTATAGATGAGGAGCATCCAGATGATTCAACATCAATGAAGATCAATCAAGCAGCATGGCATGATAAAACAAATACTGGTATCAAGGTACAAACATAGATGTATGTGTTGTAACATGGGCATGATATTATGATAAGCCAACAGGGGCACCATGGCATCAAAGGAGAATGAAACTAGGATCAGGGCACACAAATCTATGTACTAGATAAGGCACACTGAAACATGAATGTATTTCTGATCTACATTAATATTCCAACAGGGCATATCATATATGTGATGGGCATGAAGCAAATGTCAACTCAATGATAACATTATTGATACATATACTATAAAGATCAAGGAGACATCAATTCAAACAAAGCATGGGAATGAATCATTGCGACTGAGCATAGTAGCACAATGCCATATGTAGAAACAGTGAACAAAAGAGATACAATGAAGCTCAAGCATGGTTTAAATCTGACTTTTATGTATCAACAACCAGTATCGAAATGACCCCTCTGATAACAATAAGAGTAATACCATGGAACAATCAACATATGGTGTTCATGTCCTCGGGCCTCTCAAGTGCAATATCAGGGCATGATATAAAAGAACAATACAAATCATAACAAGCCTTGGATCCACTCACAATACTTCAATAATACAAGTGAGCTCAAAGTATCAATGAGGCCATCAATTTATAATGGAAATATAGTATACAGTCGAGCCCAACCATCAACAGCGTAGCAATACACTAATAACAAGCTCGGGCCTATGCATCAGTAGTACAATGCCTTCATGGTGTAACCAGGCAAAGCATCGACAATGACAAAGAGCAAGGCAATAAATAGTAAATGCTAAATTTTCAGGCCAGCATTGTGCATGTAAGTAACAGTACCATGAACTATACAATGAACACGAGCCTCGACCAATTCAATACACTAACAGTATGCTCTTAGGCCATATATAGAAAGGGGTAGCATAAAACCAAATGCGGTAACATGATGTCATAGCTCTCAAGCATCAAGCAATAAGCATGCCTCAATCCAATCTAGTTCCATGAACACTGTTAAAATTGATAGGATATGACATTCACGGGTCAGCATGAATATCAAACAGAATAATGCCCTGTTGAGTGCTCAAAGCTGTGCATGAAGAGGTGACAGTAACAAATGAAAACAATGAAACAATGATGCCATGCATGTGTCGTGCCCTGGCTTTCCTCTCGGGTCATCGAGGATGGTATGTAACAGAAAATGATGCTCTCGGGCCATACTCAAATGCAGTAACAATGATCAATACATCGAGCTTTATGTTAAGAAACACCAATAGCAACACTAGTGACAATACTATGCCATTACAATCATTACAAATAAAAGAGTGCCCTAGTTCATAAGCTAATTCATGGGCTATTCAGATCAAATACAGAGGCAAACACTTCACATTGTTCACAAAACCCTTGAACAAGCTGAGCATAATGATCATAACAGTATACGGGTTAGGTAAACCTGAGCACTCATAGCAACAGTTTTGAGCCATCACAAATGTGTGGAGTGCCAATGTCATGCCCTGACCTAGCTCACGGGTCAATAAGGATATTTGAAATATGTATGTAACCTATAGTTGTTTCTAGGGCTTGGGGGATTTTTTTAATTTTCAATATTATTATTTTTAAGAATGTGTCTCCCTTTTGGTTGAGGCCTTTTTTAAAAATATAATTATATCTATTTGATGCCATAGTGGGACACATTTTTTAATGTTAAGTGGCCCATTCCTTATTGTAAGATATTGACAAGTGGTATTTTCTATAAACCATTGTCAAATTATCAGTTAGAGGCATGACTTAGTGGATGTAATGGTCACCTTGGACTGTTTATTTTTAGGGTCCCACTTTTCTCACCCCTAAGAATCTGGGAATCTAGCATTCAAACCATGATGCTGCCTCATGGGTCCATATTTGACTTTTCTATTCTTAGGAGGTAGTGGAGTTTGAATGCAGATTCTTAGTTTTTTGCTTTTATACCTCTCACTTTTTGGTGATTGAGGTTAGCTCTTCATTTCTTTCTCTCTGATAGGAGTGTTGTAGCTCTGAGAGAGACATCTTGCACTTGTTTCTTTTCAGCAATAAAATTGATCCTTCTTGTTTCCCTACAATTTCGGGTTTGTTTTTGAATTCATTTGCAGGATTATTGTGATGTTCTTGTACCTTAATCCGCATATTGGATCCAAGAATCTGTCCTAATTCAGTAGTGTGGTTTATGTGCAATCAAGAATATCAGATTTGTGAACTATTCTTCCTTTTCTGAATTCTAAGTGCCTTGTTTCACTAAGAGTTAAGAAAGTGGGATTGAGTTGTGAGTTAGTTCGTCTTGCTGTTGAAGTAAACATATGTTCAGTTGTGATTACTCTTCAAAATTGGTGGATCACCTTTGTTAGATTTTAGTTGTAGTTGTTCATTTTCATGCATTTTCTCTCCCTTTTCCTCCCAAGTTTAGATAAGTTTCAAGTCATCCAAAGGGAAGTCGGCCCATAATCTGGAGGTATATTATCAGATAGGTTACCCACAGCCTGAGAATAGTCCCATGTTTCACAGGATTGCTGGGTTCAATACTTAGCAAAATAAGGTGCAATCCTTAGTGACAACACTTACAAATCACCGAATCAGTCAATCGTTCGATGAGAATCCACTACAATCACATAACAGGCAATTCTAAGCTTACATATCACCAAATTGGTCAACCATTCAATGAGAATCAACTACAATCACGTAACAATCCATTTTTCAATTACAAATCACCAAATCGGTCAACCGTTCGATGACAATTACTACAATCACGTAACAAACTATTCTGAGATTACAAATCATCGTATCGGTCAACTATTCGATGAGAATTAGCTACAATCACGTAACAAGCCATTCTGAACTCACAAATCACCGAATCATTCAACCATTTGATGAGAATCAGCTATAATCACATAAGAAGCTATTATGACCTTACAAATCACCAAATTAGTCAATCATTTGATGAGTACTAGCTACAATCACGTAAAAAACCATTCTGAACTTACAAATCACTGAATTGGATAACCATTCAATGAGAATCAACTACAATCACGTAACAAGCCCTTCTAAGCTGAGGAATCACCAAATTGGTCAACTATTCGATGAGAATCAATTACAATCACGTAGCAAGCCATTTTGAGCTTAGAAATCACCAAATCGGTCAATCATTCGATGAGTATCAGCTACAATCATGTAAAAAGCCATTCTGAGATTACAAATCACCAAATCTGTCAATCGTTCGATAAGAATAAGCTACAATAATGTAAGAAGCCATTTTGAGCTTACTAATCACTAAATCGGTCAACCGTTCGATGAGAATCAATTACAATCACGTAACAATCCATTCTGAGCTAACAAACCACTGAATCAATCAACCTTTCAATGAGAATCAATTACAATCATGTGACAAACCATTCTGATCTTACAAATCACTGAAACGGTCAACCGTTCGATGAGAATAGGCTACAATCACGTAACAAGCCATTCTGAGCTTACAAATCCTTGAATCAGTCAACTGTTCGATGAGAATCAGCTACAATCATGTAACAAGCCATTCTAAGCTTATAAATAACCGAATCGGTCAAGCGTTCGATCAAAATCAACTACAACCACGTAACAAGCCATTATGAACTTACAAATCACCGCATCGATAAACCGTTTGATGAAAATCAGCTACAATCACGTAACAATTGATTTTGACCTTAAAAATCATTGAATTTGTCAACCATTTGATGAGAATCAATTACAATCATGTAAGAAGTCATTCTCAACTTATAAATCACTGAATCGGTCAACTGTTCGATGAGAATTAGCTACAATAATGTAACAAGCCATTCTGAGCTTACAAATTACTGAATCAGTCAACCGATTGATGAGAATCCATTACAATAATGTAACAAGTCATTCTTAATTTAAAAATCACCGAATTAGTCAATAGTTCGATGAGAATCAGCTACAATCTCATAACAAGTCATTTAGAGCTTAAAAATCACCGAATCAGTCAACTGTTTGATGAGAATCAATTACAATCATCGAATGAGTCAAATGTTTGATGAGAATCAATTACAATCACGTAACAAGCCATTCGCAGCTTACAAATCATCGAATCGGTCAACCATTTGATGAGAATTAGCTACAATCACGTAACATGATATTCTAAAATTACAAATCACCGAATCGGTCAATTGGTCGATGAGAATCAGCTACAATAAATGTAACAACCCATTCTGAGCTTACAAATCTTTGAATCGATCAATCGTTTGATGAGAATCAATTACAATCACGTAACAAGCCATTATGAGCTTACAACACCGAATCGGTCAACCATTCGATTAGAATCAATTACAATCATGTAACAATCCATTCTAAGCTTACAAATCACCAAAACGGTCAATCATTTAATGAGAATCAATTAAATAACGTAACAAGCCATTCTGAGCTTAGAAATAATCAAATTTGTCAACCGATTGATGAGATTCAACTACAATCTCGTTAGAAGCCATTATGAGCTTGCGAATCATCGAATCGGTCAACCGTTCAGTGAGAATCAACTACACTTTATCTAACAAGCCATTCTCAGCGTACAAATCACTAAATTGGTCAACCGTTTGATGAGAATCAGATACAATCACGTAAAAAGCCATTTTGAGATTATAAATCAGAGAATCGGTCAACCGATCGATGAGAATTAGTTATAATCATGTAAGAAGCCATTTTGAGCTTAAAAATCACCGAATCGATCAACTCTTCAATGAGACTCAATTACAATCAAGTAACAAGCCATTCTGAGCTTACAAACAATGAATCAGTCAATTGTTCGATCAGAATCAGGTACAATCATGTAACAAGCCATTCCGAGCTTACAAATCATAGAATGGATCAACCGTTTGATGAGAATCAGCTACAATCATGGAGCAAGCCATTCTGAGCTTACAAATCACCGAATCAGTCAACCGTTCGATTAGAATCAATTACAATTTCATAACAAGCCATTTTGAGCTTGCAAATCACCTACAATCATGTAACAAGTCATTTTGAGCTTACAAATCATCATATCAATCAACCATTCGATGAGAATTACCTACAATCATGTAACAAGTCATTCTGAGTTTACAAATAACCAAATCGGTCAACCGTTAGATGAAAATCAGCTACTATCACATAACAAGCCATTTTGAGCATACAAATCACCAAATTGGTCAATCGTTCAATGAGAATCAGCTATAATCATGTAATAAGCTATTCTGAACTTTCAAATCACCAAATGGGTCAACCGTTCGATGAGAATCAATTACAATCACATAACAAGCCATTCTGAGCTTATAAATCACTAAATGAGTCAAACATTCAATGATAATCAATTACAAGCATGTAACAAGCCATTCTAACATTACAAATCACCGAACCTATTGACTGTTCTCTAAGAATCAATTACAATCTCGTAACAAATCATTATGAGCTTACAAATTACTGAATCTATCAACTGTTTGATCAGAATTAATTACAATCATATAACAAGTCATTTTGAGCTTATGAATCACTGAACCAATCAACTGCTCTATGAGAATCAATTACAATCAAGTAACAAGCCATTCTAAGCTTACAATTTACCAAATCGATCAACCGTCTGATGAGAATCAAATAAATTCACGTAACAAGACATTATGACCTTACAAATCACTGTATCGGTCAACCATTTGGTGTGAATGAGCTCCTATCATGTAACAAGCCATTCTAAGCTAACAAATCACCAAATCGATCAACTGTTCAATGAGAATCAGCTACATTCACATAACAAGTCATTTTGAGCTTACAAATCACCTAATCGATCAACCGTTCGATGAGAATCTACTACAATAATGTAACAAACCATTCTGAGCTTACAAATCACCCAATCGGTCAACTGTTTGATGAGAATCAATTACAATCATGTAAAAAGCCATTTTGAGCTTACAAATCACCAAATCAGTCAACCGTTGAACTAGAATCAATTACAATTTCATAACAACCCATTCTGAGTTTGCAAATCACTAAATTGGTTAGTCATTCGATGAGAATCAGCTACAATAATGTAACAAGTCAACCTGAGCTTATAAATGAGCAAATCGGTCAACTGTTCGATGAGAATCAGCCACAATCATCTAACAAGTCATTCTGAGCTTACAAATCATCGAATCGGTCAACCCTTCAACGAGAATCAGCAAAAATCACTTAACAAGTCATTCTAAACTTACAAATCACCGAATCAGTCAACTGTTTGATGAGAATCGGCTACAATCATGTAACAAGCCATTCTGAGCTTACAAATTGCTGAATCAGTGCACTGTTTGATGAGAATTAGCTACAATAACAATCACGTAACAAGCCATTTTGAGCTGATAAATCACTAAATCGGTGAACCGTTTGATGAGAATCAATTACAATCATGTAACAAGCTATTATGAGCTTACAAAGCACTGAATTTGTCACTGTTCGATGAGAATCAGCTAAAATCACGTAATAAGCCATTCTAAACTTACAACTCACCAAATTGGTCAACCGTTCAATGAGAATCAGCTACAATCACGTAACAAGCCATTTGAGCTTACAAACCACCAAATCGGTCAACTGTTCGATGAAAATCAGCTATAATCACGTAACAAGCCATTCCAAGCTTACAAATCACCAAATTGGTCAACCGTTCGATTAGAATCAGCTATAATCATGTAACAAGTCATTATGAGCTTACAATTCACTGAATCGGTCAACCATTTGATGAGAATTAGCTACAATCATGTAACAAACCATTTTGAACTTACAAATCACCAAATCTGTCAACTCTTCGATGAGAATTAATTACAATCATGTAATAAGTCATTATGAGCTTACAAATCACAGAACCAATCAACCATTCTATGAGAATCAATTACAATCACGTAACAAGCCATTATGAGCTTACAAATTATTGAATTGATCAATTGTCTAATGAAAATCAAATACAATCACCTAACAAGCCATTCTCACCTTACAAATCACTATATCGGTCAACCGTTTGATTAGAATCAACTACGATCATGTAACAAGCTATTTTGAGCTTACAAATCACCAAATCGGTCAACCGTTCGATGAGAATCACCTACAATCATGTAACAAGCCATTCTGAGCTTACAAATCACCGAATCGGTCAACCATTTGATGAGAATCAGCTACAATCATGTAACAAGCCATTCTAAGATTACAAATCACAGAATCGGTCAACAATTAAATGAGAATCAGCCACAAACATGTAAGAAGCCATTCTGAGCTTACGAATCACCGAATCGGTCAATTGTTCGATGAGAATCAATTACAATCACGTAATAATCGATTCTAATCTTACAAATCACCAAATAGGTCAACCGTTCATTGAGAATAATCTATAATCACGTAACAAGCCATTCTGAGCTTACAAAATATTGAATCAGTTAACCGTTCGATGAGAATCAGCTACAACACGTAACAAGCTATTCTAAGCTTACAAATCACCGAATCGGTTAACCATATGATGAGAATCAACTACAATCACGTATAAAGCTATTTTGAGCTTACAAATCACCGAATCAATCAATCGTTCAATGAGAATAAATTATAATCATGTAACAAGCCATTATAAGCTTAAAAATCACCGAATCGTTGACCCGTTCAATTAGAATCAGCTACAATCATGTAACAAACCATTCTGTACTTACTTATCACCGAATCGGTTAACCGTTCAATGACAATCAACTAGAATCACATAACAAGCTATTCTAAGATTACAAATCACTGAATTGGCCAACCGTTCGATGAGAATCAGCTACAATCACGTAACAAGTCATTCTGAGCTTACAAATCACCAAATCAGTTTATAGTTTGATAAGAATCAATTACAATCACGTAACAAGCCATTCTAAGCTTACAAATCACCAAACCAGTCAACCATTTGGTGAGAATGATCTACAATCACGTAACAAGCCATTCTGAATTTACAAATAACCAAATCGGTCAACCATTCGATGAGAATCACCTAAAATCACGTAACAAACCATTTTGACCTTACAAATCATGGAATTGGTCAATAGTTCGATGCAAATAAGTTATAATCACGTAACAAGACATTCTGAGCTTAGAATCAATTAAAAAACATAACAAGTCATTCTCAAATTAAAAATCACCGAATCAGTCAACCATTTGATGAGAATTAGCTACAATCCCGTAACAAGCCATTCTGAGATTACAAATCATAGAATAGGTCAACCGTTCGATGAAAATCAGCTACAATCACATAACAAGCCATTCTCAACTTTCAAATCACTGAATTGGTCAACTGTTCGATGACAATCAATAACAATCACTTAACAAGCCATTCTTAACTAACAAATCACCGAATTGGTGAACCGTTCGATGAGAATCACCTATAATCACATTAAAAGTCATTCTAAGCTTACAAATAACTGAATCGGTCAACCGTTTGATGAGAATCAGCTACAATCATGTAAAAAGCCACCTTGAGATGACAAATCACTGAATTTGTCAACCGTTCGATAAGTCTCAACTACAATCACGTAACAATCTATTCTTAGCTTACAAATCATAGAATCAGTCAACCGTTTGATGAGAATCAGCTACAATCAGGTAACAAGCCATTCTAAGCATACAAATCATTGAATCTATCAACTGTTTGATGACAATCAGCTACAATCATGTAACAAGCCATTCCGAGATTACAAATCACCGAATCGGTCAATCATTCGATGAGAATCAGGTACAATCACGTAACAAGCCATTCTGAGCTAATGAATCACCGAATCGGTCAACTATTCAATGAGAATCAATTACAATCACGTAAAGAGCCATTCTTAACTTACTAATCACCAAAACGGTCAACCATTCATTGAGAATCAGCTACAATCACGTAACAAGCAATTTTGAGCTTACAAATCACCGAATCAGTCTATCTTTTGATGAGAATCAATTACAATCACGTAACAAACCATTCTAAGCTTACAAATCACTGAACTAGTCAACCGTTCTATGAAAATCAATTACAATGTCGTAACAAGCCATTATGAGCTTACAAATCACCGAATCGGTCAACCATTCGATGAGAATTAATTACAATCATGTAACAACTCATTCTAAGCTTACAAATCATCGAACCAATCAACCGTTCTATGAGAATCAATTACAATCACGTAACGAGCCATTTTGAGCTTAAAAATTACTGAATCGATCAACTGTCTGATGAGAATCAAATACAATCATGTAACAAGCCATTCTGAAGTTACAAATCAACGTATCTGTCAACCATTCGATGGGATCAACTACAATCGCGTAAGCTCATAATGGCTTGTTACGTGATTGTAGTTGATTCTCATCGATCAGTTGACCGATTCGATGATTTGTAAGTTCAAAATAACTTGTTACATGATTGTAGCTGAGTCTCATCGAACAGTTGACCGATTCAGTGATTTGTAAACTCATAATGGCTTATTCTAATCAAACGGTTGACTGATTCGGTGATTTGTAAAATCAGAATGGCTTGTTACATGATTGTAACTGATTCTCATAGAACGGTTGACCGATTCGGAGGCTGATTCTCATGGAACCGTTGACTGATTTGGTGATTTGTGAGCTTAGAATGGCTTGTTACATGATTTTAGCTGATTCTCATCAAATGGTGACAAATTCGATGATTTGTAAGCTTAGAATAGCTTGTTACATAATTGTAATTGATTTTCATCGAACAATTCACCGATTCGGTGATTTGTAAGCTTAGAATGGCTTGTTGAGTGATTGGAGCTAATTCTCATCGAACGGTGACGGATTCAATGATTTGTAAGCTCAGAATGGCTTGTTACGTGATTGTAGCTAAGTGTCATCGAACAGTTGACCGATTCGGTGATTTGTAAGCTTAAAATGACTTGTTACATTATTGTAGCTGATTTTCATCAAATGGTAGTCTGATTCAACAATTTGTAAGCTCGGAATGACTAGTTATGTGATTGTAGCTGATTCTCATTGAATGGTTGATTGATTTGGTGATTCGTAAGCTTAGAATGGCTTGTTACGTGATTGTAGCTGATTCTCATTGAATGGTTGACTGATTCAGTGATTTGTAAGCTCAGAATAGCTTGTTATGTGATTGTAGCTGGATTCTCATCGAACGGTTGACCGCTTCAGAGATTTGTAAGCTCAAAATGACTTGTTACGTGATTGTGGCTAATTCTCATCGAATGTTTGACCGATTTGGTGATTTGTAAGCTCAGAATGGCTTGCTACATTATTGTAGGTGATTCTCATCAAACAGTTCACTAATTCAGTGATTTGTAAGCTCAGAATGGTTTGTTATGAAATTCTAATTGTTTCTCATTGAATAGTTGACTGATTCGGTGATTTGTAAGCTCAGAATGGCTTTTTATGTGATTGTAATTGATTCTCATAGAACGGTTGACCGATTTGAAGATTTATAAGCTCAAAATGGCTTGTTACATGATTGTAGTTGATTTTCATCAAACGGTTGACCGATTTAATGATTTGTAAGCTCATAATGACTTCTTACCTGATTGTAGCTCATTCTCACCGAACGGTTGACTGATTCAATGATTTGTAATCTTAGAATGGCTTCTTGTGTGATTGTAATTGATTCTCATCGAACGGTTGACCGATTTGGTGATTTGTAAGCTTAGAATAGCTTGTTACATGATTGTAATTGATTCTAATCAAAAGGTTACCGGTTTAGTGATTTGTCAGCTCATAAAAGCTTGTTACGATTATAATTGATTCTCATCGAATGATTGACGGATTCGATGATTTGTAAGCTTAGAATGGCTTGTTACGTACTTGTAGCTGATTCTCATCGAATGGTTGACCGATTTGGTGATTTGTAATCTCAGAATAGCTTGTTACATGATTGTAGTTGATTGTCATCGAATGGTTTACCGATTCAATGATTTGTAAGCTCAGAATGGCTTGTTACATGATTGTAGCTTATTCTTATCGAACGGTTGACCGATTCACTGATTTGTAAGCTATACATGATTGTAAGATCATTTGTACACTCAGAATGGCTTGTTATGTGATTGTAGCTGATTCTTATCGATAGTTGACAGATTCGGTGATTCGTAAGCTCAGAATGGCTTGTTACATGATTTTAAAATATTCTCATCGAACAGTTGACCAATTCGATGGTTTGTAAGCTAACAATTGCTTGTTACATGGTTGTAGCTTATTCTCATCAAATGATTTACTATTTCAGTGATTTGTAAACTCAGAATGGGCTTGTTACGTGATTGTAGCTGATTCTCATCGAATGGTTGACCCATTCACTGATTTGTAAGCTCAGAATGTCTTGTTACCTGATTTTAATTGATTCTCATTGAATGGTTGACCGATTCGGTGATTTGTAAGCTCAGAATGGCTTGTTTTTTTATTGTAGCTGATTCTCATCGAACGGTTGACCGCTTCTGAGATTTGTAAGCTTAGAATTGCTTGTTACATGATTGTAGCTGATTCTCATCGAATGGTTGACAGATTCAGTGATTTGTAAGCTCAGAATGGCTTGTTACATCATTGTAGCTGATTCTCATCGAATGGTAGACCAATTTGGTGATTTGTTAGCACATAATGGCTTGTTACGTGATTGTAGCTGATTCTCATTGAACGGTTGACTAAATTACAACCTCAGAACAACTTGTTATGCAATTTTAGATAATTCTCATGGAACAATTGACAAATTCGATAATCTAAAACCTCAGAAGGATCTATTTTGTGATCGTAGTTGATTCTCATCGAATGAATGATAGATTCATTGATTTGTAAGCTCAGAATGTCTTATTACGTGATTGTAGCTAATTCTCATCGAACGGTTCATTGATTCAGTGATCTAAAACCTCAGAATGGTGCGTTACGCACCCGTATCTGATTCTCATCAAACATTTGACTAAGTCAATGATCTAGAACCTTAAAATGATCTTTTATGTTATTGTAGTTGATTCTCATCGAATGGTTGACTGATTCAGTGATCAGTAAGTTCAGAATGGCTTGTTATGTGATTGTAGTTGATACTCATCAAACGATAGACTGATTTGGTGATATGTTAGCTCAGAATGGGTTGTTACGTGACTGTAGCTAATTCTCATAGAACGGTTCATCCATTCGATTTATTTGTCATCTCAGAATGGCTTGTTACATGATTAGAGATGATTCTAATCGAACAGTTGACCGATTCGGTGATTTGGAAACTTAGGATGGCTTATTACATGATTGTAATTTATTCTCATCGAATAGTTGACCGATTTGGTGATTTGTAAGCTCAGAATGGCTTGTTACATGATTGTAGTTGATTCACATCGAACAATTGACCGATACATTGATTTGTAAGCTCAGAATCACTTGTTACGTGATTCTATTTGATTCTCATCAGATGGTTGATCGATTCAATGATTTGTAAGCTTAGAATGTCTCGTTACATGAACGTAATTGATTCTCATAGAACAGTTGATTGGTTTAGTGATTTGTAAGCTCAGAATGGCTTGTTACATGATTGTAATTTATTCTCATCGAACAGTTGATCGATTGAGTGATTTGTAAGCTCAGAATGGATTTTTACGTGATTGTAATTGATTCTCATCGAACGATTGACTGATTGGTGATTTGTAAGCCCAGAATAGCTTGTTGCATCATTGTAATTGATTCTCATCAAATGATAGACCGATTCAGTGATTTGTAAGCTTAGAATGGCTTGTTACGTGATTGTAGCTGATTCTCATCGAACAATTGAATGATTTGGTGATTTGTAAGCTTAGAATAGCTTGTTACGTGATTCTAGCTGATTGTCATTGAACGGTGAACCGATTCGGTGATAAGTAAGCGCAGAATGGTTTGTTACGTGATTGTGGTTGATTCTCATTGAACGGTTGACCGATTCGATAATTTGTAAGCTCATAATGGCTTGTTACATGCTCGTAATTTATTTCATCGAACGGTTGATCGATTTGGTGATTTATAAGCTCAGAATGGATTTTTATGTGATTGTAATTGATTCTCATTGAACGGTTGATTGATCCGTGATTTGTAAGCTCAGAACGGCTTGTTACGTGATTTCAGCTGATTCTCAGCGAAGGGTTGAGCGATTCGGTGATTTGTAAGTACAAAATGGCTTGTTACGTGATTATAACTGATTCTCATCGAATGGTTGACCGATTAGGTGGTTTGTAAGCTCAGAATAACTTGTACATAATTGTAGCTGATTCTCATCATACGCAGGACCGATTTGGTGATTTCTAAGCTTGGAATGGCTTGTTATGTGATTCTAGTTGATTCTCATCAAACGTTGATAGATTTGATGATTTGTAAACTCAAAATAGCTTGTTACATGATTTTAATTGATTCTCATCGAATGGTTCACTGATTTGGTGATTTGTAAGCTTAGAATGGCTTGTTACGTGATTGGAGCTAATTCTCATTGAATAGTGACCGATTCGTTGATTTGTAAGCTCAGAATGGCTTGTTACATGATTGTAGCTGATTCTCATTGAACGGTTGACCGATTTGATGATTTGTAAGCTAAGAATGGCTTGTTAGGTGATTTGTCATCGTACAGTTGACCGATTCAGTGATTTGTAAGCTTAGAATAGCTTATTACGTGATTGTCCCTGATTCTCATCGAACAGTTGACCGATTTGATGATTTGTAAGCTCATAATGGCTTGTTATGTGATTGTAGCTGAATCTCATCGAATGATTGATAGATTCGGTGATTTGTAAGCTTAGAATAGCTTATGACATGATTATAGCTGATTCTCATTGAACGGATTTTTGATTCGATGATTTGTAAGCTCAGATTGGCTTGTTACATGAATGTAGTTGATTCTCATCGAACGATCAACTGATTCGGTGATTTGTAAGTTTAGAATGGTTTGTTACGTGATTGTAGCTGATTCTCATCGAACGGTTGATTGATTCGATCATTTGTAAGTTCAGAATGACATGTTACGTGATTGTAGCTGATTCTCACTGACATGTTGAATGATTCTATGATTTGTAAGCTCAAAATGGCTTTCTACGTGATTGTAATTGATTCTCATTGATCGGTTGAGCGATTCAGTGATTTGTAAGCTCCGAATGGCTTACTACATGATTGTAGCTGATTCTCATCGAACGGTTGACCGATTTGGTTATTTGTAAGCTCATAATGGCTTGTTATGTGATTGTAGCTAATTCTCATCAAATGGTTGACCGATTTGGTGATTTGTAAGCTCAAAATAAATTGTTACGCGATATTTGCTGATTCTCATTGAAATGTTAACTGACGTGGTGATTTGTAAGTTCAGAATGGCATATTATGTGATTGTAATTTAATCTTATCGAACGGTTGACCAATTCGGTAATTCGTAATCTTAGAATGGCTTGTTACATGATTGTAGCTGATTCTCATCGAATGGTTGACCAATGCAGTGATTTGTAAGCTCAGAATGGTTTGTTACATGATTGTAGCTGAGACTCATCGAATGGTTGACGGATTATGTGATTTGTAAGCACAGAATGGCTTGTTACGTGATTGTAGTTGATTCTCATCGAACGGTTGACCGATTTGGTGATTTGTAAGCTTAGAATGGCTTGTTATGTGATTGTAGTTGATTCTCATCAAACGGTTGACTGATTCGATGATTTGTAAGGTTAGAATGGCTTGTTACATGATTTTAGTTGATTCTCATCAAATGGTTGACTGATTCATTGATTTCTAAGCTCAAAATGGCTTTTTACATGATTGGATCTGATTCTCATCATATGGTTAACTGATTCGATGATTTCTAAGCTCAGACTGGCTTGTTACATGATTATAGATGATTCTCATTGAACGGTTGACCTATTCAGTGATTTGTAACATTAGAATCGATTGTTACATGATTGTAATTGATTCTCATCGAACGGTTGACCGATTCGGTGATTCGTAAGCTCAGAGTGGCTTCTTACATGTTTGTAGCTAATTCTCATTTAATGGTTGACCGATTCTATGATTTGTAATCTTAGAATGGCTTGTTACATGATTGTAGCTAATTCTCATCGAACGGTTGACCGATTCAATATTTTGTAACCTCAGAATGGCTTGTTAAATGATTATAGATCATTCTCAATGAATAGTTGACCTATTTGGTGATTTGTAAGATCAGAATTGATTGTTATGTGATTGTAATTATTTCTGTTGACCGATTCGGTGATTCGTAAGCTCAAAATGGCATCTCACATGTTTGTAGCTGATTCTAATTTAATGGTTTACCGATTCGGTGATTTGTAAGCTCAGAATGACTTATTACGTGATTGTAATTCATTCTTATCAAATAGTTGACCCATTCGGTGATTTGTAAGCTCAGAATGGATTGTTACGTGATTGTAGGTTATTCTCATGGAATGGTTGACTGATTCGGTGATTTGTAAGCTCAGAATAGCTTGCTAAGTGATTGTAGCTGATTCTCATCAAACAGTTGATCGATTTCATGATTTGTAAGCTTATAATAGCTTGTTACGTGATTGTAGCCGAGACTCATCAAATGGTTGATGGATTATGTGATTTGTAAGCTTAGAATGGCTTGTTACATGATTGTAGCTGATTCTCATTGAATGGTTGACCGATTCAGTGATTTGTAAGCTCAGAATGGCTTGTTATGGGATTGTTGCTGATTCTCATCGAACGGTTGACTGATGCAGTAATTTGTAAATTAAGAATAGTTTGTTACATGATTGCAATTGATTGTCATTGAATAGTTGACCGATTCAGTGATTTGTAAGCTCAGAATGACTTGTTACGTGATTATACCTGATTCTCATCAAACGATTGACCGATTCGGTGATTTGTAAGCTCAAAATGGCTTGTTACATGATTGTAGCTGATTCTCATCAAACTCTTGATGGATTCAATCATTTGTACGCTCAGAATGGATTGTTACATGATTGTAGCTGATTCTCATTGAACGGTTGATCGATTCCATGATTTGTAAGCTCAGAATGGTTTGTTACATGATTGTGGTTGAGACTCATCAAATGGTTGACCAATTTAGGGATTTGTACACTCAAAGTGGCTTGTTACGTGATTGTAGTTGATTCTCATCAAACGGTTGACCAATTTGGTGATTTGTAAGTTAAGAATGGCTTGTTATGTTATTGTAATTGATTCTTATCAAACACTAGATCCATTCGGTGATTCATAAGCTCAGAATGCCTTGCTACATGATTGTACCTTATTCTCATCAAATGATTGATGCATTTAGTGATTTGTAAGCTCGTAATAGCTTGTTACGTGATTGTAGCTGATTCTCATCAAACGATTGACTAATTTGGTGATTTCTAAGCTCAGATAGGCTTGTTATGTTATTTAATTGATTCTCATGAAACGGTTGACTGATTCGGTGATTTGTAAGCTCAGAATGGATTGTTACGTGATTGTAATTGATTCTAATCGAACGGTTGACTGATTCAGTGTTGTAAGCTCAAAATGACTTGTTACATGATTGTAATTTATTCTCATCGAACGATTGACCATTTTGGTGATTTTTAAAATCAGAATGGTTTTTCACGTGATTGTAATTGATTCTTGTGAAAAAGTTGATCAATTCAGTGATTTGTTAGCTCAAAATGGATTGTTATGTGACTGTAATTGATTCTTATCGAATGGTTGACTGATTCTGTGATTTGTAAGCTCTGAATGGCTTGTTTCGTGTAGCTAATTCTCATCGAGCTGTTGACTGATTCAGTGATTTGTAAACTCAGAATGGCTTGTTACGTTATTGTAATTGATTCTCATCGAACGGTTGACTGATTCGATAATTTCTAAGCTCAGAATGGCTTGTTACGTGATTTTAATTGATTCTCATTGAACGATTGACTAATGTGGTGATTTGTAAGCTCAAAATAGCTTGTTACGTGATTGTGATTGATTCTCATCGAACGGTTGATCGATTTAGTAATTTGTAAGTTCAGAATGGGTTGTTACATGATTGTAGCTGATTCTAATATAACGGTTGACTAATTCGGTCATTTGGATTCTCAGAATGACTTGTTATGTGATTGTAGTTGATTCTGAAACAACAGTTGACCAATTCGGGGATTTGTTAGCTTAGAATGGCTTGTTACGTGTTATAATTGATTCTCATTGAACGGTTGACCGATTCGGTGATTGATAAGCTCACAATGGATTCTTACGTGATTGTAGCTGATTCTCATCAAACGGTTGACCGATTCGATGATTTGTAAGCTCAGAATGGCTTGTTAGGTGATTGTAGTTGATTTTGATTGAACAGTTGACCGATTCATGATTTATAAGCTCATAATGGCCTGTTACATGATTATAGCTGATTCTCATCAAATAGTTGACCGATTCAAGGATTTGTAAGCCCAGAATCGCTTGCTACGTGATTATATTCAATTCTTATCGAACGGTTGAGCATTTCAGTGATTTAGATCAGAATGGTTTGTCACTTGACTGTAATTGACTCTCATCGAAATGTTGACTGATTCAGTGACTTGTTAGCTTAGAATGGATTGTTACGTGATTGTAATTCATTCTCATCGAACGGTTGATAGATTTGGTGATTAGTAAGCTCAAAATGGCTTCTTACGTTATTGTAGCTTATTATTATCAAACAGTTGACCGATTTGGTGATTTGTAATCTCAGAATGGCTTGCTACATGATTGTAGCTGATTCTCATCGAACGGTTGACCGATTATGTGATTTGTAAGTTAAGAATGGCTTGTTACTGGATTTGTAAGCTCATAATGGCTTGTTACATGATTGTAATTGATTGTCATCGAACGGTTGATGGATTCAATGATTTGTAAGCTCAAAATTGCTCGCTACATGATTGTAGTTTATTCTCATCAAACGGTTCACCGATTCGGTGATTTGTAAGCTCAGAATGGCTTGTTACAAGATTGTAGCTGATTCTCATCAAACTCTTAACTGATTCCGTGATTTGTAAACTCAGAATGACTGGTTACATTATTATAATTGATTCTCATCGAACGGTTGACTGATTCGGTAATTTGTAAGCTCATAATGGCTTGTTACATGATTGTAATTGATTTGCATCAAACAGTTGACCAATTTGGTGATTTGTAAGCTCAGAATGCATGTTACGTGATTGAAGTTGATTCTCATTGAACAGTTGATCGATTCAATGATTCATAAGCTCAAAATGGTTTGTTATGTGATTGTAGCCTATTATCATCAAACTGTTGACCGATTCAATGATTTGTAAGCTCAAAATGGCTTGTTACGTGATTCTAGTTGATTGTCATCAAATTATTGAACGATTTGGTGATTTATAAGCTCAGAATGGCTTATTAGGTGATTGTAACTTATTCTCATCGAATAGTTGATCGATTCGATTATTTGTAAGCTTAGAATGGCTTGTTACATGATTGTAGCTGTTTCTCATGGAATGGTTGACCAATTCGGTGATTTATAAGCTCAGAATGGCCTGTTACGTGATTGTAGCTAATTCTCATTGAACAGTTCACCGATTTGGTGATTTGTAAGCTCAGAATAGCTTTTTTATGTGATTGTAGCTGATTCTAACTGAACAGTTGACTGATTCAGTGATTTGTTAGCTCAGAATGGCTTGTTACATGATTGTCATTGATTCACAATTAATGGTTGACCGATTCGGTGATTTGTAAGCTTAGAATGGCTTGTTACATAATTGTAGCGTATTCTCACCAAACGGTTGACCAATTTGATGATTTACAAGCTCAGAATGGGTTTTTATGTGATTTGTAATTTCAAAATGGCTTGTTACATGATTGTAGCTGATTCTCATCGAACAGTTAACCGATTTGGTGATTTGTAAGGTCAAAATGGCTTGTTATGTGATTCTAGCTGATTCTCAATGAACTATTGACCGATTCAGTGATTTGTAAGCTCAAAATGGCTTGTTACGTGATTGCAGCTGATTTTCATCAAACGATTGACCCGTTTAGTGATTTGTAAGCTTAGAATGGCTTGTTACGTGATTATAGCTGATTCTCATCGAAAGGTTGACTGATTCAGTGATTTGTAAGCTCACAATGGCTTGTTACATGATTGTAGTTCATTCTCATCGAACAGTTGACCGATTTAGTAATTTGTAAACTTAAAATAACTTGTTACATGACTGTAATTGATTCTCATCATACGGTTGACCGATTCGATGATTTGTAAGCTCAGAATGGCTTGTTACATGATTATAGCTGATTCTCATCAAACCTTTGACTAATTCGATGATTTGTAAGCTTAGAATAGCTTGTCACGTGATTGTAGCTGATTCTCATCTAACGGTTGACCGATTTGATGATTTATAAGCTCAAAATAGCTTGTTACGGGATTGTAGCTATTTCTAATCGAACGGTTACCCTATTCAATGATTTCTAAGCTCAGAATGGCTTGTTACGACATTGTAATTGATTTTCATGGGACAGTTTACTAATTCAGTGATTTGTAAGCTCAGAATGACTTGTTACGTGATTGTAGCTAATTCTCATCGAACGGTTGATCGATTCGGTGATTTGTAAGCTCAGAATGGATTGTTACGTGATTGTAGCTGATTCTCATCAAACGGTTGACCGATTCGGTGATTTGTAAGCTCAAAATGGCTTATTACATGATTATAGTTGATTCTCATCAAATGGTTGACCGATTCGATGATTTGTAAGCTCAGTGTTACATGATTGTAATTGATTCTCATCAAACGGTTTATTGTTTCAGTGATTTGTAAGTTCAGAATGGCTTGTTACATGATTATAGCTAATTCTCATTGAATGGTTGACCGATTTAGTGATTTCTAAGCTCAAAATAGCTTGTTAGCTAATTGTTATTGATTCTCATCGAACGGTTGACCGATTCGGTGATTTGTAAGCTCAGAATGGCTTGTTATGTGATTGTAGCTGATTCTCATCAAACGGTTTACCGCTTCAAGGATTTTTAAGCTTAGAAATAGCTTGTTAAGTGATTGTAGCTGATTCCCATCGAACGGTTTATAGATTTAGTGATTTGTAAGATCAAAATAGCTTGTTGTGTCATTGTAGTTGATTCTCATCGAATGGTAGACCCATTCGGTGATCTGTTAGCACAGAATGCCTTGTTACGGGATTGTAGCTGATTCTCATCGAACAACTGACTGATGCGGTGAATTGCAACCTCATAACAACTTGTTATGCGATTTTAGGTTATTGTCATTGAATGATTGACCGATTTGATGATCTAAAACCTCAGAAGGATCTTTTTTGTGATCGTAGTTGATTATCATCGAATGAATGATAGATTCACTGATTTGTAAGCCCAGAATAGCTTATTACGTGATTGTAACTGATTCTATTCGAATGGTTCACTGATTCAATGATCTAAAACCTCAAAATGGTGTGTTACGCGCCTGTATCTGATTCTCATCGAATAGTTGATCGAGTTGGTGATCTGCAACCTCATATCAACTTGTTACATGATTGTAGTTGATTCTCATCAAACATTTGACTGATTCAGTGATCTACAACTTTAGAATGATCTTTTTTGTTATTATAGTTGATTCTCATCGAATGGTTGACCGATTCAATGATCTGTAAGCTCAGAATGGCTTATTACATGATTGTAACTGATTCTCATCAAACGGTTCACCAATTTTTTGTTTTGTAAGCTCAGAATGGCTTGCTACGTGATTGTAGTTGATTCTCATCAAACAGTTGACCGATATGGTGATTTGTAAGCTCAGAACGGCTTGTTACGTGATTGTATTTGATTCTTATCAGACGGCTAATTGATTCAGTGATTTGTAAGCTCTTAATGGCTTGTTACATGATTGTAATTGATTCTCACAAAATGGTTGATTGGTTTGGTGATTTGTAAGTTCAGAATGACTTGTTACATGATTGTAATTAATTATCATCGAACGGTTGACCGATTCATTGATTTGTAAGCTCATAATGGCTTATTACAAGATTGTAATTGATTTTCATAGAACGGTTGACTGGTTCGATAATTGGTAAGCTCAGAATGGCTTGTTACGTGATTGTAATTGATTCTCATCAAATGATAGACCAATTCGGTGATTTGTAAGCTCATAATAGCTTGTTACGTGATTGTAGCTGATTCTCATCGAACGGTTGACCGATTTGGTGATTTGTAAGTACCAAAAAATGGAATCCTAAAATGGCACCTTACATTTTTAAAGAACGTAAAGATAGTCATATTATAAATTTGACTTATACCGCTCATTTTTTATCAGAAGCCTATGATTTTGTGTTTGATGGAGCAAAAAGAGGAAAACAATTTATGATAGTTGGTACAAAACATCAAACAGCTGATGCAGCTAAATTAGCTGCTTTAGCAGCTCGATGTCATTATGTAAATAAAAAATGGTTCGCGGGTATGTTAACTAATTGGTTTACTACAGAAGCAAGACTTGAAAAATTCAAAAATTTAATGAAAAAAATAAATACGGGAGGATTCAATCAATTTACAAAGAAAGAAGCAGCAATACTCAAGAGAGAATTGAACAAATTGCAAGAAGATCTAGGAGGTATTAGATACATGACAAAATTGCTCGATATTGTAATAATTCTCGATCAAAAAGGAGAATATATTGCTATTCGAGAATGTAGAACTTTAGGTATTCCAACAATTTACTTAGTTGATACAGATTGTGACCCAGATCTCATGGATATCCCAATCCTAGCCAATGATGACGAGAGAGGACCAATCCGACTGATCCTAAATAAAATAATTTTAGCAATTCACACGGGTAGAGCATTGTAATTCTATAAAAAATGAATTAAAAAATAAAAAAGAGAAGCTAAAACTAAGTTGGTTACTATTCCCAAATCTTATAGAATAGATTAAGATAAAATATTTGTATAGAAATAAAGAAATCAAATAATCATTCCATTATTTTATTTCGTAGCCTGACTGATGATAGTGAAATAATTGAGGAATTGGTCATTGAACCAAAATAATTTCTTTTTGAATTTCATCTTTATATAAAAAGGGTAATATGGATATTCTACAATTTCCTATTAACACGCTGAATTTTTTCTACGAGATATCCGGTGTGGAAGTAGGTCAGCATTTTTATTGGCAAATAGGCGGGTTCCAAGTTCATGCACAGGTACTTATAACTTCCTGGATTGTAATTGTTGTCTTATTAAGTTTAGCTACTCTAGCTGTTCGAGACCCACAAATCGTTCCGAACAGAGCTCAAAATTTTGTGGAATATGTTCTCAAATTTGTTCGAGACTTGGCTAGAACTCAGACTGGCAAAGAATAATATGGTCCTTGGGTTTCTTTTATAGGGACCATGTTTCTATTTATCTTTGTTTCTAACTGGGCAGGTGCTCTTTTTCCCTGGGGAATTTTTCAATTACCTCATGGGGAATTAGCCGCACATACAAATGATATTAATACTACAATAGCTCTAGCTTTGCTCACATCAGTAGCTTATTTTTATGCAGGTCTTACAAAGAGGGGTCAAAATGGCTTGTTACATGATTATAGCTGATTCTCATCGAACGGTTGACTAATTCAATGATTTGTTTGCTCATAATGGGTTGTTACATGATTAGAGCTAAATCTAATTGATCGGTTGACTGATTCGGTGATTTGTAAGCTCAGAATAGCTTGTTACATGATTGTAGCTGATTCTCATCGAATGGTTGATCGATTCAGAGGGTTTGTAAGCTCAGAATAGCTTGTTACGTGATTCTAATTGATTCTCATCAAACGGTTCACCGATTTGGTGATTTGTAAGCTCACAATGACTTGTTACGTGATTGGAGGTGATTCTCATCGAACGGTGACCGATTTGATGATTTGCAAGCTTGTTACGTGATTCTAATTGATTCTCATCGAACGGTTGACCAATTCGGTGATTTGTAATCTTAGAATGGCTTGTTACATGATTGTAATTGATTCTCATCGAATGGTTAACCGACTCTTTGATTTGTAAGCTCATAATGACTTGTTACATGATTGTAGCTAATTCTCATCGAACGGTTGACCGATTCAGTGATTTGAAAGCTCAGAATGGCTTGTTACATTATTATAGCTAATTCTCATCAAACGATTGACTGATTCAATGATTTGTAAGCTCAAAATGGCTTGTTACGTGATTGTAATTTATTCTCATCTAACGGTTGACTTATTTGGTGATATGTAAGCTCAAGATGCCTTGTTACGTGATTATATTTGATTGTAGCTAATTTTCATTAAACGGTTGATTGATTCAGTGATTTGTAAGCTCAGAATGACTTGTTAATTGATTGTAGCTGATTCTCATCGAACGGTTGACCGATTCAATGATTTGTAATCTTAGAGTGGCTTCTTACGTGATTGTAGCTGATTCTTATCAAATGGTTGACCGATTTGATGATTTGTAAGGTTTATAATGGCTTGTTAAGTGATTGTAGCTAATTCTCATCGAACGGTTGACCAATTCGATGATTCGTAAGCTTAGAATGGCTTGTTACGTGATTGTAGTTGATTCTCATTGAATGGTTGACCAATTCAATGATTTGTAAGCTTAAAATAGCTTTTTACGTGATTATAGTTGATTCTCATCAAATGGTTCACTGAGTCGATGATTGATAAGCTCAGAATGGCTTTTTACGTGATTGTAGCTGATTCTAACTGAATAGTTGACCAATTCAGTGATTTGTTAGCTCAAAATGGCTTGTTACATGATTGTCATTGATTCACATCGAATGATTGTTCAATTCGGTGATTTGTAAGCTTAGAATGGCTTGTTACATGATTGTAGCTGATTCTCATCAAACGGTTGATCGATTTGGTGATTTACAAACTCAAAATTGGTTTTTACATGATTTGTAATCTTAGAATGGCTTGTTACATGATTGTAGCTGATTATCATCAAATAGTTGACCAATTCGGTGATTTGTAAGCTCAAAATAGCTTGTTATGTGATTGTAGCTAATTCTCATTGAACGGTTGACCAATTTGGTGATTTGTAAGCTTAGAATGGCATCTTATCTGATTGTAGGTAATTTTCATTGAAAGGTTCACCCATTCAGTGATTTGTAAGCTCAAAATGGTTTGTTACGTGATTATACCTGATTTTCATCGAAAGGTTGACTGATTCAGTGATTTGTAATCTCAAAATGGCTTGTTACGTGATTGTAGTTCATTCTCATCGAATGGTTGACCGATTCGGTAATTTGTAAACTCAGAATAACTTATTACATGACTATAATTGATTCTCATCATACGGTTTGCCAATTCGGTGATTTTTAAGCTCAAAATGGCTTGCTACATGATTGTAATTGCTTCTCATCAAACTATTGACCGATTCGGTGATTTGTAATTTTAGAATGGCTTGTTACATAATAATTGTAGCTGATTCTCATCAAATGTTTGACTGATTCAGTGATTTGTAAGCTCATAATGGCTTGTTACATGATTGTAACTGATTCTCATCTAACGGTTAACTGATTCGGTGATTTATAAGCTTAGAATGGTTGTTACGTGATTGTAGTTGATTCTGATCGAACGGTTGATCGATCTGGTGATTTGTAATTTCAGAATGGCTTGTTGCATGATTGTAATTGATTCTCATCAAACAGTTGACCGATTCAGTGATTTGTAAGCTTAGAATGGCTTGTTACATAATTGTAATTGATTATCATCGAACGGTTGAATGATTTAGTGATTTGTAAGCTTAGAATGGCATGTTACGTGATTGTAGCTGATTCTCATCGAACAGTTTGTAGAAGTTGAGAAATCCAACTTCACAGAATGCTAAGAACACCTAAATGCAAATAACCTATTGCCAAAAGGAAACCAAAGAGACAAAAAATAAAGGCTTGAAAAATCTCAGTGGAGTGAGAGAAAATTGTATTCCAAGATAATGAAAAAAGAATTACAAGGTTCAACCTATAAAGGTGAACAAAACCCTAAAACTAGAAAAGCTAGGTTGCATATTATAATTAATATCTTTAAGAGATAGCTTAAGTAAAAAAGAGTAATAAAACTAATTAATTACTCTAACGCCCCCCCTTAAGCGAAGCTCAGGAGGTAAGCTAACCTAGCATAGCTATGAAAGTAAGAAATGGGTCATGGCAACAAGGCCTGATCTGGTACCCAATACAAAGAAATCTCTGTAAACTGGAGATAAAAGAGAAAACCCAGTGGGAAAAACTCCTCTCCAAAAAGAGATATAAAAGCAAGAAAAAGACAAAAAATGACTTCAAGAGACTCTCTCAAAGCCATAAGTGCAATGCGTGCTGCCAACCCCCCCGTGAGAGAGGGTCAAAGCTCCAAAGCCCCCCCTGAATGAAAGAACCTCTGGATCAATGAACAAACCACCATGACACCAATACAAAGAAGTGAAAGGTAGTGAGCAATGAAGAGGGAACCTCGAAAGATGAGGTGTCACTGGAAGGGCAAGCTGATGCTCAAAGGAGTAGACACGAGGATCCTGAAAGGGAATCCCCAATGTAGGTGGTATGACAGGTGTGCTGACACTGTCAGGAGAGAGGAGATGAGTGTCCTCTATAGAATCCTCAACAACTGCACCTGGAGGCTCGATGAATGGAGCTAGAGAGTCTGGCAGTGCTGAAGAAGAGTCCTACTAAAGAGAAGAAACCCCAACAAGATGAGGTGAGGTAGTCACAAAAGTGGTCTCAGGAAAAACACAGAGGTTCAAGTAACCTAACTGTCCCACACACATGATGCTCTCACATAAGAGGAGAGTTGTGCTCCATTAATGGAGATGGTGGACCAAAGTGTGAGAAGGTGCAGCTACAATCACGTAACAAGTCATTTTGAGCTTACAAATCACCAAATTGGTCTATCGTTTGATGAGAATCAATTACAATCACGTAACAAGCCATTCTAGGCTTACAAATCACCGATCGGTCAACCATTCGATGAGAATCAATTACACAATCACGTAAAAATCTATTTTGAGCTTACAAATCACTGAATCAGTCAAACGTTCGATCACAATAAATTATAATCATGTAACAAGCCATTCTTATTTTACAAATTACTGAATTGGTGAACCGTTCGATGAAAATCAGCTACAATCAAGTAACAAACCACTCTGAGCTCACAAATCACTGAACCAGTCAACTGTTCTCTGAGAATTAATTACAATCTCATAACAAGTCATCATGAGCTTACAAATCATAGAATTTGTCAACTGTTTGATGAGAATTAATTATAATCATGTAACAAGTTATTCTGAGCTTACAAATCACCGAACCAATCAACCATTCTATGAAAATAAATTACAATCATGTACCAAGCCATTCTAAGCTTACAAATCACCGAATCGATCAACCATCCAATAAGAATCAAATACAATCACGTAACAAGCCATTCTGAGCTTACAAATCATCGTATCGGTCAACCGTTCGATGAGAATCAGCTAGAATCATGTAACAAGCCATTATGAGCTTACAAATCACCAAATTGGTCAATTTGAGGTTACAGATCACCAACTGCATCAATTATTCAATGAGAATCAGATACAGGTGTGTAAAACACCATTCTGAGGTTTTAGATCATCGAATGGGTGAACCGTTCGATGAGAATCAGCTACAACCACATAATAAGCCGTTCTGAGCTTACAACTATGCAAATCTATCAAACATTCAATGAGAATCAACTACGATCACAAAAAAGATCCTTATGAGGTTTTAGATCATCAAATCAGTCAACCATTTGATGACAATAAGCTAAAATTGCATAACAAGTTGTTATGAAGTTGCAATTCACCGCATCAATTAACCGTTCGATGAGAATCAACTACAATCACGTAACAAGCCATTCTTAGCTAACAGATCACCAAATCGGTCTACCGATGAGAATCAACTACAATGATGTAACAAGCTATTTTGAGCCTAAAAATCACTGAATTTGTCAACCGTTTGAAATCAGCTACAATCACGTAACAAGCCATTATGAGCTTACAAATCCTTGAAGCGGTTAACCGTTTGATGAGAATCAGCTACAATCACATAACAAGTCATTCTGAGCTTACAAATCACTGAATCAGGGAACCGTTCGATGAGAATCAATTACAATCAGGTAACAAGCCATTCTGAGCTTACAAATCACCGAATCGGTCAACCATTCAATGAGAATCAGTACAATCATGTAACAAGCCAGTCTGAGCTTACAAATCACCGAATCGATCAATTGTTCGATGAGAATTAGCTACAATCATGTAATAAGCCATTCTGAGCTTATAGATAACTAAATCGATCAACCGTTCGGTGAGAATCAACTACAATCATGTAACAAGCCATTCTGAGCTTACAATTCACTGAATTGGTCAACCATTCGATGGGCATACACTACAATCATGTAAAAAGCCATTCTAAGCTTACAAATCACTGAATCGGTCAACCGTTTGATGAGGATGACATAAAATCATGTAACAAGCCATTCTGAGCTTAGAAATCACCAAATCGATCAACATTTCGATGAGAATTAGCTACAATTATGTAACAAGTCATTCTAAGCTTACAAATCACGTAATCAGTCAACCGTTCAATGATAATCAATAACAATCATGTAACACTAAGCTTACAAATCACCAAATCGGTCCACCGTTTGATGAGAATCGACTACAATCATGTAACAGGCCATTCTAAGCTTACCAATCACCGAATCGATAAACCGTTTGATGAGAAGTACCTACAATCACGTAACAAGCTATTCTGAGATTACAAATCACCAAATCGGTCAACTGTTTGATGAGACTCAGCTACAAGCATGTAACAAGCCATTTCGAGCTTACAAATCAGTGAATCAGTCAACCGTTCGATGAGAATCAATTACAATCATGTAAGAAGCCATTAGGAGGTTACAAATCACTGAATTAGTCAACCTTTCGATGAGAATCAATTACAATCACATAATATGCCATTCTTAGCTTACAAATCATCAAATCGGTAAAAAATTTGATGAGAATTAGTTACAGCCATGAAACAAGCCATTTTGAGTTTATAATCACAGAATCGGTCATCCGTTCGATGAAAATCAGCTACAATGACCTAACAAGCCATTCTGAGGTAACAAGTCATTCAATCATAATCAATTACAATAAAGTAACAAACCATTCTGAGCTTACAAATGACCGAACCAGTCAACCATTCTATGAGAATCAATTACAATCATGTCATTCTGAGCTTACAAATTATTGAATCGGTTAACCATTCGATGAGAATCAATTACAATCACATAACAAGCCATTCTAAACTTACAAATCACCAGATCAGTCAACCATTCGATGATAATCACCTACAATCACATAACAAGCCATTTTGAGCTTATAAGTCACCAAATCGATCAACCATTCAATTAGAATAAGCTACATCCATGAAACAAGCCATTCTGAGTTTACAAATCATTGAATCAGTCAACTATTCGATGAGAATCAATTACAATTACGTAACAAGTAATTTTGAGGTTATAAATCACTGAATCGGTCAACAATTTGAGGAGAATCAGCTACAATCATGTAACAAGTCATTTTGAGCTTACCAATCACCGAATCGCTCAACTGTTCAATGTGAATAAGCTACAATCATGTAACAAGCCATTCTGACCTTATAAATCATCGAATTAGTCAACCATTTGATGGAAATCAGCTACAATCATGTAACAAGCCATTTTGTGATTACAAATCACCGAATCGGTCAACCATTCGATGAGAATCAGCTACAATCACGTAACAAGCCGTTCTGAGCTTACAAATCATCAAATTTCTCAACCGTTGGATGAGAATTAGCTACAATCATGTAACAAGCCATTTTGACATGACAAATTACTGAACTGGTCAACTGTTCAATGAGAATCACTTACAATCATGAAACAAGCCATTCTGAGCTTACAAACCATCGAATAAGTGATCCGTTCACTGAGAATGAGTTATAATCTTGTAATAAGCCATTCCAAGCTTACAAATCAACGAATTGGTTAACCGTTCGATGAGAATCAGCTACAATCACGTAACAAGTCATTCTGAGCTTACAAATCACCGAATCGGTCAACCTTTTGATGAGAATCAGCTACAATCATGTAACAAATCATTCTGAGCTTACAAATCACTAAATGGGTCAACAGTTCGATGAAAATTAGCTACAATCATGTAAGAAGTCATTCTGAACTTACAAAGCACCAAATCGGTCAACCATTCAATGAGAATTAGCTACAATCACATGACAAGCCATTCTGAGATTACAAATCACCAAATTGGTCAATTGTTCGATGAGAATCAGCTACAATCATGTAACAAGCCATTCTGAGATTACAAATTACTTAAAAAGCCATTCTGAGCTTGTAAATCACCAAATCGGTCAACTATTTGATGAGAATCAGCTACAATCATGTAACAAGCCATTCTAAGCTTACAAATCACCGAATCAGTCAATCGTTCGATGCGAATCAATGACAATCATGTAACAAGCCATTCTGAGCTTACGAATCACTGAATTGGTCAACTGTTCGGTAAGAATCAGCTACAATCACGTAAAAAGCCATTCTGAGCTTACAAATCACCAAATCGGTCAACCGTTCAATGAGAATCATGTACAATCACGTAACAAGCCATTTTTGAAACTTACAAATCACCGAATCGGTCAACCGTTCAATGAGAATCAGCTATAATCACTTAACATTTATAAATCACCGAATCGGTCAACCGTTTAATGACAATCAGCTACAATCACGTAAGAAGCCACTTTGAGATTTACAAATCACCGAATTGGTCAACCATTCGATGAGAATCAGCTACAATGACATAACAAGTCATTCTGAGCTTAGAAATCATCAAATCAGTCAATCGTTCAATGAGAATCAGCTACAATCATGTAAGCTTCCAAATCACTGAATCGGTCATAACAAGTCATTCTAAGCTTCCAAATCACTGAATCGGTCAGCTGTTCGATGAGAATCAGCTACAATCATGTAACAAGCCATTATAAGCTTACAAATAATTGAATCGGTCAACCGTTCGATGAAAATCAGTTAGAATCACCTAATAAGCCATTCCGAGCTTATAAATCACCAAATCGGTCAACAGTGAGAATCAACTACAATGATGTAACAAGTCATTCTAAGTTTACAAATCACTGAATTGGTCAACGGTTTGATAACAATAGGCTACAATCACATACCAAGCCATTATGAGCTTACGAATCATCGAATCGGTCAACTGTTCGATGAGAATCAGCTTCAATCATGTAACAAGCCATTCTGAGCTTAAAAATTATCGAATCGGTCAACCATTTGATGAGAATCAACTACAATCACATAAAAATTCTGAGCTTACAAATCACAGAATCAATGAACTATTCGATGAGAATCAGATACAATCATGTAACAAGCCATTCTGAGCTTACAAATCAAAGAATCGGTCAACCATTCACTGAGAATCAGCTACAATCATGTAACAAGCCATTCTAACAAAACAAATCACCGAATCGGTCAACCTTTCGATGAGCAACAACTACAATCACGTAACAAGCCATTCTGAGCTTACAAATCATGGAATCAGTCAACTATTTGGTGAGAATCAGTTACAATCATGTAACAAGAGATTATGAGCTTACAAATCAATGAATCAGTAAATCGTTCGATGATAATCAACTACAACCATGTAATAAGCCATTCTGAGTTTACAAATCATTGAATTAGTCAATCATTCTGTGAGAATCACTACAATCACGTAACAAGTCATTTTGACCTTACAAATTATCGACTCGGTCAACCATTTGATGAAAATCAATTACAATCACGTAACAAGCATTCTGAGGTTACAAATCACTGAATCAGTCATCGTTAGATGAAAATCAATTACAATAATATAACAAACTATTCTCAGTTTACAAATCACTGAATCGGTCAACCATTCGATGAGAATCGGCTACTATCATGCAAGCCGTTATGAGCTTAAAAATTATCGAATTATTCAACTGTTCGATGAGAATAAGCTACAATCACATAACAAGCCATTCTGGCCTTACAAAACAACGAATCAGTCTACCGTTCGATAAGAATCAGCTACAATCACATAACAAGCTATTTTGTACTTACAAATCATCAAATCGGTCAATCGTTTGGTGAGTCTCAGCTACAATCATGTAACAAGCCATTTTGATCTTACGAATCACTGAATCAGTCAACTATTCGATGAGAATCAATTACAATCATGTAACAAGCCATTCTCATCGCACAAATAACCGAATCGGTCAACCGTTCGATTAGAATCAACTACAATCGCGTAACAAGCTATTCTAAGTTTACAAATCACTGAATCTGTCAACCATTTGATGAGAATCAGCTATAATCACGTAACAAGCCATTCTAAGCTTACATATCACTGAATCGATCAACCATTCAATGAGACTCAGCTACAATCATGTAACAAGCCATTTTTAGCTTACAAATCACTCAATCAGTCATCCGTTCAATGAGAATCAGCTATAATCATGTAACAAGCCATTCTAAGCTTACAAAGCACCGAATCGAACAACCGTTCGATTAAAATCAGCTACAATCATATAACAAGCCATTCTAAGCTTATAAATCATAGAATCGGTCAACCGTTTGAAGGAATCAGCTACAATCACGTGACAAGCCATTCTAAGCTTACAAATTATAGAATTGGTCAACCGTCCGATGAGAATTAGCTACAATCACGTAACAAGACATTCTAAGCTTACAAATCATCTAATCGGTCAACCGTTCGATGAGTCTCAGCTACAATACGTACAAGCCATTCTCAGCTTACAAATCAGTGAATCGGTCAATGGTTCAATGAGAATCAGCTATAATCACATAACAAGCTATTCTAAGTTTACAAATCACCGAATCGGTTAATCGTTCGATGAGAATCAGGTACAATTATGTAACAAGTCATTCTGAGCTTACAAATCACCGAATCGGTCAACTATTCAATGAGAATTAAATATAATCATGTAACAAGCCATTCTTAACTTACAAATCACTGAATCGGTCAATCGTTCGATGATAATCAGCTACAATCACGTAACAAGCCGTTCTGAGGTTACAAATGACTAAATCGGTCAACTGTTCGATGAGAATCAGCTACAATCATGTAACAAGCCATTCTGAGCTTACACATCACTGAATCAGTCAACCATTAAATGAGAATCAACTATAATCATGTAAAAAGTCATTCTTAGCTTACAAATTACCGAATCAATCAACCGTTCAATGTGAATCAATTACAATCATGTAGCAAGCCGTTGTGAGCTTACAAATTACTAAATCGGTCAACCGTTCGAGGAGAATCAATTACAATCACATAACAAGTCATTTTGAGCTTACAAATCACCGAATAAGTCAACAATTCAATGAGAATCAGCTACAATCTCGTAACAAACCATTCTGAACTTATAACATACTAAATCGATCAACCATTCGATAAGAATTAGCTGGAATCACGTAACAAGCCATTCTGAGCTTTCAATGTTGCTCTGCATTCAGATAGGCCCTACTATTCTAAGGGGGCCCTACTATTCTAAGGGGGCCCTACTATTCTAAGGGGCATTGGGCAAGAATGCAAGGGTGGGTGGAAGAGTTGGGTGGGAAGATACCATATTCTGCTTCTCAACCCGACCGATCCAATCGATATGGTGGGAGGGCAATATAACCCCCCAATGCACGGTGGGAGGCTATAGATTGGGTTGGGCCCTAAATCACTGAATCGGTCAACCGTTCAATTAGAATCAGATACAATCATGTAACAAGCCATTTTGAGCTTACAAATCACTGAATCGGTCAGTCGTTCGATGAGAATCAATTACAATCATGTAACAAGCCATTCTGAGCTTACAAACCATAGAATTGATAAATCATTCGATTAGAATCAGCTAAAAGCCATTCTGAGCTTACAAATCACTGAATCGGTGAACAGTTCGATGAGAATCAGCTACAATCACGTAACCAACCATTCTGAGCTTACAAATCACCGAATTGGTAGACCATTCAATGAGAATCAGTAGAATCACGTAAAAAGCCATTCTGAGTTTACAAATCATCGAATGAGTCAATCGTTTGATGAGAATTAGCTACAATCACGTAACAAACCATTCTGAGCTTGCAAATCACCGAATCAATCAACCGTTCGATGAAAATTAGCTACAATCATGTAACACCATTTTGAGATTACAAATCACCGAATCGATCTGTTCGATAAGAATAACCTACATTAACGTAAGAAGCCATCCTAAGCTTACTAATCACCAAATCGTTCAACCGTTCGATGAGAATCAATTACAATCATGTAACAATCCATTCTGAGCTAACAAATCTCTAAATCGGTCAACCTTTCGATGATAGTCAACTACAATCACATGACAAACAATTTTGATCTTACAAATCACCGAATCGGTCAACTGTTTGATGAGAATCGGTTACAATCACGTAACAACCCATTCTGAGCTTACAAATCCCTGAATCGGTCAAATGTTCGATGAGAATCAGCTACAATCACGTAACAAGCCATTCTGAGCTTATAAATCACCAAATCGATCAATGGTTTGATCAAAATCAACTACAATCACATAACAAGCCATTCTGAGCTTACAAATCACCGAATTGGTCAACTGTTCGATGAGAATCAACTACAATCACGTAACAAGCCATTCAGAGCTGACAAATCACTGAATCAGTCTATCATTTGATGAGAATAAATTGCAATCACGTAACAAGTCATTTTGAGCTTACAAATCATCGAACCAGTCAACCATTCTATGAATTATTACAATCTCGTAACAAGCCATTATGAGCTTACAAATCACCAAATCGGTCAACCGTTGGATGAGAATTAATTACAACAATGTAACAAGTCATTTTGAGCTTACAAATCACCGAACCAATCAACCTTTCTATGAGAATCAATTACAATCATGTAGCAAGCCATTTTGAGCTTACAAATCACTGAATCGATCAACCGTTCGATGAGAATCAAATACAATCACATAACAAGCCATTCTAACCTTACAAATCACCGTATCGGTCAACCATTTGTGAGAATCAACTACAATCACGTATCAAGCCATTCTAAGCTTACAAATCACCAAATCAGTCAACTGTTCGATGAGAATCAATTACAATCATGTAATCAGCCATTTTGAGCTTCTAAATCACCGAATCAGCCAACCATTCAATCAGAATCAGCTCTAATCACGTAACAAGCTATTATGAGCTTACAAATCACTAAATCGATGAATCATTCGATGAGAATCAGCTACAATCACGTAATAAGACATTTTGAGCTAACATATCACCAAATCGGTCTAGCATTTGATGAGAATCAACTACAATCACGTAACAAGCCATTCTGAGCTTACAGATCACTGAATCGATCAACCATTTGCTGAGTATCAACTACAATAACATAAAAGATCATTCTAAGGTTGTAGATCACTGAATCAGTCAAATGTTCAATGAAAATCAACTACAATGATGTAACACGTCAATCTAAGGTTGCAGATCACCAACTTGATCAACTGTTTGATGAGAATTAGATACAGGTGCGTAACACACCATTCTGAGGTTTTAGATCACCGCATCGGTGAACCGTTCAATGAGAATCAACTACAATCACGTAATAAGCCATTCTGAGCTTACAAATCACTGAAATGGTAAACTGTTTGATGAGAATAAGCTACAATCGTGTAACAAGCCATTCTGAGCTTACAAACCACTGAATTGGTCAACCATTCGATGAGAATATTTTACAACCATGTAACATGCCCTTCTAAGCTTACAAATCACTCAATCCATCAATTATCGATAAGAATCAGCTACAATCACCTAACGAGCTATTTTGCGCTTACAAATCATTAAATCGGTCAACCATTGAATGAGAATCAGCTACAATCATGTAACAAGCCATTCTGAGCTTACAAATCATTGAATCGGTCAACCGTTCGATGAGAATCAGCTACAATCACATAACAAGCCAGTCTAAGCTTACAACTCACTAAATCGGTCAACTGTTCAATGAGAATCAACTACAATCACATAACAAGTCATTCTAAGCTTACAATTCACTGAATCGGTCAACCGTTTAATGGGTGTAAGCTACAATCTCGTAACAAGCCATTCTGAGCTTAAAAATGACCAAATCGGTCAACCGTTTGATGAGAATGAGCTACAATCATGTAACAAGCCATTTTGAGCTTAGAAATCACTGAATCGGTCAATAGTTTGATGAGAATTAGCTATAATTACATAACAAGCCATTATGCGCTTACAAATCACCAAATCGGTCAACCATTCAATGAGAATCAGCTACAATTAAATAACAAGCCAGTCTGAGCTTACAAATCACCGAATCGGTCAATCGTTTAATGAGAGTCACCTCAATCATGTAACAATCCATTTTGAGACTACAAATCACCATATCGATCAAACATTCGATGAGAATCAGCTACAAGCCATGAAACAAGCCATTTTGGGTTTTCAAATCACCGAATCAGTCAACCGTTCAATGAGAATCAGCTACAATGACATAACAAGCCATTCGAAGGTAACAAGCCATTCAATGAGAATCAATTACAATAATGTAACGAGCCATTTTGAGCTTACAAATAATCGAACCAGTCAACCGCTATGTGAGAATCAATTACAATCATGTAATAAGTCATTCTAACCTTACAAATCACCGAATCAGTTGATGAGACTCAGCTACAATCATGTAACAAGCCATTATGATCTTTCAAATCATTGAATCAGTCAGCCATTTGATGAGAATTAGCTATAGTCATGTAAGAAGCTATTCTAAACTTACAAATCATCGAATCAATCAACTGTTCGATAAGAATCAATTACAATCACATAAAAAGTCATTCTAAAGTTACAAATACTGAATCGGTGAATCATTCGAGGAAATTCAGCTACAATCATGTAACAAGCTATTATGAGATAACATATCACCAAATTGGTCTACCGTTTGATGAGAATAAACTACAATCATGTTACAAGCCATTCTGAAGTTAAAGATCACTGAATTGGTCAACAATTCGATGAGAATCAACTACAATAATATAAAAAATCATTCTAAGGTTGTAGATCACCAACTCGGTCAAATGTTTAATGAGAATCAACTACAATCATTTAACAAGTCGATCTGAGGTTGCAGATCACCGACTCATCAACCATTGGATGAGAATCAAATACAAGCACATAACACACCATTCTGAGGTTGTAGATCACTAAATCGATGAACCATTCAATGAGAATCTACTACAATCACCTAATAAGCTATTCTGAGCTTACAAATCACCGAATTGGCCAACCATTCGATGAGAATCAGCTACAATCATGTAAAAAGCCAACAAATCATAGAATCGGTCAACTGTTCGATAAAAATTAGCTAGAATCACGTAGAAGCCAGCCATTCTGAGCTTACAAATCACCAAATCGGTTTACCGTTCGAAGAGAATCAGCTACAATCATGTAACAAGCCATTCTGAGCTCCCAAATCACTGAATCGGTCAACCGTTTGATGAGAATCAGCTACAATCACGTAAAAAGCCAACAAATCACAAAATCAGTCAACTGTTCGATAAGAATCAGCTACAATCATGTAATAAGCCAGCCATTTTGAGCTTACAAATCACTAAATTGGTGAACCGTTCGATCATAATCAGCTACAATCATGTAACAAGCCATTTTGAGCTTACAATTCATTGAATCAGTCCACTGTTTGACGAGAATCAGCTATAATCATGTAAGAATCCATTATGAGCTTACAAATCACCAAATCAGTCAATCGTTCGATGAAAATCAACTACAATCACGTAACAAGCCATTCTGAGCTGACAAATCACCGAACCGATCATCGGTTTGATGAGAATCAGCTATAATCACGTAACAATCCATTTTGAGCTTACAAATCATCCAATCGGTCAACTGTTTGATGATAATCAAGTACAATCATGTAACAAGCCATTCTGAGCATACAAATCACTGAATCGGTCAATTGTTCAATGAAAATCAACTATAATCACATAACAAGCCTTTCTGAGCTTACAAATCATCGAATCAGTCAACCGTTCGATGAGAATCAGCTACAATTATGTAACATGCCATTCTGAGCTTGCAAATCATCGAATTGGTCAACCGTTCGATGAAAATCAATTACAATCACGTAACAGGCCATTCTAAGCTTACAAATCACCAAATCGATCAACAAGTAGCAAGCCATTCTAGACATACAAATCACCAGATTAGTCAACCTTTCGATGAGAATCAGTAAGAATGATGTAATAAGGCATTTTAAGTTACAAATCACCGAATCGGTCAACCATTCAATGAGAATTAGCTACAATTATGTAACAAGCCATTCTAAACTTACAAATAATTGAATCGGTCAACCATTCAATGAGAATCAATTACAATCACCTAACAAGCCATTCTGAGCTTATATAAATCACCAAATCGGTCAACAATTTGATGAGAAACAACTAAAATCACATAACAAGCCATTCTGAGCTTACAAATCACCGAATCGGTCGACCATTCGATGAGAATAGGTTACAATCACCGAATCATGTAACAAGCCATTTTGAGTTTAAAAATCATCGAGTCGGTCAACCGTTTGATGAGAATCAACTATAATAACATAGAAAGACATTCTGAGCTTACAATTCACTGAATCGGTCAACCGGTCGATGAGAATGAATTAGAATCACGTAACAAGCCATTATGAGCTTGCAAATCATTGAATCAGTCAACCATTTGATGAGACTCGACTACAATCATATAACAAGCTATTCTAAGCTTACAAATCATCGAATCAGTCAATCGTTCAATGAAAATCAATTACTATTACGTAACAAGCCTTTTTAAGCTTACAAATCACCGGATCGGTGAATCGTTCGATGAGAATCAGCTACAATCACGTAATAAGCCATTCTGAGTTTACAAATAAATTAATCGATCAAGCGTTCAATGAGAATCAACTACAATCACATAACAAGCCATTTTGAGCTTACAAATCACCAAAACGGTCAACCATTCAATGAGAATCAATTACAATCACATAACAAGCCATCTAAGCTTACAAATCACCGAATCGGTCAACCGTTCAAAGAGAATCAGCTACAATCACGGAACAAGCCATTTTGAACTTACAAACCAATGAATCAGTCGACCGTTCGATGAGAATCATCTACAATCATTAAACTAGCCATATTGTGCTTACAAAACACTAAATCAGCTACAATCACCTAACAAGCCATACTAAGCTTTTAAATAACTGAATCGGTCAATCGTTCGATGAGAATTAGGTACAATAATGTAACAAGCCACTCTAAGCTTACAAATCACTGAATCAGTTACCGTTAGATGAAAATCAATTACAATAATGTAACAATCCATTCTCAGTTTCAAATCATCGAATCGGTCAACCGTTCGATGAGAATCAGCTACTATCATGTAACAAGTCATTCTCAACTTACACCTCATTGAATCGTTCAACTGTTTGATGAGAATTAGCTATAATCATGTAACAAGCTATTCTGAGCTTACAAAATTACTGAATCTATGCCCCATTTGATGAGAATCAGCTACAATCATGTTACAAGACATTCTAACCTTACATATCACTGAATCGGTCAACCATTCGATGAGAGTCAGCTACAATCACATAACAAGCCATTTTTAGATTACAAATCACTGAATCGATCATCCGTTCAATAAGAATTAGCTACAATCACGTAACAAGCCATTCTGAGCTTACAAATCACCGAATCAGTCAACCGTTCGATGAGAATCAGCTACAATCATGTAACAAGCCATTTTGAGCTTATAAATCATAGAATCAATCAACCGTTCGACGAGAATCATCTACAATCATGTAACAAGCCATTATGAGCTTACAAATCACATAATCGATCAACTGTTCGATGAGAATCAGCTACAATCACATAAGAGTCCATTCTGAGCTTACAAATCACTGAATCGGTCAACTGTTCGATGAGAATCAGCTACAATCACATAACAAGCCATTCTGAGCTTACAAATCAATGAATCAGTCAATCGTTCGATGAGAATCAGGTACAATCACATAACAAACCATTTTGATCTTAGGAATCATCGAATTGGTCAACTGTTCGATGAGTATCAATTACAATCAGGTAACAAGTCATTCTTAACTTACAAATCACTGAATTGGTCAACTGTTCACTGAGAATTAGCTACAATCATGTAACAAGACATTTTGAGCTTAAAAATCACTGAATTGGTCAACCGTTCGATAAGAATCAGCTACAATCACATAACAAGTCATTATGAGCTTACAAATCACTAAATCGGTCAACCATTCGATGAGTCTCAGTTACAATCCCGTAACAAGCCATTCAGAGCTTACAAATCACTAAATCGGTCAACTGTTTGATGAAAATCAACTACAATCACATAACAAGCCATTCTGAGCTTATATATCACCGAATGGGTCAACCGTTTGATGAGAATCAACTACAATCACATTAAAAGCCATTCTGAGCTTACAAATCACCAAATCGGTCAACCGTTCGATGACAATCAATTATAATCACGTAACAAGCCATTCTCAGCTTAAAAATCACCAAATTGGTCAACCATTTGATGAGAATCAACTACAATAATGTGACAAGCTATTCTCAGGTTACAAATCATCGAATCGGTCAACCGTTCGATGAGAATCAACTACAATCACATAACAAGTCATTCTTAGCTTACAAATCACCGAATAGGTCAACTATTTGATGAAAATCAACTACAATCACATAACAACCCATTCTGACCTTACAAATCACTGAATGGATCAACCGTTCGATGAGAATCAACTACAATCAGGTAAAAAGCCATTCTGAGCTTACACATCACCAAATCGGTCAATCGTTCGATGAGAATCAATTACAATCAAGTAAAAAGCCATTATGAGCTTACAAATCACCGAATCGGTCAACCGTTCAATGAGAATAAATTACAATAATGTAACATGTCATTCTAAGCTTACAAATCATCGAATCTTTCAATCATTTGATGAGAATCAATTACAATTACGTAACAAGTCATTCTGAGCTTACAAATCCCTAAATTGGTCAACTGTTCGATGAGAATCAGCTATAATCATGTAACAAGCTATTCTGAATAAATCATCAAATCGGTCAACCGTTCGATCAAAATCAACTACAACCACATAACAAGCCATTCTCAACTTACAAATCACTGAATTGGTCAACTGTTTGATGAGAATTAGCTACAATCCCGTAACAAGCTATTCTGAGCTTACAAATCACCGAATCAGTCAAGAGTTCGATGAGAATCAGCTACAATCTCGTAACAAGCCAGTCTGAGCTTAAAAATCTCTGAATCAGTCAACCATTCGATGAGAATCAATTACACTCATGTAACAATCTATTCTGAGCTAACAAATCACCGAATCGGTCAACCTTTGCATGAGAATTAATTACAATCATGTGACAAACCATTCTGATCTTAAAAATCATCGAAACAGTCAACCATTTGGTGAGAATCAGCTAAAATCACGTAACAAGCCATTCTGAGCTTACAAATCACTGAATCAATCAACCTTTACATGAGAATAAATTACAATCATGTCACAAACCATTCTGATTTTAAAAATGACCAAAACGATCAACCATTCGATGAGAATCAGCTATAATCACATAACAAGACATTCTGAGCTTAAAAATCATCGAATCAATCAACCGTTTGATGAGAATCAGCTACAATCACGTAACAAGCCATTCTGAGCTTACAAATCACCGAATCGGTCAATCGTTTGATGAGAATTAGCTACAATCATGTAATAAGCCATTCTAACTTTACAAATCACTGAATCTATTAATCGTTCAATGAGAATCAACTACAATCACGTAACATGACATTCAGAGATTACAAATCACCGAATCGGTCAACTATTCGATGAAAATCAGCTACAATAACGTAACAAGCCATTCTGAGCTAACGAATCTCTGAATCAGTCAACCATTCGGTGAGAATCAATTACAATCACGTAACATGTCATTCTGAGCTTACAACACCGAATTAGTCAACCATTCGATTAGAATTAATTCCAATCATGTAACAATCTATTTTGAGCTTAAAAATCTTCAATTAGTCAACCGTTTGATGAGAATCAATTAAATAACATAACAAGCCATTCTAAGCTTAGAAATAACTGAATCTATCAACAGTTCGATGAGAACCAGCTACAATCTCATAACAAGCCATTCTGAGCTAACAAATCACGTAATCGGTCAACCGTCTGGTGAGAATCAACTACACTCACGTAACAAGCCATTATGAGCTTACAAATCATCGAATCGGTCAACCGTTCGATGAGAATCAGCTACAATCATGTAAAAAGCCATTCTTAGATTATAAATTAGCGAATCGGTCAACTGTTCAATGAGAATCAGTTACAATCATGTAACAAGTCATTCTGAGCTTACAACTCACCAAATTGATCAACCGTTCAATGAGAATCTATTACAATCAAGTAACAACCCATTCTGAGCTTACAAATCACCAAATCGATCAACCGTTCGATGAGAATCAGCTATAATCACGTAACAAGTGATTCTAAGCTTATAAATCATCAAATTGGTCAACCATTTGATGAGAATCAGCTACAATCACGTAACAATCCATTCTGAGCTTACAAATCACCAAATTGGTCAACCATTCAATGAGAATTAGCTACAATCATGTAAAAAGCCTTTCTGAGCTTAGAAATCACTGAATCGGTCAACCGTTCGATGAGAATCATTTACAATCACGTAACAAGCCATTCTGAGTTTACAAATTATTAAATCAGTCAACCATTCGATGAGAATCAATTACAATAATGTAACAAGCCATTCTGAGCTTACAAATCACCGAATCAATCAACAGTTTGATGAGAATTACTTACAATCCCATAACAAGCTATTCTGAGTTTACAAATCACTGAATCGGTCAAACGTTTGATGAGAATCAACTACAATCACGTAGCAAGCCATTCTGAGCTTACAAATCACTGACTCGATCAACTGTTTGATGAGAATCAATTACAATCATGTAACAAGCTATTTTGAGCTTACGAATAACGTAACGAGCCATTTTGAGCTTACAATCACATAACAAGCCATTTTGAGCTTACAAATCACTGAATCAGTCAACTGTTTGATGAGAATAAACTACAATAACTTGACAAGACATTCTGAGATTACAAATCATGGAATCAGTCAACCGTTCGGTGAGAATCACCTATAATGATGTAACGAGCCATTCTGAGCATACAAATAATTGAATCGGTCAATCGCTCAATGAGAATACGCTACAATCATGTAGCAAGCCATTCTGAGCTTACAAATCACCGAATCGGTCAACCTTTCGATGAGAATCATCTACAATCACGTAACAAGCCATTCTGAGCTTACAAATCACTGAATCGGTCAACTGTTCGATGAGAATCAACTACAATAATGTAGCAAGCCATTCATTCTAAGATTACAAATCACCGAATCGGTCAACCGTTCGATCAAAATCAACTACAATCATGTAACAAACCATTACAAGCTTACAAATCACCAAATTGGTCAACCGTTCGATGAGAATCAGCTACATTAATGTAACAAGGCATTCTGAGCTTATGAATCACTGAATCAGTCAACCATTCGATGAGAATGAATTACAATTATGTAACAAGCCATTCTGAGCTTACAACACCAAATCGGTCAACCATTTGATGAGAATCAATTACAATCACGTAACAATCCATTATGAGTTTACAAATCACCGAATCGGTCAACTGTTTGGTGAGAATCAACTACACTCACGTAACAAGCCATTCTGAGCTTATAAATCACCGAATCAGTCAACCGTTCGATGAGAATCAGTTACAATCACATAACAATCCATTCTGAGCTTACAAATCACCAAATTGATCAACCGTTAGATAAGAATCAATTACAATCCCGTAACAAGCCATTTTGAGCTTACAAATCACCGAATCAATGAACCGTTCAATGAGAATCAGCTACAATAATCTAAGAAGCCATTATGAACTTACAAAATACTGAATCAATCAATCGTTCGATGAGAATCGGCTACAATCACCTAACAAGCTATTCTGAGTTTACAAATCACCAAATTGGTCAATCGTTAGATAAAAATAAGCTACTATCACGTAACAAGCTATTTTGAGCATACAAATCATCGAATCAGTCAACCATTCGATGAGAATCAGCTACAATCATGTAACAAGCCATTCTGAACTTTCAAATCACCGAATCGGTCAACCGTTCAATGAGAATCAATTACAATCACATAACAAGCCATTCTAAGCTTAAAACTCATTGAATGAGTCAAACATTTGATGAGAATAAATTACAATCACGTAACAAGCCATTCTGAGCTTACAAATCACCGAATCGGTTAACCATATGATGAGAATCAGCTACAATAATGTAACAAGCCATTTTGAGCTTAGAAATTACTTAATCGGTCAACCTTTTGATGAGAATCAGCTACAATCATGTAACAAGCTAACCGTACAAATCCTTGAATCGGTTAACCGTTTGATGAGAATCATGTACAATCACATAGCAAGCCATTCTGAGTTTACAAATCATCGAACCGGTGAACCTTTCGGTGAGAATCAGCTACAATCACATAAGAATCCATTCTGAGCTTACAAATCACCTAATTGGTAAACCATTCAATGATAATCAGCTACAATCACGTAACAAGCCATTCTAAGCTTACAAATCACCTTATCGGTCAACCTTTCGATGAAAATTTATTAGAATCACGTTAAAGGCCATTCTGAGCTTACAAATCACCAAATCATTCAATGGTTCGATGAGCATCAACTACAATGATGTAGCAAGCCATTTTGACCTTAAAACTCATCGAATGAGTCAAACATTTGATGAGAATGAATTACAATCATGCAACAAGCCATTTTGAGCATACAAATCACCGAATCGATCAACTGTTCGATAAGAATCAATTACAATTACGTAACAAGCCATTGTGAGCTTACAAAAAACTAAATTGGTCAACCATTTGATGAGAAGGTACAATCACGTACCAAGCCATTCTGAGCTTATAAATCACTGAATCGGTCGATCATTTGATGAGAATCAACTACAATCATGGAACAACCTATTTTAAGCTTACAAATCACCAAATCGGTCAACCATTCGATGAGAATCAACTACAATCACGTAACAAGCCCTTCTAAGATTACAAATCATCGAATTGCTAAATCGGTCAATGAAAATCAATTACAATCATTTAAAAAGCCATTTTGAGCTTACAAATCACGGAATCAGTCAACCTGTCAGTGAGAATCAACTACATCATGTAAAATATCATTCTGAGGTTACAAATGATCAAATTAGTCAACCGTTCGATGAGAATCAGCTACAATCAAGTAACAAGCAATTTTGAACTTACAAATCATCGAATCAGTCAAATGTTCGATGAGAATCAACTACAATCACGTAACAAGCCATTATGAGCTAACAAATCACTGAATCGATCAACTGTTTGATGAGAATCAACTACAATCACGTAACCAGCCATTCTGAGAAAACAAATCATGAAATGAGTCAACCATTCGATGAGAATCAGCTACAATCACGTAATAAATGATTGTGAGCTTACAAATCACTGAATCGGTCAACCGTTCGATGAGAATCAAGTACAATCATGTAACAAGCTATTCTAAGCTTAGAGATCAGTGAATCAGTCAACAATTCGGTGAGAATGAACTACAATCATGTAACAAGCCATTCTGAGCTTACAAATCATCGAATCGATCAATCATTCGATGACAATCAGCTACAATCACATAACAAGTCATTTTGAGCTTACAAATCACCAAATCGGTCAACTGTTTGATGAGAATCAGCTACAATCACATAACAAGTCATTCTGAGTTTACAAATCACCGAATCGGTCAACCGTATGAGAATCAATAATGATCACGTAAAAATCTATTTTAAGCTTACAAATCAGATAACAAGCCATTCTGAGCTTACAAATTAGTGAATCGGCCAACCATTCTATGAGAATCAATTAAGATCACGTAACAAGCCATTTTGAGCTTACAAATCATCGAATCAGTCAACCGTTCGATGAGAATCAACTACAATCAGGCAACAAGCCATTATGAGCTTACAAATCATCGAATCGCTCAACCATTTGATGAGAATCAATTACAATTACATAAAAAGCTATTCTAAGCTTACAAATCATCGAATTGGTCAACCGTTCGCTGAGAATAAATTGTAATCACGTAACGAGACCTTCTAATCTTATAAATCACTGAATCGGTCAATCGTTAGATAAGAATCAACTACAATCATGTAACAAGCCATTCTGAGCTTACAAATCACCAAATCAGTCAACTGTTCAATGAGAATCAGCTACAAATCACGTAACAAGCCATTTTGAGCTTACAAATCATCGAATTAGTCAACTATTCGAGGAGAATCAATAACAATCATGTAACAAGCCATTCTAAATTTACAAATCATTGAATCGGTCAACCGTTTGATGAGAATCACCTACAATCACGTAACAAGCCATTCTGAGCTTACAAATCACCGGACCGCTTTATAATTTGATGAGAATGAATTACAATCACGTAACAAGCCATTCTGAGCTTACAAATCACCAAACCAGTCAACCATTCGGTGAGAATGATCTACAATCACGTAACAAGCCATTCTGAGTTTACAAATAACTAAATCAGTCAACCATTCAATGAGAATCACCTAAAATCACGTAACGAGCCATTTTGAGCTTACAAATCTCAGAATCAGTCAACCGTTCGATGCGAATCAACTACAATCATGTAACATGTCATTCTAAGCTTACAAATCATTGAATCGATCAACCATTCAATGAGAATCAGCTATAATCACGTAACAAGCCATTCTTAGCTTAGAAATAACAAATCAGTGAATCGTTCGATGAGAATCAGGTACAATCACATAACAAGCCATTCTAAGCTTACGAATCATTGAATCGGTCAACTATTCGATAAGAATCAATTACAATCACGTAAAGAGCCATTCTTAACTTACAAACCACCAAAATAGTCAACTGTTCGATGAGAATCAGCTACAATCACGTAACAAGCAATTCAGAGCTTACAAATCACCGAATTGGTCTATCATTTAATGAGAATCAATTACAATCATGTAACAAACTATTCTAATCTTACAAATCACCAAACCAGTCAACCGTTCTATGAGAATCAATTACAATGTCGTAACAAGCCATTATGAGCTTACAAATCACTAAATCGGTGAACCGTTCGATGAAAATTAATTACAATCATGTAACAAGTCATTCTAAGCTTATAAATCACTAAACTAATCAACCGTTCTATGAGAATCAAATATAATCACGTAACAAGCCATTCTAAGCTTACAAATTATCGAATCGATCAACTGTCTGATGATAATCAAATACAATCACGTAACAAAATATTCTGAGGTTACGAATCAATGTATTTGTCAACTGTTCGATGTGAATCAACTACAATCACATAACAAGCCACTTTGAGCTTACAAATCACCAAATCGGTCAACTGTTCGATGAAAATCAATTACAATCATGTAATAAGCCATTCTGAGCTTCCAAATCACCAAATCGATCAACCGTTCATTTAGAATCAACTCTAATCACATAACAAGCCATTCTGAGCTTACAAATAAATTGAATCGATGAACCGTTCGATGAGAATCAGCTACAATCATGTAACAACCCATTCTGAGCTAACATATCATCAAATCGATCTACCTTTGATGAGAATCAACTACAATCACATAACAAGCCATTCTGAACTTATAGATCACTGAATTGATCAACCATTTGATGAGAATCAACTACAATAACATTTATCATTCTAAGGTTGTAGATCATTGAATCAGTCAAATGTTCGATGAGAATCAACTACAATCATGTAACAAGTCAATCTGAGGTTGCCATCACTGACTCGATCAACTATTCGATAAGAATCAGATACAGGCACGTAACACACCATTCTAATGTTTTAGATCATCGAATCAGTGAATCATTTGATGGGAATTAGCTACAATGATGTAATAAGCCATTCTGAGCTTACAAATCGGTGAATCTGTCATTCATTCGATGAGAATCAACTATGATCGCAAAATAGATCCTTCTGAGGTTTTAGATCATTGAATCCATCAATCGTTCCATGAAAATAACTTAAAATTGCATAACAAGTTGTTCTGAGGTTGTAATTCTCCGCATCAATCAACCATTCGATGAGAATCAGCTACAATCGCATAACAAGCCATTCTATGCTAACAAATCACCAAATCGGTCTACCATTCAATGAGAATCAACTACAATGACGTAACAAACCATTCTGAGCTTACAAATCATTGAATCTATATACCATTCGATGAGAATCAGCTACAATACAAGCTATTATGAGCTCACAAATCCTCAAAGCGGTCAACCGTTTGATGAGAATCACCTACAATCACATAACAAGCCATTCTGAGCTTATAAATCATCAAATCGGTCAACCATTTGATGAGAATCAATTACAATCAGGTAACAAGACATTCTGAGCTTTCAAATCAGTGAATCGGTGAACCATTCGATGAGAATCGGCTACAATCACGTAACAAGTCAGTCTAAACTTACCAATCACTGAAACAGTAAATTGTTTGATGAGAATAAGCTACAACATGTAACAAGCCATTCTTAGCTTACAAACCACCCAATCGGCCAACTGTTCGATGAGAATATTTTACAATCATCTAACAAGCCATTATGAGCTTACGAATCATTGAATATGTTAAATATCAATAAGAATCAGCTACAATCACCAAATCAGTCAACCGTCTGATGAAAATCAACTACAAGCATGTAACAAGCCATTTTGAGCTTACAAATCACTGAATCGGTCAACCGTTCGATGAGAATCAATTATAATCATAACAAGTCATTCTGAGCTTACTAATCACTGAATCGGTTAACCTTTCGATGAGAATCAATTACAATCATGTAACAAGCTATTCTAATCTTACAAATCACCAAATCAGTCAACTGTTCGATGAGAATCAATTACAATCACATAAGAAGCCATTTTAAGATTACAAATCACCGAATCGATCAACCGTTCAGTGTGGATGAGCTACAATTAGGTAAGAAGCCATTATGAGCTTACAAATCACCAAATCGGTGAACTGTTCGATGAGAATAAGTTACAATCACATAAGAAGCTATTTTGAGCTTACAAATCACCAAATTAGTCAACTGTTCTATGAGAATCAATTACAATCATGTTAAAAGCCATTCTGAGCTTACAAATCACCAAATCATTGAACCATTCGATGAGAATCAGCCACAATCACGTAACAAGTCATTCTGAGCTTACAAATCTCCAAAGTGGTCAACCGTTCTATGAGAATCAGCTACAATGACATAACAAGCTATTCTGAGCTTACGAATCACCGAATCGGTCAACCATTTGATGATAATCAACTACAATCACATAACTAGTCATTATGAGCTTACAAATCGCTAAATCGGACTACCATTTGATGAGAATCAGCTACAATAATGTAAGAAGCAATTATGAGCTTACAAATCACCAAATCGGTCAACCGTTCGATTAGAATCAGCTACAATCAGTAACAAGCCATTATGAGCTTACAAATCATCGAATCTATCACCATTCGATGAGAATCAGCTAAAATCATGTAACAAGCCATTCTGAGCTTACAAATCACCAAATCAGTCAAACCGTTCAATGAGAATCAGCTACAATCACATAACAAGATATTTTTAGCTTACAAACCCTCCAAATCGGACAACCGTTCAATGAGAATCAGCTACAATCACGTAACAAGTCATTCTGAGGTTACAAATAATCGAATTGGTCAACCGTTCGATTAGAATCAACTCTAATCATGTAATAAGCCATTATGAGCTTACAAATCACCGAATCGGTCAACCGTTCATTTAGAATCAACTACAATCATGTAATAAGCCATTTTAAAATTACAAATCACCGAATCGGTCAACCGTTCAATGAGAATCAACTACAATCATGTAACAAGTCATTCAGAGCTGACAAATCACTAAATCGGTCTTCATTTGATGAGAATCAATTGCAATCACGTAACAAGCCATTCTGAGCTTACAAATCACCAAACTAGTCAACCATTCTATGAATTATTACAATCTCGTAACAAGCCATTATGAGCTTACAAATCATCAAATCGGTCAACTGTTGGATTAGAATTAATTACAACAATGTAACAAGTCATTTTGAGCTTAGAAATCACTGAACCAATCAACCTTTCTATGAGAATCAATTACAATCACGTAACAAGCCATGCAGAGCTTACAAATCACTGAATCGATCAACCGTTCGATTAGAATCAAATACAATCAGCTAACAAGCCATTCTGAGCTTACAAATCACCGTATCGGTCAACCGTTTGTGAGAATCAACTATAATCACGTATCAAGCCATTCTGAGCTTTCAAATCACCAAATCGGTCAACCGTTCGATGAGAATCAATTACAATCATATAACAAGCCATTCTGAGCTTCCAAATCATCGAATCGATCAACCATTTGATAAGAATCAGCTCTAATCATGTAACAAGCCATTCTGAGCTTACAAATCACCGAATTGATGAACCGTTTGATGAGAATCAGCTACAATCACGTAACAAGCCATTCTGAGCTAACATATCACCAAATCGGTCTAGCATTTGATGAGAATCAACTACAATTATGTAACAAGCCATTCTGAGCTTCCAGATCACTGAATCGGTCAATCATTCCCTGAGAATCAACTACAATAACATAAAAGATCATTCTAAGGTTGTAGATCACTGAATCAGTCAAATGTTTAATGAGAATCAACTACAATGATGTAACACGTCAATTTGAGGTTGCAGATCACTGACTTGATCAACTGTTTGATGAGAATAAGATACAGGTACGTAACACACCATTCTGAGGTTTTAAATCACCGCATCAGTGAAACGTTCGATGAGAATCAGCTACAATCACGTAATAAGTCATTCTGAGCTTACAAATAATTGAAATGGTAAACTGTTTGATGAGAATAAGTTACAATCGTGTAACAAGCCATTCTAAGCTTACAAACCACTGAATTGGTCAACCGTTTGATGAGAATATTTTACAACCATGTAACATGCCTTTCTAAGCTTACAAATCACTGAATCCATCAACTATAGATAAGAATCAGCTACAATCACCTAATGAGCCATTCTAAGGTTAGAAATCATCGAATCGGTTAACCATTGAATGAGAATCAGCTACAATCATGTAACAAGCCATTCTGAGCTTACAAATCACTGAATCGGTCAACCGTTCGATGAGAATCAGCTACAATCACGTAACAAGCCAGTCTAAGCTTACAAATCACTAAATCGATCAACTGTTCGATGAGAATCAACTACAATCACGTAATAAGCCATTAGGCTTACAATTCATCGAATCGGTCAATTGTTTAATGGGCGTAAGCTACAATCATGTAACAAGCCATTCTGAGCTTACAAATGACCAAATCGGTCAACCGTTCGATGAGAATGAGCTACAATCATGTAACAAGCCATTCTAAGCTTAGAAATCACTAAATTGGTCAACAGTTTGATGAGAATTAGCTATAATTACGTAACAAGCCATTATGCACTTACAAATCACTGAATCGGTCAACCATTCAATGAGAATCAATTAGAATCATGTAACACTGAGCTTACAAATGACTAAATTGGTCAACAATTGGATGAGAATCAACTACAATTATATAGCAAGTGAGTCTGAGCTTACAAATCACCGAATCGGTCAATCATTTAATGAGAATCACCTCAATCACGTAACGAGCCATTTTGAGACTACAAATCACCATATCGATCAAACGTTTGATGAGAATCAGCTACAAGCCATTTTGGGTTTACAAATCATCGAATCAGTCAACCGTTCGATGAGAATCAGCTACAATGACGTAACAAGCCATTCAATGAGAATCAATTACAATAATGTAATGAGCCATTCTAAGCTTACAAATGACCAAACCAGTCAACCGTTCTGTGAGAATCAATTACAATTATGTAATAAGTTATTGTGAGCTTACAAATCACTGAATGGGTTGATGAGAATCAATTATAATCAGCTACAGCCATGAAACAAGCCATTATGAGTTTACAAATCATTGAATCGGTCAACCGTTCGATGAGAATCAATTACAATCACATAACAAACAATTCTGAGCTTACAAATCATCGAATCGGTCAACCGTTCAATGAGAATCAGTAGAACGTTCAAGGAGAATCAGCTACAATCATGAAAAAAGCCATTCTAAGCTTACAAATTATCGAATCGGTCAACTATTCGAAGAGACTCAATTACAATCACGTAACAAGGCATTTTGAGCTTACAAAATCAGTCAACCGTTCGATGAGAATCAATTAAAATCATGTAACACTAATCTTACAAATCACTGAATCGGTCAACCGTTCGATGAGAATTAACTACAATCATGTAACAAACCATTATGAGCTTACAAATTACTAAATTGGTCAACCGTTTGATGAGAATCACTTACAATCATGAAATGAGTCATTTTGACCTTACAAACCACTGAATCAGTTAACTATTCACTGAGAATTAGTTATAATCATGTAACAAACCATTCTGAGCTTTCAAATCACCGAATCAATCAACCGTTCGATGAGAATCAGCTACAATAACGTAACAAGCCATTCTAAGGGTACAAATCATCGAATCGCTCAACTGTTCGATGAGAATCAACTACAATCACGTAACAAGCCATTTTGAGCTTACAAATGACTGAATTAGTCAACCGTTAGGTAAGAATCTGTTACAATGATGGAACAAGCCATTATGAGCTTACAAATTACCGAATCAGTCAATTGCTCGGTGAGAATAATTACAATCACGTAACAAGCCATTCTGAGCTTACAAATCACCGAATTGGTCAAGAGTTTGATGAGAATCAAATACAATCTTGTGACAAGCCATTCTCAGCTTATAAATCACCGAATTGGTCAACTGTTCAATGAGAATCAGCTACAATCATGTAACAGGCCATTCTAAGCTTACAAATTATCAAATCAGTTAACCGTTTGATGAGAATCAGCTACAATCATGTAAAAAGCCATTCTAGGCTTACAAATCATTGAATCAATCAACTGTTCGATGAGAATTAGCTACAATCATGTAACAAGCCATTCTGAGCTTACAAATCACTGAATCAGGTAACCGTTCAATGAGAATCAGCTACAATCACGTACCAAGCTATTCTATACTTACAAATCACTGAATTAGTCAACCGTTTGATGAGAATCAGATACAATCATGTAACAATCTATTCTAAATTTACAAATCATTGAATCGGTCAACTGTTCGATGAAATTGTGCTATAATCACGTACCAAGCCATTTTGAGCTTATAAATCTCTGAATCGGTCAACCATTCTATGAGAATCAATTAAGACCATGTAACAAGCCATTATGAGCTTCAAATTATGAATCATGTGACAAGCCATTCTGAGCTTCAAATTATCAAATTGGTCAACCGTTTGATGAGAATCATGAAACAAGCCATTCTGACCTTACAAATCACCGAAATGGTCAACTGTTTAATGAGTATCAACTACAATCATGTAACAAGTCATTTTGAGCTTAAAAATCACCGAATCAGTGAATCGTTCACTGAGAATTAGTTACAATCATGTAACAAGCCATTCTGAGCTTACAAATCACCGCATCGATCAACTGTTCGATGAGAATCAGCTACAATCACGTAACAAGCTATTTTGAGCTTACAAATCACCGAATTGGACAACTGTTCGATGAGAATCAGCTTCAATCACGTAACAAGCCATTCTAAGATTACAAATCACTGAATCAACTATCATAACATAGAAAGAGATTCTAAGCTTACAAATCATTGAATCGGTCAACCGGTCGATGAGAATAAATTAGAATCACATAACAAGCTATTCTAAGCTTACAAATCATTGAATCAGTCAACCGTTCAATGAGACTCAACTACAATCATGTAAAAAACTATTCTGAAGCTTACAAATCACTGAATCGGTCAACCGTTCAATGAAAATCAATTACTATCACGTAACAAGCCAAGTTTACAAATCACTGAATCGGTGAATCGTTCGATAAGAATCAGTGACAATCATGTAATAAGCCATTCTGAGCTTACAAATAAATTAATCGATCAAGCGTTCAATGAGAATCAACTACAATCATGTAACAAGCCATTTTGAGTTTACAAATCACTAAAACAGTCAACCATTCAATGAGAATCAATTACAATCACGTAACAAGCCATCTGAGCTTACAAATCACCAAATTGGTCAACCGTTCAAAGAGAATCAGCTAAAATCATGGAACAAGCCATTATGAGCTTACAAACCAATGAATCAGTTAGCTGTTAGATGAAAATCAATTACAATAATGTAACAAGTCATTCTCAGTTTACAAATCACCGAATCGGTCAATCGTTCAATGAGAATCGGCTACTATCATGTAACAAGCTATTCTCAGCTTACACCTCATTGAATAGTTCAACCGTTTGATGAGAATTAGCTATAATCACGTAACAAGCTATTCTGAGCTTGCAAATTATTGAATCTGTCAACCATTCAATGAGAATCAGCTACAATCACATTATAAGACATTCTAACCTTACATATCACTGAATCGGTCAACCATTCGATGAGAGTCAGCTACAATCACATAACAAGCTATTTTGAGATTACAAATCACTGAATTGATCATCCGTTTGATAAGAATCAGCTACAATCACGTAACAAGCCATTTTGAGCTTACAAATCACTGAATCGATCAACTGTTCGATGAGAATCCGCTACAATCATGTAACAAGCCATTTTGAGCCAATAAATCATAGAATCAATCAACCGTTTGAAGAGAATTAGCTACAATCATGTAACAAGCCATTCTGAGCTTACAAATCATGAAATTGGTCAACCGTTCAATGAGAATCAGCTACAATCATATAAGAGGCCATTCTTAGCTTACAAATCACTGAATCGGTCAACCGTTCGATGAGAATCAGCTACAATCACATAACAAGCCATTCTGAGCTTACAAATCAATGAATCAGTTAATCGTTCGATCAGAATCAAGTACAATCACATAACAAGCCATTCCGACCTTAGGAATCACTTAATTGGTCAACTGTTCGATGAGTATCAATTACAATCAGGTAATAAGCCATTCTTAACTTACAAATCATCAAATCGGTCAACTATTCGGCGAGAATTAGCTACAATCATGTAACAAGACATTTTGAGCTTACAAATCACCAAATTGGTCAACTGTTTGATGAAAATCAGCTACACTCACGTAACAAGCCATTTTAAGCTTACAAATCACCGAATTGGTCAACCGTTCGATGAGTCTTAGTTACAATCACATAACAAGCCATCCAGAGCTTACAAATCACTAAATCGGTCAACTGTTTGATGATAATCAACTACAATCACATAACAAACCATTTTGAGCTTACATATCACTGAATCGGTCAACTGTTTGATGAGAATCAACTACAATCACATTAAAAGCCATTCTAAGCTTACAAATCATCGAATCGGTCAACTGTTTGATGAGAATCAATTATAATCACATAACAAGCTATTTTGAGCTTAAAAATCACCGAATTGGTCAACCATTTGATGAGAATCAGCTACAATAATGTGACAAACCATTCTAAAGTTACAAATCACCGAATTGGCCAACCGTTCGATGAGAATCAAATATAATCACGTAACAAGCCATTATGAGCTTACAAATCACCGAATCGGTCAACCGTTTAATTAGAATTAGTTACAATCATGTAACAAGCTATTTTGAGCTTACACATCACCAAATCGGTCAATCGTTCAATGAGAATCAACTACAATAAAGTAAAAAGCCATTATGAGCTTACAAATCATTGAACCGATGAACCGTTCAATGAGAATCAATTACAATCACATAACAAGCCATTCTGAGCTTACAAATTATTGAATCAGTCAACCGTTTGAGGAGAATCAATTACAATTATGTAACAATCACCAAGTCAGTCAGTAGTTCGATGAGAATCAACTACAATCTCATAACAAGCCATTATGAGCTTATAAATTATCGAATCAGTCAATCGTTCGATGAGAATTATCTATAATCACATAACAAGCCATTTTGAGCTTTCAATGCTGCTTTGGATTCGTGTAGGCCCTACTATTCTAAGGGGTAACTACTATACTAAGGCACCCCTACTATCATGGGGCATTGGGGAAGAATGTAGGGGTGGGTGGAAGAGTTGGGTGGGAAGATACCATATTCTCCTTCTCAACCCGATCGATCCAATCAATGAGAGAATCAACAACAATCATGTAACAAGTCATTCTAAGCTTACAAATCACCAAATAGGTCAACTATTTGATGAGAATCAACTACAATCACATCACAAGCCATTCTGTTCTTACAAAGCACCGAATTGGTCAAACTTTCAATCAGAATCAGCTACAATCATGTAACAAGCCATTCTGAGCTTACAAATCACCGAATCGATCAACTCTTCACTGAGAATCAATAGGAATCACGTAACAAGCCATTTTGAGCTTACAAATCACTGAATAAGTCAACCATTTGATAAGAATCAGCTACAATAACGTAACAAGCCATTTTGAGCTTACAAATCACTAAATCTTTCAACGGTTCGATGAGAATCAATTACAATCACGTAACAAGTCATTCTGAGCTTACAAATCCTTGAATCAGTCAACTATTTGATGAGAATCAGTTACAATCATATAACAAGCCATTCTGAACTTATAAATCATTGAATCATTCAACCGTTCGATCAAAATCAACTACAACCACGTAACAAGCCATTCAGAGCTTACAAATCACCGAATCAGTCAAGAGTTTGATGAAAATCAGCTACAATCATGTAACAATCCATTCTGACCTTTCAAATCACTGAATTTGTCAACCATTGGATGATAATCAATTACAATCATGTAACAAGTCATTCTTAGCTTACAAATCATCGACTCGGTCAACCGTTTGAAGAGAATTAGCTACAATCACGTAACAAGCTATTATGAGCTTACAAATCACCGAATCAATCAACAGTTCAATGAGACTTAGCTACAATCTCATAACAAGTCAGTCTGAGCTTACAAATCACTGAATGGATCAACCTTTACATGAGAATAAATTACAATCATGTGACAAACCATTCTGATCTTAAAAATGATTGAAAGGATCAACCATTCGATGAGAATCAGCTATAATCATGTAACAAGCTATTTTGAGCTTACAAATCATTGAATCTGTCAACCGTTTGATAAGAATCAGCCACAATCACGTAACAAGCCATTCTGAGCTTATGAATCACTGAATCGGTCAAGCGTTTGATGAGAATTAGCTACAATCATGTAACAAGCCATTCTGACCTTACAAATCACTGAATCTATTAACCGTTCGATGAGAATCAACTACAATCACGTAACATGACATTTGGAGATTAAAAATCACCGAATCGATCAACTGTTTGATGAAAAATAGCTACAATAATGTAACAAGCCATCTGAGCTGAAGAATCTCTGACTTGATCAACCATTTGGTGAGAATCAATTAAAATCATGTAACATGCCATTTTGAGCTTACAACACCGAATTGGTCAACCATTCAATTAGAATCAATTACAATCACGTAACAATCCATTTTGAGCTTAAAAATCACCGAATTGGTCAACCATTTGATAAGAATCAATTAAATAACATAACAAGCCATTCTGAGCTTAAAAATAATTGAATCTGTCAACAGTTCGATGAGAATAAGCTACAATCTCGTAACAAGCCATTCTTAGCTAACAAATCATCTAATCGGTCAACCGTTCGGTGAGAATCAACTACACTCACGTAACAAGCCATTTTGAGCTTACAAATCATCGAATCGGTCACCCGTTCGATGAGAATCAGCTACAATCATGTAAAAAGCCATTTTGGGATTATAAATCAGCGAATCGGTCAACCGTTCAATGAGAATCAGTTACAATCATGTAACAAACCATTTTGAGCTTACAAATCACCGAATTGATCAACCATTCAATGAGAATCTATTACAATCAAGTAACAACCCATTCTAAGCTTACAAATCACCAAATTGGTCAACCGTTCAATGATAATCACTTACAATCACCTAACAAGCCATTCCAGAGCTGATAAATCACCAAATCAATCAACTGTTCGATGAGAATCAGCTAGAATCACATAAAAAACAATTCTGAGCTTCAAAATCATCGAATCGGATAACTGTTCAATGAGAATCAACTAGAATCATGTAACAAGCCATTTTGAGTTTAGAAATCACTGAATCGATCAATTGTTCGATCAAAATGAGGTAGAATCATGTAACAAGCCATTTTGGGCTTACAAATCAATGAATCAGACAATTAAATCAGAATCAGGTACAATCATGTAACAAGCCATTCTGAGCTTACAAATCATAGAATCGATCAACCGTTCGATGAGAATCAGCTACAATCATGTAGCAAGCCATTCTGAGCTTACAAATCACTGAATCGGTCAACCGTTTAATTATAATCAAATATAATTTCATAACAAGTCATTCTGAGCTTGCAAATCACCTACAATCATGTAACAAGTCATTCTGAGCTTACAAATGACCGAATCAGTCAACCGTTTGATGAGAATCACCTACAATCATGTAATAAGCCATTCTGAGTTTACAAATCACTGAATCGGTCAATCGTTAGATGAAAATCAGCTACTATCACGTAACAAGCCATTTTGAGCATACAAATCATCAAATCAGTCAACTTTTCAATCAAAATCAGCTAGAATCATGTAACAAACCATTCTGAACTTTCAAATCACCGAATGAGTCAAACATTCTATGATAATCAATTACAATCACCTAACAAGCTATTTTGAGCTTACAAATCACCGAATCGGTCTATCATTTGATGAGAACCAATTTCAATTACGTAACAAGCCATTCTGAGCTGACAAATCACCGAACCAGTCAACTGTTCTCTCAGAATCAATTACAATCTCGTAACAAACCATTATGCACTTACGAATCAATGAATTTGTCAACTATTCGATGAGAGTTAATTACAATCATGTAACAACTTATTTTGAGATTACAAATCACCGAACCAATCAAGTGTTCTATGAGAATCAATTACAATCACGTGACAAGCCATTCTGAGCTTACAATTCACCGTATTGGTCAATGAGAATCAGCAAAAATCACTTAACAAGCCAATTTGAGCTTACAAATCACTGAATCAGTGAACCGTTTGATGAGAATAAACTACAATCATGTAACAAGCTATTTTGAGCTTATCAATCACCGAATCAGTCAACCATTCGATGAGAATCAACTACAATCATATAACTAGTCATTTTGAGCTTACAAATCACTAAATCAGTGTACCATTTGATGAGAATTAGCTACAATAATAAATCAAGCCATTCTGAGCTTACAAATCACCAAATTTGTCAACTGTTCGATGAGAATCAGCTACAATCCCATAACAAGCCATTCTGAGCTTACAAATCACCGAATCGGTTATCCATTCGATGAGAATCAAATAGAATCACGTAACAATTCTAAGCTTATATATCACTGAATCAGTCACCGTTCGATGAGAGTTAGCTCCAATCATGTAACAAGCCATTTTGAGCTTATAAATCACTGAATCGGTGAACCGTTCGATGAGAATCAGCTACAATCATGTAATAATCCATTCTGAGCTTACAAACCACCGAATCGGTCAATCGTTCGATTAGAATCAGCTACAATCATGTAAAGAGCCATTCTAAGCTTACAAATCACCGAACTGGTGAACTATTTGATGAGAATCAATTACAATCACATCACAAGACATTCTGAGCTTATAAATCAATGAACCGGTCAACCGTTTGATCAGGATCAATTATAATTACATACCAAGTCATTCAGAGCTTACAAATCACTGAATTGGTCAACCATTCGATGAGAATCAGCTACAATAATGTGACAGGCCATTCTGAGGTTACAAATCACTGAATCGGTCAACCGTTTGATGAGAATCAACTATAATCATGTAAAAAGCCATTCTAAGATTACAAATCACTAAAAAGATCAACTGTTCAATGAGAATCAACTACAATCACATAACAATCCATTCTAAGTTTACAAATCATCGAATCGATCGACCATTTGATGAGAATCAGCTACAATCATGTAAAAAGCCATTCTGACCTTACAAATCACCGAATTGGTCCATCATTCAATGAGAATCAACTATAATCATGTAACAAGCCATTCTAAGCTTACAAATCATCTAAGCTTACAAATCATCGAATCGGTCAATCGTTTGATGAGAATCAACTCCAATCATGTAACGAGCCATTCTGAGCTTACAAATCACCGAATAGGTCAACTGTTCGATGAGAATCAACAAAAATAACATAACAAGCCATTTTGAGCTTACAAATGACTGAATCAGTTAACCGTTTGATCAAAATCAGCTACAATCACGTAGCAAGACATTCTAAGCTTACAAATCACCGAATCGAGCAACCGTTCGATGAGAATCAATAGCAATCACATAACAAGCGATTCTGTGATTAGAAATCACTGAATTAGTCAACCATTCGATGATAATCAATTACAATCATGTACAAGCCATTTTGAGCTTACAAATCACTTAATCGATCAACCGATCAATTAGAATCAGCTACAATCACGTAACAAGTCATTCTGAGACTACAAATCACTGAATTGATAAACCATTTGATAAGAATCAACTACAATCACGTAACAAGCCATTTTGAGCTTACAAATCACCAAATCTATCAACCATTTGATGAGAATCATTTACAATCATGTAACAAGTCATTCTTAGCTTATAAATCACCGAATCGGTCAACCGTTCGATGAGAATCAGCTATAATCATGTAACAAATGATTCGGAGCTTATAAATTATTGAATTGGTCAACCATTTGATGAGAATCAGCTACAATCAGGTAACAATCTATTCTGAGCTTACAAATCACCAAATTGGTGAACCATTCAATGAGAATTAGCTACAATCACGTAAAAAGCCTTTCTAAGCTTAGAAATCACCGAATCGGTCAACCATTCGATGAGAATCACGTAACAAGCCATTTTGTGCTTACAAATTATCAAATCAGTCAACTGTTAGATGAGAATAGATTAGAATAACGTAACAAGGCATTCTGAGCTTACAAATTACCGAATCAATCAATAGTTTGATGAGAATAACCTACAATCCCATAACAAGCTATTCTAAGTTTACAAATCACCGAATCGGTCAACCGTTCAATGAGAATTGACTACAATCACGTAGCAAGCCATTCTGAGTTTACAAATCACTGAATCGGTCAACTGTTTGATGAGAATCAATTACAATCATGTAACAAGCCATTTTGAGCTTACGAATAATGTAACAAGCCATTCTGAGCTTACAATCACATAACAAGCCATTTTGAGCTTACAAATCACTGAATCAATCAACCGTTTGATGAGAATAAATTACAATAACTTGACAAGATATTCTGAGCTTACAAATCACTGAATCGATCAATCGCTCGTTGAGTCTCAGCTACAATCATGTAAAAAGCCATTTTGAGCTTACAAATCATGGAATCGGTCAACCGTTCGATGAGAATCACCTATAATGATGTAACAAGGCATTCTGAGCATACAAATCATTGAATCATTCAATCGCTCAATGACAATATGCTACAATCACGTAGCAACCCATTCTGAGCTTACAAATCACCGAATCGGTTAACCGTTCAATGAGAATTAGCTACAATCACGTAACAAGCCATTTTGAGCTTACAAATCACTGAATCGGTCAAACGTTTGATGAGAATCAGCTACAATGTAACAAGCCATTCATTCTAAGATTACAAATCACCAAATCGGTCAACCGTTCGATCAAAATCAACTACAATCACGTAACAAACCATTACGAGCTTTCAAATCACCGAATCAGTCAACCATTCGATGAGAATAAGCTACAATAATGTAACAAAGCATTTTAAGCTTACGAATCACTGAGTTGGTCAACTATTCGATGAGAATTAGCTACAATAATGTAACAAGGCATTTTGAGCTTACGAATCACTGAATCGGTCAACTGTTCGATGAGAATGAATTACAATCATCTAACAAGCCATTCTGAGCTTACAACACCAAATCGGTCAACCATTCGATGAGAATCAATTACAATCACGTAACAATCTATTTTGAGTTTACAAATCACCGAATCAGTCAACTGTTCGGTGAGAATCAGCTACACTCACGTAACAAGCCATTCTGAGCTTATAAATCAACAAATCGGTCAACCGTTCGATGAGAATCGGTTACAATCACATAACAATCCATTCTGAGCTTACAAATCACCAAATCGATCAACCGTTAGATAAGAATCAATTACAATCCTGTAACAACCCATTTTGAGTTTACAAATCACCGAATCAATGAACCGTTCAATGAGAATCAACTACAATAATCTAAGAAGCCATTATGAACTTACAAAATATTTAATCAGTCAATTGTTCGATGAGAATCAGCTACAATCACGTAACAAGCTATTCTGAGTTTACAAATCATCGAATTGGTCAATCATTAGATGAAAATAAGCTAATATCATGTAAAAAGCCATTTTGAGCATACAAATCATCGAATCGGTCAACCATTCGATGAGAATCAGATAAAATCATGTAACAAGCCATTCTGAACTTTCAAATCACCAAATCGGTCAACCGTTCAATGAGAATCAATTACAATCATGTAACAAGCCATTGTGAGCTTAAAACTCATTGAATGAGTCAAACGTTTGATGACAATCAATTACAATCACGTAACAAGTCATTCTGAGCTTACAAATCATCGAATCGGTTAACCATATGATGAGAATTAGCTACAATAACGTAACAAGCCATTTTGAGCTTAGAAATCACTTAATCGGTCAACCTTTTGATGAGAATAATCTACAATCATGTAACAAGCAATTCTAACCTTACAAATCCCTGAATCGGTCAACCTTTTGATGAGAATCATGCACAATCACATAGCAAGCCATTCTGAGCTTACAAATCATCGAACCGGTCAACTTTTCGGTGAGAATCAGCTACAATCACATAAGAATCTATTTTGAGCTTACAAATCACCTAATTGGTAAAGTATTTGATGATAATCAGCTACAATCACATAACAAGCCATTCTGAGCTTACAAATCACCTTATCGGTCAACCTTTCGATGAGAATTGATTAGAATTATTTAAAAAATCATTCTGAGCTTAGAAATCACCAAATCGTTCAACGGTTCGATGAGCATCAGCTAAAATGATGTAGCAAGCCATTTTCAGCTTACAAATCACCACATCGGTCAATGAGAATCAAGCACAAACATGTAACAAGCCATGTTGAGCATACAAATCACTGAATTGATCAACTGTTTGATAAGAATCAATTACAATTACCTAACAAGCCATTGTAAGCTTACAAAGAACCAAATCGGTCAACCGTTCGATGAGAAGCTACAATCACGTACCAAGCCATTCTGAGCTTATAAATCACTAAATCGGTCAACCGTTTGATGAGAATCAGCTACAATCATGGAACAAGCCATTATGAGCTTACAAATCACCAAATCGGTCAACCGTTCGATGAGAATCAGCTACAATCAGGTAACAAGCCATTCTAAGCTTACAAATCACTGAATCGCTTAATCGGTCGATCAGAATCAATTACAATCATTTAAAAAGCCATTTTGAGCTTACAAATCATGGAATCAGGCAACCTGTTAGTGAGAATTAGCTACATCATGTAAAATGTCATTATGAGCTTACAAATGATCGAATTAGTCAATCGTTCGATGAGAATCAGCTACAATCATGTAACAAGCCATTCTAAGTAAACAAATCATGAAATCAGTCAACCGTTTGATGAGAATCAGCTACAATAACGTAATAAATGATTCTAAACTTACAAATCACTGAATCGGTCAACCGTTCGATGAGAATCAATTACAATCACGTAACAAGCTATTTTGAGCTTAGAGATCAATGAATCAGTCAACAGTTTGATGAGAATCAGCTACAATTATGTAACAAGCCATTCTAAGCTTACAAATCATCGAATTGATCAATCGTTCAATGAGAATCAGCTACAATCACGTAACAAGTCATTCTGAGCTTACAAATCACCAAATCGGTCAATCATTCGATGAGAATCAGCTACAATCACATAATAAGCCATTTTGAGCTTACAAATCATCGAATTGGTCAACCGTATGAGAATCAATAACGATCACGTAAAAATCCATTTTAGCTTACAAATTAGATAACAAGCCATTCCGAGCTTACAAGTCACTAAATCGGCCAACCATTCAATGAGAATCAATTAAGATCACCTAACAAGCCATTTTGAGCTTACAAATAATCGAATCGATCAACCGTTCGATGAGAATCAACTACAATCAGGAAACAAGCCATTCTGAGCTTACAAGTCATTAGATCGCTCAACCATTCGATGAGAATCAATTACAATTATGTAAAAAGCTATTCTAAGTTTTCAAATCACTGAATCAGTCAACCGTTCAATGAGAATCACCTACAATCACGTAACAAGCCATTCTGAGCTTACAAATTACCGAATCAGTTAACCAAACGATGAGAATCAGCTATATTCACATAACAAGTGATTTCAAGCTTATATGTCCCTGAATCGGTCAACCGTTTGATGAGAATCAGCTACAATCACGAAACAAGCTATTATGCGCTTACAAATTGCCGAATCAGTCAACTGATCGATAAGAATCAACTACAATCACGTAACAAGCCATGTTGAGCTTACAAATCACTGAATTGGTCAACTGTTTGATGAGAATCAGCTACAATCACGTAAGAAGCCATTCTGAGCTTACTGTTGTCATATTTTTACTCATCCTTAGATTGGAGGCCTAATTACTAAATGATGCTATAGTACCCTAGTTTGTGTTATTAGGTGGTCTTGGTTAATATTTGTGTTCATTTCATTGCAAAGTACATGAAAATAAAAGGAAATAAATTGCATCTACATCTACACATGCATGTATCAGTGGCATATATATTGTTCAGAAAATCAAAGAATTGAAAGGAAAACATTTATTTGAGCTCACACAGGCTGTGAGCATAGCCGTTATCAGAATTGAATGGATGAGTGCAAATATACATAAAGAAATAGTTAAAATACTGGGGTACCAGACATTGCCTGGTATTGATGTCCGAAGTCCGGTCCTGTCCAGAAGCTCTTGAAATTCAAAACCTCCAAGAAGAGAAGAGGGAATTTGGGTTAGATCCAATGGGTCTAAGCAATGATTGGTATCACAATATTCATAGAATGCACCTCAGCCATGCACCTCTAACATGGCTGTGCTCAGGGCATGTGTATCAAGGCTCCAAAACAATAAGGCACCATGTTTTCATTGACATGTTTGTTTCATGTGCAGATACAGGGGAAGCTGATCTAACAATGATTTCAATGAATGACCTGGGCCCTTGATGCAGATCATGACAGGAAAAATCCAAGTTTCCTATCAAATGATTGCATCAAGGGCCAAGAGCACACATAGTATGTACATATGAGGAGCATCTAGATGATTCAACATCAATGAGGATCAATCAAGCAGCATGATAAAACAAATACTGGTATCAAGGTGCAAACATAGATGTATGTGTTGTAACATGGGCATGATATTATGATAAACCAACAGGGGCACCATGGCATCAAAGGAGAACAGAACTAGGATCAGGGCACACAAATCTATGTACTAGATAAGGCACACTGAAACATGAATGTATTTCTAATCTGCATTAATATTCCAACAGGGCATATCATATATGTGATGGGCATGAAGCAAATGTCAACTCAATGATAACATTATTGATACATATACTATAAAGATCAAGGAGACATCAATTCAAGCAAAACATGGGAATGAATCATTGCAACTAAGCATAGTAGCACAATGCCATATGTAGAAACAGTGAACAAAAGAGATACAATGAAGCTCAAGCATGGTTTAAATCTAGCTTTTATGTATCAACAACCAGTATCAAAATGACCCCTCTGATAGCAATAAGAGTAATACCAAGTATGGAACAATCAACATATATGGTGTTCATGTCCTCGGGCCTCTCAAGTGCAATATTAGGGCATGATATAAAAGAACAATACAAATCATAACAAGCCTTGGATCCATTCACAATACTTCAATAATACAAGTGAGCTCAAAGTATCAATGAGGCCATTAGTTTATAATGGAAATATAGTATACAGTCGAGCCCAACCATCAACAGCGTAGCAATACACTAATAACAAGCTCGGGCCTATGCATCAGTAGTACAATGCCTTCATGGTGTAACCAAGCAAAGCATCGACAATGACAAAGAGCAAGGCAATAAATAGTAAATGCTAAATTTTCAGGCCAGCATTGTGCATGTAAGTAACAGTACCATGAACTATACAATGAACATGAGCCTCGACCAATTCAATACACTAACAGTATGCTCTCAGGCCATATATAAAAAGGGGTAGCATAAAACCAAATGCGGTAACATGATGTCATAGCTCTCAAGCATCAAGCAATAAGCATGCCTCAATCCAATCTAGTTCCATGAACACTGTTAAAATTGATAGGATATGACATTCACGGGTTAGCATGAATATCAAACAGAATAATGCCCTGTCGAGTACTCGAAGCTATGCATGAAGAGGTGACAGTAACAAATGAAAACAATGATGCCATGCATGTACCGTGCCCTGGCTTTCCTCTCGGGTCATCAAGGATGGTATGTAACAGCTAATGGCACCACTCTAAGATGCTCTTGGGCCATACTCAAATGCAGTAACAGTGATCAATACATAGGGTTTTATGCTAAGAAACACCAATAACAACACCAGTGACAATACTATGCCATTACAAGCATTACAAATAAAAGAGTGCCCTAGTTCATAAGCTAATTCATGGGCTATTCAAATCAAATACAGAGGCAAACACTTCACATTGTTCACAAAACCCTTGAACAAGCCAAGCACAATGATCATAATAGTATACGGGTTAGGTAAACCCTAGCACTCATAGCAATAGTTTTGAGCCATCACAAATGTGTGGAGCACCAATGTCGTGCCCTGACTTGGCTCACAGGTCAATAAGGATAGAAAAAATAGTGAGTAATGCCCTAATGAGCTCTCGGGCCGTGCTCAATACGATAGTAATCAAACATAACAACGATGCCATGAACAGTATCAAGAAAGTATGAGCCAGGACATTGTGGCATATTGTCCCGCAAGCGTAGTGTCCTAAGGAAGAAATCAATATCATAGACAATAACAATCATATCAATAGATGAAATCGAATGAGATACAGTACCATTCATTCCAATGCAGAGAAGTAATACAAATAAAAGAGTGCCCTAATGGGCAAATGAAATGAAAAAACCAGTATATACATCAAAGACAAAGTCGTGCCCTAGCAGATGCTATGAGAACCAATAATAGTGCTTTCAATATGCGAAGAAAATGAAAATAAGACTGCAAATCCCTACCTCAATAGTGTATTGCCGGGATGAAATTTGTTGTTTTTGAATAAGATTGGAAGGTTGCCATTTGAAACTGTCAGTAAGATTGGAAAGTTGCCAAGTGCCAAGTTCGAGGGATTTGATGCCGAGAGTTCTTCATCTTCGAGCAATGATTTTGACAATAATGTTATTCCTTTATCCCCTTTCTTTTAGGGTTGAGTGTTGTATGCCACGTCATCTCTAGACCTTGGGTTATATGTGATATATCTGTTATATGAATATCCTCCCATTTTGTGGGTTGTGGATATTTGAAATATGTATGTAACCTATAGTTGTTTCTAGGGCTTAGGGGATTTTTTTAGTTTCAATATTATTATTTTTAAGAATGTGTCTCCCTTTTGGTAGAGGCCTTTTTTAAAAATATAATTATATCTATTTGATGCCATAGTGGGACAGGTTTTTTAATGTTAAGTCATGGCCCATTCCTTATTGTAAGATATCGACAAGTGGTATTTTCTATAAACCATTATCAGATTATCAGTTAGAGGCATGACTTAGTGGATGTAATGGTCACCTTGGATTGTTTATTTTTAGGGTCCCACTTTTCTCACCCCTAGGAATCTGGGAATCTGGCATTCAAACCATGATGCTACCTCATGGTTCCATATTTGACTTTTCTATTCTTAGGAGGTAGTGGAGTTTGAATGCAGATTCTTAGTTTTTTGCTTTTATACCTCTCACTTTTGGTGATTGAGGTTAGCTCTTCATGTAGCTCTGAGAGACATATCTTGTACTTGTTTCTTTTCAGCAATAAAATTGATCCTTCTTGTTTCCCTACAATTTTGGGTTTGCTTTTGAATTCATGTGCAAGATTATTGTGATGTTCTTGTATCCTTAATCCGCATATTGAATTCAAGTTGGTATCCAGGAATCTGTCCTAATTTAGTAGTGTGGTTTATGTGCAATCAAGAATATCAGATTTGTGAATTGTTCTTCCTTTTTTGAATTCTAAGTGCCTTGTTTCACTAAGAGTTAAGAAAGTGGGATTGAGTTGTGAGTTAGTTCGTCTTGTTGTTGAAGTAAACATATCCGCAGTTGTAATTTCTCTTCAAAATTGGTGGATCACCTTTGTTTCATTTCAGTTGTAGTTGTTCATTTTCATGCATTTTCTCTCCCTTTTCCTCCCAAGTTTAGATAAGTTTCAAGTCATCCAAAGGGAAGCCGGCCCATAATCTGGAGGTCTATTCTCAGATAGGTTACCCACAGCCTGAGAATAGTCCCATGTTTCACAGGATTGTTGGGTTCAATACTTAGCAAAATAGGGTGCAATCCTTAGTGACAACACCTACAAATCACTGAATCAGTCAATTGTTCAATGAGAATCTGCTACAATCACGTAACAGGCAATTCTAAGCTTACAAATCACTGAATCGGTCAACTTTTCAATGAGAATCAACTACAATCACGTAACAATCTATTTCGCAATTAGAAATCACCAAATCGGTCAACCGTTTGATGAAAATCAGCTACAATTATGCAACAAGCTATTTTGAGCTTACAAATCATCGTATCGGTCAACTATTCGATGAGAATTAGCTACAATCATGTAACAAGCCATTCTGAGCTCACAAATTACCGAATCATTCAACCATTCGATGAGAATCAGTTATAATCACATAAGAAGCAATTATGACCTTTCAAATCACCGAATCGATCAATTGTTCGATGAGTACCAGCTACAATCACGTAACAAGACATTCTGAACTTACAAATCACCGAATCGGTAACCATTCAATGAGAATCAGCTACAATCATGTAACAAGCCCTTCTAAGATGAGGAATCACCAAATTGGTCAACTATTCGATGAGAATCAATTACAATCACATAGCAAGCCATTTTGAGCTTACAAATCACCAAATCGGTCAATCATTTGATGAGTATCAGCTAAAATCACGTAAAAAGCAATTTTGAGATTACAAATCACCGAATCAGTCAACTATTTGATGAGAATCAGGTACAATCATGTAACAAGCCATTCTGAGATTACAAATCACCGAATCGTTCAATCGTTCGATAAGAATAAGCTACAATAACGTAAGAAGCCATTTTGAGCTTACTAATCACTGAATCGGTCAACCGTTCGATGAGAATCAATTACAATCATGTAACAATCCATTCTGAGCTAACAAACCACTGAATCAATCAACCTTTCGATGAGAATCAATTACAATCATGTGACAAACCATTCTTATCTTACAAATCATCGAAATGGTCAACCGTTCAATGAGAATAGGCTACAATCATGTAACAAGCCATTCTGAGCTTGTAAATCCCTGAATCAGTCAACTGTTCAATGAGAATTAGCTACAATCATGTAACAAGCCATTCTGAACTTACAAATCATCGCATCGGTAAACTGTTTGATGAAAATCAGCTACAATCACGTAATAATCGATTCTGACCTTAAAAATCACCGAATTTGTCAACCATTTGATGAGAATCAATTACAATCATGTAACAAGTCATTCTCAGCTTACAAATCACCAAATCAGTCAACTGTTCGATGAGAATTAGCTACAATAATGTAACAAGCCATTATGAGCTTACAAATTACTGAATTAGTCAACCGATCAATGAGAATCCATTACAATAATGTAATAAGCCATTCTCAATTTACATCACCGAATTAATCAATAGTTTGATGAGAATCAGCTACAATCCCATAACAAGCTATTTGGAGCTTAAAAATCACCCAATCAGTCAACCATTTGATGAGAATCAATTACAGTCATCGAATGAGTCAAACATTTGATTAGAATCAATTACAATCATGTAACAAGCCATTCTAAGCTTACAAATCACTGAATTGGTCAACCGTTCGATGGGAATTAGCTACAATCACGTAACATGACATTCTAAAATTATAAATCATCGAATTGGTCAACCGTTCGATGAGAATCAGCTACAATAATGTAACAACCCATTCTGAGCTTACGAATCTTTGAATCGGTCAACCGTTCGATGAGAATCAATTACAATCACGTAACAAGCCATTCTGAGCTTACAACACCGAATCAGTCAACCATTCGATTAGAATCAATTACAATCACGTAACAATCCATTCTAAGCTTACAAATCACTGAAATGGTCAATTGTTTAATGAGAATCAATTAAATAACGTAACAAGCCATTCTGAGCTTAAAAATAATCCAATTTGTCAACCGATCGATGAGATTCAGCTACAATCTCGTTAGAAGCCATTATAAGCTTACAAATCATCAAATCAGTCAACTGTTCAGTGAGAATCAACTACACTCATGTAACAAGCCATTCTCAGCTTACAAATTACTGAATCGGTCAACCGTTCGATGAGAATCAGCTACAATCACGTAAAAAGCCATCTTGAGATTATAAATTAGAAAATCGATCAACCGATTGATGAGAATCAGTTACAATCACGTCACAAGCTATTCTGTGCTTAAAAATCACTGAATTGATCAACTGTTCAATGAGACTCAATTACAATCAAGTAACAAGCCATTCTAAGCTTACAAACAATGAATCGGTCAATTATTTGATCAGAATCAGGTACAATCATGTAACAAGCCATTCTGAGCTTACAAATCATAGAATGGATCAACCGTTCAATGAGAATCAGCTACAATCATGAAGCAAGCCATTCTAAGCTTACAAATCATCGAATCGGTCAACCGTTCAATTAGAATCAATTACAATTTCATAACAAGCCATTCTGAGTTTGCAAATCACCTACAATCATGTAACAAGTCATTTTGAGCTTACAAATCACCGTATCAGTGAACCATTTGATGAGAATCACCTACAATCATGTAACAAGTCATTCTGAGTTTACAAATCACCAAATCGATCAACCATTAGATGAAAATCAGCTACTATCACGTAACAAGCCATTTTGAGCATACGAATCACCGAATCGGTCAACCGTTCGATGAGAATCAACTACAATCATGTAACAAGCTATTCTAAACTTTCAAATCACCAAATCGGTCACCCATTCGATGAGAATCAATTACAATCAATTAACAAGCCATTCTGAGCTTACAAATCACTGAATGATTCAAACGTAAAATGATAATCAATTACAAGCACGTAACAAACCATTCTAAGCTTACAAATCACTGAATTGGTCTATCATTTGATGAGAATCAATTACAATTATGTAACAAGTCATTTTGACATTACAAATCATCGAACCAGTTGACTGTTTTCTCTAAGAATCAATTACAATCTCGTAACAAACCATTATGAGCTTACAAATTACTGAATCTATCAACTGTTTGATCAGAATTAATTACAATCATGTAACAAGTCATTTTGAGCTTACGAATCATTGAACCAATCAACTGTTCTATGAGAATCAATTACAATCACGTAACAAGTCATTTTGAGCTTACAATTCACTGAATCGATCAACCGTCTGATGAGAATCAAAGACAATCACGTAACAAGCCATTATGAACTTACAAATCATCGTATCAGTCAACCGTTTAGTGAGAATGAGCTACTATAACGTAACAAGACATTCTGAGCTAACAAATCACCAAATCGGTCAACCGTTTGATGAGAATCAACTACAATCACGTAACAAGCCATTCTGAGCTTACAAATCATTGAATTGGTCAACCGTTCGATTAGAATTAGCTACAATCACGTAACAAGCCTTTCTGAGCTTACAAATCACCCAATCGGTCAACCATTTGATGAGAATCAATTACAATCACGTAAAAAGCCATTTTGAGCTTACAAATCACCAAATCAGTCAACCGTTCAATTAGAATCAATTACAATTTAATAACAACTCATTCTGAGCTTATAAATCACTGAATTGGTCAGCCATTCAATGAGAATCAGCTACAATAATGTAACAAGCCATCTTGAGTTTACAAATGAGCAAATCGGTCAACCGTTCGATTAGAATCAGCCACAATCAAGTAACAATTCATTCTGAGCTTACAAATCACCGAATCGGTCAACCCTTAAATGAGAATCAGCAAAAATACTTAACAAGCCATTCTAAGCTTACAAATCATCGAATCAGTCAACCATTTGATGAGAATCAACTACAATCATGTAACAAGCCATTCTGAGCCTACAAATCACTGAATCAGTGTACCGTTTGATGAGAATCAGCTACAATAATGTAACAAGCCATTATGAGATTACAAATCACCGAATTTGTCAACCGTTCAATGAAAATCAGTTACAATCATGTAACAAGCCATTCTAAGCTTACAAATCACAAAGTCGGTCAACCGTTTGATGAGAATCAATTACAATCATGTAACAAGCCATTTTGAGCTTATAAATCACTTAATTGGTGAACCATTTGAAGAGAATTAATTACAATCATGTAACAAGCTATTCTGAGCTTACAAAGTACCAAATCTGTCACTGTCGATGAAAATAAGCTACAATCACGTAACAAGCCATTTCGAGCTTACAAATCACCGAATCGGTCAATCATTCGATTAGAATCAGCTGTAATCATGTAACAAGTCATTTTGAACTTACAAATCACCAAATCTATTAACTCTTCGATGAGAATTAATTACAATCATGTAACAAGTCATTATGAGCTTACAAATCACTGAACCAATCAACCGTTCTATGAGAATTGATTACAATCACGTAACAAGCCATTATGAGCTTACAAATCACCGAATCGATCAACCGTCTGATGAGAATCAAATACAATCACTTAACAAGCCATTCTCAGCTTACAAATCACTGTATCGGTCAATCGTTCGATGAGAATCAAGTACAATCATGTAACAAGCCATTTTGAGATTACAAATCACCAAATCAATCAACTGTTCGATGAGAATCAATTACAATCATGTAATAAGCTATTCTGAGCTTCCAAATCACTGAATCAGTCAACCATTTGATTAGAATCAGCTCTAATCATGTAACAAGTCATTCTAAGCTTACAAATCACCGAATCGGTGAACCGTTCGATGAGAATCAGCTACAATCATGTAACAAGCTATTGCGAGCTAACAATCACCAAATCAGTCTATTGTTTGATGAGAATCAAGTACAATCACGTAACAAGCCATTCTGAGCTTACAGATCACTGAATCGGTTAACCATTCGATGAGAATCAACTACAATAACATAAAAAATCATTTTAAAGTTGTAGATCACTGAATCAATCAAATGTTCGATGAGAATCAACTATAATCATTGATCTGAGGTTGATCTGAGGTTGCAGATCACCGACTTGATCAACTGTTCGATGAGAATCAAATACAGGCATGTAACACACCATTTTGAGGTTTTAAGATCACCGAATCAGTGAAGGGTTCGATGAAAATCAGCTACAATCACGTAATAAGCCATTCTGAGCTTACAAATTAGCAAATCTATCATTCATTCGATAGAATCAACTAAGATCGCAAAAAATATCCTCCTGAAGTTTTAGATCATCGAATTGGTCAACCATTCGATGACAATAAGCTAAAATCACATAACAAGTTGTTCTAAGGTTGCAATTCACCGCATCAGTCAACCGTTTGATGAGAATTAGCTACAATCACATAACAAGTCATTCTTTGCTAACAGATCACCAAACCGGTCTACCATTCGATGAGAATAAAAAATAATGATTTAACAAGCCATTCTGAGCTTACAAATCATTGAAGCTGTCAATTGTTCGATGAGAATATCCTACAATCACATAACAAGCGATTCCAAACTTACAAATCCTTGAAGCGATCAACCGTTTGATGAGAATCAGCTACAATCACATAACAAGCCATTCTGAGCTTATAAATCAATGAATCAGACAATCGTTCGATGAGAATCAGCTACAACTATGAAATAAGCCATTCTGAGTTTACAAATCATTGAATCGGTCAACCGTTCGATAAGAATCAATTACAATCACGTAACAAGCAATTTTGAGCTTACAAATCATTAAATCGGTCAATTGTTCAATAAAAATCAATTACAATCACGTAACAAGCCATTCTGAGCTTACAAATCACCGAACCGGTCAACCATTCAATGAGAATCAATAATAATCACGTAACAAGCCATTATGAGCTTACAAATCATTGAATCGATCAACCTTTCGATTAGAATCAGCTACAATCATGTAACAACCCATTCTGAGCTAAGAAATCACCAAATCGCTGAACGGTTTGATGAGAATCAATTACAATCAAGTAAAAATCCATTCTAAGCTAAAAAATCATCGGATAGGTCAATGTTTCGATGAGAATCAATTACAATCACATGACAAATGATTCTGATCGTACAAATCATTGAAACGGTCAACCGTTCGATGAGAATCAGCTACAATCATGTAACAAGCTATTCTGAGCTTACAAATCACCGAATGAATCAACCTTTTGATGAGAATCAACTAGAATAACGTAACATGCCATTATAAGTTACAAATCAATGAATCCATCAACTGTTCAATGACAATCAGTTACAATCACGTAAGAAGCCACTTTGAGATTAGAAATCACCGAATCGATCAACCGTTCGATGAGAATTAGTTACAATAACCTAACAAACCATTCTAAGCTTATATAAATCACCAAATCGATCAACAGTTTGATGAGAATCAACTACAATGACGTAACAAGCCATTCTAAGCTTACAAATCACCGAATCGATCAACTGTTCGATTAGAATAAGCTACAATCACGTAACAAGCCATTCTGATCTTAAAAATCAATGAATCAATCAACCATTTGATGAGAATAAGCTACAATCACATAACAAGCCATTATGAGTTTACAAATCACCAAATCGGTCAACTGTTCGATGAGAATCAGCTACAGTGATGAAATAAGCCATTCTAAGTTTAGAAATCACCAAATCGGTCAACCATTCGACGAGAATCAATTATAATCATGTAACAAGCAATTATGAGCTTACAAATCACCGAATCGGTCAATCGTTCAATGAAAATCAATTACAATCACGTAACAAGCCATTCTGAGCTTACAAATCATGGAATCGGTCAATTGTTCGATGAGAATCAACTACAATCACATAACAAGTCATTCTGAGCTTATAAATCACTAAATCGGTCAACTGTTTGATGAGAATCGGCACTTAACAAGCCATTCTCAGCTTACAACTCATTGAATCCTTCAACCGTTTGATGAGAATCAGCTATAATCATCGAATCGGTCAACCATTCAAGAAAAATCAATTACAATCATGTAACAATCCATTCTAAGCTTACAAATCACCGAATCGGTCAATCATTCGATTAGAATCAATTACAATAATGTAATAATCCATTCTGAGCTTACAAATAAACAAATCGGTCTATCATTTGATGAGAATGAGCTACAATCATGTAATAAGCCATTCTGAGATTACGAATCAGAGAATCGATCAATTGTTCGATGAGAATCAATTACAATCATGTAACAAGCCATTCTCAGCTTACAAATCACCGAACCGGTCAACCATTCGATTAGAATCAGCTACAATCACGTAACAAGCTATTCTGAGCTTACAAATCACCAAATATGTCAACCATTCGATGAGAATCAGCTACAATTCACGTAACAAGCCATTCTAACCATACATATCACTGAATCAGTCAACCATTCGATGGGAATCAGGTACAATCACGTAATAAGCCATTTTTAGCTTACAAATCACTGAATCGATCATCCATTCGATAAGAATCAATGATAATCATGTAACAAGCCATTCTGAACTTACAAATCATCAAATCGATCAATCATTCGATGAGAATTAGGTACAATCATGTAACAAGCTATTATGAGCTTATAAATCATAAAATCGGTCAACTGTTCGAAGAGAATTAGCTACAATCACGTAACAAGCCATTTTGACTTTACAAATCATGGAATCAGTCAACCGTTCGATCAGAATCAACTATAATCACATAACAAGCCCTTCTCAATTTTCAAATCACTAAATCGGTCAACTGTTCGATGAGAATTAGGTACAATCATGTAACAAGCCATTCTGAGCTTACGAATCACCGAATCGGTCAACTGTTCAATGAGAATTAGTTACAATTAGGTAACAAGCCATTCTTAACTTACAAATCACCAAATCGGTCAACCGTTCGATGAGAATTAGCTACAATTAGGTAACAAGCTATTTTGAGCTTACAAATCACCGAATCGGTCAACCGTTCGATGAGAATTAGCTACAATCACGTAACAAGTCAGTCTGAGCTTACAAATCACTGAATCAGTCAACAGTTCAATTAGAATTAGCTACAATCTCGTAACAAGCCATTCTGAGTTTATAAATGACCGAATCGATCAATTGTTCGATGAGAATTAGTTAGAATCATGTAACAAGCCATTCTGAGCTTTCAATGCTGCTCTGCATTAGGGTAGGCCCTACTATTCTAAGGGGCATTGGGGAAGAATGCAAGGGTGGGTGGAAGAGTTGGGTGGGAAGATACAATATTATGCTTCTCAACTCAATCGATCTAATCGATATGGTCAACCGTTCCATTAGAATCAACTACAATCATCGAAAGAGCCATTTTGAACTTATAAATTACTGAATTGGTCAACCATTCGATGAGAATCAATTACAATCATGTAACAAGCTATTTCGAGCATACAAATCATCAAATCGGTCAACCGTTTGATGACAATGAATTATAATCACGTAACAAGCAATTCTGGGCTTACAAATCACTGAATCGGTCAACCATTCAATGACAATCAGCTACAATAATGTGACAAGCCAATTCTCAGGTTACAAATCACTGAATCGGTCAACTGTTCGATGAAAATCAAATATAATCATGTAACAAGCCATTCTAAGCTTACAAATCACCAAATAGGTCAATTGTTCGATGAGAATTACCTACAATCACATAACAAGGCATTCTGAGCTTACAAATCACCGAATTGGTCGACCATTCGATGAGAATCAGCTACAGTCATGTAACAAGTCATATTGAGCTTACAAATCATCGAATCAGTCAACCGTTCAATGAGAATCAGCTACAATCATGTAACAATCCATTCTGAGCTTACAAATCTTTGAATCAGTCAACCGTTCGATTAGAATTAACTACAATCATATAACAAGCGATTATGAGTTTACAAATCACCGAATAGGTCAACTGTTCGATGAGAATCAACTATAATCACATAAAAAGCCATACTGAGCTTTCAAATCACTGAATCAGTCAACCATTCGATGATAAGCAATTACAATCATTGAACAAGCCATTCTAAGCTTACAAATCATCGAATCGATCAATCGATTGATGAGAATCAGCTACAATCACGTAACAAGTCATTCTAAGCTTACAAATCACCGAATCGGTCAACCATTTGATAAGAATCAGACACAATCACGTAACAAGCCATTTTGAGCTTACAAATCATCGAATCTGTCAACCGATCGATGAGAATCAATTACAATCATGTAACAAGTCATTCTTAGCTTACGAATCACCGAATCGGTCAACTGTTTCATGAGAATCAGGTATAATCATGTAACAAGTGATTCTGAGCTTATAAATCATTGAATCAATCAACCATTCAATGAGAATCAGGTACCATCACGTAACAATCCATTTTGAGCTTACAAATCACAGAATTGGTCAGCCATTCGGTGAGAATCAGATACAATTATGTAAACACCCTTTCTAAGCTTACAAATCAATGAATCGGTCAACTGTTCGATGAGAATCAATTACAAGCCATTCTCAGCTTACAAATTACTGAATCAGTCAATCGTTCGACGAGAATCAATTACAATAATGTAACAAGCCATTATGAGCTTACAAATCGCTGAATTAGTCAACAATTTGATGAGAATCAGCTACAATCCCGTAACAAGCTATTCTAAGTTTACAAATCACCGAAGCGGTCAACTATTCCATGAGAATCAACTATAATCATATAACAAACCATTCTGAGCTTACAAATCATTGAATCAGTCAACAATTTGATGAGAATCAGCTACAATCACATAACAAGCCATTCTGAACTTACAAATCACCGAATCAGTCAACCATTCAATGAGAATTAGCTACAATCATGTAACAAGCCCTTCTAAGCTAAGGAATCACCAAATTGGTAATCTGTTTGATGAGAATCAATTACAATCACATAACAAGTCATTCTCATCTTACAAATCACCGAATCGGTCAACCGTTCGATGAGAATCAACTACAATCATGTAAAACAACATTATGAGATTACAAATCACCGAATCGATCAACCGTTCAATTAGAATCAATTACAATCACGTAAAAAGCCATTCTGATCTTACAAATCACTGAATCAGTGAACTATTTGATGAGAATCAATTACAATCTCGTAACAAGCAATTATGCGCTTACAAATCACCGAATTGGTGAATCGTCCGATGAGAATCAGCTACAATCATGTAACAAGCTATTTTAATCTTACGAATCACCAAATCGTTCAACTATTCGATGAGAATCAGCTACAATCACATAACAAGCCATACTGACCTTACAAATCAATGAATCGGTCAACCGTTTGATGAGAATCAATTACAATCACGTAACAAGTCATCATGAACTTACAAATCACCGAATCAATCAACCGTTCGATGACAATCAATTACAATCATGTAACAAGTCATTCTGAGCTTACAAATCATCGAATTAGTCAACCGTACGATTAGAATTAACTACAATCACGTAACAAGTCATTCTGACCTTACAAATCAATGAGTGGGTCAACCGTTTGATGAGAATAAATTACAATTACATAACAAGCCATTTTGAGCATACAAATCATTGAATCGGTGAACCGTTTGATGAGAATCTGCTATAATCACGTAACAAGCCATTATGAACTTACTAATCACCAAATCGGTCAACTATTCAATGAGAATCAATTACAATTATGTAACAATCCATTCTGAGCTAACAAATCAGGAAATTCACGTGACAAACCATTGTGATCTTACAAATCACCGAAATGATAAACTGTTTGATGAGAATCAATTATAATCACATAACAAGCCATTCTGAGCTTACAAATAATCGAATCAGTCAACCGTTCGATGAGAATCAGGTACAAGCACGTAACAAGCCATTTTGAGCTTACAAATCACCGAATTGGTCAACCATTCAATAAATATCAACTACAATCACATAACAAGCCATTCTAAGCTTACAAATCACCGAATCGGTCAACCATTTGATGAGAATCAACTACAATCACGTAAAACTCTATTCTGAGCTTACAAATCACCGAATCAGTCAACAGTTTGATGAGAATTAACTACAATCATGGAACAAGCCATTTTGACATTACAAATCACCGAATCGGTAACCGTTCAATAAAAATCAACTACAATCACGTAACAAGCCATTCTGAGCTTACAAATCACCGAATCGGTCAACCTTTCAATAAAAATCAACTACAATCACGTAACAAGCCATTCTGAGCTTGCAAATTGCCAAATCAGTCAACCGTTTGATGAGAATCAGCTACAATCACGTAACAATCCATTATGAGCTTACAAATTATCGAATCGGTCAACTATTTGATAATAATCAACTACAATCACGTAACAAGTCATTCTTAGCTTATAAATCACCGAATTGGTCAATTGTTCAATGAAAATCAACTAATATCACATAACAAGTCATTCTGAGCTTACAAATCACCAAATCAGTCAACCGTTCGATCAGACTTAGCTACAATCATGTAACAAGCTATTTTGAGCTTACAAATCATCGAATCGGTTAACCGTTTGATGACAATTAGCTACAATCATGTAACAAGGCATTCTGAGCTTACAAATCACCGAATCGATCAACCGTTTGAAGAATCATGAAACAAGCCATTGTCAGCTTACAAATTATAGAATCGATGAGAATCAATTACAATCATGTGACAAACTATTCTCATCTTACAAATCACCGAAACAGTCAACCGTTTGATGAGAATCAAATAGAATGTAACAAGCCATTCTGAGCTTACAAATCTCTCAATCAGTCAACTGTTCAATGAGAATCAGCTACAATCACTTAACAAAGCATTCTGAGCTTATGAATCACCGTATCGGTCAACCGTTTGATGAAAATCAGCTACAATCACGTAACAATCAATTCTAGCTTAGAAATCACCGAGTCGGTCACCGTTCAATGAGAATCAACTAAATCATATAACAAGCCATTCTGAGCTCACAAATCATCGTATCAGTCAACTGTTCGATGAGAATCAACTACAATAACATAACAAGCTATTCTGAGCTTCCAAATCATCGAATTGGTCAACCATTCGATCAGAATCAATTACAATGACGTAACAAGCCATTTTTAGCTTACAAATCATTGAATCGGTCAACCGGATGGTAATTAATTACAATCACATAACAAGCTATTCGGAGCTGACAAATCACCGAATCGATCAACCGTTCGATGAGAATCACCTACAATAACGTAACAAGCCATTCTGAGCTTACGAATCACTAAATCAGTCAACCGTTTGATGAAAATCAATTACAATCATGTAACAAGCCATTCTAAGCTTACAACACTGAATCAGTCAACCGTTTGATGAGAATCAATTAAATAACGTAACAAGTCATTATGAGCTTAGAAATCACCAAATCGGTCAACCGTTAAATGAGAATTAGCTACAATCATGAAATAAGCCACTCTAAGCTTACGTTTGATGAGAATCAGGTACAATCACGTAACAAGCCATTATGAGCTTACGAATCATCGAATCAGTCAACCGTTCGATCAGAATCAATTACAATTAGGTAACAAGCCATTCTGAGCTTACAAATGACTATAATGGTCAACCGTTTGATGACAATCAGCTACAATCACGTAATAAGTTGTTTCGAGCTTACAAATCACTGAATTGGTCAACTGTTCGATGAGAATCAGATACAATTATATAACAAGCCATTTTGAGTTTACAAATCACTGAATTGGTCAACTGTTCGATGAGAATCACCCACTCGGGGAACCGCTAGATGAGAATCAATTAAAATCATGTGCCATACTGAGCTTACAAATCACTAAATTGGTCAACCATTCGGTGAGAATCAGCTTCAATCATGTATGTAACAAACCATTCTGAGCTTACAAATCATCGAATCGGTGAACCATTTGATGAGAATCAGCTGCAATCACGTAACAAACTATTTTGAGCTTACAAATCACCGAACCAGTGTACCGTTCAATGCGAATCAGCTATAATCACATAACAAGCCATTTTGAGCTTACAAATCATAGAATCAGTCAACTGTTCAATGAGAATCAGCTACAATAATGGAAATGGTCAACTGTTTGATGAAAATCAGCTACAATCACATAGCAAGCCATTTTGAGCTTACAAATCATCGAATCGGTCAACCGTTTGATGAGAATCATCTGTAATTACGTAACAAGCCATTCTGAGCTTAAAAATCATTGAATCGATCAACTGTTGGGTGAGAATCAGCTACAATCATGTAACAAGCCATTCTGACCTTACAAATACTTGAATCGGTGAACCGTTCGATGAGAATCAGCTAAAATCATGTAACAAGCTATTCTGAGCTTACAAATCACAAAATCAGTGTACCGTTTGATTAGAATCAGCTACAATCACGTAACAAGTCATTCTGAATTTACAAATCATCGAATCAGTCAACCGTTCGATTAGAATCAATTATAATCATGTACAAGGCTATTCTGAGCTTACAAATCACTGAATCGGTCAACTGTAATCATGTAACAAGACATTTTGAGCTTAAAAATCATTGGATCGGTCAACCATTTGATGAGGATCATCTACAATCACGTAAAAGGCCATTCTAAGCTTACAAATCATCAAATAGGTCAACCGTTCAATGAGAATCAACTACAATCACATAACAAGCCATTTTGAGCTTACAAATCACTGAATCAGTCAACCATTCGATGAGAATCAATCAAAATCATGTAACAAGCCATTCTGACCTTAGAAATCACCGAATTGTTCAACCGTTCGATGAGAATCAAATACAATCTTGTAATAATCCATTCTGAGCTTACAATCACCGAATCGATCAACCGTTCGATGAGAATCAATTATAATCACGTAACATGCCATTCTGAACTTACAAATCATTAAATCGCTGAACCGTTCGGTGAGAATCAAATACAATCAAGTAAACATCGAATCGGTAAATTGTTCGATGAGAATTAGCTACAATCACGTAACAAAGCATTATGAGCTTACAAATCGCTGAATCGGTGAACTGTTCCATGAGAATAAGCTACAATCACGTAAAAAGCCATTATGAGCTTACAAATAAGCAAATAGGTAAACTGTTTGATGAGAATCGTTTACAATCATGTAACAAGCCATTCTGAGCTTACAAATAACCAAATCGGTCAACCGTTCGATGGGAATCAGCTACAATAACATAACAAGCTATTTTGAGCATACAAATCACCGAATCGGTCAATTGTTTAATGAGAATCAGCTATAATCACGTAACAAGCCATTCTGAGCTTACAAATCATTGAATCGGTCAACCGTTCAATGAGAATCAGTTACAATCACGTCACAAGCCATTCAAAGCTTACAAATTACTGAATTAGTCAACCTTTTAATGAGAATCAGCTACAATCATGTAACAAGCCATTTTGAGTTTATAAATCATCGAATCAGTTAACCATTCTATTAGAATCAATTACAATCACCTAACAAGCCATTGTGAGCTTAGAAATCACTGAAACGGTCAACCATTAGATGAGAATCAGCTATAATCGACAAACCATTCTGAGCTTACAAATCATCGAATCGGTGAACCATTTGATTAGATTCAGCTACAATAATGTAACAAGCCATTTTGAGCTTACAAATCACCCAATCGATAAACCATTCGATCAGAATCAATTACAATTTAATAACAAGCCATTCTAGGCTTACAAATCACCGCAATGTTAAACTATTTTATGAGAATAAGCTACAATCATGTAACAAGCCATTCTGAGCTTACAAATAACCAAATTGGTCAACCGTTCGATGAGGATAAATTACAATGACTAAATCGGTCAACTATTCGATGAGAATAAATTACAATGACTAAATCAGTCAACCGTTCGATGAGAAGCAGCTACAATTTCGTAACAAGCCATTCTAAGCTTACAAATCACCAAATCGGTCAACCATTCGATCAGAATCAGCTACAATCAGGTAACAAGCCATTTTGAGCTTACAAATCATTGAATTGGTCAATTGTTCGATGAGAATCAGCTACAACCATGTAACAAGCCATTCTGAGCTTACAATCCACTGAATCAGTTAACCGTTTGATGAGAATCAACTACAATCACGTAACAAGCCATTCTTAGCTTACAAATCACCAAATCAGTGAACCGTTCGATGAGAATCATCTATAATCATGTAGCAAACCATTCTTTAGCTTAATCACCGAATCGGTCAACCATTTGATGAGAATAAGCTACAATCACTTAACAAGCCATTCCGAGCTTACAAATCATTCAATAAGTGAACCGTTCAATGAAAATCAGATACAATCATATAACAAGCCATTCTGAGCTTACCTATCAGTGAACCATTTGATGAGAATCATCTATAATCATGTAACAAACCATTCTTAGCTTAATCACCGAATCCATCAACCGTTTGATGAGAATCAGCTACAATCACTTAACAAACCATTCTGAGCTTACAAATCATTCAATAAGTGAACCGTTCAATAAGAATCAGATACAATCATATAACAAGCCATTCTGAGCTTACCTATCACCGAATCGGTCAACCGTTCAATAAGAATAAATTACAATCATGTAACAAGCCATTCTGAGCTTACAATTCACCGAATCGGTCAACAGTTTGATGAGAATCAATTACAATCACGTAACAAGTCATTCTAAGCTTACAAATCACCGAATAGGTCAATTGTTCAATGAGAATCATTTACAATCACATAAAAAGCCATTTTGAGCTTAAAAATCACCGAATCGATCAACCGTTTGATGAGAATCAGCTACAATCATGTAAGAAGCTATTCTGAGATTACAAATCACCAAATCGGTCAACCTTTCAATAAAAATTAGCTACAATCACGTAACAAGCCATCTGAGCTTACAAATCCCTAAATCAGTCAACCGTTCAATAAAAATTAGCTACAAACACGTAACAAGCCATTCTGAGCTTAAAAATCACTGACTCGGTCAACCATTCGATGAGAATCAATTACAATCACGTAAAAAGCCAATCTGAGCTTACAAATCATTGAATCGGTCAACTGTTCGATCAAAATCAGTTACAATTACGTAACAAGCCATTCTGAGATTACAAATCACCGAAATGGTTAACCATTCGATGATAATCAATTAAATCACGTAACAAGCCATTCTGAACTTACAAATCATCGAATCGGTCAATTGTTTGATTAGAATAGGCTACAATCACATAACAACCCATTCTGATCTTACAAATAAGTGACTCGGTCAATTGTTCGATGAGAATCAATTACAATCACATAACAATCAATTTTAAGATTATAAATCACCGAATCGATCAACCATTCTATGAGACTCAGCTACAATCATGTAACAAGCTATGTTGAGCTTACAAATTCCCAAATCGGTCAACCATTCAATGAGAATTGGCTACAACCACGTAACAAGCCATTGTGAGATTACGAATCATGGAATCGGTCAACCTTTCGATGAGAATCAACTACAATCACATAACAAGCCATTTTGAGCTTACAAATCACCAATCTGTCAACCGTTCGATGAAAATCAATTACAATCATGTATCTAGCCATTATGAGCTTACAAATCATCGAATCGATCAACCGTTTGATGAACATCAGCTACAATCACGTAACAAGCCATTTTGACATACACATCATTGCATCGGTCAACGGTTCGATGAGAATCAGCCAAAATCACGTAACAAGTCATTGCGACCTTACAAATCACCGAATTGGTGAACCATTCCATGAGAATCAGCTACAATCATGTAACAAGCCATTTTGAGCTTACAAATCACCGAATCGGTCAACTGTTCGACGTGAATCAATTATAATACAATCACATAACAAGCTATTTTGAGCTTACAAATCACTGAATCGGTGAACCGTTCAATGAGAATAAGCTACAATCACGTAACAAGCCATTTTGAGCTTACAAATCAGCGAATTAGTCAACAGTTCGATGAGGATCAATAAAATCACGTATTAAGCCATTCTGAGCTTACAAATCATTGAATTGGTCAACAAACCTTTCTGAGATTAAAAATCACCGAATCGGTCAACCATTAGATTAGAATCAATTATAATCACATAACAAGCCATTCTAAGCTTACTAATCACCGAATCGGTCAACCGTTCGATGAGAATCAATTACAATCACGTAACAAATTATGAAATTCACGTGACAAACAATTTTGATCTTACAAATCACCAAAACGGTCAACCATTCGATGAGAATCAATTATAATCACGTAACAAGCCATTCTTAGCTTACAAATAACCAAATCGGTCAACCATTCAGTTAGAATCAGCTATAACCACGTAACAATCCATTTTAAGATTACAAATAATCAAATCGGTCAACCGTTTAATCAAAATCAACTACAATGACATAACAAGCCATTCTGAGCTTACAAATCACCAAATCGATCAATTGTTTGATGAGAATTAGCTACAATCATGTAACAATCCATTCTGAGCTTACAAATCATCGAATCGATCAACCGTTCGATGAGAATCAACTACAATCACATAACAAGCCATTCTGAGCTTACAAATCACTGAATTAGTCAACCGTTCAATAAAAATCAAGTACAATCACGTAACAAGCCATTATGAGTTTACAAATTGCTGAATCGATCAACCATTTGATGAGAATCAACTACAATCATGTAACAATTCATTCTGAGCTTACAAATTACAGAATCGGTGAACACTTCTATAACAATCAGCTACAATCATGTACCAAGCCAATCTAAGCTTACAAATCACAACATCTGTCAACCGTTCGATGAGAATCAATCATAATAACAAGCTATTCTGAGCTCACAAATATCCAAATTGGTCAACCATTCGATGAGACTCAGCTACAATCACATAAAAAGCCATTCTTTGCTTACAAATCACCGAGTCGGTCAACAGGTCGATGAGAATCAGGTACAATCATGTAACTTTGGAGCTAACAAATCATCGAATCAGTCAACCGTTCAATCAGAATCAGCTAAAATCACGTAAAAAGACATTTTGAGCTTACAAATCACTGAAATTGTCAACCGTTTGATGAGAATCAGCTACAATCACGTAACAAGCCATTTTGAGCTTACAAATCACCAAATCAGTCAAGCATTCGACCAGAATTAATAACAATTACGTAACAAGCCATTCTCAGCGTACAAATCACTGAATCGGTCTACCATTTGATGAGAATCAATAACAATTGCATAACAAGCTATTCTAAGCTTATAAATCACTGAATCAGTCAACCGTTCTATCAGAATCAATTACAATTACGTAACAAGTCATTCTAAGCTTACAAATCACCGAATCAATCAATCGTACAATAAGAATTAATTACAATCATGTAACAAGCCATTCTAAGCTTAAAAATCATCGTATTGGTCAAATGTTTGATTAGAATTAGCTCTAATCACGTAACAAGCCATTCTGAGCTTTTAAATCACTGAATTGGTGAACTATTCGATGAGAATCAACTACAATCATGTAAGAAGCCATTCTGAGCTAACATATCACCAAATCGGGCTAATGTTTGATGAGAATCAACTACAATCACGTAACAAGCCATTCTAAGCTTAGAGATCACTAAATCAGTCAACCATTCGATGAGAATCAACTACAATAATATAAAAAATCATTCTAAGGGTGTAGATCACCAAATCAATCAAATGTTTGATGAGACTCAACTACAATCATGTAACAAGTCGATCTGAGGTTGTAGATCACCAACTCGATCAACTATTCAATGAGAATCAGATGAAGCGGCGTAGTAACACACCATTCTAAGGTTTTAAATCACGTAACAAGCCATTCTGAGCTTACAAACCACCAAATCATTCAACTGTTCGATGAGAATCAGCTACAATCATGTAACAAGCCATTCTGATTTTACAAATCACCAAATCAATCAACCGTTCAATGAGAATCAACTACAATCATGTAACGAGGCATTTTGAGCTTACAAATCACCAAATCGGTCAATCGTTGGATGAGAATCAACTAGAATCATGTAACAAGCGATTCTGAGCTTACAAATCACCAAATTGGTCAACCGTTCGACGAGAATCAACAGCAATCACGTAACAGGCCATTCTGAGCTTACAAATCAATGAATCGGTCAACCTTTTGATGAGAATCAATTGCAATCACGTAACAAGCCATTCTGAGCTTACAAATCATCGAATCGGTCAACCACAAGCCATTCTGAGATTACAAATCACCAAATCGGTCAACTGTTCGATGAGAATCAGCTACAAGCACTTAACGAGCCATTCTGAGCTTACAAGTCACCTAATTGGTTGACCATTCGAGGAGAATCAGTTACAAATTCTGTAACAAGCCATTATGAGCTTACAAATCAACAAATCAGTCAACCTTTCGATGATAATCAATTACAATCACGTAACAAGCCATTCGGAGCTTACAAATCACCGAATTAACCATTCGATGAGAATCAGCTACAATCACATAACAAGCCATTCTAAGCTTCCAAATCATTGAATCTGTCAACTGTTCGATGACAATCAGCTATAATCATAGGCCAGTCAGACCTTACAAATCCCCAAATTGGTCAATTGTTTGATGAGAATCAATTATAATCATGTAACAAGCCATTCTGAGCTTATAAATCACCGAATCACTCTACCGTTCAATGAGAATTAGCTACAATGACGTAACAAGCCATTCTAGGCTTACAAATCACCGTATCGGTCAATAGTTTGAGGAGAGTTAGCTACAATCACATAACAAGCCATTCTGAGCTTACCAATCAGCGACTCGGTCAACTATTCAATGAGAATAAGCTACAATAACGTAACAAGCCATTATGAGCTTACAAATCACTGAATTAGTGGAATGTTGGTGGAGAATCAGCTACAATAAAGTAACAAGCCCTTCTGAGCTTACAAAGTTTCAAATCGGTAAACCGTTTGATGAGAATTAGCTACAATCAAGTAACAAGCCATTCTAAGCTTACAAATCATAGAATTGATCAACCGTTCACAGAGAATCAACTACCATCATGTAACAAGTCATTCTGAGTTTACAAATTATTGAATCGGTCAACCGTTTGATGAGAATCATCTACAATCACATAACAAGCTATTCTGAGCTTACCAATCACCAAATCAGTCAACTGTTCGATGAGAATCAGCTACAATCACGTAACAAGCCATTCTAAGCTTACAAATCATCGAATTGGTCAATCATTTGATGAGAATCAGCTACAACCATGTAACAAGTCATTTTGAGTTTACAAATTATTGAATCGGTCAACTATTCGATGAGAATCAGCTACAATCACGTAACAAGCCATTCTGAGGTTACAAATCACCAAATCGGTCAATCGTTGGATGAGAATTAGCTAGAATCATGTAACAATTCATTCTGAGCTTCAAATTATTGAATTGGTCAATTGTTCGATGACACTCACTTATAATCATGAAACAAGTCATTTTGAGCTTACAAATCATCGAATCGATCAACTGTTTGATGAGAATCAGCTACAATCACGTAACAAGCTATTCTGAGCTTAGAAATCATCGAATCGGTCAACCATTCGATGAGGATCAGCTACAATCACATAACAAGACATTCTGAGCTTACAAACCACCGAATTAGTGAACCGTTCGCTGAGAATTAGATACAATCGGTCAACTGTTCGATGAGAATCAGCTACAATCATGTAAAAGGCCAATCTAAGCTTACAAATCACCAAATCGCTCAACTGTTCGATGAGAATGAATTACAATCATGTAAAAAGCCATTCTGAGCTTACAAATTATCGAATCAGTCAACCATTCAAAGAGAATCAGCTACAATCACGTAACAATTCATTTTGAGCTTACAAATCATGGAATCGGTCAACCGTTCGATGAGAATCAATTACAATCATCTATCAAGTCATTTTGAGCTTACAAATGACTAAACTAGTCATCCGTTGTATGAGAATAAATTACAATAACGTAACAAGCCATTCTAAGATTACAAATCACTGAATCGATCAACCGTTCCATGAAAATCAATTACAATCACGTAACAAGCTATTCTGAGCTTACAAATCATCGAGTCAATCAACCTGTTCGATGACAATCAGTTACAATCATGTAACAACCAATTTTGAACTTACAAATTATCGAATCGGTCAACCGTTCGAAGAGAATCAATTACATTCATGAAAAGAGCCATTTTGAGCTTAAAAATTACCGAATCGGTCAACTGTTCGATGAGAATCAGCTAAAATCACGTAACAAGCCATTCTGAACTTACAAATCATAGAATCCATCAACCATTCGATGAGAATCAATTAGAATGATGTAACAAGCTATTCTAAGATTATAAATCACCGAATCAGTCAACCATTCGATGCGAATCAGCTACAATCATGTAAGCCATTCTGAGCTTACAAATCACCGAATGGATCAACCGTTCGATGAGAATCATCAAATCGATCAACCGTGCGATAAGAATCAATTACAATCACGTAACAAGCCATTCTGGGCTTACAAATTATTTAATCGGTGAACCGTTATATGAGAATCAGCTACAATCATGTAAGAAGCCATTCTGAGCTAACATATCACCAAATCGGTCTACCGTTTGATAAAAATAAACTACAATCATGTTACAAGCCATTCTAAGCTTGAGATCACTGAATCGGTCAACCATTTGATGAGAATCAACTACAATAACACAAAAGATCATTCTAAACTTGTAGATCACCGAATCGGTCAAATGTTCGATGAGAATCAACTACAATCATGTAACAAGTGAATCTGAGGTTGCAAATCATCAACTCATCAAGTGTTCGATGAGAATCAAATACAAGCATGTAACACACCATTCTGAGGTTGTGGATCACTGAATCGGTGAACCGTTCGATGAAAATCAGCTACAATCACGTAATAATGAATTTTGGGCTTTAAAATCACCGAATCTATCAACCATTCGAAGAGAATCAAATAGAATCGCATAAAAGATCCTTTTGAGTTGTAGATCACCAAATCGGTCAACCGTTCAATGACAATCAACAAAAATTGGGTAACAAGTTGTTTTGAGGTTGCAGTTCACCAAATCGGTCAACTGTTTGATGAGAATCAACTACAATCACGTAACAAGCCATTCTGAGCTAACAAATCACCAAATCAATCAACCGTTTGATGAGAATCAGCTACGATCACGTATCAAGCCATTTTGAGCCTACAAATCATCGAATCGGTCAATCGTTTCAATGAAAATTAGCTACAATCATGTAACAGGCCATTATGAACTTACAAATTACTGAATCAGTCAACCATTTGATGAGAATCAACTACAATCATGTAACAAGTCATTCTAAGCTTACAAATCATTGAATCCATCAACCATTCGATGAGAATCAATTACAATCATGTAACAAGCCAGTCTGAGCTTCCAAATCACCGAATCAGTTAACCGTTTCATGAGAATCAGCTACAATCACGTAAAAAGTTATTCTGAGCTAACAGGTCACCAAATCAGTCTACCATTTGATGAGAATTAACTACAATCATGTAACAAGCCATTCTAAGGTTAGAGATCACTGAATCGGTCAAATGTTCGGTGAGAATCAACTATAATCATGCAACAAGGTGTTCTGAGGTTTCAGATCACCGACTCATCAACCGTTCAATGAGAATCAAATAAAAGCACGTAACACACCATTATGAGGTTGTAGATCACCAAATCGGTCAACCATTCGATGAGAATATGCTATAATTACGTAATAAGCTATTCTGAGCTTACAAATCATCGAATCTATGAACCATTCGATGAGAATCAACTAGGATCGCATAAAAGATCTTTCTGATGTTGTAGATCACCAAATTGGTCAACCGTTCAATGACAATCAACTAAAATTGCGTAAAAGTTGTTCTGAGGTTGCAGTTCACCGAATCAGTCAACTGTTCGATGGGAATCAGCTACAATCATGTAACAAGCTATTCTAAATTAACAAATAACCAAATCAGTCTACCGTTTGATGAGAATCAACTACAATCACGTAACAAGCCAACAAATCACAGAATCGGTCAACTGTTTGATAAGAATCAACTACAATCACATAACAAGCCAACAAATCACTGAATCTGTGAACCATTTGATGAGAATCAACTACTATCACATAAAATATCCTTCTAAGGTTGTAGATCACCGAATCGGTCAACCGTTCGATGAGAATCAACTATAATCATGTAAAAAGCCATTATGAGCTTACAAATCACCGAATCATTCAACCGCTCGATGAGAATTAACTACAGTCATGTAACAAGCTATTCTGAGCTTACAAATCAATAAATTAGTCAATCATTTAATTAGAATTAGCTACAATCATGTAACAAGCCATTCTGAGCTTACAAATTACTGAATTGGTCAACCGTTCAATGAGAATTAGCTACAATCACGTAAAAAGCTAACAAATCACAGAATCGATCAACTGTTTGATAAGAATCAGCTACAAATCACTGAATCAATTTCTTGTTCAAAGAGAATCAGCTATAATCATGTAACAACCATTCAATGAGAATCAACTACAATCATGTAAATAGCCAACAAATCCCATAATCGGTCAACTGTTCAATAACAATCAACTACAATCACGTAACAAGCCAGTCATTCTGAGCTTACAAATCACTAAATTGGTGAACCATTCGATGAGAATCAGCTACAATCACGTAACAAGCCATTCTGAGCTTACAAATCATCGAATCGGTCAATCATTCGATGTGAATCAGCTAAAATCATGTAACAAGCTATTCTGAGCTTACAAATAGCTGAATTGGTCAACCGTTCGATAAGAATCACTTACAATCAAGTAACAAGCCATTCTGAGCTTACAAATCATTGAATCGTTCAACCCTTCGATGAGAATCAAGCACAATCATGTAACAAGTAATGATTATGAGCTTATAAATCACCAAATTGATCAACCCTACGATGAGTTCAGGAACAACCATGTAACAAACCATTTTGAGCTTAAAAATCACCAAATCAGTCAATTGTTCGATGAGAATCAGCTACAATCATGTCACAAGTCATTCTGAGCTTATGAATCACCAAATCGGTCAACCATTTAATGAGAATTAGCTACAATCACATAAGTAGTCATTCTGAGCTTACATATAGTTGAATCAAACTATCGTTTGATGAGAATCAGCTACAATAATGTAAAAAGCCATTTTGGGCTTAAAAATCACCGAATCGGTCAACCATTTGATTAAAATCAGCTACAATCATGTAACAAGCCATTATGAGCTTACAAATCACTGAATCGATCAACCGTTTGATGAGAATCAACTACAATCATGTACCAAGCCATTATGAGCTTATAAATCAATGAATCAATCATCGTTCAATGAGAATCGGCTCCAATTACGTAATAAGCCATTCAGAGCTTACAAATCATCAAATCGGTCAACCTTTCGATGAGAATCAATTACAATCACATAACGACCTATTCTAAGTTTACAAATCACTGAATCTATCATCGTTCGATGAGAATTAGCTAGAATCATGTAACAAGCCATTTTGAGCTTACAAACCACCGAATCGATCAACCGTTCGATGAGAATTAGCTACAATCACATAACAAGCCATTCTAAGTTTACAAATCATTGAATCGGTCAACCATTCACTGAGAATCAGCTACAATCACACAACAAGCCATTCTGAGCTTATAAATCACCGATCGATCAACCGTTCGATGATAATCAATTACAATCATGTAAAAATCCATTCTGAGCTTACAAATCACTGAATCGGTCAACCGTTCAATGATAATCAGCTACAATCACATAGCAAGCCATTCTGACCTAACAAATCACCAAATCAGTCAACCATTCGATGAGAATCAGCTACAATCACGTAACAAGCTATTCTGACAATTGCCAAATCGGTCAACTGCTTGATGAGAATCAATTACAATCATGTAACAAGCCATTCTCAGCTTACAAATCACTGAATCTGTCAACAGTTCAATGAGAATCAACTACAATCACGTAACAAACCATTCTGAGCTTACAAATCACTAAATTGGCACAAACCATTCGATGAGAATCAGCTAGAATCATTTAACCAGCCATTCTGATTTTACGAATCACCGAATTGGTCAAACGTTCGATGAGAATAAATTACAATCACGTAAAGAGCCATTCTGGGCTTACAAATCACCGAATCGGTCAAATGTTCGATAAGGCTCACCTATAATCACGTAACAAGCCATTCTGAGCTTTCAAATCATCAAATTGGTCAACCGTCCGATGAGAGTCAGCTACAATCATGTAACAAGCCATTCTCAGATTACAAATCACTGAATCTATCAACAGTTCGATGAGAATCAACTACAATCACATAACAAACCATTCTGAGCTTACAAATCACTAAATTGGCAAACCATTCGATGAGAATCAGCTAGAATCACTTAACAAGCCATTCTGATTTTACGAATCACCGAATTGGTCAACTGTTCGATGAGAATAAATTACAATCACGTAACGAGCCATTCTAGGCTTACAAAATCATCGAATCGGTGAAACGTTCGATAAGGCTCACGTATAATCACATAACAAGCCATTTTGAGCTTTCAAATCACCGAATCGGTCAACCGTCCGATTAGAGTCAGCTACAATCATGTAACAAACCATTCTAAGCTTACAAATCACTGAATCAGTCAACCGTTTCATAAAAATTAGCTACAATCAAATATAATCATGTAACAAGCCATACTGAGCTTGCAAATCACCAGATTAGTCAACCGTTTGATGAGAATAAATTACAGTCACGTAACAAGCCATTCTGAGCTTACAAATCATCGAATCGGTTAACCATTCGATGAGAATCAGCTACAATCATGTAACAAGCAATTTTGAGCTTAGAAATCACTAAATCTTTCAACCTTTTGATGAGAATCAACTACAATCACGTAACAACCCATTTTAAGTTTACAAATCACGGAATCGGTCAACCATTTGATGAGAATCAGCTACAATCACGTAACAAGTCATTCTGACCTTACAAATCATCGCATGGGTCAATGAGAATAAGCTACAATCATGTAACAAGTGATTTTGACCTTACAAATCAACGAATCGGTCAACCATTCGATGAGAATCAGCTACAATTATGTAGCAAGCCATTTTGAAATTACAAATCACCAAATCTCTCAACCAATCGATGAGAATCAATTACAATCACATAAAAAGCCATTCTAAGCTTACAAATCATGGAATCAGTCAACCGGTCAGTGAGAATCAGCTACAATCACGTAACATGTCATTCTAAACTTACAAATGATTGAATCATTTAATCGTTCGATGAGAATTAGCTACAATCACATAACAAGCCATTCTGAGCTTAGAAATCACTGAATTAGTCAACCGTTCGATGAGAATCAATTACATTCACGTAACAAGCCATTATGAGCTTACAAATCACCAAATCAGACAACCCTTTGATGAGAATAAGCTATAATCACGTCATAAGCTATTATGAGCTTACAAATCACATAATCAGTCAACCGTTCGGTGAGAATGAGCTACAATCATGTAAGAAACCATTTTGAGCTTACAAATCACTGAATTGGTCAACCGGTTGATGAGAATCAGCTACAATCATGTAACAAGTCATTCTCAGCTTACAAATCACCGAATCGGTTGACCGTTCGATGAGAATCAGCTACAATCACATAACAAGCCATTCTAAGCTTACAAATCACTGAATCAGTCAACCGTTCGATGAGAATCAAAAAACCATTATGAGCTTACAAATCACCGAATCGGTCACCCGTTCAATGAGAATCAGCTACAATTACGTAACAAGCTATTTTGAGCTTCAAATTATCAAATTTGTCAACCGTTCAATGAGAATAACTTACAATCATGAAACAAGCCATTTTGAGCTTACAAATTACCGAATCAGTCAACCATTCGAGGAGAATCAGCTACAATCACGTAACAAGCCATTCTAAGCTTACAAATCATGGAATCGGTGAACCGTTCGATGAGAATCAATTACAATCACGTAACAAGCCATTTTGAGATTAAAAATCACTGAATCGGTCAACTGTTCAATGAGAATCAGCTACAATCACGTAACAAGCCATTTTGAGCATACAAATCACCGAATCGGTCAACAGTTCGATGAGAATCAATTACAATCACGTAACAACCCATTCTATGCTTACAAATCACCGAACTAGTCAACCCTTTTATGATAATTAATTACAATCACGTAAGAAGCCATTATGAGATTACAAATCACCGAATCGATCAACCATCAATCGTTCGATTAGAATCAGCTCTAATCATGTAACAATTCATTATGAGCTTATAAATCACCTAATCGGTCAAATGTTTGATGACAATCAACTACAATCATGTAACAAGCCATTATGAGCTTACAAATGACCGAATCGGTCAATCGTTCGATGAGAATCAGCTACAATCATGTACAAGATTATAATCTTTCAAATCATTGAATCGGTCAACCATTCGATAAGAATCAGCTACAATCACGTAACAAGCCATTCTAAGCCTACAAATCATCGAATCGATCAATAGTTCGATGAGAATCAATTACAATCACGTAACAAGCCACTCCGAGCTTACAAATCACTAAATTGGTGAACTGTTAAATGAGAATCAGCTACAATCATGTAACAAGGCATTTTGAGCTAACATATCACCAAATCGGTCTACCGTTTGATGAGAATAAAGTACAATCACGTTACAAGTTATTCTAAGCTTAGAGATCACTGGAACGCTCAACCATTTGATGAGATTCAACTACAATAACATAAGAGATCATTCTAAAGTTGTAGATCACCAAATCGGTCAAATGTTCGATGACAATCAACTACAATCATGTAACAAGTCGATCTGAGGTTGCAAATCACCAACTCATCAACTGTTCGATGAGAATCAAATACAGGCACGTAACACACTATTATGAGTTTGTAGATCAACGATTCGGTGAATTGTTCGATGAGAATCAACTACAATCATGTAATAAGCCATTTTGAGCTTACAAATCACTGAATCTATCAACCATTTGAAGATAATCAACTAGGATCACATAAAAGATCCTTCTGAGGTTGTAGATCACCAAATCGGTTAACCTTTCAATGACAATCAATTAAAATTGGGTAACAAGTTGTTGTTCTGAGGTTGTAGTTCACCAAATCAGTCAACCATTTGATGAGAATCAACTACAATCATGTAACAAGGCATTCTGAGCTAACAAATCATCAAATCAGTCAACCGTTCAATGAGAATTAGCCCCAATCACGTAACAAGTCATTCTGAGCTTACAAATCAAGGAATCGGTCAATCATTTGATGAGAATTAGCTACAATCATGTAACAAGCCATTATGAGCTTACAAATTACTGAATTGGTCAACCATTCAAAGAGAATCAACTATGATCGCATAAAAGATCCTTCTGAGGTTGTAGATCACTGAATCGGTCAACCGTTCGATGACAATCAACTAAAATTGGGAATAAATTGTTCTGAGGTTGTAGTTCACCAAATCAGTCAATCGTTTGATGAGAATCAGCTACAATCACATAACAAGCCATTTTGAGCTAATAGGTAACCAAATCGGTCTACCATTTGAGGAGAATCAACTACAATCATGTAACAAGCCTTTCTGAGGTTAAAGATCATTGAATCGGTCAACCATTTGATGAAAATCAATTACAATAATATAAAAGATCATTTTAAGGTTGTAGATCACCAAATCAGTCAAATGTTTGATGAGAATCAACTGCAATCATACAACAAGTTGATATGAGGTTGCAGATCACCAAATCATCAACCGTTTGATGAGAATCAAATACAAGCACATAATACACCATTCTGATGTTGTAGATCACTAAATCGATGAACCATTCAATGAGAATTTGCAACAATCACCTAATAAGCCATTCTGAGCTTACAAATCACCGAATCGGCCAACCATTCATTGAGAATCAACTAAAATCATGTAAAAAGCCAACAAATCATAGAATCGATCAACTATTCGATAAAAATCAGCTAGAATCACGTAACAAGTCAGCCATTCTGAGCTTACAAATCACCAAATCGGTTTACCGTTCGAAGAGAATCAACTACAATCATGTAACAAGCCATTCTAAGCTCCCAAATCACTGAATCGGTCAACCATTCGATGAGAATCAGCTACAATCATGTAAAAAGCCAACAAATCACAGAATCAGTTTACCGTTCGAAGAGAATCAGCTACAATCTTGTAACAAGCCATTCTGAGGTTAGAGATCACTGAATCGGTCAAATGTTTGGTGAGAATCAACTATAATCATGCAACAAGGCGATCTGAGGTTTCAAATCACCGACTCATCAACCGTTCAATGAGAATCAAATAAAAGCACGCAACACACCATTCTGAAGTTGTAGATCACCAAATCGATGAACCATTCAATGAGAATCTGCTACAATCACCTAATAAGCCATTCTGAACTTACAAATCACCGAATCTATGAACCACTCGATGAGAATCAACTATGATTGCATAAAAGGGCCTTCTGAGTTTGTAGATCACCAAATCGGTCAACTGTTCAATGACAATCAACTAAAATCATGTAACAAGTTGTTTTGAGGTTATAGCTCACCGAATCAGTCAACAGTTAGATGAGAATCAACTACAATCACATAACACGCCATTCTAAACTAATAGATCACCAAATCAGTCTACCGTTCGATGAGAATCAACTACAATCATGTAACAAGCCATTATGAGCTTACAAATCACCGAATCGATCAACCGTTCGATGAGAATTAGCTACAATCATGTAACAAGCCATTATGAGCTTACAAATCACTAAATCGGTCAATCGTTTAATAAGAAATAGCTACAATCACATAACAAGCCATTCTGATCTTACAAATAACTGAATTGGTCAACCGTTCGATGAGAATCAGCTACAATCACGTAAAAAGCTAGCAAATCATAGAATTGGTCAACCGTTCGATGAGAATAACCTATAATCACGTAACAAGCCATTCTGAGCTTGCAAATCATGGAATGGGTCAACTGTTCGATAAGAATGAATTATAATTACTTAACAAGTCATTATGAGCTTAAAATCACCGAATCGATCAACTGTTTGATGAGAATAACCTACAATCATGTTACAAGCCATTATGAGCTTACAAATCACCGAATCGGTAAACCATTTGATGAGAATCAGCTACAATCATGTAACAAGCAATTTTGAGCTTAAAAATCACCGAATCAGTCAACTGTTCGATGAGAATCAGCTACAATCACGTAACAATCCATTCTGAGCTTACAAATCTCCAAATAGGTCTATCGTTTGATGAAAATCAATTATAATCACGCAACAAGCTATTTTGGACTTACAAATCACCGATCGGCCAACCATTCAATGAGAATCAATTACAATCATGTAAAAATCCATTTTGAGCATGCAAATAATCGAATCAATCAACTGTTTGATGAGAATAAATTACAATCATGTAACAAGCCATTTTGAGCTTACAAATCACTGAATCGTTGAACCATTCGATCAGAATCAGCTACAATCATGTAACAAGCCATTCTGAGCTTACAAATCCCCGAATCGGTCAACTATTCGATGAGAATTAGCTACAATCATGTAACAAACTATTCTGCGCTTACTTATCACCAAAACGGTTAACCGTTCAATGACAATCAGCTAGAATCACGTAACAAGCTATTCTAAATCATTGAATTAACCAACCGTTCGATGAGAATCAGCTACAATAACGTAACGAGCCATTCTAAGCTTACAAATCACCGAATTGCTTTATAATTTGATGAGAATCAATTACAATCACGTAACAAGCCATTTTGAGCTTACAAATCACCAAACTAGTCAACCATTCGGTGAGAATGATCTACAATCACGTAACAAGCCATTTTGAGTTTACAAATATCCAAATTAGTCAACCATTCGATGAGAATCACCTAAAATCACGTAACAAGCCATTTTGAGCTTACAAATCATGGAATTGGTCAACCGTTCGATGTGAATAAGCTACAATCACGTAACATGCCATTTTGAGCTTACAAATCATTGAATCGGTCAACCATTCAATGAGAATCAACTATAATCACGTAACAAGCCATTCTTAGCTTACAAATAATGAATCGATGAATCGTTCAATGAGAATCAAGTACAATCACGTAACAAGCCATTTTGAGCTTAGGAATCATTGAATCGGTCAACTATTCGATAAGAATCAATTACAATCACATAAAGAGCCATTCTTAACTTACAAACCACCAAAACGGTCAACTGTTCAATGAGAATCAGCTACAATCACGTAACAAGCAATTTTGAGCTTACAAATAACTGAATCGGTCTATCATTTGATAAGAATCAATTACAATCACATAACAAACCATTCTAAGCTTACAAATCACTGAACCAGTCAACCGTTCTATGAGAATCAATTACAATGTCGTAACAAGCCATTATGAGCTTACAAATCACCAAATCGATGAACCGTTCGATGAAAATTAATTACAATCATGTAACAAGTCATTCTAAGCTTACAAATCACCGAACCAATCAACCGTTCTATGAGAATCAATTACAATCACGTAACGAGCTGTTCTGAGCTTACAAATCATTGAATTGATCAAATGTCTGATGATAATCAAATACAATCACGTAACAAAACATTCTGAGGTTACGAATCAATGTATCTGTCAACCGTTCGATGTGAATCAACTACACTCACGTAACAAGCCATTATGCGCTTACAAATCACCAAATCGGTCAACTGTTCGATGAGAATCAATTACAATCATGTAATAAGTCATTCTGAGCTTTCAAATCACCGAATCGGTCAACCGTTCAATTAGAATCAACTCTAATCACATAACAAGCCATTCTGAGCTTACAAATAAATCAAATCGATGAACCGTTCGATGAGAATTAGCTACAATCATGTAACAACCCATTCTAAGCTAACATATCACCAAATTGATCTACCGTTTGATGAGAATCAACTACAATCACGTAACAAGCCATTCTGAACTTATAGATCACTGATTTTGTCAACCATTCAATGAGAATCAACTACAATAACATAAAAGATCATTCTAAGGTTGTAGATCATTGAATCAGTCAAATGTTCGATGAGAATCAACTACAATCATGTAACAAGTCGATCTGAGGTTCACTGACTTGATTAACTATTCGATAAGAATCAGATACAGGTGCGTAACACACCATTCTAATGTTTGAGATCATCGAATCAGTGAACCATTTGATGGGAATCAGCTACAATCACGTAATAAGCCATTCTGAGCTTACAAATCAGTGAATCTATCATTCATTCGATGAGAATCAATTACGATCACAAAATAGATCCTTTTGAGGTTTTAGATCATTGAATCCATCAATCGTTCCATGAAAATAACTTAAAATTGCATAACAAGTTGTTCTGAGGTTGTAATTCCCCGCATCAATCAACCATTCGATGAGAATCACCTACAATCGCATAACAACCAATTCTATGCTAACAAATCACCAAATCGGTCTACCATTCGATGAAAATCAATTACAATGACGTAACAAGTCATTCTGAGCTTACAAATCATTGAATCTATCAACCATTCGATGAGAATTAGCTACAATCACGTAACAAGCCATTCTGAGCTTACAAATCCCCAAAGCGGTCAACCGTTTGATGAGAATCAACTACAATCACATAACAAGCCATTCTGAGCTTACAAATCATTGAATTGGTCAATCGTTTGATGAGGCTCAATTACAATCAGGTAACAAGACATTCTGAGCTTACAAATCAGCGAATCGGTCAACCATTCGATGAGAATCGGCTACAATCACGTAACAAGCCAGTCTGAGCTTACAAATCACTGAAACGGTAAACTGTTTGATGAGAATAAGCTACAACATATAACAAGCCATTCTTAGCTTACAAACCACCGAATCGGTCAACCATTCGATGAGAATATTTTACAATCATCGAACAAGCCATTCTGAGTTTACAAATCATTGAATCTGTTAACTATCAATAAGAATCAGCTACAATCACCAAATCAGTCAACCATCTGATGAGAATCAACTACAAGCATGTAACAAGCCATTTTGAGCTTACAAGTCACCGAATCGTTCAATCGTTCGATGAGAATCAATTATAATCATAACAAGCCATTCTGAGCTTACTAGTCACTAAATCGGTTAACCTTTTGATGAGAATCAATTACAATCACGTAACAAGCCATTCTAATCTTACAAATCACCAAATCAGTCAACTGTTCGATGAGAATCAATTACAATCACATAAGAAGTCATTCTAAGATTACAAATCACCAATTCGGTCAACCGTTCGGTGAGGATGAGATACAATTAGGTAAGAAGCCATTATGAGCTTACAAATCACCAAATCGGTGAACCGTTCGATGAGAATAAGCTACTATCACATAACAAGCCATTCTAAGCTTACAAATCACCAAATCAGTCAACTGTTCAATGAAAATCAACTACAATCACGTAACAAGCCATTCTAAGCTGACAAATCACCGAACCGGTCATCTGTTTGATGAGAATCAACTACAATCACGTAAGAATCCATTCTGAGCTTACAAATCACTGAATCGGTCAACAGTTCGATGATAATCAATTACAATCACGTAACAAGTCATTCTGAGCTTACAAATCACTAAATCGGTCAATCGTTCGATGAGAAACAATTACAATTTCATAACAAGCCATTCTGAGCTTACAAATCACCGAATTAGTGAACTGTTTGATGAGAATCAGCTACAATAATGTAGCGAGCCATTCTGAGCTTACAAATCACCAAATCGTTGAACCATTCGATGAGAATCAGCCACAATCACATAACAAGTCATTCTGAGCTTACAAATCTCCAAAGCAGTCAACCGTTCTATGAGAATCAGCTACAATCACATAACAAGCCATTCTGAGCTTACGAATCACTGAATCGGTCAACCATTTGATGAGAATCAACTACAATCACATAACTAGTCATTCAGAGCTTACAAATCACTGAATTGGACTACCGTTTGATGAGAATGAGCTACAATAATGTAAAAAGCCATAAGCTTGCAAATCACCGAATCGGTCAACCATTTGATTAGAATCAGCTACAATCAGTAACAAGCCATTATGAGCTTACAAATCATCGAATCTATCACTATTCAATGAGAATCAGCTAAAATCATGTAACAAGCCATTCTAAGCTTACAAATCACCAAATCGGTCAACCGTTCAATGAGAATCAGCTACAATCACGTAACAAGCCATTTTTAGCTTACAAACCCTCCAAATCGGACAATCGTTTGATGAGAATCGGCTACAATCACGTAACAAGACATTCTGAGATTGCAAATCATTGAATTGGTCAACCGTTTGATTAAAATTCGCTCTAATCATGTAACAAGCCATTATGATTTTACAAATCACCGAATCGGTTAACCATTCGCTTAGAATCAACTACAATCATGTAATAAGCCATTTTAAAATTACAAATCACTGAATCAGTCAACCGTTTGATGAGAATCAACTACAATCACGTAACAAGCCATTCAGAGCTGACAAATCACCGAATCGGTCAACCGTTCAATGAGAATCAATTATAATCGTAACAAGCTTTTCTGAGCTTACAAATCACTAAATTGGTAACCTTTTGATTAGAATCAATTACAATCATGTAACAAGCCATTCTATGCTTACAAATCACTAAATTGGTCAACCATTCGCTGAGAATCAACTACAATAACATAAAAGATCACTGAATCAATCAAATGTTCAATGAGAATCAACTACAATCATGTAACACGTCAATCTGAGATTGCAGATCACTGACTTGATCAACTATTTGATGAGAATCAGATACAAGAGCGTAACACACCATTCTGAGGTTTTAGATTACTGCATTGGTGAACCGTTCAATGAGAATTAGCTACAATCACGTAATGAGCACGTTTGATGAGAATAAGTTACAATCGTGTAACAAGCCATTCTAAGCTTACAAACCATTGAATTGGTCAACTGTTCGATGAGAATATTTTACAACCATCAACTATCGATAAGAATCAGCTACAATCACCTAACGAGCCATTCCTAGCTTACAAATAATCGAATCAGTCAACCATTGAATGAGAATTAGTTACAATCATGTAACAAGCCATTCTGAGCTTACAAATCATTGAATCGATCAACCGTTCGATGAGAATCAGCTACAATCACGTAACAAGTCAGTCTAAGCTTACAAATCATGAAATCGGTCAACTGTTCGATGAGAATCAACTACAATCATGTAATAAGCCATTCTAAGCTTACAATTCACCGAATCGGTCAACCGTTCAATGGGTGTAAGCTACAATCATGTAACAACCCATTCTTAGCTGACAAATGACCAAATCGGTCAACCGTTTGATGAGAATGAGCTACAATCATGTAACAAGCCATTATGAGCTTAGAAATCATTGAATCAGTCAACAGTTCGATAAGAATTATCTATAATTACGTAACAAGCCATTATGCGCTTACAAATCACCAAATTGGTCAACCATTCAATGAGAATCAATTACAATCATGTAACACTGAGCTTACAACTCACTGAATCGGTCAACAGTTCGATGAGAATCAGCTACAATTATATAACAAGCTAGTTTGAGATTACAAATCACCGAATCGGTCAATCGTTTAATGAGAATCAGTTAGAATCACGTAACGAGCCATTTTGAGATGACAAATCAACATATCGATCAAACGTTCGATGAGAATCAGCTACAAGCCATGATGAAACAAGCCATTTTGGGTTTACAAATCACTGAATTAGTCAACCATTTGATGAGAATCAGCTACAATGACGTAACATGCCATTCAGAGGTAACAAACCATTCAATGAGAATCAATTACAATAATGTAATCAGCCGTTTTGAGCTTACAAATGACCAAACTAGTCAACCGTTCTATGAGAATCAATTACAATCATGTAATAAGTCATTCTGAGCTTACAAATCATCGAATCGGTTGATGAGAATCAATTACAATCAGCTACAACCATGAAATAAGCCATTATGAGTTTACAAATCATCGAATCGGTTAACCGTTAGATGAGAATCAATTATAATCACGTAACAAGCAATTCTGAGCTTACACATCATTGAATCGGTCAACCATTCAATGAGAATCAATTACAAACACGTAACAAGCGATTCTAAGTTTACAAATCACTGAATCGGTCAACCATTCAATGCGAATCAATTACAATCAGGTAACAAGCAATTCTGAGATTACAAATCACCGAATCGGTCAACCGTTCGATGAAAATCAGCTATAATGATGTAACAAGTCATTCTAAGCTTACAAATTATCGAATCAGTCAATCGTTCAAGGAGACTCAATTACAATCACGTAACAAGACATTCTGAGCTTACAAATCATCGAATCGATCAACCATTCGATGAGAATCAATTACAATCATGTAACACTGATCTTACAAATCACTGAATCGGTCAACCGTTCGATGAGAATTAACTACAATCATGTAACAAGCCATTATGAGCTTTCAAATTACTAAATTGGTCAACTGTTTGATGAGAATCACTTACAATCATGAAACGAGCCATTCTAAGCTTACAAACCACCGAAGCAGTGAACCTTTCGCTGAGAATTAGTTATAATCATGTAACAAGCCATTCTGAGCTTTCAAATCACTGAATCGATCAATCGTTCGATGAGAATCAGCTACAATAACGTAACAAGCCATTCTAAGCGTACAAATCATTGAATCACTCAACTGTTCGATAAGAATCAACTACAATCACATAACAAGCCATTCTGAGCTTACAAATCATTGAATTAGTCAATCATTCGGTAAGAATCAGTTACAATCACAGAATAAGCCATCATGAGCTTACAAATTACTGAATCAGTCAACTGTTCGATGAGAATCAATTACAATCACGTAACAAGCTATTTTGAGCTTACAAATCACCGAATCGGTCAATAGTTCGATGAGAATCAAAAACAATCTTGTGACAAGCCATTCTCAGCTTATAAATCACCGAATTGGTCAACTGTTCAATGAGAATCAGCTACAATAATTTAATAGGTAGGCCATTCTGAGCTTACAAATCATCAGATCAGTTAACCGTTCGATGAGAATCAGCTATAATCATGTAAAAAGTCATTCTAGGTTTACAAATCATCGAATCAATCAACTGTTTGATGAGAATTAGCTACAATCATGTAACAAGTCATTTTGAGCTTACAAATCACTGAATCAGGCAACCGTTCGATGAGAATCAGCTACAATCACGTACCAAGCTATTCTGTACTTACAAATCACCGAATTGGTTAACCGTTTGATGAGAATCAGATACAATCATGTAACAATCTATTCTAAATTTACAAATCACTGAATCGGTCAACTGTTCGATGAGACTCTGCTACAATTATGTACCAAGCCATTCTGAGCTTACAAATCACTAAATCAGTCAACCATTTTATGAGAATCAATTAAGATCATGTAACAAGCTATTCTGAGCTTACAAATCATCGAATTGGTCAACCATTTGATGAGAATCAACTACAATCATGTAACAAGCCATTCTGAGCTTAGAAATCACCAAATCAGTCAACCATTGCATGAGAATCATGTGACAAGCCATTCTGAGCTTCAAATTATGAACATGGTCAACTATTTGATGAGAATCACTTACAATCATGAAACAAGCCATTCTAAGCTTACAAATCACTGAAACGGTCAACCGTTTAATGAGAATCAGCTACAATCACCTAACAAGCCATTCTAAGCTTGGAAATCACTGAATCAGTGAATCGTTCAATGAGAATTAGCTACAATCATGTAACAAGCCATTCTAAGCTTACAAATCACCGCATCGGTCAACTGTTCGATGATAATCAACTACAATCATGTAACAAGCCATTCTGAGCTTACAAATCACTGAATCGGTGAATTGTTCGACGAAAATAAACTATAATCACATAACAAGCCATTCTAAGATTACAAATCACTGAATCGGTCAATTATTTGATGAGGATCAGCTACAATCACGTAACAAGACATTCTAAGCTTACAAATCACCGAATTGGTCAACCGTTCGATGAGAATCAATTACAATCACGTAACATGTCATTCTAAGTATACAAATCACCGAACTAGTCAACCATTCTTTGAGAATCAATTACAATCACGTAACAAGCCATTCTGAGATTACAAATCACTGAATTGATCAACCGTCAACCATTTGATTAGAATCAACTCTAATCACGTAACAAGCCTTTATGAGCTTACAAATCATTGAATCGATCAACCATTCGATAAGAATTAGTTACAATCACGTAACAAGCCATTTTAAGCTTACAAATCACCGAATCGGTCAATCGTTCGATGAGACTGAGCTACAATGATGTAACAAGCCATTATGATCTTTCAAATCATCGAATCGGTCAACCATTTGATGAGAATTAGCTACAGTAATGTAAGAAGCCATTTTGAGCTTACAAATCATCGAATCAATCAACCGTTCAATGATAATCAATTACAATCACGTAACAAGTTATTCTGAGCTTACAAATCACTGAATTGGTGAATCATTCGATGAAATTCAGCTACAATCATGTAACAAGCTATTATGAGCTAACATATCACCAAATCAATCTACCGTTTGATGATAATAAACTACAATCATGTTACAAGCCATTCTGAGCTTAGAGATCACTGAATCGGTCAACTATTTCGTGAGAATCAAGTACAATAACATAAAAGATCATTCTAAAGTTCTAGATCATCGAATCGGTCAAATATTTGATGAGAATCAACTACAATCATGGAACAAGTCGATTTGAGGTTGTAAATCACCAACTCATCAACTGTTTGATAAGAATCAAATACAAGCATCTAACACACCATTCTAAGGTTATAGATTAACGAATCGGTAAACAGTTCGATGAGAATCAGCTACAATCATGTAATAATCCATTCTGTGCTCACAAATCACCGAATCTGTCAACCATTTGAAGAGAATCAACTAGGATCGCATAAAAGATCCTTCTGAGGTTCTAGATCACTATATTGGTCAACCATTCGATGACAATCAACTAAAATTGGGTAACAAGTTGTTCTGAGGTTGTAGTTCACCAAATTCATCAACCATTTGATGAGAATCAGCTACAATCACCTAACAAGCCATTCTGAGCTAACAGATCACCAAATCGGTCTATCGTTTGATGAGAATCAACTACAATCATGTAACAAGCCATTCTGAGGTTAGAGATCACTAAATCAATCAACAATTCGATGAGAATCAACTACAATAATATAAAAGATCATTCTAAGGTTGTAGATCACCAAATCGGTCAAATGTTTGATGAGAATCAACTACAATCATGTAACAAGTCGATTTGAGGTTGCAGATCACTGACTCATCAACCATTAGATGAGAGTCAAATACAAAGCACATAACATACCATTCTGAGGTTGTAGATCACTAAATCGATGAACCATTCAATGAGAATCTACTACAATCACCTGATAAGTCATTCTAAGATTACAAATCACCGAATCGGCCAACCATTCGATGAGAATCAGCTACAATCATGTAAAAAGCCAACAAATCATAGAATTGGTCAACTGTTCGATAAAAATCAGCTAGAATCACGTAACCACCCAGCCATTCTGAGCTTACAAATCACCAAATCGGTTTACCGTTCGAAGAGAATCAGCTACAATCATGTAACAAGCCATTCTGAGCTCCCAAATCATTGAATCGGTCAGCCGTTCGATGAGAATAAGCTACAATCATGTAAAAAGCCAACAAATCACAGAATCGGTCAATTGTTCGATAAGAATCAGCTACAATCATGTAATAAGCCAGCCATTCTGAGCTTACAAATCACTAAATTGGTGAACCGTTTGATCAAAATCAGCTATAATCATGTAACAAGCCATTTTGAGCTTACAATTCATTGAATCGGTCAACCGTTTGATGAGAATCAGCTATAATCACGTAAGAATCCATTGTGAGCTTACAAATCACTGAATCAGGCAACCGTTCGATGAAAATCAACTACAATCACGTAACAAGCCATTATGAGCTTAGAAATCACCAAATCAGTCAACTGTTCAATGAAAATCAACTACAATCACGAAACAAGTCATTCTAAGTTGACAAATCACCGAACCGGTCATCTGTTTGATGAGAATTAGCTACAATCATGTAACAATCCATTATGAGCTTACAAATCACCGAATCGGTCAACTATTCGATGATAATCAACTACAATCACGTAACAAGCCATTCTAAGCTTACAAATCATTGAATCGGTGAATTGTTCGATGAAAATTAACTATAATCACATAACAAGCCTTTCTGAGCTGACAAATCACCGAACTAGTCATCTGTTTGATGAGAATCAGCTACAATCACGTAACAATCCATTCTGAGCTTACAAATCACCAAATTGGTCAATTATTCAATGATAATCAACTACAATCACGTAACAAGCCATTCTGAGCTTACAAATCACTAAATGGGTCAATTGTTCGATGAAAATAAACTATAATCACATAACAAGTCTTTTTGAGCTTACAAATCATTGAATCAGTCAACAGTTTGATGAGAATCAGCTACAATCATGTAACAAGCCATTTTGAGCTTGTAAATCATTGAATCGGTCAACCGTTCGATGAAAATCAGCTATAATCATGTAACATGTCATTCTGAGCTTACAAATAACCAAATCAGTCAACCATTCGATGAGAATCAATTACAATCATGTAACAAGACATTCTAAGCTTACAAATCACCAAATCGGTCAACAGGTAGCAAGCCATTTTGAGTATACAAATCACCGAATTAGTCAACCTTTCAATGAGAATAAGTAAGAATCATGTAATAAGGTATTTTAAGTTATAAATCACCGAATTGGTCAACCGTTCGATGAGAATTAATTAGCTACAATCATGTAACAAGCCATTCTAAACTTACAAATAATTGAATCGGTCAACCGTTCAATGAGAATCAATTACAATCACCTAACAAGTCATTCTGAGCTTATATAAATCACCAAATCGTTCAACAGTTTGATGAGAAAAAACTAAAATCACGTAACAAGCCATTCTGAGCTTACAAATCAACGAAATGGTCAACCGTTCGATGACAATAGGTTACAATAACATAACAAGTCATTCTGAGCTTACGAATCACTGAATCGGTTAACTGTTCGATGAGAATCAGCTTCAATCACGTAACAAGCCATTTTGACCTTAGAAATCATTGAGTCGGTCAACCGTTCGATGAGAATCAACTATAATAACGTAGAAAGACATTCTGAGCTTACAAATCACTGAATCGGTCAACCGGTCGATGAGAATGAATTAGAATCACGTAACAAGCCATTTTGAGCTTACAAATCATTGAATCAATCAATCGTTCGATGAGACTCAACTACAATCATGTAACAAGCTATTCTAAGCTTACAAATCACCGAATAGGTCAACCGTTCGATGAAAATCAATTACTATCATGTAACAAGCCATTCTAAGCTTACAAATCATCGAATTGGTGAATCGTTCGATGAGAATCAGCTACAATCACGTAATAAGCCATTCTGAGCTTACAAATAAATTAATCGATCAAGCGTTCAATGAGAATCAACTATAATCACGTAACAAGCCATTTTGAGCTTACAAATCACTAAAACAGTCAACCATTCAATGAGAATCAATTACAATCATGTAACAAGCCATCTGAGCTTACAAATCACCGAATCGGTCAACCGTTCAAAGAAAATTAGCTATAATCACGGAACAAGCCATTCTGAGCTTACAAACTAATGAATCAGTCAACCGTTAGATGAAAATCAATTACAATAATGTAACAAGCCATTCTGAGTTTACAAATCGCCGAATCGGTCAATTGTTCAATGAGAATCGGCTACTATCATGTAAGCCATTCTCAGCTTACACCTCATCGAATCGTTCAACTGTTTGATGAGAATTAGCTATAATCACATAACAATCTGTTATGAGCTTACAAATTATTAATCTGTCAACTATTGGATGAGAATCAGCTACAATCACATTACAAGACATTCTAACCTTACATATCACTGAATCGGTCAACCATTCGATGAGAGTCAGCTAAAATCACATAACAAGCCATTTTGAGATTACAAATCACTGAATCGATCATTGGTTTGATAAGAATCAGCTACAATCATGTAAAAAGCCATTCTGAGCTTACAAATCATTAAATCGGTCAACAGTTTGATGAGAATCAGCTACAATCATGTAACAAGCCATTTTGAGCTTCTAAATCATAGAATCAATCAACCGTTCGAAGAGAATCAGCTACAATCATGTAACAAGTCATTCTGAGTTTACAAATCATGAAATTGGTCAACCGTTCGATGAGAATTAGCTACAATCACATAACAGGCCATTCTCAGCTTACAAATCACTAAATCGGTTAACAAGTCATTTCGAGCTTAAGAATCACCAAATTGGTCAACTGTTCGATGAGTATCAATTACAATAAGGTAACAAGCCATTCTTAACTTATAAATCACCGAATCGGTCAACTGTTCGGTGAGAATTAGCTACAATCATGTAACAAGACATTTTGAGCTTACAAATCACCGAATTGGTCAACCGTTCAATGAGAATCAGCTACAATCATGCAACAAGCCATTCTAAGTTTACAAATCACCGAATCGGTCAACCGTTCAATGAGTCTTAGTTACAATCATGTAACAAGCCATTTAGAGCTTACAAATCACTAAATTGGTTAATTGTTTGATGAGAATCAACTATAATCACATAACAACCCATTATGACCTTACAAATCACCGAATGGATCAACCGTTCGATGAGAATCAACTACAATCACATAACAAGCCATTCTGAGCTTACAAATCACCGAATCGGTCAACTGTATGAGAATCAATAACAATCACGTAAAAATCCATTCTAAGCTTACAAATCAGGTAACAAGCCATTCTGAGCTTACAAATCATTGAATCGGCCAATCATTGTATGAGAATCAATTAAGATCATGTAACAAGCCATTCTGAGCTTACAAATCATCGAATTGGTCAACTGTTCAATGAGAATCAACTACAATCAGGAAATAAGTCATTCTGAGCTTACAAGTCATCGAATCGCTCAACCATTCAATGAGAATCAATTACAATTACGTAAAAAGCTATTCTAAGTTTACAAATCATCGAATCGGTCAACCGTTCGATGAGAATCACCTAAAATCACATAACAAGCCATTCTAAGCTTACAAATCACCGAATTGGTCAACCAAACGATGAGAATCAGCTATAATCACATAACAAGTGATTTCAAGCTTATATGTCCCTGAATCGGTCAACCATTTGACAAGCATCAGCTACAATCACGAAACAAGCTATTTTATGCTTACAAATCACCAAATCGGTCAACTGGTCAATGAGAATCAACTACAATCATGTAACTAGCCATGTTGAGCTTACAAATCACTGAATTGGTCAACTGTTTGATGAGAATCAGCTACAATCACGTAAGAAGCCATTCTGAGCTTACTGTTGTTATATTTTTACTCATCTTAGATTGGAGGCCTAATTACTAAATGATGCTACAGTACCCTAGTTTGTGTTATTGGTCTTGGTTAATATTTGTGTTCATTTCATTGCAAATTACATGAAAATAAAAGGAAATGAATTGCATCTACATCTACACATGCATGTATCAATGGCATATATATTGTTCAAAAAAGCAAAGAACTAAAAGGAAAGCATTTATTTGAGCTCACACAGGCCGTGAGCATAGCCGTTATCAGAATTGAATGGATGAGTGCAGATATACATAAAGAAATAGTTAAAATACTGGGGTACTAGACATTGCCTGGTATTGATGTCCGAAGTCCGGTCCTGTCCAGAAGCTCCTGAAATCCAGAACCTGCAAGAAGAGAAGAGGGAATTTGGGTTAGATCCAATGGATCTAAGCAATGACTAGTATCACAATATTCATAGAATGCACCTCAGCCATGCACCTCTAACAGGGCTATGCTCAGGGCATGTGTGTCAAGTCTCCAAAACAATGAGGCACCATGTTTTCATTGATGTGTTTGTTTCATGTGCAGATATAGAGGAAGCTGATCCAACAATGATTTCAATGAATGACATGGGCCCTTGATGCAGATCATGACAGGAAAAATCTAAGTTTCCTATCAAATGATCGCATCAAGGGCCAAGAGCACACATAGTATGTATAGATGAGGAGCATCCAGATGATTCAACATCAATGAGGATCAATCAAGCAGCATGGCATGATAAAACAAATACTGGTATCAAGGTGCAAACATAGATGTATGTGTTGTAACATGGGCATGATATTATGATAAGCCAACAGGGGCACCATGGCATCAAAGGAGAATGTAACTAGGATCAGGGCACACAAATCTATGTACTGGATAAGGCACACTAAAACATGAATGTATTTTTGATCTGCATTAATATTCCAACAGGGCATATCATATATGTGATGGGCATGAAGCAAATGTCAACTCAATGATAACATTATTGATACATATACTATAAAGATCAAGGAGACATCAATTCAAGCAAAACATGGGAATGAATCATTGCGACTGAGCATAGTAGCACAATGCCATATGTAGAAGCAGTGAACAAAAGAGATACAATGAAGCTCAAGCATGGTTTAAATCTGACTTTTATGTATCAACAACCAGTATCAAAATGACCCCTCTGATAGCAATAAGAGTAATACCAAGTATGGAACAATCAACATATGGTGTTCATGTCCTCGGGCCTCTCAAGTGCAATATCAGGGCATGATATAAAAGAACAATACAAATCATAACAAGCCTTGGATCCACTCACAATACTTCAATAATACAAGTGAGCTCAAAGTATCAATGAGGCCATCAGTTTATAATGGAAATATAGTATACAGTCGAGCCCAACCATCAACAACGTAGCAATACACTAATAACAAGCTCGGGCCTATGCATTAGTAGTATAATACCTTCATGGTGTAACCGGGCAAAGCATCGACAATGACAGAGAGCAAGGCAATAAATAGTAAATGCTAAATTTTCAGGCCAGCATTGTGCATGTAAGTAACAGTACCATGAACTATACAATGAACATGAGCCTCGAGCAATGCAATACACTAACAATATGCTCTCGGGCCATATATAGAAAGGGGTAGCATAAAACCAAATGCGGTAACATGATGTCATAGCTCTCAAGCATCAAGCAATAAGCATGCCTCAATCCAATCTAGTTCCATGAACACTGTTAAAATTGATAGGATATGACATTCACGGGTCAGCATGAATATCAAACAGAATAATGCCCTGTCGAGTGCTCAAAGCTGTGCATGAAGAGGCGACAGTAACAAATGAAAACAATGGCATGTGTCGTGCCCTGGCTTTCCTCTCGGGTCATCGAGTATGGTATGTAACAGCAAATGGTGCCCTAAGATGCTCTCGGGCCATACTCAAATGTAGTAACAGTGATCAATACATCGAGCTTTATGCTAAGAAACACCAATAGCAACACCAGTGACAATACTATGCCATTACAATCATTACAAATAAAAGAGTGCCCTAGTTCATAAGCTAATTCATGGGATATTCAGATCAAATACAGAGGCAAACACTTCACATTGTTCACAAAACCCTTGAACAAGTTGAGCACAATGATCATAACAGTATACGGGTTAGGTAAACCCGAGAACTCATAGCAACAATTTTGAGCCATCACAAATGTGTGGAGTGCCAATGTCATGCCCTGACCTGGCTCACAGGTCAATAACGATAGAAAAACTAGTGAGTAATGCCCTAATGAGCTCTCGGGCCGTGCTCAATACGATAGTAATCAAACATAACAGTGATGCCATGAACAGTATCAAGAAAGTATGAGTCAGGACATTGTGGCATATTGTCCCGCAAGCGTAGTGTCCTAAGGAAGAAATCAATATCATAGACAACAACAAGCATATCAATAGATGAAATTGAATGAGATATAGTGCCATTCATTCCAATGTAGAGAAGTAATACAAATAAAAGAGTGCCCTAATGGGCACATGAAATGAAAAAACCAGTATATACATCAAAGACAAAGTCGTGCCCTAGTAGATGCTATGAGAACCAATAACAGTGCTTTCAATATATGAAGAAAATGAAAATAAGACTGCAAATCCCTACCTCAATAGCGTATTGCCGGGATGAAATTTGTTGTTTCTGAATAAGATTGGAAGGTTGCCATTTGAAACTGTCAATAAGATTGGAAAGTTGCCAGGTGCCGAGTTTGAGGGTTTTGATGCCAAGAGTTCTTCATCTTCGAGCAATGATTTTGACAATAATGTTATTCCTTTATCCCCTTTCTTTTAGGGTTCAGTGTTTTATCCCACATCATCTCTAGACCTTGGGTTATGTGATATATCTATTATATGAATATCTTCCCATTTTGTTGGTTATGGATATTTGAAATATGTATGTAACCTATAGTTGTTTCTAGGGCTTAGGGGATTTTTTTAATTTTCAATATTATTATTTTTAAGAATGTGTCTCCCTTTTGGTTGAGGCCTTTTTTAAAAATATAATTGTGATGTTCTTGTATCCTTAATCCGCATATTGAATCCAAGAATCTGTCCTAATTCAGTAGTGTGGTTTAGGTGCAATCAAGAATATCAAATTTATGAACTATTCTTCCTTTTCTAAATTCTAAGTGCCTTGTTTCACTAAGAGTTAAGAAAGTGGGATTGAGTTGTGAGTTAGTTCATCTTGTTGTTGAAGTAAACATATCTTTAGTTGTGATTTCTCTTCAAAATTGGTGGATCACCTTTGTTTCATTTTAGTTGTAGTTGTTCATTTTCATGCATTTTCTCTCCCTTTTCCTCCCAAGTTTAGATAAGTTTCAAGTCATCCAAAGGGAAGCCGGCCCATAATCTGGAGGTCTATTCTCAGATAGGTTACCCACAGCCTGAGAATACCCCCATGTTTCACAGGATTGCTGGGTTCAATACTTAGCAAAATAAGGTGCAATCTTTAGTGACAACACCTACAAATCACCGAATCAGTCAATCGCTCGATGAGAATCCACTACAATCACATAACAGGCAATTCTGAGCTTACAAATCACCGAATCGGTCAACCATTCAATGAGAATCAGCTACAATCACGTAACAATCCATTTTTCAATTACAAATCACCGAATCGGTCAACCATTCGATGACAATCAGCTACAATCACGTAACAAGCTATTCTAAGCTTACAAATCATCGTATCGGTCAACTGTTCAATGAGAATCAGCTACAATCACGTAACAAGCCATTCTGCACTCACAAATCATCGAATCATTCAACCATTTGATGAGAATCAGCTATAATCACATAAGAAGCCATTATGACCTTACAAATCATCGAATCAGTCAATCATTCGATGAGTACCAGCTACAATCACGTAACAAACCATTCTGAACTTACAAATCACCGAATTGGATAACCATTCAATGAGAATCAACTACAATCATGTAACAAGCCCTTCTAAGCTGAGGAATCACCAAATTGGTCAACTTTTCAATGAGAATCAATTACAATCACTGAATCGGTCAACTATTTGATGAGAATCAGCTACAATCATGTAACAAGCCATTTTGAGATTACAATCACCGAATCAGTCAATAGTTTAATAAAAATAAGCTACAATAACGTAAAAAGCCATTTTGAGCTTACTAATCACTAAATCGGTTAACCGTTCGATTAGAATCAATTACAATCATGTAACAATCCATTTTGAGCTAACAAACCACTAAATCAATCAACCTTTCAATGAGAATCAATTACAATCATGTGACAAACCATTATGATCTTACAAATCACCAAAACGGTCAACCGTTCGATGAGAATAGGCTACAATCATGTAACAAGCCATTCTGAGCTTACAAATCCCTAAATCAGTCAACTGTTCGATGAGAATCAGCTACAATCATGTAATAAGCCATTCTGAGTTTATAAATAACCAAATCAGTCAACCGTTCGATCAAAATTAACTACAACCACGTAACAAGCCATTCTGAACTTACAAATCACCGCATTGGTAAACTGTTTGATGAAAATCAGCTACAATCACGTAACAATCGATTCTGACCTTAAAAATCATCGAATTTGTCAACCATTTGATGAGAATCAATTACAATCATGTAAGAAGTCATTCTCAACTTACAAATCACCGAATCGGTTAACTGTTCGATAAGAATTAGCTACAATAATGTAACAAGCCATTCTGAGCTTACAAATTATTGAATCATTCAACCGATCAATGAGAATCCATTACAATAATGTAACAAGCTATTCTTAATTTACAAATCACCGAATCAGTCAATAGTTCGATGAGAATCAGCGACAATCCCATAACAAGCCATTTGGAGCTTAAAAATCACTGAATCAGTCAACCGTTTGATGAGAATCAATTATAGTCATCGAATGAGTCAAACGTTTGATGAGAATCAATTATAATCACATAACAAGCCATTCGGAGCTCACAAATTACCGAATCGGTCAACCATTCGATGAGAATCAGCTACAATCACGTAACATGACATTCTAAAATTACAAATCACCGAATCAGTCAATCGTTCGATGAGAATCAGCTACAATAAATGTAACAACCCATTCTGAGCTAACGAATCTCTGAATCGATCAATCATTTGATGAGAATCAATTACAATCACGTAACAAGCCATTCTGAGCTTACAACATCGAATCGGTCAACCATTAGATTAGAATCAATTACAATCACGTAACAATCCATTCTAAGTTCACAAATCACCAAAACGGTCAATCGTTTAATGAGAATCAATTAAATAACATAACAAGCCATTCTAAGCTTAGAAATAATCAAATTTGTCAACTGATCGATGAGAAGCTACAATCTTGTTAGAATCCATTATGAGCTTGCAAATCATCGAATTGGTCAATCGTTCGGTGAGAATCAACTACACTCATGTAACAAGCCATTCTCAGCTTACAAATCACTGAATCGGTCAACCGTTTGATGAGAATCAAATACAATCACGTAAAAAGCCATTATGAGATTATAAATCAGAGAATCGGTCAACTGATCGATGAGAATTAGTTACAATCATGTAACAAGCCATTCTGAGCTTAAAAATCACCGAATCGATCAACTGTTCAATGAGATTCAATTACAATCAAGTAACAAGCCATTCTGAGCTTACAAACAATGAATCGGTCAATTGTTTGATCAAAATCAGGTATGTAACAAGCCATTATGAGCTTACCATAGAATGGATCAACCGTTCGATGAGAATCAACTACAGTCATGGAGCAAGCCATTCTGAGCTTACAAATCACCAAATCGGTCAATCATTCGATTAGAATCAATTACAATTTCATAACAAGCCATTCTGAGCTTGCAAATCACCTACAATCATGTAATAAGTCATATTGAGCTTACAAATCATCACATCAATCAACCATTCGATGAGAATTACCTACAGTCATGTAACAAGTCATTTTGAGTTTACAAATCACCAAATCGGTCAACCGTTAGATGAAAATCAGCTACTATAACGTAACAAGCTATTTTGAGCATACAAATTACCGAATCGGTCAACCGTTCAATGAGAATCAGCTACAATCATGTAACAAGCTATTCTGAACATTCAAATCACCAAATGGGTCAATTGTTCGATGAGAATCAATTACAATCACGTAACAAGCCATTCTGAGCTTACAAATCACTGAATGAGTCAAACGTTCAATGATAATCAATTACAAGCATGTAACAAGCCATTTTGACATTACAAATCACTGAAGCTGTTGACTGTTCTCTAAGAATCAATTACAATCTCGTAACAAACCATTATGAGCTTACAAATTATCGAATCTATCAACTGTTTGATAAGAATTAATTACAATCATGTAACAAGTCATTTTGAGCTTACGAATCACCGAACCAATCAACTGCTCTATGAGAATCAATTACAATCACGTAACAAGCCATTCTAAGCTTACAATTCATTGAATCGATCAACCGTCTTATTAAAATCAAATACAATCACGTAACAAGAATGAGCTTACAAATCACCGTATCAGTCAACTGTTTGGTGTGAATGAGCTCCTATCACGTAACAAGCCATTCTGAGCTAACAAATCACCAAGTCGGTCAACCGTTCGATGAGAATCAGCTACAATCACGTAAATAGCCATTTTGAGCTTACAAATCACCTAATCAGTCAACCATTCAATGAGAATCTGCTACAATAACGTAAGAAGCCATTCTGAGTTTACAAATCACCCAATCGGTCAACTGTTCGATGAAAATCAATTACAATCACGTAAAAACCCATTTTGAGCTTACAAATCACCAAATCAGTCAACCGTTTGACTAGAATCAATTACAATTTTATAACAACCCATTCTAAGCTTCCAAATCACTGAATTGGTCAGTCGTTCAATGAGAATCAGCTACAATAATGTAACAAGTCATCCTGAGCTTACAAATGAGCAAATCGGTCAACCATTCGATGAGAATCAACCACAATCATGTAACAAGTCATTCTGAGCTTACAAATCAGTGAATCGGTCAACCCTTCAACGAGAATCAGCAAAAATCACTTAACAAGCCATTCTAAGCTTACAAATCACTGAATCAGTCAACTATTTGATGAGAATCAGCTACAATCATGTAACAAGCCATTCTGAGCGTACAAATTGCTGAATCAGTGTACCATTTGATGAGAATTAGCTACAATAATGTAACAAGCCATTCTGAGCTTACAAATCACCGAATTTGTCAACCGTTCAATGAAAATTAGTTACAATCATGTAACAAGCCATTCTGAGCTTACAAATCATAGAGTCGGTCAACTATTTGATGAGAATCAATTACAATCATGTAACAAGCCATTTTGAGCTGATAAATCACTAAATCGGTGAACCGTTTGATGAGAATCAATTACAATCACGTAACAAGCTATTCTGAGCTTACAAAGCACTGAATCTATCACCGTTAATTGAGGATCAGCTAAAATCATGTAACAAGCCAGTCTGAGCTTACAAGTCACCAAATTGGTCAACCGTTCGATGAGAATCAACTACAATCACGTAACAAGCCATTTGAGCTTACAAACCACTAAATCGGTTAACCATTCAATGAAAATCAGCTAGAATCATGTAACAAGCCATTCTGAGCTTACAAATCACCGAATCGATCAACTGTTCGATTAAATTTAGCTATAATCATGTAACAAGCCATTATGAGCTTACAATTTATTGAATCAGTCAACCATTTGATGAGAATCAGCTACAATCATGTAACAAGCCATTTTGAACTTACAAATCACCAAATCTGTCAACTCTTCGATGACAATTAATTACAATCATGTAATAAGTCATTATGAACTTACAAATCACTGAACCAATCAACCATTTTATGAGAATCAATTACAATCACGTAACAAGCCATTATGAGCTTACAAATCACCGAATCAGTCAACTGTCCGATGAGAATCAAATACAATCACCAAACAAGCCATTCTCAGCATACAAATCACTATATCACTCAACCATTCGATTAGAATCAGCTACTATCATGTAACAACCATTTTGAGCTTACAAATCACCAAATCGGTCAACCGTTCGATAAGAATCAATTACAATCATGTAATAAACCATTCTGAGCTTCCAAATCATTGAATCGGTCAATCGTTTGATTAGAATCAGCTCTAATCACGTGGCAAGCCATTCTAAGCTTACAAATCACCGAATCGGTCAACCGTTCGATGAGAATCAGCTAGAATCACGTAACAAGCCATTACGAGCTAACATATCACTAAATTGGTCTATCATTTGATGAGAATCAAGTACAATCATGTAACAAGCCATTCTGAGCTTATAGATCATTGAATCGGTTAACCATTTGATGAGAATCAACTACAATAACATAAAAGATCATTTTAAAGTTGTAGATAACTGAATCAGTCAAATGTTCGATGAGAATCAACTATAATCATTTAACAAGTTGATTTGAGGTTGCAGATCATCGACTCGATCAACTATTTGATGAGATTCAATTATAGGCACGTAACACACCATTTTGAGGTTTTAGATCACTGAATAAGTGAAGGGTTCGATGAAAATCAGCTACAATCACGTAATAAGCCATTCTGAGCTTACAAATTAGCAAATCTATCATTCATTTGATAGAATCAACTAAGCTCGCAAAAAAGATCCTTCTGAGGTTTTAGATCGTCGAATCGGTCAACCATTCGATGACAATAAGCTAAAATTACATAACAAGTTGTTTTGAGGTTGCAATTCGTCGCATCAGTCAACCATTCGATGAGAATCAGCTGCAATCACATACGAAGCCATTCTGTGCTAACAGATGATGTAACAAGCCATTCTGAGCTTACAAATCATTGAAGCTATCAACCGTTCGATGAGAATTAGCTACAATCATGTAACAAGCTATTCCAAGCTTACAAATCCTTGAAGCGGTCAACCGTTCGATGAGAATCAGCTACAATCACATAACAAGCCATTCTGAGCTTATAAATCAATGAATCGGTCAACCGTTCGATGAGAATCCATTACAATTAGGTAACAAGACCTTCTGAGCTTACAAATGACCGAACCTCTCAAATGTTCTATGATAATCAATTACAATGACGTAATAACTCATTCTGAGCTTACAAATCACCAAATCGGTCAACCGTTCGATGAGAATCAAATACAATCATGTAATAAGCTATTTTGAGCTTACAAATCACCGAATACATCAACTCTCGACAAGAATTAGCTACAATCACCTAACAAGCCATTTCGAGCTTACAAATCACTGAATTGGTCAACCATTCGATGAGAATCAGCTACAATCATGTAACAAGCCATTTTGATCTTACTAATCACCAAATCGGTCAACTGTTCGATGAGAATCAGCTACAGTAATGAAATAAGCCATTCTGAGTTTACAAATCACCATATCGATCAACCATTCAATGAGAATCAATTACAATCACGTAGGAAGCAATTCTGAGCTTACAAATCACCGAATCGGTCAATCATTCAATGAAAATTAATTACAATCACGTAACAAGCCATTCTGAGTTTACAAATCACTAAACCGGTCAACCGTTTGATGAGAATCAACTACAATCATGTAACAAGCCATTATGAGCTTACAAATCATCGAATCGATCAACCTTTCGATTAGAATCAGCTACAATCGCGTAACAACCCATTCTGAGCTAAGAAATCACCAAATCGGTGAACAGTTTGATGAGAATCAATTACAATCATGTAAAAATCCATTATGAGCTAAAAAATCATCGGATCGATTAACATTTCGATGAGAATCAATTACAATCACGTGACAAACCATTCTGATCTTACAAATCACCGAAATGGTCAACCGTTTGATGAGAATCAGCTATAATCATGTAACAACAAACCATTCTAAGCTTACAAATCATCGAATTGGTCAACCTTTCGATGAGAATCAGCTACAACCACGTAACAAGCCATTCTAAGCTTACAAATCACTGAATCGGTCAACTATTCAATCAAAATCAACTACAATCACATAACAAGCCATTCTGAGCTTACATAACAATTACGTAACAATCTATTTTGAGCTTACACATCACCGAATCGGTCAACGGTTTGATGAGAATCAACTACAATCATGTAACAAGCCATTATGAGCTTACAAATCACTTAATCGGTCAACCGTTCAATAAAAATCAACTAGAATCACGTAACAATCAATTCTGAGGTTACTAATCATCGAATCGGTCAACTGTTTGATGAGAATCAACTACAATCACGTAACAATCCATTCTGAGCTTACAAATCACCGCCTCGGTCAATTATTCTAAGAAAATCAACTATAATCACATAACAAGCATTTTTGAGCTTACAAATCACCGAATCGGTCAACCGTTCGATCAGAATTAGCTACAATCACGTCACAAGCCGTTTTGAGCTTACAAATCACTGAATCGGTCAACCGTTTGATGAGAATCAGCTACAATCACGTAACAATCCATTCTGAGCTTACAAATCACTGACTCAGTCAACCGTCGATGAGAATCAACTACAATCACGTAAAAAGCCTTTTTGAGCTGACAAATTAGGGAATCGATCAACCGTTCGATAAGAATCAATTACAATCACGTAACAAGCAATTCTGAGCTTACAAATCACCAAATCGGTCTACCGTTCGATTAGAATCAGCTACAATCACGTAACAAGCTATTTTGAGCTTATAAATCATCGAATTGGTCAACCATTAGATGAGAATCAGTTACAATCACGTAACAAGCCATTCTAAGCTTACAAATCACCGAATCAATCAACCTTTCGATGAGAATCAGCTAGAATAACATAACATGCCATTATAAGTTACAAATCAATGAATCGGTCAACCGTTCAATGACAATCAGCTACAATCACGTAAGAAGCCACTTTGAGATTACAAATCATCGAATCGATCAACCGTTTGATTAGAATCAGCTACAATCAGGTAACAAGCCATTCTAAGCTTACAAATCATTGAATCGGTCAACCGTTTAGTGAGAATCAGCTACAATCATGTAACAAGCCATTCTAAACTTACAAATCACCGGATCTGTCAACCGTTCGATGAGAATCTATGTAACAAGCCATTCTAAGCTTACAAATAATCAAATCGGTCAACCGTTCGATGAGAATCAGTTACAATAACCTAACAAACCATTCTAAACTTATATAAATCACCAAATCGGTCAACAGTTTGATGAGAATCAACTACAATGACGTAACAAGCAATTCTGAATTTACAAATCACCAAATCGGTCAACTATTCGATGAGAATAAGCTATAATCACGTAACAAGCCATTCTGATCTTAAAAATCAATTAATCGGTCAACTGTTCGATGAGAATAAGCTACAATCACGTAACAAGCCATTCTAAGCTTACAAATCACCAAATCAGTCAACCATTCAATGAGAATCAGCTACAGCCATGAAATAAGCTATTCTGAGTTTACAAATCATTGAATCGGTGAACCGTTCGATGAGAATCAATTATAATCACGTAACAAGCAATTATGAGCTTACAAATCACCGAATCGGTCAATCGTTCAATGAAAATCAATTATAATCACGTAACAAGCCATTCTGAGCTTGCAAATCATAGAATTGGTCAACCGTTTGATGAGAATTAGCTACAATCACATAACAAGTCATTCTGAGCTTACAAATCATCGAATCAGTCAACCGTTCGATGAGAATGGGCTACTATCACATAACAAGCCATTCTCAGCTTACAACTCATTGAAATCATTCAACCGTTTGATGAGAATCAGCTATAATCATCGAATCAGTCAACTGTTCAAGAAGAATCAATTACAATCACGTAACAATTCATTCTGTGCTTACAAATCACCGAATTGGTCAATCGTTCGATTAGAATCAATTACAATCATGTAACAAGCTATTCTGAGCTTACAAATCACCGAATCTGTCAACCATTCGATGAGAATCAGCTACAATTCATGTAACAAGCCATTCTAACCTTACATATCACTAAATCGGTCAACATTTGATGAGACTCAGGTACAATCATGTAACAAGCCATTTTTAGCTTACAAATCACTGAATCGGTTATCTGTTCGATAAGAATCAATGATAATCATGTAACAAGCCATTCTGAGCTTACAAATCATCAAATCGGTCAACTGTTTGATGAGAATTAGCTACAATCATGTAATAAGCTATTTTGAGCTTATAAATCATAAAATCGGTCAATTGTTCGAAGAGAATCAACTACAATCACGTAACAAGCTATTTTGACCTTACAAATCATAGAATCGGTCAACCGTTCGATGATAATCAACTAAAATCATATAGCAAGCCCTTCTCAGCTTTCAAATCACTGAATCGGTCAACCGTTCGATGAGAATCAGGTATAGTCATGTAACAAGCCATTTTAAGCTTACGAATCACTGAATCGGTCAACTGTTCAATGAGAATCAATTACAATCATGTAACAAGTCATTCTTAACTTACAAATCACTGAATCGATCAACCGTTCGATGAGAATCAGCTACAATCAGGTAACAAGCTATTCTGAGCTTACAAATCATCAAATCGGTCAACCGTTCGATGAGAATTAGGTACAATCACGTAACAAGCTAGTCTGAGCTTACAAATCACTGAATTAGTCAACAGTTCGATTACAATCAACTACAATCCCGTAACAAGCCATTCTGAGCTTATAAATGATCGAATCGGTCAATTGTTCGATGAGAATTAGTTAGAATCACGTAACAAGCCATTCTGAGCTTTCAATGCTGCTCTGCATTCGGGTAGGCCCTACTATTCTAACGGAGCCCTACTATACTAAGGCACCCCTACTATTCTAAGGGGCATTGGGGAAGAATGCAAGGGTGGGTGGAAGAGTTGGGTGGGAAGATACCATATTATGCTTCTCAACTCAACCGATCTAAGCGATATGGTCCACGGTTCCATTAGAATCAACTACAATCACGTAAAGAGCCATTTTAAGCTTATAAATTACTGAATTGGTCAACCATTCGATGAGAATCAATTACAATCATGTAACAAGCCATTTCGAGCTTACAAATCATAGAATCGGTCAACTGTTCAATTATAATCATGTAACAAGCAATTTTGGGCTCACAAATCACCGAATCGGTCAACCATTCAATGAGAATCAGCTACAATAATGTGACAAGCCATTCTCAGGCTACAAATCACTGAATCGGTCAACCGTTTAATGAAAATCAAATATAATCATGTAACAAGCCATTATGAGCTTACAAATCACCGAATAGGTCAACTGTTCGATGAGAATCAACTACAATCACATAACAAGGCATTCTGAGCTTACAAATCACCGAATCGGTTGACCATTCGATGAGAATCAGCTACAGTCATGTAACAAGCCATATTGAGCTTACAAATCATCGAATTAGTCAACCGTTCAATGAGAATCAGCTACAATCGTGTAACAATCTATTCTGAGCTTACGAATCTCCGAATCGGTTAACCATTTGATGAGAATCAACTACAATCATGTAACAAGTGATTATGAGTTTACAAATCACCGAATAGGTCAACTATTCAATGAGAATCAACTACAATCACAACAAGCTATTTTGAGCTTACATATCACTAAATCGATCATCCATTCGATGAGAATCAATAGCAATCATGTAACAAGCCATTCTGAGCTTACAAATCATTGAATCAATCAACCATTTGATGATAAGTAATTACAATCATTGAACAAGCCATTCTAAGCTTACAAATCACTGAATCGATCAACCAATTGATGAGAATCAGCTACAATCACGTAACAAGTCATTCTGAGCTTACAAATCATTGAATCGGTCAACCATTTGATAAGAATCAAATACAAGCACGTAACAAGCCATTTTGAGCTTACAAATCATCGAATCTATCAACCGATCGATGAGAATCAATTACAATCATGTAACAAGTCATTCTCAGCTTACAAATCATCGAATCGGTCAACCATTTCATGATAATCAAGTATAATCATGTAACAAGCGATTCTGAGCTTATAAATCATTAAATCGATCAATCGTTAGATGAGAATCAAGTACAATCACGTAACAATCCATTTTGAGCTTACAAACCATCGAATTGGTCAACCATTCGGTGAGAATCAGCTACAATCATGTAAAAACCCTTTCTAAGCTTACAAATCAATGAATCGATCAATTGTTCGATGATAATCGATTATAATCACGTAACAAGCCATTCTTAGCTTACAAATTACCGAATCAGTCAATCGTTCAATGAGAATCAATTACAATAATGTAACAAGCCATTCTAAGTTTACAAATCATCGAAACAGTCAACAATTTGATGAGAATCAGCTACAATCCTGTAACAAGCTATTCTAACTTTACAAATCACTGAAGCGGTCAACTTTTTGATGAGAATCAACTATAATCATGTAACAAACCATTCTGAGCTTACAAATCACCGAATTAGTCAACAATTTGATGAGAATCAGCTACAATCACGTAACAAGCCATTTTGAACTTACAAATCACCAAATCAGTCAATCATTTGATGAGAATCAACTACAATCATGTAACAAACCCTTCTAAGCTAAGGAATCACCAAATTGGTCATCTGTTCGATGAGAATCAATTACAATCACATAACAAGCCATTCTTATCTTACAAATCTCCGAATCGGTCAACCGTTCGATGAGAATCAGCTACAATCATGTAAAACAATATTATGAGATTACAGATCACCAAATCGATCAACTGTTCAATGAGAATCAATTACAATCATATAAAAAGTCATTCTAATCTTACAAATCACCAAATCAGTCAACTATTCGATAAGAATCAATTACAATCACGTAACAAGCAATTATGCGCTTACAAATCATCGAATTGGTGAATCGTTTGATGAGAATCAACTACAATCATGTAAGAAGCCATTCTGAGTTTATGAATCACTGAATCATTCAATTGTTCGATGAGAATCAGCTACAATCACATAACAAGCCATACTGACCTTACAAATTAATGAATCGGTCAACCGTTTGATGAGAATCAATTACAATCACGTAACAAGCCATCATGAACTTACAAATCACCGAATCAGTCAACAATTGGATGAAAATCAATTACAATCACGTAACAAGCTATTTTGAGCTTACAAATCATCGAATCGATGAACCGTTCGATGAGACAATCACTTAAAAATCTATTCTGAGCTTAAAAATCACCGAATCGGTCAACAGTTTGATGAGAATCAACTACAATCACGGAACAAGCCATTCTGAGCTTACAAATCACTAAATCGGTAAACCGTTCAATAAAAATCAAATACAATCACGTAACAAACCATTCTGAGCTTACAAATTGCCAAATCGGTCAACCGTTTGATGCAAATAAGCTACAATCACGTAACAATCCATTCTGAGCTTACAAATCACCGAATTGGTCAATTGTTTGATGAAAATCAACTATTATCATATAACAAGCCATTCTGAACTTACAAATCATCGAAACAGTCAACCGTTTGATAAGAATCAGTTACAGTCACAGAAAAATCCATTCTGAGCTTACAAATCACCGAATTAGTCAACAATTCGATGAGAATCAACTACAATCATGGAACAAGCTATTCTAAGCTCACAAATCTTCAAATCAGTCAATTATTCAATAAAAATCAACTACAATCACGTAACAAGCCATTCTGAGCATGCAAATTGCCAAATCAGTCAACTGTTTGATGAGAATTAGCTACAATCACATAACAATCTATTCCGAGCTTACAAATTACCGAATCAGTCAACTGTTCGATAATAATCAACTACAATCACGTAACAAGCCATTCTTAACTTACAAATCACCGAATTGGTCAATTGTTCGATGAAAATCAACTATTATCACATAACAAGCCACTCTGAGCTTACAAGTCACCGAATCAGTAAACCGTTCGATCAGACTTAGCTACAATCACGTAACAAGCCATTTTGAGCTTACAAATCACCGAATCGGTCAACCGTTTGTTGACAATCAGCTACAATCACGTAACAAGGCATTCTGAGCTTACAAATCATCGAATCAATCAACCGTTTGAAGAGAAACAATTACAATCATGAAACAAGCCATTCTCAGCTTACAAATTATCGAATCGATGAGAATCAATTACAATCACGTGACAAACCATTCTAATCTTACAAATCACCAAAATGGTCAATCGTTCAATGAGAATCAGATAGAACGTAACAAGTCATTCTGAGCCTACAAATCTCTGAATCGGTCAACTGTTCGATTAGAATCAGCTACAATCACTTAACAAAGCATTCTGAGCTTATAAATCACCGTATTGGTCAACCGTTTGATGAGAATCAGCTACAATCATGTAACAGGTCTAAGCTTACAAATCACCGAGTCAGTCAACCGTTCAATGAGAATCAACTACAATCACATAACAAGCTATTCTGAGCTCACAAATTATTGTATCAATCAACTGTTCGATGAGAATCAATTACAATAACATAACAAGCCATTCTGAGCTTCCAAATCACCAAATTGGTCAACCATTTGATCAGAATCAATTACAATAATGTAACAAGCCATTCTGAGCTTACAAATCATTGAATCGGTCAACCGTTCGATGGAAATCAATTACAATCACATAACAAGCTATTCGGAGCTTACAAATCATCGAATCGATCAACCGTTCAATGAGAATCAGCTACAATAATGTAACGAGCCATTCTGAACTTACGAATCACTAAATTGGTCAACCGTTCGATCAAAATCAATTATAATTAGGTAACAAGCCATTCTGAGCTTACAAATGACCACAATGGTCAACTGTTTGATGACAATCAGCTACAATCATGTAACAAGTCGTTCTGAGCTTACAAATTGCCCAATTGGTCAACTCTTCGATGAGAATCAGCTACAATTATATAACAACTCATTCTGAGTTTACAAATCACTAAATTGGTCAACTATTCGATGACAATCAGCTACAATCACATAACAAGTCATTTCATGCTTACAAATCACCTACTCGGTGAACCATTAGATGATAATCAATTAAAATCATGTGCCATCCTGAGCTTAAAAATCATTGAATCGATCAACCGTTTGGTGAGAATCAACTACAATCACGTAACAACCCATTTTGAGCTTACAAATCATCGAATTGGTTAAGCTCCCGCTCCCAGCATACATACAGGCGGTTCTGGTTCATATAGTGAATTGATCAGACATACAGGTTGCTGCCAGCCCCAATATAGTAAAGGGCCATGGATGGCCTATTGTTTCTTTAGGGCAGACGGGAGCGTCTAGATATACATGAATACCATTTGATGAGAATCAGCTGCAATCACGTAACAAGCCATTTTGAGCTTACAAATCTTGAATCAGTCAAAGGTTGGGTGAGAATCAGCTACAATCATGTAACAAGCCATTCTGACCTTACAAATACTCAAATCGATGAACCGTTCGATGAGAATCACGTAACAAGCTATTATGAGCTTACAAATCAATAAATTAGTGTACCATTCAATTAGAATAAGCTACAATCAACTAAAAAGCCATTCTGAGCTTACAAATCACCAAATCGGTCAACTGTTCAATTAAAATCAATTACAATCATGTACAAGGCTATTCTAAGCTTACAAATCACTAAATCGGTCAACCGTTCGATGAGCATGAACCGTAATCATGTAACAAGCCATTTTGAGGTTAAAAATCACCGGATCGATCAATCGTTTGATGAGAATTATCTAAAATCACGTAACAGGCCATTCTAAGCTTACAAATCATCAAATCGGTCAACCATTCAAGGAGAATCAACTACAATAACGTAACAAGCCATTTTGAGCTTACAAATCACTGAATTGGTCAACCATTTGATGAGAATCAATCAGAATCATGTAACAAGCCATTCTGACCTTGTAAATCATCGAATCATTCAATTGTTCGATGAGAATAAGCTACAATCACGTAACAAGCCATTCTGAGGTTACAAATCAGCAAATAGGTAAACTATTTGATGAGAATCATCTACAATCATGTAACAAGCTATTCTGAGCTTACAAATAACCAAATTGGATAATCGTTCGATGGGAATCAGCTACAATAATGTAACAAGCCATTCTGAGCATACAAATCACCTAATCGATCAAGTGTTTGATAAGAAGTAGCTACAATCACGTAAAAAGCCATTCTGACCTTACAAATCATAGAATCAGTGAACCGTTCGATGAGAATCAGCTACAATCATGTAACAAGCCATTCTGAGCTTACAAATCACCAAATTGGTCAACCGTTCGATGAGAATCAGCTACAATCACGTAACAAGCCATTCTGAGCTTACAAATCATCGAATCGGTCAATTGTTCGATGAGAATCAGCTACAATCATGTAACCAACCATTCTAAGCTTACAAATCACTGAATCGGTTAACCGTTTGATGAGAATCAACTACAATCATGTAACAAGTCATTCTTAGCTTACAAATCACCGAATCAGTGAACCATTCGATGAGAATCATCTATAATCATGTAACAAGCCATTCTGAGCTTATAAATCACCAAATCGGTCAACCGTTTAATGAGAATCAACTGAAATCAAGTAACAAGTCATTCTGAGCTTACAAATCACCGAATCGGTCAACTGTTCCATGAGAATCAATTAGAATAATGTAATAAACCATTCTGACTTTACATATCACCGAATCGGTAACCGTTCGATGAGAATCAATTACACTCATGCCATTCTGAGCTTACAAATAATGAAATTGGTCAACCATTTGATGAGAATCAATTACAATTTTGAACAAGTCATTCTAAGCTTACAAATCACCGAAACAGTCAACCATTTGATGAGAATCAATTACAATCACATAATAGGCCATTCTGAGCTAACAAATCACTAAATCGGTCAACCATTAGATGAGAATCAATTACAATAACATAACAAGCCATTCTAAGCTTACAAATCACTAAATCGGTCAACCCTTCTATAACAATCAGCTACAATCACGTATCAAGCCAATCTGAGCTTACAAATCACCAAATCTATCAACCGTTCGATGAGAATCAATCACAATCATGTAACAAGCCATTATGAGTTGACAAATCACCGAATCGGTCAACCATTAACGAGAATCAGCTACAATCACATAAAAAGTCATTCTCTACTTACAAATCACTGAGTCGGTCAACCGGTTGATGAGAATCAGCTACAATCACATAACAACCATTTTGAGCTAACAACACTGAATCGGTCAACTATTCGATGAGAATCAGCTACAATCACGTAACGAGACATTCCGAGCTTACAAATCACTGAGTCGGTTAATCGTTCGGTGAGAATTAACTACAATCAAGTAAGAAACTATTTTGAGTTTACAAATAATTGAATCGGTCAATCGTTTGGTGAGAATCAACAACAATCACGTAACAAGCCAATCTAAGCTTACAATTCACCAAATCAGTCAACCCTTCCATGAGAATCACATACAATCATGTAACGAGCAATTTTGAGCTTACAAATCATTGAATTGGTTAAATATTTGATGAGAATCAATTCCAATCACGTAAAAAGCTATTCTGACCTAATAAGTCACTGAATCAGTCAACCATTCGATGAGAATTAATTACAATCACGTAACAAGCCATTCTGAGCTTACAAATCATGGAATCAGTCAACCGTTAGATGAGAATTAGCTACAATCATGTAACAACCCATTTCAAGCTTACAAATCACCGTATCGATCAACCATTTGATAAATCAAATATAATCACGTAATAAGCCATTCTGACCTTACGAATCACCGTAACCGTCAACCACTTTATGAGAATCAGCTACAATCATGTAACAAGACATTATAAGCTTACAAATCACTGAATCGATCAACCATTTGATGAGAATCAATTACAATCATGTAACAAGCCATTATGAGCTTAAAAATCATCGAATTAGTCAACCGTTCAATGAGAATCAACCACAATCATGTAAAAATCTATTCTGAGCTTACAAACCACTGAATTGCTCGATGAGAATTACCTACAATCACGTAACAAGCCATTTTGAGCTTAAAAATCACCGAATCAGTCAACTGTTTGATGAGAATCAATTACAGTCATTTAACAAGCCATTATAAGTTTATAAATCACCGAATCGGTCAACCGTTCGATGAGTGTCAATTACAATCACGTAACAAACCATTTTGTGCTTATAAATCACCGATTCGGTTAGCCAATCGATGAGAATCAATTACAATCATGTAACAACCATTCTGTGCTTAAAAATCACTGAATCGGTCAATCGTTCGATGAGAATTAGCTACAATCATGTAACAAGCCATTCTGAGCTTACAAATCACCGAATCGGTCAACCGTTCGATGAGAATCAATTATGATCATTTACCAAGCCATTTTGGGCTGACAAATAAGCGAATCAGTTAACCGTTTGATGAGAATCAATTACAATCACGTAACAAGCCATTTTGAGCTGAAAAATCATCAAATCAATCACCCGTTCTATGAGAATCAGCTACCATCACGTAACAAGCCATTCTGAGCTGATAAAGCTCTAAATCAGTTAACCGTTCGATAAGAATCAGTTACAATCACATAACAAGCCATTATGAGCTTACAAATCACTGTATCAGTAACCTTTTGATGAGAATCAATTACAATCATTTAACAAGCAACTCTAAGCTTATAAATTACTGAATCGGTTAATCGTTCAATGAGATTTGGCTACAATCACGTAACAAGCCATTTTGAGCTTCCAACTCACCGAATATGTGACTTGTTCCATGAGAATAAACTATAATCATGTAACAAGCCTTTCTGAACTTACAAATCACTGAATCGGTCAATCGTTCGATAAAAATCGATTAAAATCACATAACAAGCCATTCTAAGCTTACAAATCATTGAATTGATAAACCATTCGATTAGAATCAGCTACAATCATGTAAAAAGCCATTCTAAGCTTATAAATCAACAAATTGATGAACAGTTCGATGAGAATCAGCTACAATCACGTAACCAACCATTCTAGGCTTACAAATCACCGAATCGGTAGACCATTCGATGAGATTCAGTAGAATCATGTAAAAAGCCATTTTGAGCTTACAAATCACCGAATCAGTCAACCATTCGATGAGAATTAGCTACAATCACGTAACAAGCCATTCTAAACTTACAAATCACCGAATCGGTCAACCATACGATGAGAATCAGCTACAATGATGTAACAAGCTATTTTGAGATTACAAATCATCGAATCGATCAACTGTTTGATAAGAATAAGCTACAATAACGTAAGAAGCCATTCTGAGCTTACTAATCACCGAATTGGTCAACCGTTCGATGAGAATCAATTACAATCATGTAACAATCCATTATGAGCTAACAAATCATTGAATTGGTCAACCTTTCAATGAGAGTCAACTACAATCACATGACAAACCATTCTGATCTTACAAATCAACAGATCGGTCAACTGTTTGAATAGAATCGGTTACAATCACATAACAAGCCATTCTGAGCTTACAAATACCTAAATCAGTCAACTATTCGATGAGAATCAGCTACAATCACGTAACAAGCCATCCTGAGCTTATAAATCACCAAATCGGTCAACAATTCGATCAAAATTAATTATAATCACGTAACAAGCCATTCTGAGCTTAAAAATCATCGAATTGGTCAACTGTTTGACGAGAATCAGCCACAATCATGTAACAATCCATTCTAAGCTTACAAATCATTGAATTGGTCAACCGTTCAATGAGAATCAACTACACTCACGTAACAAGCCATTCTGAAACAAGTAGCTGGAAAATTAAAATTAGAATTAGCTCAACTTGCAGAGTTAGAAGCTTTTGCACAATTCGCTTCTGATCTTGATAAAGCTACGCAAGATCAATTGGCAAGAGGTCAGCGATTACGCGAGTTGCTCAAACAATCTCAATTAGATCCTTTGACAGTGGAAGAACAAATAGCTATGATTTATACCAGAATGAATGGATATCTAGATGTATTAGATATCGTACAAGTCAAAAAATTTATTCTTAAGTTGCGCGAGTATTTAGTCAAAAATAAACCCTGAGCTTATAAATCACTGAATCGATCAACCGTTTGATGAGAATCAATAGCAATCACGTAATAAGTCATTCTAATCTTACAAATCACCGCATTAGTCAACCGTTCGATGATAATCAATTACAATCAGGTAACAAGCTATTATGAGATTACAAATCATCGAATTGATCAACCGTTCGATGAAAATCAGCTACAATCATGTAACAAGCCATTCTGAGCTTACAAATCACCGAATCGGTCAATCGTTTGATGAGAATTAGCTAGAATCATGTAACAAGCCATTATGACTTTACAAATCACTAAATCGATCAACCGTTCAATGAGAATTAGCTACAATCATGTAACACGACATTTTGACATTATAAATTATCGAATCGGTCAATTGTTCGATCAGAATAAGCTACAATAACGTAACAAGCCATTCTGAGCTTACGAGTCACTAAATCGGTCAACCGTTCAATGAGAATCAATTACAATTACGTAACAAGCCATTCTGAGCTTACAACATCGAATCGTCAACCATTCGATCATAATTAATTACAATCATGTAAACAATCCATTATGAGCTTACAAATCACCAAATTGGTCAAGTATTTGATGAGAATCAATTAAAGAACATAACAAGCCATTCTCAAATTAGAAATCACCGAATCGGTCAACCGTTCGATGAGAATCAGCTACAATCCCTTAACAAGCTATTCTGAGCTTACAAATCACAGAATAGGTCAACCGTTCGATGAGAATCAGCTACAATCACATAACAAGCCATTCACAGCTTTGAAATCACTGAATTAGTCAACTGTTTGATGAGAATAAGGTACAATCACATAACAAGCCATTTCGAGCTTACGAATCACCGAATCGGTCAATTGTTCGATGACAATCAATAACAATCACGTAACAAGCCAAACTAACAAATCTTCGAATTAGTCAATCATTTGATGAGAATCACCTACAATCACATAAAAAGTCATTCTAAGCTTACAAATAACCGAATCGGTCAACTGTTTGATGAGAATCAACTACAATTACGTAAAAAGCCACCTTGAGCTGACAAATCACCGAATTTGTCAACTGTTTGATAAGTCTCAACTACAATCACGTAACAAACCATTCTTAGCTTACAAATCATGGAATCGGTCAACCGTTTGATGAGAATCAGCTACAATCAGGTAACAAGCCATTCTGAGCATACAAATCATTGAATTTGTCATCCGTTCGATGACAATCAACTACAATCACATAACAAGCCATTCTGAGATTACAAATCACCGAATCAGGCAATCATTCGATGAGAATCAAGTAAAATCACGTAACAAGCCATTCTGAGCTTATGAATCCTTGAATCGGTCAACTGTTCGATGAGAATCAATTACAATCATGTAATAAGCTATTCTTAATTTATAAATCACCGAATTGGTCAACCGTTTGATGAGAATCAGTTACAATCATGTAACAAGCAATTCTGAGGTTACAAATCATCGAATCGGTCAACCGTTCGATGAGAATCAGCAATAATCATGTAACAAGCCATTTTGAGCTTACAAATCATAGAATTCATCAACCATTCAATGAGTCTCAGCTACAATCACGTAATAAGCCATTATAAGCTTATAAATCATGGAATCGATCAACCGTTAGATGAGAATCATGTACAATCACGTAGCAAGTCATTCTGAGCTTACAAATCACCGAATCGGTCAACCGTTTGATCAGAATCAGCTACAATCATGTAACAAGCTATTTTGAGCTTAGAAATCACTGAATGGGTCAACCGTTCGATAAGAAACAATTACAATCACGTAACATGTCATTTTAAGCTTACAAATCACCGAATCGGTCAACTGTTCGATGACAATCAGCTATAATCACATAGCAAGCCATTCTGAGCTTACAAATCACCAAATCAGTCAACCATTTGATGAGAATCAGCTACAATCATATAACAAGCTATTCTGAGCTTAACAATTGCCAAATCGGTCAACTGCTTGATGAGAATCAATTACAATCTGTAACAAACCATTCTCAGCTTACAAATCACCGAATCAGTCAATAGTTTAATGAGAATCAGCTACAATCACGTAACAAACTATTCTAAGCTTACAAATTACTAAATTGGCCAACCATTCGACGAGAATCAGCTACAATCACTTAACAAGCCATTCTAATTTTATGAATCACCAAATTGGTCAACTATTCGATGATAATAAATTACAATCATGTAACAAGCTATTCTGGGCTTACAAATCACCGAATCAGTCAACCGTTCAATAAGTCTCACCTACAATCACGTAACAAGCCATTCTAAGCTTTCAAATCATCAAATCGGTCAACCGTCTGATGAGAGTCAGCTACAATCATGTAACAAGCTATTCTGAGCTTACAAATCAATGAATCAGTCAACCGTTCGATGAAAATGAGCTACAATCAAATATAACCACATAACAAGCTATGCTGAGCTTACAAATCACCAAATCAGTCACCTGTTTGATGAGAATATATTACAATCATGTAACAAGCCATTCTGAGGTTACAAATCACCGAATCAGTTAACCATTCGATGAGAATCAGCTACAATCATGTAACAAGCCATTTTGAGCTTAGAAATCACTAAATCATTCAACCTTTTGATGAGAATCAACTACAATCACGTAACAAGCCATTTTGAGTTTACAAATCACCGAATCGATCAACCATTCGATGAGAATCAGGTACAATCACGTAACAAGCCATTCTGACCTTACAAATCACCGCATCGGTCGATGAGAATAAGCTAGAATCACGTAACAAGTGATTTTGACCTTACAAATCAATGAAACGGTCAACCGTTCGATGAGAATCAGCTACAATTATGTAGCAAGCTATTTTGAAATTACAAATCACCGAATCTCTCAACTGATTGATGAGAATCAATTACAATAACGTAAAAAGTCATTTTGAGTTTACAAATCATGGAATCTGTCAACCTGTCAGTGAGAATTACCTACAATCACGTAACATGCCATTCTAAACTTACAAATGATTGAATCAGTCAATTGTTCGATGAGAATCAACTACAATCACATAACAAGCCATTCTGAGCTTACAAATCACTGAATCAGTCAACCGTTTGATGAGAATCAACTACATTCATGTAACAAGCCATTATGAGCTTACAAATCATCGAATCGAATAACCCTTCGATGAGAATCAACTATAATCAGGTCATAAGCTATTATGAGCTTACAAATCATTGAATCGGTCAACTGTTCGATGATAATAAGCTACAATCACGTAACAAGCCATTATGAGCTAACAAATCACCAAATCCATCAACCCTTGAATTAAAATCAACTACAATCACGTAACAAGCCATTCTAAGTAAACAAATCACTAAATCGGTTAACCATTCGATCAGAATCAGCTACAATCACGTAATAAGCCATTTTGAGCTTACAAATTGCCGAATCGGTCAACCGTTTGATGAGAATCAATTACAATCATGTAACAAGCCATTCTGAGCTTACAAATCATAGAATCAGTCAACCGTTCGGTGAGAATGAGCTCCAATCATGTAACAAGCTATTTTGAGCTTACAAATCACCGAATTGGTCAACCGGTCGATGAAAATCAGCTACAATCACGTAACAAGTCATTATGAGCTTACAAATTTTTGAATCGATTGACCGTTCGATGAGAATCAACTACAATCACATAACAAGCCACTCTAAGCTTACAAATCAGCAAATCAGTCAACCGTTTGATGAGAATCAAAAAACCATTCTGAGCTTACAAATCACCGAATCAGTCACCCGTTCGATGAGAATCAGCTACAATTATGTAACAAGCCATTCTAAGTTTCAAATTATCGAATTGGTCAACCGTTCGATGAGAATAACTTACAATCACAAAACAAGCCACTCTAAGCTTACAAATTACCGAATTGGTCAACCATTCGAGGAGAATCAGCTACAATAATGTAACAAGTCATTCTAAGCTTACAAATCATAGAATCAGTGAACCGTTCGATGAGAATCAATTACAATCACGTAACAAGCTATTATGAGATTAAAAATCACTGAATCGATCAACCGTTCAATGAGAATCAGCTACAATCATGTAACAAGCCATTCTGAGCATACAAATCACCGAATCGGTCAACCGTTCGATGAGAATCAATTACAATCACGTAACAAGTCATTATATGCTTACAAATCACCAAACTAGTCAACCGTTCTATTATAATCAATTACAATCACGTAACAAGCCATTATGAGATTACAAATCACCGAATTGATCAACCGTCAATCATTTGATTAGAATCAGCTCTAATCACGTAACAAGTCATTATGAGCTTACAAATCACCTAATCAGTCAAATGTTCGATGAGAATCAACTATAATCATGTGCCATTTTGAGCTTACAAATGATCGAATCGGTCAATCGTTCGATGAGAATCAGCTATAATCATGTAACAAGCCATTATGATCTTACAAATCATCGAATCAATCAACCATTCAATGAGAATCAGCTACAATCACGTAACAAGCCATTCTGAGCCTACAAATCATCGAATCGATCAATCGTTCGATGAGAATCAATTACAATCACGTAACAAGCCATTTTGAGGTTACAAATCACTAAATTATTGAACCGTTCGATGAGAATCAGCTACAATCATGTAACAAGGTATTTTGAGCTAACATATCACCAAATCGATCTACCGTTTGATGAGAATAAAGTACAATCATGTTACAAGCCATTTTGAGCTTAGAGATCACTGAATCGGGTCAACCATTTGATGAGAATCAACTACAATAACATAAGAGATCATTCTAAAGATGTAGATCACCGAATCGGTCAAATATTTGATGATAATCAACTACAATCATGTAACAAGTCGATCTGAGGTTGCAGATCACCAACTCATCAATTGTTCGATGAGAATCAAATACAGGCACGTAACACACCATTATGAGTTTGTAGATCAATGATTCAGTGAACCGTTCGATGAGAATCAACTACAATCATGTAATTTGCCATTCTGAGCTTACAAATCATTGAATTTGTCAACCATTCGAAGAGAATCAACCAGGATCACATAAAAGATCCTTCTGAGGTTGTAGATCACCAAAATTGGGTAACAAGTTACCTTTTGATGACAATCAACTAAAATTGGGTAACAAGTTATTGTTCTGAGGCTGCAGTTCACCAAATCGGTCAACCATTTGATGAGAATCAGCTACAATCACGTAACAAAGAATTCTGAGCTAACAAATCACCGAATCAGTCAACCGTTCAATGAGAATCAGCTACAATCATGTAACAAGCCATTTTGAGCTTACAAATCACCGAATCGGTTAATCATTCGATGAGAATTAGCTACAATCATGTAACAGGCCATTATGAGCTTACAAATTACTAAATTGGTCAACCATTCGAAGAGAATCAACTATGATCGCATAAAAGAATCGGTCAACCGTTTGATGACAATCAACTAAAATTAGGTAATAAGTTGTTCTGAGGTTGCTATTCACCAAATCGGTCAATCGTTTGATGAGAATCAACTATAATCACGTAACAAGCCATTCTGAGCTAACAGGTAACCAAATTGGTCTACCGTTTGATGAGAATCAACTACAATCACATAACAAGCCATTCAATGAGAATCAACTATGATCGCATAAAAGGGCCTTCTGAGGTTGTAGATCACCGAATCTGTCAACCGTTCGATGATAATCAACAAAAATCGCGTAACAAGTTGTTCAGAGGTTGCAGTTCACCGAATCGGTCAATCGTTCGATGAGAATCAGCTATAATCACATAACACGCCATTCTGAACTAACAGATCACCAAATCGGTCTACCATTCGATGAGAATCAACTACAATCATGTTACAAGCCATTATGAGCTTACAAATCACTGAATCGGTCAATCATTCGATGAGAATTAGCTACAATCATGTAACAAGCCATTATGAGCTTACAAATCACTAAATCGGTTAATCGTTTAATGATAAATAGCTACAATCACGTAACAAGCTATTCTGATCTTATAAATAACTGGATTGGTCAACCGGTCAATGAGAATCAGCTACAATCATGTAAACAGCCAACAAATCATAGAATCGATCAACCGAATAACCTACAATAACGTAACAAGCCATTTTGAGCTTGCAAATCACCAAATGGGTCAACTGTTTGATAAGAATGAATTACAATCACTTAACAAGTCATTCTGAGCTTACAAATCATCAAATCGGTCAACCATTCGATGAGAATCACCTACAATCATGTAACAAGCCATTCTGAGCTTACAAATCACCGAATTGGTCAACCATTTGATGAGAATCAGCTATAATCATGTAACAAGCCATTCTAAGATTTACAAATCACAGAATCGGTCAATAATTAAATGAGAATCAGCCACAAACATGTAAGAAGCCATTTTGAGCTTACGAATCATCGAATCGGTCAACCGTTCGATGAGAATCAATTACAATCACGTAATAATCGATTCTGATCTTACAAATCACCGAATAGGTCAACCGTTCGTTGAGAATCATCTATAATCACGTAACAAGCCATTCTGAGCTTACAAAATATTGAATTGGTCAACCGTTCGATGAGAATCAGCTACAATCACGTAACAAGCTATTCTGAGCTTACAAATCACTGAATCAGTTAACCATATGATGAGAATCAACTACAATCACGTATAAAGCCATTTTGAGCCTACAAATCACCGAATCAATCAATCGTTCGATGAGAATAAATTACAATCATGTAACAAGCCATTCTGAGTTTAAAAATCACCGAATCCTTGAATTGTTCAATCAGAATCAGCTACAATCATGTAACAAACCATTTTGCGATTACTTATCACCAAATCGGTTAACCGTTCAATGACAATCAACTAGAATCATGTAACAAGCTATTCTAAGCTTACAAATCACCGAATTGGCCAACCGTTCGATGAGAATCAGCTACAATCACGTAACAAGTCATTTTGAGCTTACTAATCACCTAATCAATTTATAATTTGATAAGAATTAATTATAATCACGTAACAAGCCATTCTGAGCTTACAAATCACCAAACCAGTCAACCATTTAGTGAGAATGATCTACAATCACGTAACAAGCCATTCTGAATTTACAAATAACCAAATCGGTCAACCATTCGATGAGAATCACCTAAAATCACATAACAAGTCATTTTGAGCTTACAAATCACACAATCGGTCAACGGTTTGATGCAAATAAGTTACAATCACGTAACAAGCCATTCTGAGCTTAGAATCAATTAAAGAACATAACAAGTCATTCTCAGATTAGAAATCACCGAATCAATCAATCGTTCGATGAGAATTAGCTACAATCCCGTAACAAGTCATTTTGAGATTACAAATCACAGAATAGGTCAACCGTTCAATGAGAATCAGCTACAATCACATAACAGGTCAACCGTTCAATGAGAATCAGCTACAATCACATAACAAGCCATTCTCAACTTTCAAATCACTGAATTGGTCAACCATTCGATGAGAATAAGATACAATCATGTAACAAGCCATTTCGAGCTTACAAATCACCAAATCAGTCAACTGTTCGATGACAATCAATAACAATCACTTAACAAGCCATTCTTAACTAACAAATCACTGAATCGATCAACCGTTCGATGAGAATCACCTACAATCACATTAAAAGTCATTCTAAGCTTACAAATAACTGAATCGGTCAACCGTTTGATGAGAATTAGCTACAATCACGTAAAATGCCACTTTGAGCTAACAAATCACCAAATTTGTCAACCGTTTGATAACTCTCAACTACAATCACGTAACAAATCATTCTTAGCTTACAAATCACAAAATCAGTCAACCGTTTGATGAGAATCAGCTACAATCAGGTAACAAGCCATTCTGAGCGTACAAATCATTGAATTTGTCAACTGTTCGATGACAATCAGCTACAATCACGTAACAAGCCATTCTAAGATTACAAATCACCGAATCGATCAATCATTCGATGAGAATCAGGTACAATCATGTAACAAGCCATTCTGAGCTAACGAATCACCGAATCGGTCAACTATTTGATGAGAATCAATTACAATCACGTAAAGAGCCATTCTTAACTTACTAATCACCAAAACAGTTAATTGTTCGATGAGAATCAGCTACAGTCACGTAACAAGCAATTTTGAGCTTACAAATCACCGAATCAGTCTATCTTTTGATGAGAATCAATTACAATCACCTAACAAACCATTCTAAGCTTACAAATCACCGAACCAGTCAACCGTTCTATGAGAATCAATTACAATATCGTAACAAGTCATTATGAGCTTACAAATCACCGAATCGGTCAACTGTTCGATGAGAATTAATTACAATCATGTAACAACTCATTTCTAAGCTTACAAATCATCGAACCAATCAACCGTTCTATGAGAATCAATTACAATCATGTAACGAGCCATTTTGAGCTTAAAAATCACTGAATCGATCAACTATCTGATGAGAATCAAATACAATCATGTAACAAGCCATTCTGAGGTTACAAATCAACGTATCTGTCAACCGTTCGATGTGAATCAACTACAATCACGTAAGCTCATAATGGCTTGTTACGTGATTGTAGTTGATTCTCATCAAACTGTTGACCGATTCGGTGATTTGTAAGTTCAAAATGGCTTGTTACATGATTGTAGCTGAGTCTCATCGAACGGTTGACTGATTCGATGATTTGTAAGCTCATAATAGCTTACATGATTAGAGCTGATTCTAATCAAACGGTTGACTGATTCGGTGATTTGTAACGTCAGAATGGCTTGTTACGTGATTGTAGCTGATTCTCATGGAATGGTTGACCGATTCGGAGGGTGTGTAAGCTCAGAATGGCCTCTTATGTGATTTTAGCTGATTCTTATGGAACGGTTCATTGATTTGGTGATTTGTAAGCTCAGAATGGCTTGTTACATGATTTTAGCTGATTCTCATCGAATGGTGACAAATTCAATGATTTGTAAGCTTAAAATAGCTTGTTACATAATTTTAATTGATTTTCATCGAACGGTTCACCGATTCAGTGATTTGTAAGCTTAGAATAGCTTGTTGAGTGATTGGAGCTAATTCTCATCGAACAATGACCGATTCAATAATTTGTTAGCTCAGAATGGCTTTTTACGTGATTGTAGCTAAGTCTCATTGAACAGTTGACCGATTCGGGGATTTGTAAGCTCAAAATGGCTTGTTACATTATTGTAGCTGATTCTCATCAAACAGTAGTCTGATTTAGCAATTTGTAAGCTCGGAATGACTAGTTATGTGATTGTAGCTGATTCTCATTGAATAGTTGATTGATTCGGTGATTCATAAGCTCAGAATGGCTTGTTACGTGATTGTAGCTGATTCTCATTGAATGGTTGACTGATTCAGTGATTTGCAAGCTCAGAATAGCTTGTTATGTGATTGTAGTTGGATTCTCATCGAACGGTTGACCACTCCGGAGATTTGTAACCTCAAAATGACTTGTTACGTGATTGTGGCTAATTCTCATCAAATGTTTGATCGATTTGGTGATTTGTAAGCTCAGAATGGCTTGCTACATTATTGTAGGTGATTCTCATCAAACAGTTCACTAATTCAATGATTTGTAAGCTCAGAATAGTTTGTTATGAAATTGTAATTGTTTATCATTGAATAGTTGATCGATTCAGTGATTTGTAAGGTCATAATGAATTTTTACGTGATTGTAATTGATTCTCATAAAACGGTTGACCGATTTGGTGATTTATAAGCTCAAAATAGCTTGTTACATGATTGTAGTTGATTCTCATCGAACGGTTGACTGATTTAGTGATTTGTAAGCTCATAATGGCTTCTTACTTGATTGTAGCTCAGTCTCACCAAATGGTTGACTGATTCAATGATTTTTAATCTTAGAATGCTTCTTGTGTGATTATAATTGATTTTCATCGAACGGTTGACCAATTTGGTGATTTGTAAGCTTAGAATGGCTTGTTACGTGATTGTAATTGATTCTAATCAAAAGGTTACCGATTTAGTGATTTGTAAGCTCAGAAAGGCTTGTTACGATTATAATTGATTCTCATCAAACAATTGACCGATTCGATGATTTGTAAGCTTAGAATGGCTTGTTACGTAGTTGTAGATGATTCTCATCAAATGGTTGACCGATTCGATGATTTGTAAGCTCAGAATGGCTTGTTACATGATTATAGCTGATTCTCATTGAACGGTTGATCGATTCACTGATTTGTACATGATTGTAAGATCATTTGTACGCTCAGAATGGCTTGTTACATGATTGTAGCTGATTCTTATTTATAGTTGACAGATTCGGTGATTCGTAAGCTCAGAATGGCTTGTTACATGATTTTAAAATATTCTCATCGAACGGTTGACCAATTCAGTGGTTTGTAAGCTAACAATTGCTTGTTACATGGTTGTAGCTTATTCTCACCAAACGATTTACTGTTTTAGTGATTTGTAAGCTCAGAATGGCTTGTTACGTGATTGTAGCCAATTCTCATCGAATGGTTGACCCATTCACTGATTTGTAAGCTCAGAATGTCTTGTTACCTAATTTTAATTGATTCTCATTGAATGGTTGACCGATTCAGTGATTTGTAAGCTCAAAATGGCTTATTTTTTTTATTGTAGCTGATTCTCATCGAACGGTTGACCACTTTCAAGATTTGTAAGCTTAGAATTGCTTGTTACATGATTGTAGTTAATTCTCATCGAATGGTTGATAGATTCAATGATTTGTAAGCTCAGAATGGCTTTTTACATCGAATGGTAGACCAATTTGGTGATCTGTTAGCACATAATGGCTTGTTACATGATTGTAGCTGATTGTCATCGAACGGTTGACTAATGCGGTAACCTTAGAACAACTTGTTATGCAATTTTAGGTTATTCTCATGGAACGATTGATGGATTCGATGATCTAAAACCTCAAAAGGATCTTTTTTGTGATCGTAGTTGATTCTCATCGAAGGAATGATAGATTCATTGATTTGTAAGCTCAGAATGTCTTATTACGTGATTGTAGCTAATTCTCATCGAATGGTTCACTGATTCGGTGATCTAAAACCTCAGAATGGTGTGTTACGCACCTGTATCTGATTCTCATCGAACATTTGATTGATTCAATGATCTACAACCTTAGAATGTTATTGTAGTTGATTCTCATCGAATGGTTGACTGATTCAGTGATCAGTAAGTTCAGAATGGCTTGTTATGTGATTGTAGTTGATACTCATCAAACGGTAGACTGATTTGGTTATATGTTAACTCAGAATGGGTTGTTATGTGACTGTAGGTAATTCTCATCGAACGATTCATCCATTCGATTTATTTGTCATCTCAGAATGGCTTGTTACGTGATTAGAGATGATTATAATCGAACAATTGACCGATTCGGTGATTTAGAAGCTCAGAATGGCTTATTACATGATTGTAATTTATTCTCATCGAATAGTTGATCGATTTGGTGATTTGTAAGCTCAGAATGGCTTGTTACGTGATTGTAGTTGATTCACATCAAACAATTGACCGATACATTGATTTGTAAGCTCAGAATGGCTTGTTACGTGATTCTATTTAATTCTCATCAGACGGTTGATCGATTCAGTGATTTGTAAGCTTAGAATGTCTCGTTACATGAATGTAATTGATTTTCATAGAACAGTTGATTGGTTCAATGATTTGTAAGCTCAGAATGGCTTGTTACATGATTGTAATTTATTCGCATCGAACAATTGATCGATTGAGTGATTTGTAAGCTCATAATGGATTTTTACGTGATTGTAATTGATTCTCATCGAACGGTTGACCAATTGGTGATTTGTAAGCCCAGAAGAGCCTGTTGCATCATTTTAATTGATTCTCATCAAACGATAGACCGATTCAGTGATTTGTAAGCTCAAAATGGCTTGTTACGTGATTGTAGCTGATTCTCATCGAATGGTTGAACGATTTGGTGATTTGTAAGCTTAGAATAGATTGTTATGTGATTCTAGCTGATTGTCATTGAATAGTGAACCGATTCGGTGATAAGTAAGTGCAGAATGGCTTGTTACGTGATTGTAGTTGATTCTCATTGAACGGTTGACCGATTCGATGATTTGTAAGCTCAGAATGGCTTGTTACATGATGTAATTTATTTCATCGAACAGTTGACCGATTTGGTGATTTATAAGCTCAGAATGGATTTTTATGTGATTGTAATTGATTCTCATCGAACGGTTGATTGATCCGTGATTTGTAAGCTCGCAACAGCTTGTTACGTGATTGTAGCTGATTCTCAATGAACGGTTGAGCGATTCGGTAATTTGTAAGCACAAAATGGCTTGTTACGTGATTATAGCTGATTCTCATCGAATGGTTGACCGATTAGGTGGTTTGTAAGCTCAGAATGGCTTGTACATGATTGTACCTGATTCTCATCATACGGAGGACTGATTTGATGATTTCTAAGCTCGGAATGGCTTGTTATGTGATTCTAGTTGATTCTCATTGAACGTTGATAGATTCGGTGATTTGTAAACTCAGAATAGCTTATTACGTGATTTTAATTGATTCTCATCGAATGGTTCACCGTTTCAGTGATTTGTAAGCTTAGAATGGCTTGTTACGTGATTGGAGCTAATTCTCATCAAATAGTGACCGATTCAGTGATTTGTAAGCTCAGAATGGCTTGTTACATGATTGTAGCTTATTCTCATTGAACAGTTGACCGATTTGATTGTTTGTAAGCTAAGAATGGCTTGTTAGGTGATTTGTCATCGAACAGTTGACCGATTCAGTGATTTGTAAGCTTAGAATGACTTATTACGTGATTGTCCTTGATTCTCATTGAATGGTTGACCGATTTGGTGATTTGTTTACTTAGAATGGCTTGTTACGTGATTGTAGTAGATTTTCATCGAACGGTTGACCGGTTTGGTGATTTGTTAGCTCATAATGGCTTCTTACGTGATTGTAGCTGATTCTCATTGAACAGTTGACCGATTTAGTGATTTTTAAGCTCATAATGGCTTGTTACGTGATTGTAGCTGAATCTCATCAAATGATTGATAGATTCAGTGATTTGTAAGCTTAGAATAGCTTATGACATGATTATAGCTGATTCTCAATGAACAGATTTCTGATTCGATGATTTGTAAGCTCAGACTAGCTTGTTACATGAATGTAGTTGATTCTCATCGAACAGTTGATTGATTCGGTGATTTGTAAGTTTAGAATGGTTTGTTACATGATTGTAGCTGATTCTCATCGAACGATTGACTGATTCGATCATTTGTAAGCATAGAATGGCATGTTACATGATTGTAGCTGATTCTCACTGACCTGTTGAATGATTCCATGATTTGTAAGCTCAGAATGGCTTTCTACATGATTGTAATTGATTCTCATCGATTGGTTGAGCGATTCGGTGATTTGTAAGCTCAGAATGGCTTGCTACATGATTGTAGCTGATTCTCATCGAACGGTTGATCGATTTGGTCATTTGTAAGCTCAGAATGGCTTGTTATGTGATTGTAGCTGATTCTCATCGAATGGTTGACCGATTTGGTGATTTGTAAGCTCAAAATAGATTGTTACGAGATATTTGCTGATTCTCATCGAAATGTTAACCGACGTGATGATTTGTAAGTTCAAAATGACATGTTATGTGATTGTAATTTAATCTTATCGAACGGTTGACCAATTCGGTAATTCGTAATCTTAGAATGGCTTGTTACATGATTGTAGCTAATTCTCATCGAATGGTTGACCGATGCAATGATTTGTAAGCTCAGAATGGTTTGTTATGTGATTGTAGTTGAGACTCATCGAATGGTTGATGGATTATGTGATTTGTAAGCTCAGAATGGCTTGTTACGTGATTGTAGTTGATTTTTATCGAACAGTTGACCGATTCCATGATTTGTAAGCTCAGAATGGCTTGTTATGTGACTGTAGCTGATTCTCATCGAACGATTGACGGATTCAGTGATTTGTAAGGTTAGAATGGCTTGTTACATGATTGTAGTTGATTCTCATCAAATGGTTGACTGATTCATTGATTTCTAAGCTCAAAATGGCTTTTTACATGATTGGAGCTGATTCTCATCATATGGTTAACCGATTCGGTGATTTTTAAGCTCAGAATGGCTTGTTACATGATTATAGATGATTCTCAATGAACGGTTGACCTATTCAGTGATTTGTAACATTAGAATCGATTGTTACGTGATTGTAATTGATTCTCATCGAACAGTTAACCGATTCGGTGATTCATAAGCTCAGAGTGGCTTCTTACATGTTTGTAGCTAATTCTCATTTAATTGTTGACCGATTCTATGATTTGTAATCTTAGAATGGCTTGTTACATGATTGTAGCTGATTCTCATCGAACGGTTGACATATTCAATATTTTGTAACCTCAGAATGGCTTGTTAATGATTATAGATGATTCTCAACGAATAGTTGACCTATTTGGTGATTTGTAAGATTAGAATTGATTGTTACGTGATTGTAATTGATTCTGTTGACCGATTCGGTGATTCGTAAGCTTAGAATGGCATCTCACATGTTTGTAGCTGATTCTAATTTAATGGTTTACCGATTAGGTGATTTGTAAGCTCAGAATGATTTGTTACATGATTGTAATTCATTCTTATCAAATAGTTGACCCATTTGGTGATTTGTAAGCTCAAAATGGATTGTTACATGATTGTAGGTTATTCTCATCGAATGGTTGACTGATTTAGTGATTTGTAAGCTCAGAATGGCTTGCTAATAAGTGATTGTAGCTGATTCTCACCAAATAGTTGATCGATTTCATGATTTGTAAGCTTAGAATAGCTTGTTATGTGATTGTAGCTGAGACTCATCAAATGGTTGATGGATTATGTGATTTGTAAGCTCAGAATGACTTGTTACGTGATTGTAGCTGATTCTCATCGAACGATTGACCGATTTAGTGATTTGTAAGCTCAGAATGGCTTGTTACGGGATTGTTGCTGATTCTCATTGAATGGTTGACCGATGTAGTGATTTTGTAAATTAAGAATAACTTTTTACGTGATTGTAATTGATTGTCATCGAATAGTTGACTGATTCGGTGATTTGTAAGATCAAAATGATTTGTTACATGACTATACCTGATTCTCATCGAACGATTGACCGATTCGATGATTTGTAAGCTCAAAATGGCTTGTTACATGATTGTAGCTGATTCTCATCGAACGGTTGATGGATTCAATCATTTGTATGCTCAGAATGGCTTGTTACGTGATTGTAGCTGATTCTCATCGAACGATTGATCGATTCCATGATTTGTAAGCTCAGAATGGTTGTTTCGTGATTGTGGCTGAGACTCATCAAATGGTTGACCAATTCGGGGATTTGTACGCTCAGAGTGGCTTGTTACGTGATTGTAGTTGATTCTCATTGAACATGCCCCCCTTTCTAATAATGGTGGTTCAAGGAAGAGTGGGGGGGGGGGAATTGTGGTTGGGTAGGTAGGTTGGGGAGGGAAGTAAAGTATGTAAAGCGATTCGAGGAACAACTAAAAAAAACTAGAACCCCGCGGGAAGTTTCTAGTTGTGGCTTGCGAATGCATCTATCAGTCTATCAATCGCAGATCTAGCACCGGCGGGCATAATTGAACTTGGACTCATTTTGGTTGTTCTGGAAGAAGCTTAGATCGATACAATAACTAGAACCCAGATGTTTTTACATGGCACTCCCCATCATAACCATATTTATTTCAAGCCTATCTATCATTTTACTTCTTTTGATGTGTCGTACCTCCATCAAAGCATAGTGGGGCGCGGCTATTCGAGAACTCAATTCGATAAAACCCCTGCATGAAGAGCAGGGTTGGTTCCTCTCGATGGCTAGGATTTCCCTTCGCCTTTAATCTCCCCCCGACTATGCCCCCCCCCCAATAATAATTGTAGATTCTTGTAGGGCGTGAGGTCCTTGCCTTATAATAGTAGGGGCAACTGAAGAAGATGGGTCCTCCGGGTCCCTAGCCCCTTTAATAGTAGGGGGTAGGGGCTATGGTTATCGATCTGGCTGAGATGCTGCTTCCTTTGCTATGGGTGGTGTTGAAATTGGTTGACCAATTCGGTGATTTGTAAGTTAAGAATGGCTTGTTATGTGATTGTAATTGATTCTCATCAAACACTTGATTGATTCGGTGATTCATAAGCTCAGAATGGCTTGCTACATGATTGTACCTTATTCTCATCGAATGATTGATGCATTCAGTGATTTGTAAGGTCGTAATAGCTTGTTACGTGATTGTAGCTGATTCTCATCAAACAGTTGATCGATTCGGTGATTTGTATGCTCAGAATGGTTTGTTATGTGATTGTAGCTGATTCTCATCGAGTAGTTGACTAATTTGGTGATTTATAAGCTCAAAATGGCTTATTAGGTGATTGTAGTTGATTCTCATCGAACGGTTGACCGATTCAGTGATTTGTAAGCTCAGAATGACCTTTTACATGATTGTAATTGATTTTCATTGAATAGTTGACCGACTTGGTGATTTGTAAGCTGAAAATGGCTTGTTACATGATTGTAACTGATTCTCATCAAACGATTGACCAATTCGGTGATTTCTAAGCTCAAAATGGCTTGTTATGTTATTTAATTGATTCTCATGAAACGGTTGATCGATTCGGTGATTTGTAAGCTGAGAATAGATTGTTACGTGATTGTAATTGATTCTAATCAAACAGTTGACTGATTCAGTGTTGTAAGCTCAAAATGGCTTGTTACGTGATTGTAATTTATTCTCATCAAACGGTTGATTGATTTAGTGATTCATAAGCTCAAAATGGCTTGTTACGTTACTCTAGCTATTTCTCATCGAACGGTTGACTTATTTATTGATTTGTAATCTCAGAATATCATTTTACATGATTGTAGCTGATTCTCATCGAATGATTGACCGATTCGGTGATTTCTTAGCCTAGAATGGCTTGTTACATGATTGTAGCTGATTCTCATCGAACGATTGACCGTTTCAGTAATTTTTAAAATCAGAATAGTTTTTCACGTGATTGGAATTGATTCTCGTGAAAAGGTTGAACGATTCAGTGATTTGTTAGCTCAAAATGGATTGTTACGTGACTGTAATTGATTCTTATCGAATGGTTGACTGATTCAGTGATTTGTAAGCTCTGAATGGCTTGTTTCGAGATTGTAGCTAATTCTCATCAAACTGTTGACTGATTCACTGATTTGTAAACTCAGAATGGCTTGTTACATTATTGTAATTGATTTTCATCAAATGGTTGACTGATTCGGTAATTTCTAAGCTCAGAATGGCTTGTTACGTGATTATAATTGATTCTCATCAAACGGTTGACTAATGTGGTGATTTGTAAGCTCAAAATGGCTTGTTACGTGATTGTAATTGATTCTCATCAACAGTTGACTGATTCGATAATTTGTAAGTTCAGAATGGGTTGTTACATGATTGTAGCTGATTCTAATAGAACGGTTGACTAATTCAGTCATTTGGATGCTCAGATTGACTTGTTATGTGATTGTAGTTGATTCTGAAACAACAGTTGATTAATTCGGTGATTTGTAAACTTAGAATGGCTTGTTATATTATTATAGTTGATTCTCATCGAATGGTTGACCGATTCGGTGATTGGTAAGCTCACAATGGATTCTTACATGATTGTAGCTGATTCTCATCAAACAGTTGACCGATTCAGTGATTTGTAAGCTCAGAATGGCTTGTTAAATGATTGTAGTTGATTTTGATCAAATAGTTGACTGATTCGGTGATTTATAAGCTCATAATGGCCTCTTACATGATTGTAGCTGATTCTCATCAAACAGTTGACCGATTCAAAGATTTGTAAGCCCAGAATCGCTTGCTACGTGATTGTATTCAATTCTCATCAAACGGTTGAGCATTTCAGTGATTTAGATTAGAATGGTTTGTCACTTGACTGTAATTGACTCTCATCAAAATGTTGACTGATTCAGTGACTTGTTAGCTCAGAATGGATTGTTACGTGATTGTAATTCATTCTCATCGAATGGTTGACTGATTCGGTGATTAGTAAACTCAAAATGGCTTCTTACGTTATTGTAGCTTATTATTATCGAACGGTTGACCGATTTGGTGATTTGTAATCTCAGAATGGCTTGCTACATGATTGTAGCTGATTCTCATCGAACAATTGACCGATTGTGTGATTTGTAAGTTAAGAATGGCTTGTTATTGGATTTGTAAGCTTAGAATGGCTTGTTACATGATTGTAATTGATTGTCATCGAACGGTTGACAGATTTAGTGATTTGTAAGCTCAGAATTGCTCGCCACATGATTGTAGTTTATTCTCATCAAATAGTTCACCGATTCGGTGATTTGTAAGCTCAGAATGGCTTGTTCCGAGATTGTAGCTGATTCTCATCAAACTCTTAACAGATTCTATGATTTGTAAGCTCAGAATGGCTGGTTACATTATTATAATTGATTCTCATCGAACGGCTGATTGATTTGGTAATTTGTAAGCTCATAATGGCTTCTTACATGATTGTAATTGATTCACATCGAACAATTGACCGATTTGGTGATTTGTAAACTCAAAATGCCTGTTACGTGATTGAAGTTGATTCTCATCGAACAGTTGATCGATTCAATGATTCATAAGCTCAAAATGGCTTATTATGTGATTGTAGCCTATTGTCATCGAATGGTTGACCGATTCGGTGATTTGAAAGCTCAAAATGGCTTGTTACGTGATTATAGTTGATTGTCATCAAATTATTGAACGATTTGGTGATTTATAAGCTAAGAATGGCTTGTTAGGTGATTGTAACTGATTCTCATCAAACGGTTGATCGATTCGATTATTTGCAAGCTTAGAATGGCTTGTTACATGATTGTAGTTGATTCTCATAGAATGGTTGACCAATTCGGTTATTTATAAGTTCAGAATGGCCTGTTACATGATTGTAGCTAATTCTCATCGAACGGTTCACCGATTTGGTGATTTGTATGCTCAAAATAGCTTTTTTACATGATTGTAGCTGATTCTAACCAAACAGTTGACTGATTTAGTGATTTGTAAGCTCAGAATAGCTTGTTACATGATTGTCACTGATTCACAATTAATGGTTGACCGATTCGATGATTTGTAAGCTTAGAATGACTTGTTACATAATTGTAGCATATTCTCACCAAATGGTTGACCAATTTGGTGATTTACAAGTTCAGAATGGGTTTTTATGTGATTTGTAATCTTAGAATGGCTTGTTACGTGATTGTAGTTGATTCTCATCGAACAGTTAACCGATTTGGTGATTTGTAAGGTCAAAATAGCTTATTATATGATTCTAGCTGATTCTCAATGAACTATTGACCGATTCAGTGATTTGTAAGCTCAAAATGGCTTGTTACGTGATTGTAGCTAATTTTCATCAAACGGTTGACCCGTTCAATGATTTGTAAGCTTAAAATGGCTTGTTACGTGATTGTAGCTGATTCTCATCGAAAGGTTGATTGATTCAGTGATTTGTAAGCTCACAATGGCTTGTTACGTGATTGTAGTTCATTCTCATCGAATGGTTGACCGATTCGGTAATTTGTAAACTTAGAATAACTCGTTACGTGACTGTAATTGATTCTCATCATACGGTTGACCGATTCGGTGATTTGTAAGCTCAGAATGGCTTGTTACATGATTGTAGCTTATTCTCATCAAACCTTTGACTAATTCAGTGATTTGTAAGCTTAGAATGGCTTGTCACATGATTGTAGCTGATTCTCATCTAACGATTGACCGATTCGGTGATTTATAAGCTCAAAATGGCTTGTTATGGGATTGTAGCAGTTTTTAATCGAACGGTTGCCCGATTCAGTGATTTCTAAGCTCAAAATGGCTTGTTACAACATTGTAATTGATTTTCATTAAATAGTTTACCGATTCAGTGATTTGTAAGCTCAAAATGGCTTGTTACCAGCTGATTCTCATCGAACGGTTGATCGATTCGATGATTTGTAAGCTCAGAAAGGCTTATTACATGATTGTAGTTGATTCTCATCAAACGGTTGACCGATTCGGTGATTTGTAAGCTCAGTGTTACATGATTGTAATTGATTCTTATCGAACAGTTTACTGTTTCAGTGATTTGTAAGTTCAGAATGGCTTGTTACGTCATTATAGCTAATTCTCATCGAATGGTTGACTGATTTAGTGATTTCTAAGCTCAAAATGGCTTGTTAGCTGATTGTTATTGATTCTCATCAAACGGTTGATCAATTTGATGATTTGTAAGCTTAGAATGGCTTGTTATATAATTATAGCTGATTCTCATCAAACGGTTGACCGCTTCAAGGATTTTTAAGCTTAGAACGATTTATAGATTTAGTGATTTGTAAGATCAGAATGGCTTGTTACGTCATTGTAGTTGATTCTCATCGAATGGTAGACCCATTTGGTGATCTGTTAGCACAGAATGCCTTGTTACAGGATTGTAGCTGATTCTCATCAAACAATTGACTGATGCGATGAATTGCAACCCCAGAATAACTTGTTATGAGATTTTAGGTTATTGTCATCGAACGATTGACCGATTTGATGATCTAAAACCTTAAAAGGATCTTTTTTGTGATCGTAGTTGATTATCATCGAATGAATGATAGATTCACTGATTTGTAAGCTCAGAATTACTTATTATGTGATTGTAACTGATTCTATTTGAACGGTTCACCGATTCGATGATCTAAAACCTCAGAATGGTGTGTTACGTGCCTGTATCTGATTCTCATCGAATAGTTGATCGAGTCGGTGATCTGCAACTTTAGATCGACTTGTTACATGATTGTAGTTGATTCTCATCAAACATTTGACTGATTCAGTGATCTACAACTTTAGAATGATCTTTTGTGTTATTATAGTTGATTTTCATCGAATGGTTGACCGATTCAATGATCTGTAAGCTCAGAATGGCTTATTACATGATTGTAACTGATTCTCATCGAACGGTTCACCAATTTTGTGATTTGTAAGCTCAAAATGGCTTGTTACGTGATTGTAGTTAATTCTCATCGAACAATTGACTGATACAGTGATTTGTAAGCTCAAAATGGCTTGTTACATGATTGTATTTGATTCTCATCAGACGACTGATTGATTTAGTGATTTGTAAGCTCTTAATGGCTTGTTATATGATTGTAATTAATTCTCATTGAACGGTTGACCGATTCATTGATTTGTAAGCTCATAATGGCTTGTTACAAGATTGTAAATGATTTTCATAGAACGGTTGACTGGTTCGATAATTGGTAAGCTCAGAATGACTTGTTACGTGATTGTAATTGATTCTCATCAAATGATAGACCAATTCGGTGATTTGTAAGCTTGTTACGTGATTGTAGCTGATTCTCATTGAACGGTTGACCAATTTGGTGATTTGTAAGTTCAAAATGGCTTGTTACATGATTATAGCCGATTCTCATCGAACGGTTGACTAATTTAGTGATTTGTTTGCTCATAATGGGTTGTTACATGATTAGAGCTGATTCTAATCGATCGGTTGACCGATTCGATGATTTGTAAGCTCAGAATAGCTTGTTACGTGATTGTAGCTGATTCTCATCGAATAGTTGATCGATTCAAAGGGTTTGTAAGCTCAGAATGGCTTGTTACATGATTCTAATTGAGTCTCATCAAACGGTTCACCGATTTGGTGATTTGTAAGCTCACATTGGCTTGTTACATGATTGGAGGTGATTCTCATCGAACGGTGACCGATTCAATGATTTGCAAGCTCAGAATGGCTTGTTACATGATTCTAATTGATTCTCATCGAACGGTTGACCAATTCAGTGATTTATAATCTTAAAATGGCTTGTTACATGATTGTAATTGATTCTCATCAAATGGTTAACCGACTCTTTGATTTGTAAGCTCATAATGGATTGTTACATGATTGTAGCTAATTCTCATCGAACGGTTGACCGATTCGATGATTTGTAAGCTCAGAATGGCTTGTTACATTATTGTAGCTGATTCTCATCAAACGATTGACTGATTCGGTGATTTGTAAGCTCAGAATGGCTTGTTACGTGATTGTAATTTATTCTCATCGAACGGTTGACTTATCTGGTGATATGTAAGCTTAGGATTATATTTGATTGTAGCTAATTTTCATTAAATGGTTGACTGATTCAGTGATTTGTAAGCTCAGAATGGCTTGTTAATTGATTGTAGCTGATTCTCATTGAACGGTTGACCGATTCGATGATTTGTAATCTCAAAGTGGCTTCTTACGTGATTGTAGTTGATTCTCATCGAATAGTTGACCGATTCGATGATTTGTAAAGTTTATAATGGCTTGTTAAGTGATTGTAGCTAATTCTCATCGAATGGTTGACCAATTCAGTGATTTGTAAGCTCAAAATGGCTTGTTACGTGATTGTAGTTGATTCTCATTGAATAGTTGACTGATTCAATGATTTGTAAGCTCAGAATAGCTTGTTACGTGATTGTAGTTGATTCTCATTGAAAGGTTCACCGAGCTGATGATTCATAAGCTCAGAATGGCTTTTTACATGATTGTAGGTGATTCTAACCGAATAGTTGACCAATTCAGTGATTTGTTAGCTCAAAATGGCTTGTTACATGATTGTCATTGATTTGCATCAAATGATTATTTGATTCGATGATTTGTAAGCTTAGAATGGCTTGTTACATGATTGTAGCTGATTCTCATCAAACGGTTGATCGATTTGGTGATTTACAAGCTTAAAATTAGTTTTTACGTGATTTGTAATCTTAGAATGGCTTGTTACATGATTGTAGCTAATTCTCATCTTAGACTGGCTTATTACCTGATTGTAGCTAATTTTCATTGAAAGGTTTACCCATTCAGTGATTTGTAGGCTCAAAATAGTTTGTTACGTGATTCTAGCTGATTCTGATCGAAAGGTTGACCGATTCGGTGATTTGTAATCTTAGAATGACTTGTTACATGATTGTAGTTCATTCTCATCGAACGGTTGACCGATTCGGTAATTTGTAAACTTAGAATAACTTATTACGTGACTATAATTGATTCTCATCATACAGTTGGCCGATTCAGTGATTTTTAAGCTCAAAATGGCTTGCTACATGATTGTAATTGATTCTCATCGAACGGTTGATTGATTCGGTGATTTGTAATTTCAGAATGGCTTCTTACATAATTGTAGCTGATTCTCATCAAATGTTTGACTGATTCGGTGATTTGTAAGCACAGAATGGCTTGTTACGTGATTGTAACTGATTCTCATCTAACGATTAACCGATTCGGTGATTTATAAGCTTAGAATGGCTTGTTACATGATTGTAGCTGATTCTGATCGAACGGTTGACCAATCTAGTGATTTGTAATCTTAGAATGGCTTGTTGCATGATTGTAATTGATTCTCATCAAACAGTTGACCAATTTAGTGATTTGTAAGCTCAGAATGGCTTGTTACATAATTGTAATTGATTCTCATCGAATGGTTGAATGATTCGGTGATTTGTAAGCTTAGAATGGCATGTTACGTGATTGTAGCTGATTCTCATTGAACAGTTTGTAGAAGTTCAGAAATCCAACTTCACAGAATGCCAAGAACACCTACATGCAAATAACCTATTGCCAAAAGGAAATCAAAGAGACAAAAAGAAAAGGCTTGAAAAATCTCAGCGGAGTGAGAAAAAATTGTATTCCAAGATAATGAAAAAAGAATTACAAGGTTCAATCTATAAAGGTGAACAAAACCCTAAAACTAGAAAAGCTAAGTTGCACATTATAATTAATATCTTTAAAAGATAGCTTAAGTAAAAAAGAGTAATAAAACTAAGTAATTACTCTAACACCCCCCATTAAGCGAAGCTCAGGAGGTAAGCTAACCTAGCATAGCTATGAAAGCAAGAAATGGGTCCTGGCAACAAGGCTTGATCTAGTACCCAATACAAGAAAATCTCTGTAAACTGGAGACAAAGGAGAAAACCTAGTGGGAAAAACTCCTCTCTAAAAAGAGATATAAAAGAAAGCAAAAGACAAAAAATGACTTCAAGAGACTCTCTCAAAGCCATAAGTGAATTGCGTGCTGCCAACCCCCCCCCCCCCCCCCCCCCCATGAGAGAGGGTCAAAGCTCCAAAGCCCCCCCTGAATGAAAGAACCTCTGGATCAATGAACAAACCACCATGAGACCAATACAAAGAAGTGAAAGGTAGTGAGCAATGAAGAGGGAACCTCGAAAGATGAGGTGTCAATGGAAGGGCGAGCTGATGCTCAAAGGAGTAGATACGAGGATCCTGAAAGGGAATCCCCAATGTAGGTGGTATGATAGGTGTGCTGACACTGTCAGGAGAGAGGAGATGAGTGTCCTTTATAGAATCCTCAACAACTGCACTTGGAGGCTCGATGAATGGAGCTAGAGAGTCTGGCAATGCTGAAGAAGAGTCCTACTGAAGAGAAGAAACCCCAACAAGATGAGGTGAGGTAGTCACAAAAGTGGTCTCAGGAACAACACAGAGGTTCAAGTAACCTGACTGTCCCACACACATGATGCTCTCGCATAAGAGGAGAGTTGTGCTCCATTAATGGAGATGGTGGACCAAAGTGTGAGAAGGTGTAGAGACAGGTGGAATGATCAACTATCCCTGTAGCAACAATGCTACCTGTCGCAATATCTTGGATGAAGACTAAATCTGGAGTGAACTCAACTGTCTTCTCTGACCCACTGAGTGTAATATGATAAATCGAGAGGAGGTTTGCAGACAGAGATGGAACATATAATACATCATTGAATGTGCCATCCTGAATGCCTACAGAACCTTTCCCGTAGACTAGCATAACAAGGTTATTCCCCATGAGAATGTGAGGAATAGGAGAAGCCTCAATAGAAAAGAAGATCTCCATAGAAGATGCCATATGGTGAGAAGCACCTGAATCCAGTATCCAAGGGACCTATGAAGGGGATGCAATGGAAGCCCGTAATGCAAGACCCTGTCCAAAATCCTGTCTAGATGTCGAAGATGAGGCAGAAGACTGAAAAGTAGACCCCTGTGAGGTGGAAGAGGATGGAGATGAAATAGTGCTCTTCTGAAGGAGAGCTTGCAAATCTGCAATCTATTTCTCATAGCCATCAAATCTCTTCTGAAAACAATGTGACTCATTATGAGGTCCCTTCTGACAATAGGAACATGTAGGGCTCTCAGTCTTCTATTTCTCCTTCTTAGAAGAAGATGGTGGGCCAATAGAGTGCTGAGAAGAGGAATCAGATATCTACTTCAGCTTCTACTTCTGTGTATCCTGAGGTGTCTTGGAAAGCAATGCCTGTGACTGTGAACATGTAAGTGAATCCATCTAATTGAGCTTGGACTGCTCACGAGTCAACCTATCACAGGAGGTCTCAAAAGAGGGCATAACATGTCGTGCACCCAGTGCATCCATAGTGGAGAAGGTAGAACTGAAAGATAAGGGTCGTGAAGCTTTGAGAGTATTAGAAAGATACACTCATCATCTAACTTCATCTTTCCAGCAACCTGTAAAATAGATTGAAGAGACTTGAACTTCATCAAGAAGTCCTCAATGCTGGTGAATGATTCAGGTACCAAGGAGGTGAACTCTGCATCTATCTGGAGAACCCTGAACTGATTCATTATGCCAAACAAGGTGGAAAACTTGTTCCACATATCCTTGGGCGTGGTCAAACCATCCAGGTGAAACAACAACCCATCTGAAATATTCATTGCGGTGAGGCCCATTGCCTCATCCATCTTATTTCTCTGCATAAGATCCTCATAAGGCCTCTGTAGAACTGGCTGAGCCGCATCGGGGCATGACCCTCTTTTTCCATAAGCAATCTGGTCATCTATCCTTTCCAAGTGTGATAGTTGTGAGGTGTAAGGCGAGTGACAGAAGAGTTCACCATTGAGAGAAAGAAGATAGAAGTAGAAGGGTATTTCTGAAGTAAATTATAGAAAGTAAAGAGCACTCCCCCACAAAATATAATACTATTCTCCGTACACAACTAAGTACTATGAAAGCACAAGAAATGAGAAAAAAATTGGAATTTCAAAAGTAGAATAGTAGCACAGAAGAATCAAATGGAAAAATCAAGAAGTGAAACTTACACGAGAGCGACGGGCTTGGAAAGACCCTTTCGACGATATATCATATGTCAAATTTCCAGTCCTTATGAACCCTGTAGGACCAAAAAAGCCTAGGTACCCCCAAAATGCAAGCTCCCTGGAAAAAATCAAGCACGAGAAAAAATTCGACAGTCGTCTACACATCATAGGCACGTCTTGCTGGAAAAGAAATACCGGTCGCTGAAAAGTTTTAAAAAATGGCTGAAATTTGATTTTCTAGCAGGTGATGTCAGTAATGATGTCACATGTGCATAGGTTAGCAGTGAGCGGCGCGGAGGCGGCACAATGCAGTGGTTGGCGAGGGGCGTGGTGGCCAGTGGGTGGCATGGGGGCTGGGCGGGGGTGGCACGTTTGAGAAGAATTTTTTTATTTTTTCTCATTTTTTGAGCTGTACGACCCTAATAAGCCAGAAAAAAACTCTCAGATGCCCCGGAGGATGAATAGGTCAAATTTTATATGAAAATAGGGGCCTTTGGGTCTTTCGAATGCAACTGTGAGGTCAGTTTTTGCCCAAAGTGCTACAAAAAAATGAGATCCTACAAATCCAATAAAAGACAACAGAGAAAAAACTAGAGGAGTTGTGGCTTTCATCTTCGAATCATGGCTCCAAAAGCTCAGACCAGGCAGCAGCAGGGAAGCTCTGATACCATGTAGAAGTTGAGAAATCCAACTTCACATAACGCCAAGAACACCTGCATGCAAATAACCTATTGCTGAAAGAAAACCAAAAAGACAAAAGCAAAGGCTTGAAAAATCTCAGTGGAGTGAGAGTGAATTGTATTCCAAGATAATGAAAAGAGAATTACAAGATTCAACCTATAAAGGTGAACAAATTTAGAATAGTAGGGCCATCCCGTCCTTTCTATTCCCTCCCACCTGGTCATAGAATAGTAGGGGGCACCGTGGTTTCAACGCATCGGGGACAACTAAGATAGATGGACCCACACGGGTTCGGATATTTTGCTAGAAGAGCCCTACCTTTGCCTAACTATTCGGCGTATCAGAGAACACGCCTTAACCCTAAAACTAACTAGCTACGTTGCACATTATAATTAATAAAGATATTAATTATTAAAAAAGAGTAATAAAACTAACTAATTACTCTAACACGGTTGACTGATATGATGACTTATAAGCTCAGAATGGCTTGTTACATGATTGTAGCTGATTCTCATCTAACGATTGTCGATTTGGTGATTTGTAAGCTCATAATAGATTGTTACATGATTGTAGCTGATTCTCATCAAACGGTTGTTGATTTGGTGATTTGTAAGCTCATAATAGATTGTTACGTGATTGTAGTTGATTCTCATCAAATGGTTGACCAATTTGGTGATTTGTAAGCTCAAAACGGCTTGTTACGTGATTGTAGCTAATTTTGATTGAATGGTTGACCAATTCAGTGATTTGTCAACAGAGAATGGCTTGTTATGTGATTACAATTGATTTTTATTGAACAATTGACCGATTCGATGATTTGTAAGTTTAGAATGACTTGTTACGTGATTGTAGTTGATTATCATCAAACGGTTGATCGATTTGATGATTTGTAAGCTCAAAAGTGATTGTTACATGATTGTAGCTGATTATCATAAAACAGTTGACCGATTTGGTGATTTGTAAGCTTACAATAGCTTGTTACGTGATTGTAGTTCATTTTGATTGAACGGTTGACCGATTCGATGATTTGTAAGCTTAGAATGACTTGTTACGTGATTGTAGTTTTTATTCTCATCAAACAGTTGATTGATTCAGGAATTTGTATGCTCAGAATGGATTGTTACATGATTATAGCTGATTCTCATCAAACGGTTGACTGATTCGGTGATTTGTAAGCTCGGAATGGCTTGTTACGTGATTGTAGTTGATTTTGATTAAACGATCGACTGATTTGATGATTTGTAAGCTCAGAATGGCTTGTTACGTGATTGTAGCTGATTCTCATCGAACGGTTGACTCATTTGATGATTTGTAAGCTTAGAATGGCTTATTACGTGATTGTACTGATTCTCATCGAATGGTTGACCATTTTGGTGATTTGTAAGATCATAATAGTTTTTTACGTGATTGTAATAGATTCTCATCAAAAGGTTGACCAATTCGGTGATTTGTTAGCTCATAATGGATTGTTACTTGATAGTAATTAATTCTCATTAAACGGTTGACCAATTCGGTGATTAGTAAGCTCAGAATGGCTTGTTACATTATTGTAGCTTATTCTCATCGAACGGTTGACTAATTTGATGATTTATATTCTCAAAATGGCTTGTTACATGATTGTAGCTAATTCTCATCGAACGGTTGACTGATTTGGTGATTTGTAAGCTCAAAATGGCTTGTTACATCATTGTAGATGATTCTCATCGAATGGTTGACCGATTCGGTGATTTGTAAGCTTAGAATGGCTTGTTACATGATTGTAGCTGATTCTCATCGAATCGTTGACCGATTCGGTGATTTGTAAGCTCCGAATGGATGGTTACGTGATTGTAGTTGAGTCTCATCAAACCATTCACCGATTTGGTGATTTGTTTGCTCAGAATGGCTTGTTAAGTGATTGTAATTTATTCTCATCGAACGGTTGACCGATTCAATGATTTGCAAGCTCAGAATGGCTTGTTATGTGATTGTAGCTCATTCTAACCAAACAATTCATCGATTCAATGATTTGAAAGCTCAGAATGGTTTGTTACGTGATTGCAGCTAATTCTCATCGAACGGTTGACCAATTCGGTGATCTTTAAGACCAGAATGGCTTGTTACATGATTGTAGCTGATTCTCATCAAACATTTGACCGATTCCATGATTTGTAAGCTCTGAATGGCTTGTTACATGATTGAAGCTGATTCTAATCTAATAGTTGACTGATTTCATGATTTGTAAACTCATAATGGGTTGTTACGTGATTGTAGCTAAAACTCATCAAACGATTGAGCGATTCGATGATTTGTAAGATCAGAATGGCTTGTTATGTGATTGTATCTCATTCTCATCGAACAGTTGACCGATTTGGTAATTTGTAAGCTCAGAATGGCTTGTTACATGATTGAAGCTGATTCTCATCAAACGGTTGACCGATTCGGTGATTTGTAAGTTAAGAATGGCTTGTTACGTGATTGTAATTAATTCTCATCAAACAATTGATCGATTCAATGATTTGTAACCTCAGAATGCCTTGTTACATGATTATACCTGATTCTCATCGAAAGATTGATCAATTCGGTGATTTGTCAGCTTAGAATGGCTTGTTACGTGATTGTAGCTGATTCTCATCAAATGGTTGACCAATTCAGTGATTTGTAAGCTCAGAATGGCTTATTATGTGATTGTAGTTGATTCTCATCGAATGGTTGACTGATTCCAGAATTTGTTAGCTTAGAATGGCTTTGTTACTTGATTCTAGTTGAGACTCATCAAACGGTTGACCGATTCGATGATTTGTAAGCTTAGAATGGCTTGTTACATGATTGTAGCTTATTCTCATCGAACGATTGACCGGTTTAGTGATTTGTAAGCTTAGAATGGCTTGTTACATTATTGTAGCTGATTTTTATCGAACGGTTGACTGATTCGATTATTTCTAAGCTCAGAATGGCTTGTTACGTGATCGTAGTTGATTTGCATCAAACAGTTGACCGATTCGGTGATTTATAAGCTTAGAATGGCTTGTTAGGTGATTGTAGCTGATTCTCATCAGACGGATGACTGATTTAATCATTTCTAAACTCAAAATGGCTTGTTACGTGATTGTTGCTGAGTCTCATCGAATGGTTTACCGATTGAGTGATATGTAAGCTTAGAATGGCTTGTCAAGTGATTAGAGCTAATTTTCATCGAATGGTTGACCGATTCAGTGATTTGTAAGCTCAGAATAACTTCTTACATGATTGTAGTTGATTCAAACCAAACGGTTGACCAATTTGGTGATTTGTAAGCTAAGAATGGCTTGTTACAAGATTGTAATTGATTCTCATCGAACTTGACTGATTCGCTGATTCATCAGCTTAGAATGGCTTGTTACATGATTGTAGATGATTCTCATCGAACGGTTGACTGATTCGGTAATTTGTAAGCTCATACTGGCTTGCGACATGATTGTAGTTGATTCTCACCGAATGGTTGACCGTTTCAATGATTTGTAAGCTCAAAGTGGCTTGCTACGTGATTGTAGCTGATTCTCATCGAACTGTTGACTGATTCGGTGATTTGTAAGATGAGAATAGATTTTTACATGATTTTAGCTAATTCTCATCAAATGATTGACCGATTCGATGATTTCTAAGCTCAAAATGGCTTGTTACATGATTGTAGTTGATTCTCATCAAACGGTTGACCGATTTCAGTGATTTGTAAGCTTAGAATGGCTTCTTACATGATTGTAGTTGAGTCTCATTGAACGTTTGACCAATTAGGTAATTTGTAACCTCAAAATGGCTTGTTACGTGATTGTAGTTGAATCTCATTGAACGGTTTATCGATTTGGTGATTTGTAAGCTTAGAATGGCTTGTTACGTGATTGTATCAAATTCTCATCAAACAGTTAACCGATTTGGTGATTTGTAAGCACAGAATAGCTTGTTACATGATTGTAGCTGATTCTCATCGAATGGTTGACCAATTTGATGATTTGGAAGCCTAGAATGGCTTGTTACATGAATGTAGCTAATTCTCATCAAAAGGTTGACCGATTTGATGATTTGTAAGCTTACAATGGTTTGTTACATGATTGTAGCTGATTCTCATCATACAGTTAACTGATTCGATGATTTGTAAGCTCAAAATGGCTTGTTACGTGATTATAACTAATTCTCATCGAACGATTGACCGAGTCAGTGATTTATAAGCTAAGAATGGCTTGTAACGGGATTGTAGCCAATTCTCATCGAACTATTGACCGATTCGGTGATTTGTAAGATCATAATGGCATGTTACATTATTGTAATTGATTATCATCAAATGGTTGATCAATTCGGTGATTTGTAAGCTCAAAATGGCTTGTTATGTGATTGTAGTTGATTCTCATCGAACAATTGACAGATTCGATGATTTATAAGCTTAGAATGGCTTGTTACGTGATTGTAGCTAATTCTCATCGAACAGTTGACTGATTCAGTGATTTGTAAGCTCAAAATGGCTTGTTACATTATTATAGCTGATTCTCATCGAACGGTTAACCAATTCATTGATTTGTAAACTCAAAAAGGCTTGTTACATGATTCAACTAATTCTCAGCGAACGGTCCACTTATTCGGTGGCTTGTAAGGTCAGAATGGCTTGTCATGGGATTGTAGCTGATTCTCATCGAACGGTTAACCAATTCGGTGATTTGTAAGCTCAGAAAGGCTTGTTACATGATTATAACTAATTCTCAGCGAACGGTCCACTTAGTCGATGGCTTGTAAGGTCAGAATGGCTTGTCACGGGATTGTAGCTGATTCTCATCGAACTATTGACCGATTTGGTGATTTGTAAGCTCATAATGGCGTGTAACATGATTGTAATTGATTCTCATCAAATGGTTGATCGATTCGGTGATTTGTAAGCTCAGAATGGCTTGTTACATGAGTGTATCTGATTCCCATCGAATGGTTGACTGATTTGGTGATTTGTATGCTCGGAATGGTTACATAATTGTAGCTTATTCTCATCGAATAGTTGAGCGATTTGGTGATTGGTAAGCTCAGAATGGCTTGTTACATGATTGTAGCTGATTCTCCTCAAACTGTTGACTGATTCGGTGATTTATAAGCTCAAAATGGCTTCTTACTATTTTGGTTGTTTCTCACCAAACGATTGACCGATTTCATGATTTGTAAGCTCAGAATGACCTATAACATGATTGTAATTGATTCTTATCAAACCATTGACCGATTCGATGATTTGTAAGCTCAAAATTGCTTATTACATGATTGTAATTGATTCTCATCGAACGGTTGACTGATTCAATGATTTATAAACTCAGAATGGCTTGTTTCATGGATGTAGCTGATTCTCATCAAATGGCTGACCGATTTGGTGATTTGTAAGCTCAGAATGGCTTGTTATGTGATTGTAGGTTATTCTCATCAAATAGTTGCTCGATTCGGTTATTTGTAAGCTCATAATTGCTTGTTATGTGAATGTAGCTGATTCTCATCGAACAAATGGCTTGTTACGTCATTGTGACTTGTTACCTCAAAATGGCTTGCTACGTCATTGTAGCTGATTCTCATCGAAGGAATGACTGATCGATGATTTATATAAACTTTGAATAGCTTGTTTCATGGCTGTAGCTGATTCTCATCAAACAATTGACCGATTTGATGATTTGTAAGATTAGAATGGCTTGTTACGCGATTGTAATTGATTCTCATCGAACGGTGGAATGATTCGGTGATTTTTAATTTTGAAATAGCTTGTTACATGCTTGTAGCTGATTCTCATTGAATGGTTGACCGATTTGGTGATTTGTAATCTCATAATGGCTTGTTACGTGATTGTCACTGATTCTCATCGAACGGTTTACCGATTCGGTGATTTGTAAGCTTAGAATGGCTTGTTACATGATTATAGTTGATTCTCATCGAACGGTTGACCAATTCAATGATTTGTAAGCTCAGTATTACATGATTGTTATTGATTATCATCAAACGGTTGACTGATTCTATGATTTGTAAGGTCAAAATGACTTGTTACGTAATTGTAGCTAATTCTCATCAAATTGTTCACCAATTTGGTGATTTCTAAGCTTAGAATGGCTTGTTACATGATTGTAGGTCATTCTCATTGAACAGTTGACCGATTCGGTGATTTATAAGCTCATAATGGCTTTTTACGTGATTGTAGCATATGCCCATTGAATGGTTGACTGATTCGGTGAATTCTCAGAATCATCATTCTCACCGAACGGTTGACCAATTCAATTATTTGTAAGCTTAGAATGGATTATTAAGTGATTGTAGCTGATTCTCATTGAATGGTTGACCGATTCAATGATTTGTAAGCTTAGACTGGCTTGTTATGTGATTGTAGCTGATTCTCATGAACGGTTAACTGATTCAGTGATTTATAAGCTCAGAATAGCTTGTTAGGTGATTGTAGTTGATTCTTATCAATAGTTGACGGATTCAGTGATTTGTAAGCTCAGAATGGCTTGTTACATGATTGTAAAATATTCTTATCAAATGGTTGACCGATTCGATGATTTGGAGGTAAAATTCCTTGATAGATTTGGAGCTGCAATTAGTGGTCTTTCCCATAAATCACACCCAAGAATATAGATTAGAAGTGGATCAAATGAGCTTTTTAAATATTCAAGTGACCAACTTTCTCTCTTATTACAAAATCAATATGTGATTTGTGCATTGTTGACTGATAAAAGAAGGAAAATAAGGAGAATTTTGTGTGTAAAAAAGTACTTTCACGGGATAAATTTATAGAATTTTCCAATATTTTTTTTTTTGAACTTAGAAATCCATTGGAAACAATGCAGCAAAAATGGATGTGTGCCTAGGTAGATTGGTATTGTTACCAAAGATGTGAAAGTGACTGCAAACTCTATTTTTGCAAGGCGGATTTTATGACAGTCGTATATACCTTCACTCAGAGATGCATAACTTTCAGCTCAAATATAATTTGCCCAATCGCCTTGGTGAAGTTGAATAAAACTATGATTTTAGAAACATATCCAAAAATGAGCTCAATCCAACGATGGAATAAAAAGTTATTTCTCTCGCATGGAGACCCATTTTTTCTGTCAGAGATATTTTCGTCCACCCAACATTAAAATGTTTTTATTTTTGGTTTGACATATTCAAATGCCAGTTGTAAAATTATCATTTAATATGTTAAGCTATATCTTTATAAACTTTAAAATCCATAGTTTATAAAGATATCATGTTTTTAAAAGAGAAAAACTTTGGGAATGAATGGCAAATATTTCCAGGAATCAGTTATGGAATAAAATTGAAAAGTTACGGGAAGTGAAAGAACGGGGTGAAAGTATTCAAGAATCAGTTATTGAAACGGTTGTTGGGATGAAGATTATTTAGAGGAAGATTTTGATGAAACAAGGGTTCTTCTTTTCCAACAGTTAGTTGGCAACAAGGAGAGGTTGAACATTTTTTGAATTTTGTATTTACAACAAAAGATTGAAGGAGAATTGATATTTCATTTTTGTTTTTGTAGAGTTGGTCTTTTTGTGTATGATGATCAGTTGGTCATTATATTAAGCATCTAAGAACAAATAGATTTTGTATATCTAAATTTGTAGGTTTTGGTGTATAATTTTCTGATTGAAATAAATCTGTAGGTGATTCCAGTCATTCTTAGATGTTGTTTTGCCTCTATTTTCTAGAATTACAAATGTATTACAAGATGTTAAATTCTCCTTTACTTCTTTGTTTTAGGGAGATTAGATGAGTGATCTGTTGGTCATTCATTCATTTCCTTCTAAGCTTTTAAATCTGTTAATCACATTTTTCCCATGTTGATGGGTAAATGTTAGGCTGCCTTCGTGTCTTCTGGTTAAAGACATATCCAGTTGTTTAATTCATTGTAAATCTTTCTAAGAGTGAGCTGTACCTCTTAATTTAGAGGAAGGTTATCAATTAAATGATAATCTATCCAAGTGTTAGTAGCATTTGTACTTTCATTTGAGCATCATGAGTCAGTTTGTGTTGGTATTTTTGAAGTGCAAATCTGTTTACTAACAAATCACGTAAGAAGTCATTCTGAACTTACAAATCACTGAATCGGTCAACTGTTTGATGATGATCAGCTACAATCATGTAATAGGCCATTCTGAGTTTACAAATCACAAAATGGGTCAACCCTTTGATGAGAATCAGCTACAATCACGTAACAAGCCATTCTGAGCTTAGAAATCACTGAATCGGTCAACCGTTTGATGAAATCAAATACAATCACGTCAAAAGCTATTATGAGCTTACAAATTATTTAATTGGTGAACCGTTTGATGAGAATCAGCTACACTCACGTAACAAGCCATTCTGGGCTTACAAATCACCGAATCGGTCAACCATCTGATGAGAATCAGCTACAATCATGTAACAAGCCAGTCTAAGCTTACAAATCACTAAATCGGTCAACTATTCGATGAGAATCAATTACAATAATGTAACAATCTATTTTGAGATTACAAATCACCGAATCGGTCCACTATTCGATGAGAATCAACTACAATAATGTAACAAGCCATTCTGAGCTTACAAATCATCGAATCGGTCAACCATTCGATGAGAATCAGCTACAGTCATGTAAGAAGCCATTCTAAACTTACAAATCACTGAATCAATCAACCATTTGATGAGAATCCGCTACAATCATGTAACAAGCCATTTTGAGCTTATAAATCACTGAATCGGTCAACCGTTTGATCAGAATCAACTATAATCATGTGAAAAGCCATTCAGAGCTTATAAATCACCAAATCGATCAATGATTTGATGAGAATCAGTTACAATCACGTAATAAGCCATTCTGAGCTTACAAATCACTAAAATAATGAACCGTTTGATGAGACTCAGCTAAAATTATGTAAAAAGTCATTCTAAGCTTACAAATCACTGAATCTAACAAGCCAATCTGAGCTTACAAATGGCCGAATCGGTTAATCGTTCGATGAGAATCAGCTATAAATATGTAAAAAGCCATTCTGAGTTTAAAAATTATTGAATCAGTCAACCGTTTGATGAGAATCACCTACAATCATGTAACAAGCCATTCTGAGCTTACAAATCACCGAATCGGTGAACCGTTCGATGAGAATTAGCTACAATAACGTAACAAGCCATTCTGAGTTTACAAATCACTAAAATGGTGAGCCGTTAGATGAGAATCAGCTAAAATTACGTAACAAGTCATTATAAGCTTACAAATCACCAAATTGAACAAGCCATTCTAAGCTTACAAATGGTTGAATCGGTCAACCGTTTGATGAGAATCAGCTACAATCACATAATAAGCCATTCTGAGCTTCCAAATCACTTAATCAGTCAACCGTTCAATGAGACTCAGCTATAATAATGTATAAAGCCATTCTGAGCATAGAAATCACCGAATCGGTGACCCATTCAATGAGAATTAGCTACAATCATGTAACAAGCCATTTTGAGCTTACAAATCACTGAATCCATCAATCGTTCGATAAGAATCAAATAGAATCACGTAACAAGCCATTCTAAGATTACAAATCACTGAATCGATCAACCGTTTGATGAGAGTCACTTACAATCATGTGACAAACAATTTTAAGCTTACAAATCACCGAATCAGTCAGCTGTTCGATGAGAATCAGCTCCAATCATGTAACAAGGCATTCTAAGCTTACAAATCTCTAAATTAGTCAACCATTTAATGAGAATCAAATACAATCATGTAACAACTGATTTTGAGCTTAAAAATCACCAAATTGGTCAACCGTTCGATAAGAATAAGCTACAATCAGGTAACAAGCCATTAAGATCACCGAATCAGTCAACCGTTCGATGATAATCAGCTACAATCATGTAACAAGCCATTTTGAGTTTAAAAATCATCGAATCGGCCAACCGTTCGATGAGAATTAGCTAAAATCACATGACAGCCCATTCTGAGCTTACAAATCATTGAATCGATTAACTGCTCGACGAGAATCAACTATAATCACGTAACAAGTCATTCTAAGCTTAGAAATCACCAAATTGGCCAACTATTCGATGAGAATCAACTACAATCATGTAAAATGCTATTTTGAGCTTACAAATCACCAAATCGGTCAACCGTTTGATGAGAATCAGCTACAATCACGTAACAACCATTCTGAGCTTACAAATCACTGAATCATCCAACCGTTCGATGAGAATCAGTTACAATCACGTAACAAGCTATTTTGAGCTTACAAAACACCAAATCGGTCAATCATTAATGAGAATCAATTACAATCATGTAACAAACCATTCTGAGCTTACAAATCATAGAATTGGTCAACCATTAGATGAGAATCAGCTACAATCACGTAGCAAGTCATTCTGAGCTTACAGATCACCAACTCAATCAATCGTTCGATGAGAATCAACTACAATCATGTAACAAGCCATTTTGAGCTTACAAATCATCGAATCAGTGAACCATTTGATGAGACTTAGCTACAATCATGTAACAAGTCATTCTGAGCCTACAAATCACCGAATCGGTAAACTGTTCGATGAGAATCAGATACAATCACATAATAAGCTATTCTGAGCTTACAAATCCTCGACTCGGTCAACTGTTCGATGAGAATCAACTACAATCACATAACAAACCATTCTGAGCTTACAAATCACTGAATCGGTCAATTTTTCGATGAGAATCAGCTACAATCACATAACAAGCCATTCTGAGCTGACAAATCACCGCATCTGTGAACCATTTGATGAGAATCAACTACAATCACGTAACAAGCCATTCTGAGCTTACATATCACCGAATTGGTCAACCGTTCAATGAGAATAATCTACAATCATGTAACAAGCCTATCTGAGCTTACAAATCATCGAATTGGTCAACTACTTGATGATAACAAGCCATTTTGAGCTTACAAATCATCGAATCGATCAACCATTCGATGAGAATCAGCTACAATCACGTAATAAGCCATTCTGAACTTACAAATCACTGAATCGATCAACCCTTAGATGAGAATTAGCTACAATCATGTGACAAGCCATTCTGAGCTTACAAATGACTGAATTGATGAGAGTCAGCTACAATCACGTACAAGCCATTTCAAGCTTACAAATCATCGAATCGGTCAACCGTTCGATGAGAATCAACTACAATCACATAGCAAGCCATTCTAAGCTTACAAGTCATCGAATCGGTCAATCATTTGATGATAATCAATTATAATCATGTAACAAGCCATTCTAAGCTTACAAATCATCGAAACTATCAACTGTTCAATGAGAATCAGCTAGAATCACCTAACAAGCCATTCTGAGCTTACAAATCACTGAATCGATCAACCGTTAGATGAGAACCAGCTACAATCACATAAAAAGCCATTCTGAGCTTACAAATCACCAAATCGGTCCATTGTTCAATGGGAATTAGCTACAATCATGTAACAAGCCTTTCTGAGCTTACAAATTGCCGAATAGGTCAACCGTTCGATGAGAATCAGCTAGAATCACGTAACAAGCCATTTTGAGCTTACAAATCACTAAATCGGTCAACCGTTCAATGAGAATTAACTACAATCATGTAACAAGCCATTTTGAGCTTACAAATTACCGAATCGATCAACCGTTTGATGAGAATCAGCTACAATCACGTAAAAAACTATTTTGAGCTTAAAAATCACCGACTTGGTTAATCATTTGATGAGAATCAGCTAGAATCATGTAACAAGCCATTCTAAACTTACAAATGATTGGATTGATCAACGGTTAGATGACAACTAACTACAATCACGTAAAAAGCTATTCTGAGTTTACAAATCACCGAATCGGTCCACTGTTCGATGAGAATTAGCTACAATCATGTAACAAGCCATTCTTAACTTAGAAATCATTGAATCGGTCAACCACTCGATGAGAATCAAGTGCAATCACATAACAAGCCATTCTGAGCTTACAAATCATCGAATCGATCAACAATTTGATGAGAATCAGCTACAATCACATAACAAGCCATTTTGAGCTTATAAATCATTGAATTGGTCAACCATTTAATAAGAATCAATTATAATCATGTAACAATCTATTTTAAGCTTAGAAATCACCGAATTGGTGAACTGTTCGATGAGAATCAGCTACAATCACATAAAAAGTCATTCTTCACTTACAAATCAATGTATTGGTAAACTCTTCGATGAGAATCAGCTACAATCACGTAATAAGCCATTTTGAGCTTACAAATCACCAAATCAGTCAACCGTCCCTTGAAAAGCAATTACAATCATGTAACAAGCCATTATGAGCTTACAAATCACCCATTCGGTCAACATTTGGATGAGAATCAGCTACAATCATGTAACAAGCCATTCTGAGTTTACAAATCACTGACTAGGTAAACTGTTCGATGAGAATCAGCTATAATCACGTAAATAAGCCATTCCAAGCTTACAAATTATGGAATCGGTCAACCGTTTGATGAAAATTAAGTTACAATCACGTAAAAAGCAATTATGAGCTTACAAATCATCAATTACAATAATGTAACAAGCCATTCTAAGCTTACAAATCATCTTATCGTTTGACCGTTTGAGGAGAATCAGCTACAATCATGTAACAAGCCATTATGAGCTAACAAGTCACTGAATCTGTCAACTACTTAATGAGAATCAGCTACAATCATGTAACAAAGCATTCTAAGATTACAAATCACCAAATTGGTCAACCGTTCGATGAGAATCAGCTACAATCATGTAACAATGCATTCTGAGCTTACAAATCACCAAGTCGATCAACTATTCAATGAAAATTAGCTACAATCATATAAAAAGCTATTCTGATCTTACAAATCATAGAATTGGTCAACCATTGGATGAGAATCAGCTACAAACACATAAAAAGTCATTTTGAGCTTACAAATCAATGAATCAGTGAACCCTTGCATGAGAATTAGGTACAATCATGTAACAAGCCATTCTGAGCTTCCAAATCACTGAATCGGTCAACCGTTCAATGAGAATCAACTACAATCACGTAACAAGGCATTCTAAGTTGATAAATCACCGAATCGGTCAACCATTCGATGAGAATTAGCTACAATCATGTAACAAGCCATTTTTAGCTTACAAATCAATGAATCGGTCAACCGTCCGATGAGAATCAACTACAATCACATAACAAGTCATTCTAAGCTGACAAATCATTGAATCGGTCAACTGTTCAATGAGAATCAACTACAATCATGTAACAAGCCATTCGAAGCATACAAATCACAAAATCGATCAACTGTTTGACAAGAATCAACTACTATCACGTAAAAAGCTATTCCCAACTTATAAATCACTGAATTGGTCAACTATTTGATGAGAATCAGCTACAATCACGTAACAAGTCATTTTGAGCTTATAAATTACCAAATCAGTCAACTGTTCAATGAGAATCAGCTACAATCATGCAACAAGCCATTCTGAGCTTACAAATCACCAAATTAGTCAACTGTTCAATGAGAATCAGCTACAATCATTTAACAAGACATTCGGAGCTTACAAATCACCAAATCGATCAATCGTTTGACAAGAATAAGCTACTATCACGTAATAAGCTAGTCCGAGCTTACAAATCATAGAATCGGTCAACCGTTCGATGAGAATTAGGTACAATCACGTAACAAGCCATTTCAAGCTTACAAATCACTGAATCGATCAACTGTTCATTGACAATTAGCTACAATCACATAACAAGCCATTCTGAGTTTACAAATCACTCAATCGATCGACCATTCAATGAGAATCAGCTATAATCACATAACAAGTCATTCTGAGTTTACAAATTATTGAGTTGTTCAACCGTTCGATGAGAATAAGATACAATCACATAACAAGACATTATGAGCTTACAAATCACTGAATCGGTGAATCGTTCGATGAGAATCAGCTACAATCATGTTAAAAGCCATTCTGACCTTACAAATAACCAAATCGATCAACCATTAGATGAGAATCAGCTACAAACACGTAAAAAGTCATTGTGAGCTTACAAATGACCGAATCAGTCCATTGTTTAATAAGAATTAACTACAATCACATAACAAGACATTTTGAGCTTACAAATCACCGAATCGGTCAATTGTTCAATGAGAATCAGCTCCAATCACGTAAAAAGCCATTATGAGCTTACAAATTATTGAATCGGTCCACTGTTTGATGAGAATTAGCTACAATCACGTAACAAGACATTCTGAGCTTCTAAATCACCGAATTGGGCAACCATTTGATGATAATCAACTACAATCACGTAACAAGTCATTCGAGCTTACAATCACCAAATCGGTCAACTGTTCAATGAGAATCGATTAAAATAATGTAACAAGCCATTTTGAGCTTACAAATCACCGAATTAGTGAACAGTTAGTTGGATGATAATCAACTACAATTACATAACAAGCTATTTTGAGTTTACAAATCATCGAATCGACCAACCATTCTATGAGAATATGCTACAATCACGTAACAAGCCATTCTGAGCTTACAAATTACTGAATCATTCAACCATTTGCTGAGAATCAATTACAATCAAGTAACAAGCAATTCTGAGCTTACAAATCACAAAATCAGTCAACCATTCGATGAGATTCATCTACAATCACATAACAAGTCATTCTGAGTTACAAATCATTGAATCGGTTAACTGTTCGATGAGAATCACCTATAATCACATAACAATCCATTCGGAGGTTACAAATCATCGAATTATTTAACCATTTGCTAAAAATCAATTACAATCAAGTAACAAGTCATTCTGAACTTACAAATTAAAGAATCGATCAATTGTTCGATGAGATTCATCTACAATCACGTAACAAGCTATTCTGAGCTTACAAATCATCGAATCGGTCAACCGTTCGATGAGAATCAATTTCAATAACATAACAAACCATTCTGAGCTTACAAATCATTGAATCGATCAACCTTTCGATGAAAATCAGCGCTTTTCCTTGTCCCCTCACTTAAATGTTTGATTGAAAGGAAGAGTGGGGTTGAGTAAGGGTCAAGGCTTCTTTAGATTTCGAAGCTTAAGGTAAATGGGTTATAAAATGGGTTGCCTAGGCCACTAGAGGTTTCTAGTTGTGTTAAAAACATCCGTAACCCATACCCCTAACACTTAGGCACTTAAATTTTGATAAATATGGCCCTTAGGACCTCTTTTTGGCTTCTATAGTTAGAAGAAAAATTGAAATTTAAATAATTAAATTGGTGGGGTTCGCAAGTATCTCCAACAAGAAATTTAATTAGGTTCCTAAAAGCCAGTTAGGTTTAGGTTTACATTGCCAACCTTAGTAAACATGTCGTTACATAAACACATAACAAGTGTCAAGTGACACTATAAAATGACATAACACAATATCGACATGTCACTAATTACATAGAAAGACACCAATATATACGTACAATTTTACGGTTATGAATTAAGTCACTTTACAACAAGGTTTGAACCTCTTCATTAGGTTCAACCTTGGCTTTACAATTTGCACAATGGTTGGTTACTGATCTTCCGACTGATTCTATGGTTCTCTTACTTGCACACTTAAACATCTAACATGAGTAGTTCAAGGTGATAAAATTGCATAAATTATACATATTGAATTTTTACTTAGCAACATTAATTAAATAGTTGCCCAATTCGGTGATTTGTAAGCTCAGAATGGCTTGTTACGTGATTGTAGTTGATTCTCATTGAACAGTTGACCGATTCGGTGATTTGTAAGCTTGGAAAGGATTATAGCTGATTCTCATTGAACATTTGGCTCAGAATAGCTCGTGACGTGATTGTAATTGATCCTCATTGAACGGTTGACCGATTCAGTGATTTATAAACTCAGAATGGCTTATTATGTGATTGTAGCTAATTCTCATCGAACGGTTCACCGATTCAGTGATTTATAAGCTCAGAATGGCTTGTTACGTGATTGTAGTTGATTCTCATCAAACGATTGATCGATTCACTGATTTGTAAACTCAAAATGGCTTGTTACATGATTGTAGGTGATTCTCATCGAACGGTTGACCGATTCAGTGATTTGTAAGCTCAAAATGGTTTGTTACGTGATTGTAGCTAATCCTCATCGATTGATTGACCGATTTGATGATTTGTAAGCTCAAAATGGCTTGTTACTTGATTATAGTTGATTCTCATCAAACTGTTCCTCGATTAGGTGATTTGTAAGATTAAAATGGCTTGTTACGTGATTTTAATCAATTCTCATCGAACAGTTGACTGCTTCGGTGATTTGTAAGCTCAAATGGCTTGTTACATGATTGTAGTTGATTTTCATCATATGGTTGACCAATTCAGTGATTTGTAAGCTCAGAATGGCTTGTTACATTATTGTAGTTGATTCTCATCGAACGGTTGACTGATCCGGTGATTTGCAAGGTTAGAAGGGCTTGTTACATGATTGTAGCTGATTCTCATTGAACGGTTGACTGATTCAATGATTTGTAAGCTTAGAAATACTTGTTATGTGATTATAGCTGATTCTCATCGAACGGTTGAAGAATTCAATGACTTGTAAGCTAAGAATGGCTTCATTCATGATTGTAGTTTATTCTTATTGAACTGTTCACTGATTCGGTGATTTGTAAGCTAAGAATGGCTTGTTACGTGATTTTAATTGATTCTCATTGAATAATTGACCGATTCAGGGATTTGTAAGCTCGAATGGCTTGTTACGTGATTGTAGTTGATTCTTATCGAATGGTTGACCAATTCGGTGATTTGTAAGCTCAGAATGGCTTATTACCTGCTTGTAGCTGATTCTCATTGAACGATTGACTGATTCAGTGATTTGTAAGTTCAGAAAGGCTTGTTATGTGATTATAGATGATTCTCATTGAACGGTTGAAGAATTCGATGACTTGTAAGCTAAGAATGGCTTGTTACATGATTATAGCTGATTCTCAATGAACAGTACACCGACTCGGTGAGTTGGAAGCTTAGAATGACTTGTTACATGATTGTAGCTGATTTTCATCAAACGGTTCACCGATTCAATAATTTGTAAGCTCAAAATGGCTTGTTACGTGATTGTAATTGATTGTCATCAAATGGTTGATCGATTCAGTGAATTGTAAGCTCAGAATGATTTGTTACGTGATTGTAAGTGATTCTCCTCGAACAGCTAACCAATTTTATGATTTGTAAGCTCAAAATGGCTTGTCACATTATTGTAGTTGAATCTCATCGAACGGTTGACCGATTCAATGATTTGTAAGCTCAGAATGGCTTGTGAAATGATTGCAATTGATTCTCATCTAATGGATCGATCGATTCTATGATTTGTAAGCTCAGAATGGCTTATTATGTGATTGTAGCTGATTTTCATCGAACAGTTCACCGATTCGGTGATTTGTTAGCTCAGAATTTCTTGTTGTGTGATTATAGCTGATTCTCATCGAACTGTTGACCGATTCAGTGATTTGTTAGCTCAAAATTTCTTATTGCGTGATTGTAGCTGATTCTCATCGAATTGTTGACCGATTTGGTGATTTGTAAGCTCATAATGGCTTGTTATGTGATTGTAGCTGATTCTAATTGAACGGTTGATTGATTCGATGATTTGTAAGCTCAAAATGGCATGATATGTGATTGTAATTGATTCTTATCGAATAGTTGGCCAATTTGGTAATTTACAAGCTCAAAATGGCTTGTTACATGATTATAGCTGATTCTCATCAAACGGTTTACTGATTCGGTGATTTGTAAGCTTAGAATGACTTGTTACCTGATTGTAATTAATTCTTATCAAACAGTTGACTGGTTCGGTGATTTGTAAACTCAAAATGGATTTTTACGTGATTGTAATTGATTCTCATTCGGTGATTTGTAAGGTCAGAATGGGTTTTTAGGTGATTGCAGTTGATTCTCATCAAATGGTTGATCGATTAAGCAATTTGTAAGCTCAAAATGACTTATTATGTGATTGCATCTGATTCTCATCGAACAGTTGACCGATTCAATGATTTGTAAGCTCAGAATGGCTTATTACATGATTATAGCTAATTCTCATCGAATGGTTGACTAACTTGGTGATTTGTGACCTCAAAATGGTTTGTTACGTGATTGTAGTTGATTCTCATCGAACGGTTGACCCATTCAATGATTTGTAAGCTTAGAATGGCTTTTTACATGATTGTAATTGATTCTCATTGAACAGTTGACCGATTCGGTGATTTTTAAGCTCAAGATGGCTTGTTACGTAATTGTAATTGATTCTCATTGAACAGTTTAACAATTCATTGATTTGTAAGCTCAAATGGCTTGTTATGTGATTGTATTTTATTTTCATCAAACGGTTGACCAATTCGGTGATTTGTAAGCTTAGAATGGCTTGTTACATGATTGTAATTTATTCTCATCAAACGGTTGATCGATTCGATGATTTGCAAGCACAAAATGGCTTATTACGTGATTGTAGTTGATTCTCATGGAATGGTTGACAGATTCAGTGATTTACAAGCTCAGAATGGCTTCTTATGTGACTGTCGCTGATTCTCATCGAACGGTTGACTAATATAGTGATTTGTAAGCTTATAATGGCTTGTTACATGATTGTAGCTGGTTATCATCGAACGGTTGACTGATTCAATTATTTATAAGCTTAGAATGGCTTGTTACATGATTGTAATTGATTCTCATCGAACGGTTGACTGATTCAGTGATTTGTAAGCTTAGAATGACTTTTTACGTGATTGTAAGATTCTCATCAAACAGTTGATCGATTTGGTGATCTGTAAGCTCAGAATGCTTTTTTTCATTATTATAATTGATTCTCATCGAACGGTTGACCGATTTGGTGATTTGTAAACTCACAATGACTTATTACGTGATTGTAGCTAATTCTCATCGAATGGTTGATCAATTCAGTGATTTGTAAGCTTAGAATGACTTGTTACATGATTATAGCTGATTCTCATCAAACGGTTGACCGACTGGGTGATTTGTTAGCTCAGAATGGGTTGTTATGTAATTGTAGCTGATTCTTTTCAAACGGTTGACCGATTCAGTGATTTGTAAGCTCAAAATGACTTGTTAGGTGATTGTAGTTGATTCTCATCGATTGGTTGACTGATTTAGTGATTTGTAAGCTTAGAATGGCTTGTTACGTGATTGTAGCTGATTCTCATTGAACAATTGAATGATTTGGTGATTTGCAAGCTCAGAATGGCTTGTTACATGATTGTAGCTAAATCTCATGGAATGGTTGATCGATTCAATAATTTGTAAGCTGAGAATGGCTTGTGACATGATTGCAATTGATTCTCATTGAATGGTCAACCAATTCGATGATTTGTAATCTCAAAATGGCTTATTACGTAATTGTAGCCGATTCGGTGATTTGTAAGCTTAGAATAGCTTGTTACATGATTGTAGGTGATTCTCATCAAACGGTTGACCGATTCAGTGATTTTTAAGCTCAGAATGGCTTGTTATGTGATTGTATCTGATTCTTAGTGAACGGTTGACTAATTCGATGATTTGTAACCTCAAAATGGCTTTTTACATGATTATAGCTAATTCTCATAGAATGGTTGACCGATTCAGTGATTTGTAAGCTCATAATGGCTTGTTACATGATTTTAATTGATTGTCATCAAATGGTTGACCGATTCGATGATTTGTAAGTTCAGAATGGCTTGTTCCATAAGTTTTGGTGATTCTCATCGAAAGGTTGACCGACTCCATGATTTGTTAGCTTAGAATGGCTTGTTACATGATTATAGCTGATTCTCATCGAACAGTTGACCGATTCGGTGATTTGTAAGCTCAAAATGGCTTGTTACATGATTATAGCTAATTCTCATAGAACGGTTGAACGATTCAGTGATTTGTTAGCTCAAAATTGTTTGTTATGTGATTGTAATTGATTGTCATCAAACAGTTTGACTGATTCAGTGATTTGTAAGCTCAGAATGGCTTCTTACGTGATTGTAGTTGATTCTCATCAAATAGTTGACTGATTCGATGATTTGTAAGGTCAAAATGACTTGTTACATTATTGTACATGATTTTCAGCAACCGATTAACCAATTCAATGATTTGTAACCTCAGAATGACTTGTTACGTTATTGTAGCTGATTCTGATCGAACAGTTGATCAATTGGTGATTTGTAAACTCAAAATGGCTTGTTACATGATTGTAATTGATTCTCATCGAACGGTTGACCGATTCGGTAATTTGTAAACTTAGAATGACTTGTTACTTGATTGTAGCTTATTCTCATCAAATGGTTGACTGATTCAGTGATTTGTAAGCTCAAAATGGCTTGTTACATGATTGTAGCTGATTCTCATCAAATGGTTGACCGATTCAATGATTTGTAAGCTCCAAATGGCTTAATAAATAATTGTAATTCATTATCATCGAACAGTTGATCGATTCAGTGATTTGTAAGCTTAGAAGGGGTTGTTACATGATTGTAGCTAATTCGCATCAAACGGTTGACCGATTCGGTGATTTTTAAGCTCAAAATGGCTTGTTATGTGATTGTAGCTGATTCTCACCGAATAGTTGACCAATTCGGTGATTTGTAAACTCAGAATGGCTTGTTACATGATTTTAATTGATTTTCATCGAACGGTTAATCGATTTGGTGAATTGTAAGCTCAAAATGGCTTCTTACATGATTGTAATTGATTCTCATTGAACGGTTGACCAATTCAGTGATTTGTAAGCTTAGAATGGCTTTTGACATGATTGTAGGTGATTCTCATTGAACATTGGACTGATTTGATGATTTGTAAGCTCATAATGGCTTGTTACGTGACTGTAGCTGATTGTCATGGAATGGTTGACCGATTTGGTGACCTGTAAGCTCAGAATGACTTGTTACATGATTATATTTGATTCTTATCAAAAAATTGACCGATTCATTGATTTATAATCTAAGAATGGCTTGTTACGTGATTGTAATTGATTCTCATCAAACAGTTGACCGATTCAGTTATTTGTAAGCTCAAAAATAGCTCTTTACATTATTGTAATTGATTCTCATTAAACAGTTGACCAATTTAGTCATTTGTAAGCTCAAAATGGTTGTTAAGTGATTGTAGCTAATTCTCATCAAATAATTGATTGATTCAATGATTTGTAAACTTAGAATGGCTTAATACGTGATTTTAATTGATTCTCATTGAACGCTTGACCGATTCGATGATTTGTAATCTCAGAATGGCTTGTTACATTATTGTAATTGACCGATTCCATGATTTGTAAGCTCATAACAACTTGTTACGTGATTGTAGCTAATTCTCCTCGAATGGATGATCGATTCAATAATTTGTAAGCTCAGAATGGCTTTTTACATGATTGTAATTCATTCTCATCGAATAGTTGAGCGATTTGGTGATTTGTAAGCTTAGAATGATATTTTACGTGATTGTAGCTGATTCTCATCGAACGATTGACTGATTCAGTGATTTCTAAGCTCAAAATAGCTTGTTACGTGATTGTAGCTAATTCCCATTGAACGGTTTACTAATTTGGTGATTTGTAAATTTAGAATAGCTTGTTACATGATTGTATCTAATTCTCAACGAATGGTTCACTAATTCGGTGGTTTGTAAGCTCAGAATGCCTTGTTATGTGATTGTAGCTGATCCTCATCGAATGGTTGACCGATTCAATGATTTTTAATCTCAGAATGGCTTGTTACGTGATTGTAATTGATTCTCATTAAACGGTTGACTGATTCGGTGATTTGTAAGCTCAAAATGGCTTGTTTCGTGATTGTAAGTGAGTGTCATCAAATGATTGACCAATTCAATAATTTGAAGCTTAGAATGGCTTGTTACATGATTCTAGCTAATTCTCATCCAATGGTTGACCGATTTGGTGATTTGTAAGCTCAAAATGGCTTGTTACGTGATTGTAGCTAATTCTCATCGAATGGTTGACCGATTCGGTGATTTGTAAGCTCAGAATGACTTGTTATGTGGTTGTAGCTGATTCTCATCAAACGATTGATTGATTCAGTGATTTGTAAGCTTAGAATGACTTGTTACGTGATTGTAGCTGATTCTCATTGAATGGTTGACCGATTCAGTGATTGGTAAGCTTAGAATGGCTTGTTACGTGATTGTAGATGATTCTCATCAAACGGTTGACCAATTCAGTAATTTGTAAGCTCAGAATGGCTTGTTACATGATTGTAGCTGATTCTCTACGAACGGTTGACCGATTCTATGATTTGTAAGCTTAGAATAGCTTGTTACCTAATTGTAGCTAATTCTCATCGAACAATTTACCGATTTGAAAATTTGTAAGCTCAGAATGGGTTGTTACATTATTATAGCTAATTCTCCTCCAACGTTTTACTGATTTAGTGATTTGTAAGGTCAGAATGGCTTGTTACGTGGTTGTAGGTTATTCTCATCGAATAGTTGACCGATTGGCTGATTGGTAAGCTCAGAATGGCTTGTTACATGATTGTAACTGATTCTCCTTGAACTGTTGACCGATACGGTGATTTGTAAGTCTAGAATGGCTTGTTACATCATTGTAGCTGATTCTCATTGAATGATAGAGTGATTCAGTGATTTATAAGCTCAGAATGGCTTGTTACATGATTGTAATTGATTCTCACCAAACGATTGACCAATTTGGGGATTTGTGAGGTCAGAATAGCCTGTTACGTGATTGTAGCTGATTGTCATCGAACAGTTGACAGATTCAATGATTTGGAAGCTTAGAATGGCTTGTTATGTGATTGTAGCTGATTCTCATCGAATGGTTAATTCGGTAATTTGTAAGCTCCGAATGGCTTGTTACGTGATTGTAATTGATTATAATCGAAAGGTTAACCGATTTGTTGATTTGTAAGCTCATAATGGCTTGTTACGCAATTGTAACTGATTCTCATCGAACGGTTGACTGATTTGGTGATTTGTAATCTCAGAATGGCTTGCGGTTGACCGATTCAATGATTTGTAAGCTCAGAATGGCTTGTTACATGATTGTAATTGATTCTCATCGAAAGGTTGACTGATTCATTGATTTGTAAGCTTATAATGGCCTGTTACGCGATTGCAGTTGATTCTCATCGAACGGTTGACCGATTTGGTGATTTGTAAGCTCAGAATCGCTTGTTACATGATTCTAGTTGATTCTCATCCAATAGTTGACCGATTTGGTGATTTGTAAGCTCAAAATGGTTCGTTACGTGATTGTAGCTCAAAATGGTTCGTTTACATGATTGTAGCTGATTCTCATCGAACGGTTGAATGATTTGGTGGTTTGTAAGCTCGGAATGGCTTGTTACGTGATTTTAGTTGATTCTCATCGAACAATTGACTGATGCAATGAATTGTAACCTCAGAACAACTTGTTATTCGATTTAAGCTTATTGTCATCGAACAACTAACTAATTCAGTGATTTAAAACCTTAGAATGGTGTGTTACTACGCGGCTTTATCTGATTCTCATTGAACAGTTGATCAAGTCGAATCTACAACCTCAGATTGACTTGTTACATGATTCTAGTTGAGTCTCATCTACACCCTTAGAATGATCTTTTATATTATTGTAGTTGATTCTCATTAAATGGTTGATCGATTTAGTGATCTCTAAGCTTAGAATGGCTTGTTACATGATTGTAGTTGATTCTCATCAAACAGTAGACTGATTTGGTGATATGTTAGCTCGAAATGGCTTCTTATATGATTGTAGTTGATTCTCATCGAACGGTTCACCAATTCGGTGATTTAAAAGCTTAGAATGGCTTGTTACGTGCTTAGAGCTAATTCTAGTTGAACATTTGACCAATATGATGATTTGTAAGCTTAGAATGACTTGTTACGTTATTGTAATTGATTCTCATTGTACGGTTGATCGATTCGGTGATTTGTAAGCTCAGAATGGCTTGTTATTTGATTGTAATTGATTCTGATAGAATGATTGACTGATTCAGTGATTTGTAAGCTCAAAATAGCTTGTTATGTGATTGTCATTGATTCTCATCAAATGGTAGACCGATTCGATGATTTGTAAGGTCAGAATAGCTTGTTACATGATTGTAGCTGATTCTCATCAAACGGTTGACCATTTCAGTGATTTGTAAGCTGAGAATGACTTGTTACGTAATTGTAATTGATTCTGATCGAATGCTTGATCGATTCGGTGATTTGTAAGCTCCGAATCACTTGTTACATTATTGTAGCTGATTCTCATTGAACGGTTGACCAATTCAGTGATTTGTAAGCTCAAAATGGCTTGTTACGTGATTGTAGCTGATTCTAATCGAATGTTTGACTGATTCGATGATTTATTAGCTCAGAATGGCTTGTTACATAATTGTGATTGATTTTCATCAAACGGTTGACAGATTCTATGATTTGTAAGCTTAGATTGGCTTGGTACATGATTGTAGTTGATTGTTATAAAAGTGTTGACCGATTCGGTGATTTGTAAGCTTAGAATGGCTTGTTAGGTGATTGTAATTGATTCTCATCTAACGGTTGACTGATTCTCTGATTTATTAGCTCAGAATGGCTTTTTACATGATTGTAGCTGATTCTCATAGAACGGTTGACCAATTCGGTGATTTGTAAGCTCAGAATGGTGTTTTACATGAGTGTAATTGATTCTCATCGAACGGTTGATCATTTCAATGATTTGTAAGCTCAAAATGTCTTGTTACATAATTGTAATTGATTCTCATCAAACAGTTGATCGATTCAGTGATTTGTAAGCTCAGAATGGATTGTTACATGAGTGTAATTGATTCTCATCAAACGATTGACTGATTCAGTGATATTTAAACTCAGAATGGCTTGTTACATTATTCTAATTGATTCTCATTGAATGGACCGATTCGATGATTTCTAAGCTGAAAATGGCTTCTTACATGATTGTAATTGATTCTCATCAAACAGTTGACCGATTTAGTGATCTTTAAGCTCAGAATGGCTTGTTACATGATTATAGCTAGTTCTCATCAAACGGTTGACCGATTCGGTGATTTGTAAGCTTATGATGGCTTGTTATGTGATTGTAGCTGATTGTCATTGAATGATTGACCGATTCGGTGATTTGTAAGCTCATAATGACTTGTTACGTGATTGTAGCTTATTCTCATCGAATGCTTGACCAATTCGGTGATTTTTTCACTTAGAATGGCTTGTTATGTGATTGTGCTGATTCTCATCAAATGATTGACAGATTCGGTGATTTCTAAGCTCAAAATGGCTTTTTACGTGATTCTAATTGATTATCATCGAATGGTTGACCGATTTAGTGATCGGTATGCTCAGAATAGCTTTTTACGTGATGGTAATTGATTCTCATTGAATCGTTTACCGAGTCAGTGATTTCTAAGCTCAGAATGGCTTTTTATGTGATTGCAGCTGATTCTCATTGAACGGTTGACCGATTCGATGTTTTGTAAGCTAAAAATGGCTTGTTATTTCCTTTTAGCTAATTCTTGTTGAACGATTGACTGTTTCATTGATTTGTAAGCTCAGAATAGCTTTTTAAGTTATTGTAGCTGATTCTGATCAAACAGTTGACCGATTCGGTGATTTGTAAGCTCAGAATGTCTTGTTAGGTAATTATAGCTGATTCTCACCGAACGGTTGAACGATTCGATGATTTGTAAGCTCAGAATGGCTTATTACGTGATTCTAATTAATTCTCATCGAATAGTTGACCGATTCGATGATTTGTAAACTTAGAATGACTTTTTACGTTGTTGTAATTGATTCTCATCGAATGGTTGACCAATTCAATGATTTGTAAGCTCAAAATGGCTTCTTACATGATTGTAGATGATTTTCATCAAACAGTTGACCGATTCGGTGATTTGTAAGCTCAAAATGGCTTGTTACATGATAGTAGTTTATTCTCATTGAATGGTTGACCGATTCGGTGAATTGTAAGCTCATAATGGCTTGTTACGTGATTCTAATACATTCTCATCGAACGGTTGACCGATTTGGTGATTTGTAAGCTCAAAATGGCTTGTTCCATGATTGTAGTTGATTCTCATCGATCGGTTGACCAATTCGATGATTTGTAAGTTTAGAATGGCTTGTTAAGTTATTGTAGCTAATTCTCATCGAACAGTTGACCAATTTGGTGATTTGTAAGCTCAAAATAGCTTGTTACGTGATGGTTGTTGATTATCATCGAATGCTTAACTGATTCGATGATTTGTAAGCTTAGAATGGATTTTTACGTTATTAAAATTGATTCTCATCGAATGATTGACCAATTCAGTGATTTGTAAGCTTAGAATGGCTTTTTACATTATTGTAATTCATTCTCATCAAACGGTTGACCAATTCAGTGATTTGTAAGCTCAAAATGTCTTGTTATGTGATACTAGATGATTCTCATCGAACAGTTCACCGATTCAGTGATTTGTAGGCTCATAATGGATTGTTACATGATTGTAGCTGATTCTCATCAAACGATTAATTGATTCTGTGATTTCTAATCTCGAAATGGCTTCTTACATGATTTTAGCTGATTCTCATCAAACGATTGACCAATACGGTGATTTGTAAGCTCAGAATGTCTTGCTACGTGATTGTAGCTGATTGTCATCGAACGATTGACTAATTCGGTCATTTATAAGCACATAATGGCTTGTTATGTGATTGTAGCTGATTCTCATCGAACGGTTGACCGATTCAGTGATTTGTTATGTGAGTGTCGGTAATTGTCATCAAATGATTGACGAATTTGGTGATTTATAAGCGGAGAATGGCTTATTACGTGATTGTAGCTGATTCTCATCGAATAGTTTACCGATTCCATGATTTGTAAGCTCATAATGGCTTGTTACGTGATTCTAATTGATTATCATCAAATGGTTGACCAATTCAGTGATTTGTGAAATCAGAATGGCTTGTTACATAATTGTAGCTAATTGTAATCAAACGATTGACTGATTCGATGATTTGTAGGCTCATAATGGCTTGGTGATTGTAGCTGATTCTCATTGAATAGTTGATCGATTCAGTGATTTGTAAGCTCAGAATGATTCGTTACGTGATTGTAGCTGATTCTCATCGAACGATTGACCGATTTGATGATTTACAAGCTCAAAATGGCTTGTTGGATGATTCTAATTGATTGTCATCAAATGGTTGACCAATTCGATGATTCAAAAGCTCAGAATGGCTTGTTACATGATTGTAGCTGATTCTCATTGAACAGTTGATCAATTCAGTGATTTGTAAGCTCAAAATGGCTTGTTATGTGATTGTAATTGATTCTCATCAAACGGTTGATCGATTTGGTGATAGGTAAGCTCAGAATGGCTTATTACATGATTGTAGCTAATTCTCATCAAACGATGATTTGTAAGCTCAAAATGGCTTTGTACATGATTGTAGCTGCTTGTCATCGAATGATTGACCGATTCGGTCATATAAGCGCAGAATGGCTTGTTACGTGATTGTAGGTAATTCTCATCAAACAGTTGACCGATTCGGTGATTTGTAAGCTCAAAATAGCTTCTTACGTGATTGTAGCTGATTGTGATTGAACGGTTGACCAATTCGGTGATTTACAAGTGCAGAATGGCTTCTTATGTGATTGTAGTTGATTCTCATCGAACGAGTGACCGATTTTGTGATTTGTAAGCTTGGAATGACTTGTTATGTGATTGTAGCTGATTTTCACAAAACAGTTGACCGATTCGGTGATTTGTAAGCTCAGAATGGCTTGTTACATGATTCTAATTCATTTTCATCGAACGGTTTATCGATTCAGTGATTTGTATGCTTAGAATGGTTTTTTACGTAATTGTAATTGATTCTCATAGGATGGTTGACCAATTCGGTGATTTTTAAACTCATAATGTCTTGTTACGTGATTGTTGCTAATTCTCATCAAACGGTTGAACGATTTGGTGATTTGTCAGCTAAGAATGGCTTGTTACATGATTGTAGCTGATTCTCATCGAACAGTTTAATGATTCAATGATTTGTGAGCTCAGAATGACTTGTTACGTAATTGTAGCTAATTCTCATCAAACAGTTGACCGATTCGGTGATTTGTAAGCTCAAGAATGGCTTGTTATGAGATTGCAATTGAGTGTCATCAAATAGTTGACCAATTCAGTGATTTGTAAGCTCAGAATGGCTTGTTACATTATTGTAATTGAGTCTCATCGAACGGTTGATCAATTCGATGATTTGTAATCTCACAATGGGTTTTTACGTGATTGCAATTGATTCTCATCAAGCAGTTGACCGATTCAGTGATTTGTAAGCTCAGAATAGTTTGTTACATGATTGTAGTTGATTCTCATCGAACAGTTAACTGATTCGGTGATTCGTAAGCTCAAAATGGCTTGTTACATAATTGTAGCTGATTCTCATTAAATGGTTGACCAATTTGGCAATTTGTAAGCTCAACATGGCTTGTTACATTATTGTAGTTGATTCTTATAGAACGTTTGACCAATTTGGTGATTTGTAAGCTTATAATGTCTTGTTACGTGATTGTAATTGATTTTCATTGAACAGTTGCCTAATTCAATGATTTGTAAGCTCAAAATGGCTTGTTACATGATTGTAATTGAGTCTCATCGAACGGTTGACCGATTCAGTGATTTGTAAGCTCAGAATGGCTTGTTACGTGATTGCAATTTATTCTCATCAAACAGTTGACCAATTCGGTGATTTGTAAGCTCAGAATGGCTTGTTACATGATTGTAGTTGATTCTCATCAAACAGTTGACCGATTCAGTGATTTGTAAGCTCGGAATGGCTTGTTATGTGATTGTAGTTGATTCTTATCGAATCGTTGACCGATTTGGGGATTTGTAAGCTCACCATTGCCTGTTACATGATTGTAACTGATTGTCATAGAATGGTTGACTGATTCGGTGATTGTAGCTAATTCTCATTGAACAGTTGACCGATTCAGTGATTTGTAAGCTCAAAATAGCTTGTTATGTGATTGTAGCTGATTCTCATCGAACGATTCACCGATTCAGTGATTTGTAAGTTTAGAATGGCTTGTTACGTGATTTACTTATTTCTCATCAAAAGTTTGACTGATTCGGTGATTTGTAAGCTCAGAATGGCTTGTTACATGATTGTAGCTGATTCTCATAAAATGGTTTACCAATGCAGTGATTTGTAAGATCAGAATGGTTTGTTATGTAATTGTAATTGATTCTGATCAAACGGTTGATCGATTCGGTGATTTGTAAGCTCAAAATGGCTTATTACATGATTTGTAAACGCAGAATGGTTTGTTACGTGTTTGTAGTTGGTTCTCATCGAATGGTTGACCGTTTCTATGATTTGTAAGCTCTAAATAGCTTGTTAAGTGATTGGAATTAATTTTTATTGAACAGTTCACCGATTCAATGATTTGTAAGCTCAGAATGGCTTGTTATATGGTTGTAGCTAATTCTCATCGAACGGTTGACCGAGTCGGTGATTTGTAAGCTCAGAATGGCTTGTTACATTATTGTAGCTGATTCCTATCAAACAGTTGATCGATTTGGTTATTTGTAAGCTCATAACGGCTTGTTATGTGATTGTAGATGATTCTTATCAAAAAGTTGACCTATTTGGTGATTTGTAAGCTCAGAATGGCTTTTTACGTGATTGTCATTGATTCTCATGGTCTGGTTGACTAATTCGGTCATTTGTAACCTCAGAATGGCTTGTTACAAGATTGTAGTTGATTCTCTTTAATTGGTTGACGGATTCGGTGATTTGTAAGCTCGAATGCCTTTTTATGTGATTTTAATTGATTCTCATCAAACGGTTGACCAATTCAGTGATTTGTAACTTCAAAATGGCCTTTTACCTGATTGTAGCTAATTCTCATTGAACGGTTGACCGATTCGGTGATTGTAAGCTCAAAATAGCTTATTACATGATTGTAGCTGATTCTCATTGAACGGTTGACTGATTTGGTAATTTGTAAGCTCAGAATGGCTTGTTACATGATTGTAGCTGATTCTCATCGAACAATTGACTGATTTGGTGATTTGTAAGCTTAGAATGGCTTGTTACATGATTGTAACTGATTTTCATCGAACGGTTGACCGATTCGGTGATTTTTAAGATCAAAATGGTTTGTCAAGTGATTGTTGTTGATTCTCATAAAAAGGTTGACCGATTTGGTGATTTCTAGCTCAGAATAGATTGTGACCTGACTATAACTGATTCGGTGACTTGTAAGCTCAGAATGGCTTGTTACGGGATTGTAGCTGATTCTCATCGAACTGTTTACTCATTCAGTGATTTGTAAGCTCATAATGGGTTGTTACATTATTGTAATTGATTCTCATCAAACAGTTGACTGATTCAGTAATTTGTAAGCTCAGAATGGTTTGTTACGTGATTGTAATTTATTCTGATCAAACAATTGAACGATTCAATAATTTGTAAGCTCAGAAAGGCTTTTTACGTGATTGTAGCTGATTCTAATCGAATGGTTGACCGATTCGGTGATTTGTAAGCTCATACTAGATTGTTATGTGATTGTAGCTGATTCTCATCGAACGGTTGATCGATTCGGTGATTTGTAAGCCCAAAATGGTTTGTTACATGATTGTAATTGATTATCATCGAACGGTTGATTGATTTGGTGATTTGTAAGCTCAGAATGGCCTGTTACATGATTGCTATTGATTCTTATCGAACAGTTGACCGATTTGGTGATTTGTAAGCTAAAAATTGCTTGTTACGTGATTATAGCTTATTCTGATCAAACGGTTGACCGATTCGATGATTTGTAAGCTCATAATGGCTTGTTACGTTATTGTAGTTGATTTTGATCGAACGATTGACCGATTTGTTAATTTGTAAGCTCAAAATGGCTTGTTACGTGATTGTAGCTAATTCTTATCAAACAATTGACCGATACAGTGATTTGTAATCTCAGAATGGCTTGTTACGTGATTGTAGTTGATTATAATCGAACGGTTGATTGATTCAGTGATTTGTAATCTCAGAATGGATTGTTACATGATTGTAGTGATTCTCATCAAACGGTTGACTGATTCGGTGATTTGTAAGCTCAAAATAGCTTGTCAAGTGATTGTAGATGATTTTGATCAAACAATTGATCGATTCAGTGATTTATAAGCTCAGAATGCCCTGTTACAATATTATAGTTGATTCTCATCAAACGGTTGATTGATTCAGTGATTTTTAAACTCAAAATGGCTTGTTACGTGATTGTAGTTAAGTCTGATCGAAAGGTTGACCGATTCGGTGATTTGTAAGCTCAGAATGGCTTGTTATGTGATTATAGTTGATTTTCATCGAACAATTGACCGATTTGGTGATTTGTAAGCTAAGAATAGTTGGTTACGTGATTGTAGTTGATTATTATCGAACAGTTGACCGATGCTATAATTTGCAAGCTCAGAATGTATTGTTACGTGATTGTAGCTGATTCTCATGAAATGGTTGACCGATTCAGCGATTTGTAACCTCAAAAATGGCTTGTTACGTGATTGTAGTTGATTTTTATTGAACAGTTGACCGATTCGATGATTTGTAAGCTCAGAATGGCTTATTATGTGATTGTAGTTGATTCTCATCAAACAGTTGACCGATTCGGTGATTTGTAAGCTAAGAATGGATTGAATGGTTGTCTGACTTAGTTATTTGTAACCTCAGAATGGCTTGTTACATTATTATAATTGATTCTCATCAAATGGTTGACTGTTTCGGTGATTTGTAAGATCAGAATGGTTTGTCATGTGAATTTCATGATTTGTTAGCTCAGAATGGATTGTTACGTGATTGTAATTGATTCTCATCGAATGGTTGACCGATTCTGTGATTAATAAGCTCAGAATGGCTTGTTATGTGATTGTAATTAATTCTAATTGAACGGTTGACCGATTTGGTGATTTTTAATCTCAGAAGGGCTTGTTGAACGATTCAATGTTTTTAAAGCTCAGAATGGCTTAATACATGATTTTAATTGATTCTCATCAAACTGTTGACCGATTCGCTGATTTGTAAGCTCAGAATGGCTTGTTAGGTGATTGTAGCTGATTCTCATCGAATGGTTCACTGATTCAGTGATTTGTAAGCTCAAAATAGCTTGTTATGTCATTGTAATTGATTCTCATCGAACGGTTGACCTACTCTTTGATTTGTAAGGTCAGAATGGCTTGTTACATGATTATAGCTGATTCTCATCGAATGGTTGACCGATTTAATGATTTGTAAGGTCAGAATGGCTTTTTACATGATTGTAATTGATTCGCATTGAATGATTGACCAATTCAATGATTTGTATGCTCATAATGTCTTTTTACGTGTTTGTAGCTGATTCTCATCGAATGGTTGACCGATTCGATGATTTGTAAGATCAGAATGGCTTCTTACGTGATTGTAATTGATTCTCATTGAATAGTTGACCAATTTGGTGATTCCTCAGCTTAGAAGGGCTTGTTACATGATTGAAGTTGATTCTCATCGAATGGTTGATCGATTCAATGATTTGTAAGTTCAAAATGGCTTATTATGTGATTGTAGCTGGTACTCATCGAATAGTTGACCGATTCGGTGATTTGTAAGGTTAGAATGGCTTCTTATGTGATTATAGCTAATTCTCATCGAATGGTTGAATGATTCGATGATTTGTGAGCTCAGAATGGCTTGTTACGTGATTGTAATTGGTTCTCATGGAACAATTCACCAATTCGATGATTTGTAAGCATAGAATGGTTTGTTACATGATTGTAACATATTCTCATCGAATAGTTGATCGATACGATGATTTGTTAGCTTAGAATAGCTTGTTACGTGATTATAGCTGATTATCATCAAACGGTTGACCAATTCGGTGATTTGTAAGCTCAAAATGGCTTGTTAAATGATTGTAGTTGATTCTCATCAACTGGTTGACCAATTCAGTTATTTGTAAGCGCAGAATGGTTTGTTACATGATTGTAGCTGATTCTCATCAAATGGTTGACCGATTCGGTGATTTATAAGCTCAAAATGGCTAGTTACGTGATTGTAGTTGATTCTCAATGAATAGTTGATCAATTCAATGATTGGTCAGCTCAGAATGGCTTGTTACATGATTGTAGTTGATTCTCATGAAACGGTTGACCGATTCAGGGATTTATATGCTTGAAATCACTTGTTATGTGAATATAGTTGATTCTGATCATTTGATTGACCGATTCGGTGATTTGTAAGCTCATAATAGCTTATTACATGATTGTAGCTGATTCTCATCGAATGATTGATCGATTCAATGATTTGTAAGCTTATAATAGCTTGTTACATGATTATAATTGATTCTCATCGAACGGTTGACCGATTCATTGGTTTGTAAGGTTAGAATGGCTTGTTAGGTCATTAGATCCCATTCTCATCAAATAGTTGATCAATTTGGTGATTTGTAAGCTTAGAATGGCTTGTTACGTCATTATAGGTGATTCTTATCAAACGGTTGACTGATTCAGTAATTTGTAAACTTAGAATGGCTTGTTACATGATTGTTGTTGATTCTCCTCGAATAGTTGACTGACGCGGTGATTTGTAAGCTTAGAATGGCTTGTAACATGATTGTAGTTGATTCTCATCCAACAATTGACCAATTTGATGATTTATAAGATCAGAAGGGCTTGTTACTTGATTGTAGTTGACTCTCACCAAGCGGTTGACCGATTGAGTGATTTGTAAGCTCAGAATGGCTTGTTACATGATTGTAATTCATTCTAACCAAATGGTTGATTGATTCGATGATTTGTAAGCTCAAAATGGTTTATTACATGATTGTAGCTGATTGTTATCGAATGGTTGACCGATTCGATGATTTATCATATCAAAAGAGCTTGTTACGTGATTGAAATTGATTCTCAGTGAACGGTTGACTGATTCAGTGATTTGTAAGCTCAGAATGGCTTTTTACATGATTGTAATTGATTCTCATCGAATTGTTGAGCAATTCGGTGATTTGTCAGCTCAGAATGGTTTGTTGCATGATTGTTGTTGATTCTCACCGAACAGTTGACTGATTCGATGATTTGTAAGCTCAGAATTGCTTGTTACGTGATCTTAATTGATTCTCATAGAATGGTTGGCCTATTCAATGATTTGTAAGCTTGGAATGGCTTGTTATGTGATTTGTAAGCTCAGTATGGATTTTTACTTGATTGTTATTGATTCTCATATGATTGACTGATTCAATGATTTGTAAGCTCAGAATGACTTGTTATGTGATTGTAGTTGATTCTCATTGAAGTGTTGACAGATTTGGTGATTTGTAAGCTCCGAATCACTCACTACATGATTGTTGCTGATTCTCATCGAACAATTGTGTTGGTTGTTCCCTTTGATCTTCAAAACTTGTAGATTTATACTTTGATGGATAACTATAGTGAAACTTTGACTCTATCACCACTCCAAAGTCTACAAGGAAGAGAGAAAATTAACAAGGATCAAGGAGATCCTTCTACACTTTGATCCTCAATGCTCAGGCAGGTGTACCCTTGACTCACTTCTTCAAAGGAGTCTCTAAACAATATATAGCTATACCCTTTACTATCTGATTGAAATGTTTATCATTTAATTATGTGTGTGATTGCTGATGATGGACTGCTTCCAGAGAATGGATCAGTGCCTTATCCTAGGGCAGAGAGTTGCTTAACAACCTATATCATCCTAAAACCTTAACTCAAACATATATAGACTCAGAGTAAGTGCTTTGCCTATTACTCCCCTCACTCACATATTAGGACATCAAATCCTTATCTTGCCATGAACATACTGGACTTACCTTAAAGACTTTAATCCTAACTTTGTTAGAAACTCCAAGATAACCCCAAAATACTCTTTGATTACCATATGCTAACCCACTTTGTGCAATCAACATATATGAGCTCAAGAGCAAAACAAAAAGACATACACCAATATGAGATTGGAATCCAAAATATTCTCACTAAGACTTGCAGAATCAATACATTACCAAATGACAAAATGCACAAAGGAAACAAACCCAAAATCTAGGTTCTCCTTGTTCAAATTTTCACTATCAACAATCTGGGACCAAAACCAAAAGAATTGGAACCCCTGCAAACACAAAAAGTCTACAACTTATACCCCCTAGTCATCTTGGAAATTTGCAACAAGTTATGGATGACTAGGGTTAGGGTTTCAACCACCCAACCTGCTAGAAACAATCAAGAATTTAATTCAGGGGTGAGAAACACATTCAATCCAGGAAAGAGGAAATCTTGAACTGATCCTTAATTATGAAAGTTTTCTCTGTAAGTACAAAGGATCACAAAACCAGGCTCGAAAGGACACCCTGCAACATGCCTTGAGCCACAACTGCAATGTACACGCTCTGTAAATGAGCACCAGACATCCTGGACCACATCGCAAATGACAAACCAATCGCATCTCACCAAACAAGGTCATTTCTGCATTGAATTCCATAAAAATGGTACCCTCTGTCGCTGGAAATTCTCAAAAATTTGAATTTTGAAAAGCAACGGTTACTTCTTTGGCGCCAGCAGAGAAATGACGGCCAAAATTTAAACCCTTACCAACTTTAAAACGCAGGCGTCTGATCAATCTCCCTTTGAAAACCTGGGCCCACTATTAACTCTAGAACGACGATATTCATAACAGTTGTCGCATGATCGCATAGCCGGAAAGTGGCCCCTACAAACATGCGACAAGGCCAAAAGACTGCCGCCCTGTCACCCGCTGGCCAATCGGAAAAGCCCATGTCACCAAAAATATCGGTCCCACTTATCTGGCGAACTGGTGACCGAAGGACTTTTGCCAGTTTGCGAGATACTTTACACCATTGCTAAATCACTTAGCGATCACGTGACCACTGTTCACTGAATCACCCAATAAACTAGGGCATCACCAAACATTACGCGAACCAGCGACAAGGAGGAAATTTGTCAGGCCGCCAAATACTTTATCACAATTGCCAAAAAGCACCGAGAAATCACACTGGGCCCATGCAGGAAAATCAACAGTCGTCGCAAGATTGCAAAGACCTGACACACTTCACAAGCTTTTACGCCAACCCTTGATTTTATACAGATGTCAAGTCCCACTGCACATATCCGGAAACCAGGTTCCATCATTACGCGACTGTACGACTACAGCAAAGTAAGCGCCTGCCAGGTCACCAGATGTTAAGGACTTAACCGCCAGGAATCAGCGACCGACAGAAAATCGCAAGTCGCCAGGTCGCTGAAAGAAAACTAACCACTAGGCAACCGAACACTATGAAGAACAGGGACCCACGCGGACAGGTGGCAAGCAGTCGCATGATCGCATGTTAGAAAAGTCTGACATGAGGCCATGCGACAACCAATCAGGAAAAGACTTTGAAAACCCCACCACCCATCGCACTTGCGTACTTAAGGAATGCCAGCAAACAGGGAACTGGGAGGTCAAAAACACATAAAGTTTTCACAACAACGAAGGATCGAAAACACACAGGGTTTTCGACACCTAGGCAGATTTTGAAATTTTGTCTCCTGCAGACCTTAAAGCTTGGATAACTTGGGATTTTATAATTCAGCACGTGCAAATTGGACCAGAGCATGCTAACAACACGAGGAACACAGGGCCAAGGGTGCACATCATGAAACATTGCAAGGAAATAGGCCATTTTCACAGAATTTTGCTATGACAGAAAAAATGGCCTAACAGATTGATTGATTCGGTGATTTGTAAGCTTAGAATGGCTTGTTAAGTGATTGTAGTTGATTCATATCAAATAGTTGATCGATTTGGTGATTTGTTATCTCATAATGGCTTGTTATGTGATTGTAGCTGATTCTCATCGAATAGTTGACCGATTCGGTGATCTGTAAGCTCAGAATGACTTGTTACAGATTGTAGCTGATTCTCATCAAATGGTTGACTGATTCGATCATTTGTAAGCTTAGAATGGCATGTTATGTGATTGTAGCTGACTCTCACTGACAGGTTGACTGATTTCATGATTTGTAAACTCAGAATGGCTTTTTAAATGATTGTAATTGATTCTCATCGACCGGTTGAGTGATTCGGTGATTTGTAAGCTCAGAATGGCTTTTTACGTGATTCTAGCTGATTCTCATCGAACGGTTGATCGATTTGGTGATTTGTAAGCTCAGAATGGCTTGTTACTTGATTATAGCTGATTCTCATCAAACGGTTGACCGATTCAGTGATTTATAAGCTCATAATGACTTGGTACGTGATTGTAGCTGATTCTCATTGAACAGTTGACCGATTTGATTCTTTGTTAGCTCACAATGGCTTGTTACATAATTGTAATTGATTCTTATCGAATAGTTGATCGATTCAGTGATTTGTAAGCTCAAAATGGCTTGTTATGTGATTGTAGCTGATTCCCATCGACCGATGCAGTGATTTGTAAGCTCAGAATGACTTGCTACTTGATTGTAGTTGATGCTCATCAAACGGTTGAACGATTCTGTGATTTGTAAGCATAAAATGGTTTTTTGCATTATTTTAATTGATTCTCATCAAACGGTTGACCGATTCAGTGATTTGTAAGCTTAGAATGGCTTATTACATGATTGTAGCTGATTCTCATCGAACAGTTGACTGATTCGGTGATTTTTAAGTTAAAAATAGCTTGTAATGTGATTGTAATTGAGTGTCATCGAGTAATTGATCGATTCGGTGATTCGTAAGCTCAAAATGGCTTGTTACATGATTGTAGCTGATTCTCATCGAATGGTTGACTGATTTTGTGATTTGTAAGTTCAGAATGACTTGTTACATGATTGTAATTTATTCTCATCGAATGGTTGACCAATTCGGTGATTTGTAAGCTAATAATGGCTAGTTACGTGATTGTAGCTAGTTCTCATTGTACGGTTGACCGATTACATAATTTGTAAGATCAAAATGTTTTATTACATGATTGTAGCTAATTGTCATCGAACGGTTGACCAATTCGGTGATTTGTAAGCTTAGAATGGTTTGTTACATGATTGTAATTGATTCTCATCGAGCAGTTGACCGATTCGGTGATTCTTAAGCTCAGAATGGATTGTTGCATGATTGTAGCTCATTCTCATAGAATGGTTTACCAATTTGGTGATTTGTAAGCTCAGAATGAATTCTTACGTGATTGTAGCTGATTCTCACTGAAAGGTTGACTGGTTCAGTGATTTGTAAGCTTAGAATGGCTTGTTATGTGATTGTACCTAATACTCATCGAACGGTTGACCGATTTAGGGATTTGTAAGGTAAGAATGGCTTGTTACATGATTGTAGCTGATTCTCATCAAAAGGTTGACCGATTCAATGATTTCTAAGCTCAAAACATCTTGATACATGATTGTACTTGATTTTCATCATATGGTTAACCGATTCGGTGATTTTTAAGCTCAGAATGGCTTGTTACGTGATTGTAATTGATTTTCATCAAATGTTTGACTCATTCGGTGATTTGTAAGCTCAGAATGACTTGTTACATGATTGTAATTGATTCTGATCGAATGGTTGATCGGTTTGGTGATTTGAAAGTTCAGAATGACTTGTTACATGATTGTAGCTAATTCTCATCGAATGGTTAACCGATTCAGTGACTTGTATGCTCAAAATGGCTTGTTACATGGTAGTAGCTTATTTTCATCTCACGGTTGACCGATTCAGTGATTTGTAAACTCAGAATGGCTTGTTACATGCTTGTAGCTGATTCTCATTGAACGGTTGACCGATTTAGTATTATGTAAGTTCATAATGGCTTGTTACATGATTATAAATGATTCTCCATGAACGGTTGACCGATTCAGTGATTTGTAAGATCAGAATCGATTGTTACGTTATTGTAATTGATTCTCATCGAATGGTTGACTGATTCGGTGATTCGTAAGCTTAGAATGGCTTCTTACGTGATTGTTACATGATTGTAGGTGAATTCTCATCAAATGGTTGACCGATTCAGTGATCTATAAGCTCAGAATGACTTGTTACATGATTGTAATTCATTCTTATCGAACGGTTGACCCATTTATTGATCTATAATCTCAGAATGGCTTGTTACGTGATTGTAGTTGATTCTCATCAAATGGTTGACCGATTCACTGATTTGTAAGCTCAGAATGACTTGCCACATGATTGTAGTTGAGAGTCATCGAACAACTGACCGATTCTATGATTTTTAAGCTCAGAATGGCATGATTGTAGCTGATTCTAATCGAATAATTCACCAATTCGGTAATTTGTAAGCTCATAATGGCTTTTACGTGATTGTACCTAATTCTCATCATACAGTTGACCGATTTCATGATTTGGAATCTCAGAATGGTTTGTTATGTGATTGTAGCTGATTCTCATTGAACAATTAACTGATTTGGTGATTTATAAGCTCAGAATGGCTTGTTAGATGATTGTAGCTGATTCTCATTGAACCATTCACCGATTCAGTGATTTGTAAGCTCAGAATGGCTTGTTACGTTATTGTAATTGATTCTCATCGAACGGTTGATCGATTAAGTAATTTGGCTCATAATGGATTGTTACATGATTGTAACTAATTCTCATCGAACGGTTGACTGATTCGATGATTTATATAAGCTTAGAATGGCTTGTTACATTAGTCTAGCTGATTCTCACCAAACGGTTGACCAATTTGGTGATTTGTAAACTCAGAATGGATTGTTACATGATTGTAATTGATTATCATTGAATGGTTGACTAATTCGGTGTTGTAAGCTCATATTGGCTTCTTACATGATTGTAAATGATTCTCATCGAATGGTTGACCGATTCAATGATTCGTAAGCTTAGAATGGCTTGTTACGTTATTGTAGCTGATTCTCATCGAACAGTTGACCGATTCGGTGATTTGTAATCTCAAAATGTAGTGTTATGTGATTGTAGCTGATTCTTAGTGAATGGTTGACCGATTCAGTGATTTGTAAGGTCAGAATTGCTTGTTACGTGATTGTCGCTGATTCACATCAAAGGGTTGACTGATTCAGTGATTTGTAAGCTCATAATAGCTTGTTACGTGATTGTTGTTGGTTTTGATCGTGGTTGACTGATTCAGTGATTTGTAAGCTCATAATGGCTTGTTACATTATTGTAATTGATTTTCATCTAACAATGACCGATTCGGTGATTTGTAAGCTTAGAGTGGCTTGTTACGTTATTGTACCTGATTCTCATCGAACGGCTGACCGATTCAGTCATTTATAAGCTCAGAATGGCTTGTTACGTGATTATAGCTGATTTGGTGTTTTGTAAGCACACTATGGCTAGTCACATGATTGTAGATGATTCTCATCGAGCGGTTGACTGATTCATTTGTTTCTAAGCTCAAAATGGCCTCTTATGTGATTGTAGCTGATTCTCTCCAAACGGTTGACCGATTCAATGATTTGTAAGCTCAGATGGCTTGTTACATGACTGTAATTGATTCTCATCGAATGGTTGACCGTTTCGGTGATTTGTAAGCTCAGAATGGCTTGTTATGTGATTATAGCTGATTCTAATTGAACGTTTGATTGATTCAGTTATTTGTAAGCTCAGAATGACTTATTACGTGATTGTAGCTGATTCTCAACAAACGGTTCATCGATTCGATGATTTGTAAGCTCACAATGACTTGTTATGTGATTGTAATTGATTCTCATCGAATGGTTTATCGATTCGATGATTTGTAAGCTCAGAATGACTTGTTATGTGATTGTAATTGATTCTCATTGAATGGTTAACTGATTCAGTGATTTATAAGCTCAGAATGACTTGAATAATCATTTCATAGAAATTTTTTTCTCTTCATAGATTTGATCTATCAAATTTGGATATATTGCAAAATTGATAAAAACCTCTTCACGAAGAAGAAAAGAGAGTTAGTTACAATAAAATAAGTTGGAAAGAGGCTGTTAGTAGCAGATTACCCAAAGCAATAGGTAAAAGAAATTTCCACCCAAGATCCAATAATTGGTCTATTCTTATCCTAGGCAAGGTCCATGTTGTCGTGATAGAAATAAATAAGAACAGATAGGCTTTAGTTGATTCTCATTAAACGGTTGACTCATTCGGTGATTTGTAAGGTTAGAATGTGTGTTACATGATTATAGTTGATTCTCATCAAACGGTTGACCAATTTAGTAATTTGTAAGCTTAGAATGGCTTGCTACGTGATTGTAGTTGATTCGATGATTTATAAGCTCAAAATGACTTGTTACGTGATGGTAACTGATTCTCATCGAACAGTTGACCGATTCAGTGATTTGTAAGCTCAGAATGACTTGTTACGTGATTGTAGCTGATTCTCATTAAATGGTTGACCGATTATGTGATTTGTAAGTTAAGAATGGCTTGTTACGTGATTGCAATTGATTCTCATCGAACAGTTGACCGATTCGATAATTCGTCATCTTAGAATGGCTTGTTACGTGATTGTAACTTATTTTCATCGAACAATTGACCGATTCGGTGATTTGTAAACTTAGAATGGCTTGTTACATGATTGTAGCTTATTCTCATTGAACGGTTGGCCAATTCGGTGATTTGTAAGTTTAGAATGGCTTGTTACGTGATTGAAGTTGATTCTCATCGAACGGTTGATTGATTCGGTGATTTATAAGCTCAGAAAGGCTTGTTACGTGAGTGTAGCTGATTCTCACGAAATGGTTGACCGATTCAGTGATTTGTAAACTCAGAATGGATTGTTACATGATTGTAATTGATTCTCATTGAATGGTTGACCGATTCGGTGTTGTAAGCTCAGAATGGCTACTTACATGATTGTAAATGATTCTCATCAAACAGTTGACCGATTCAGTGATTCGTTAGCTCAGAATGACTTGTTACATTATTGTAGCTAATTCTCATCGAACAGTTGACCGAGTCGGTGATTTGTAATCTCATAATATAGTGTTACGTGATTGTAGCTGATTCTCATCGAATGATTGACGGATTCAGTGATTTGTAAGGTCAGAATGTCTTATTACGTGATTGTAGCTGATTCTCATCAAATGGTTGATTGATTCAGTGATTTGTAAGCTCATAATGGCTTGTTACGTGATTGTTGTTAGTTTTTGATTGAATAGTTGACTGATTCAGTGATTTGTAAGCTCATAATGGCTTGTTTCATTATTGTAATTGATTTTCATCTAACGATGACCGATTCAATGATTTGTAAGCTTAGAGTGCCTTGTTACATTATTGTACTTGATTCTCATTGAACGGTTGACCGATTCAATCATTTATAAGCTCAGAATGGCTTGTTACGTGATTATAGCTGATTCTCATTGAACATTTGATCGATTTAGTTATTTGTAAGCTTAGAATGGCTTATTACGTGATTGTAACTGATTCTCATCGAACGGATCACCGATTCGGTGATTTGTAAGCTCAAAATGGCTTGTTACGTGATAGTAATTGATTTTCATCGAACGATTGACCAAGTCGGTGATTTGTAACTTTAGAATGGCTTGATACATGATTGTTGTTGATTTTCATAAAACGGTTGACTGATTCGATTATTTGTAAGCTCAGAATGGCTTGTTACATGATTGTAGCTGATTCTCATCGAACGGTTGACCGATTCCATGATTTGTAAGCTCAGAATGACTTGTTATATGATTGTAATATTTTCTCATCGAATGGTTGACCGATTCGATAATTTATTGGCACATAGTGGCTTGTTACGTGATTGTAGTTGATTCTCAGCGAACGGTTAACTGATTAGTTGATTTGTAACCTCAGAATGACTTGTTCCATGATTGTATCTGATTCTCATTGAACGGTTCATTGATTCGGTGATTTGTAAGCTCAATATGGCTTGTTATGTGATTGTAGCTGACTCTCATCGAATGGTTGACCGACTCGGTGATTTGTAAGCTCAAAATAGCTTGTTACATGATTATAGTTGAGTCTAATCGAACGGTTGACCCGTTCAATGATTTGTAAGCCCAGAATGGCTTGTTACATGATTCTAATTCATTCTCATCAATTGGTTGACCAATTTAGTGATTTGTAAGCTCATAATGTCTTTCTACGTTATTGTAGTTGATTCTCATTGAACGGTTTACCGATTCGGTGATTTCTAAGCTCAAAATGGCTTGTTATGTGATTGTAAATGATTCACATCGAATGGTTCACCGATTTGGTGATTTGTAAGATCAAAATGGCTTGTCACATGATCGTAGCTGATTCTCATCGAATGGTTGACCGATTCGGTGATTTGTAAGCTCACAATGGCTTGTTACATGATTGTAATTGATTCTCATCGAACGGTTGACCGCTTCGGTGATTTCTAAGCTCAGACTGGCTTGTTACATGATTGTAGCTGATTCTCATTGAACGATTGACTAATTCATTGATTTTTAAGGTTAGAATGCGTGTTACATGATTATAGTTGATTCTCATCGAACAGTTGATTGATTTAGTGATTTCTAAGCTTATAATGGCTTGTTACGTGATTGTAGCTGATTCGATGATTTATAAGCTCAAAATGACTTGTTGCGTGATGGTAGCTGATTCTCATCGAACGGTTGACCGATTACATGATTGTAGCTAATTCTCATCGAACGGTTGACCGATTATGTGATTTGTAAGTTAAGAATGACTTGTTACATGATTGCAATTGATTCTCATCAAACAGTTGACCGATTCGATGATTCGTAATCTCAAAATGGCTTCTTACGTTATTGTAGCTTATTTTCATCGAACGATTGACCGATTCAGTGATTTGTAAACTCAGAATGACTTGTTATGTGATTGAAGTTGATTCTCATCGAACTGTTGACCAATTTGATCATTCGGAAGCTCATAATGGCTTGTTATGTGTTTGTAACCTATTATCATCGAACTGTTGATTGATTCGGTGATTTGTAAGCTCAGAATGGCTTATTACATGATTGTAGTTGATTCTCATCAAACTGTTGACCGATTTGGTGATTCATATAAGCTTAGAATTGTTGTTTACATGATTTTAGTTGATTCTCATCGAACGGTTGACTGATCCAGTGATTTGTAAGCTTAGAATGGCCTGTTACATGAAGGTAGCTGATTCTCATCAAACTGATTTAATGATTTGTAAGCTTAGAATGGCTTGTTACATGATTGTAGCTGATTCTCATCAAACGGTTGATCGATTCGGTGATTTGTAAGCACAGAATAGCTTGTTACATAATTCTCATCGAATGGTTGACCGATTCAGTGATTTGTAAGTTCAAAATGACTTGTTACATGATTGTAGCTGATTCTCATCAAACATTTGACTGATTTGGTGATCTATAAGCTTAGAATGGCTTGTTACATTATTGTAGCTGATTCTCATCGAACAGTTGACCGATTCGATGATTTGTAAGCTCATAATGGATTGTTACGTAATTGTAGTTGATTCTCATCAAACGGTTGAACAATCTAGCGATTTGTAAGCTCAAAAATGACTTGTTACATGATTATAGCTAATTCTGGTCGAGTTGTTGACTGATTTGGTGATTTATATAAGCTCAGAAAGGCTTGTTATGTGATTATAGTTGATTTTCATGGAACAATTGACTGATTCGATTATTTGTAAGCTTAGAATGGTTTGTTACATGATTGTAGTTGATTATCATCGAATGGTTGACCGATTCGATGATTTGTAAGTTCAAAATGGATTGTTATATGATTGTAGCTGATTCTCATCAAACGGTTGACCGATTCGGTGATTTGTAAGCTCATAAAGGTTTTTTACGTGATTCTAGTTGATTTTCATCAAACGGTTAACCGATTCAGTGAATTGTAAGCTCAAAATGGCTTGTTGCGTGATTGTTGTTGATTCCCATCGAACCGTTGACTGATTCGATGATTTGTAAGCTCAGAATGGCTTGTTATGTGATTGTAATTGATTTTGATTGAACAGTTGATCAATTCAGTAATTTGTAAGCTTAGAATGACTTGTTACATGATTGTAGCTGATTCTCATTGAAAGGTGGTTTTCGGTGATTTGTAAGCTCAAAATAGTTTGTTATGTGATTGTAGTCGATTCTCATTGAACGGTTGACCGTTCGGTAATTTGTAAGATCATAATGGTTTGTCACGTGATTGCAATTGATTCTCATCGAAAGGTTGATCGATTTGGTGATTTGTTAGCTTAGAATGGATTGTTACATGATTGTAATTAATTCTCATCAAACTGTTGACCGATTTGGTGATTTGTTAGCTTAGAATGGCTTGTTACGTGATTCTAATTGAATCTAATGGAACGGTTGCCCGATTTGGTGATTTGTAAACTTAGAATGGCTTATTTCATGGCTGTAGCTGATTCTCATCAAAGGGTTGACCGATTTGGTGATTTGTAAGCTTAGAATGGCTTGGTACATGATTGTAGCTGATTCTCGTCGAATGGTTCACCGATTTGTTGACTTGTAAGCTCAAAATTGCTCCTTACATGATTGTAATTAATTCTCATCGAATGGTTGACTGATTCAATGATTTCTAAGCTCAGAATGACTTATTACATCATTGTAATTGATTCTCATAGAACGGTTGACTGGTTCGGTCATTTGTAAGCTCAGAATGGCTTGTTACGTTATTGTAATTGATTCTCATTAAATCGCTTGTTAGCTTAGAATGGCTTGTTATGTGCTTGTAGCTAATTCTCAATGAACGTTTAACTGATTTGGTGATTTGTAATCCTGAATGGCTTGTTACGTGATTGTAGCTGATTCTCATTGAACGGTTAACTGATTCGATGATTTGTAAGCTCAGAATGGTTTGGTACATGATTGTACTTGATTCTCATCAAATGGTTGACCGATTTGGTGATTTGTAAGCTCAGTGTTACATGATTGTAATTGATTCTTATCGAACGGTTGACCGATTCGGTGATTTGTAAGCTCAGAAACACTTGTTATATATTTGTAGCTAATTCTCATTAAACTGTTGACCGATTTGGTGATTTCTAAGCTCAGAATGGTTTGTTACGTGATTATAGCTCATTTTGATCCAACGGTTGACTGATTCAGTCATTGGTAAGCTCAGAATGGCTTCTTACATGATTGTAGCTTATGGCCATCGAACGGTTGATCGACTCAGTGAATTGTAAGCTCAGAATGCTTTGTTACGTGATTGTATTTGATTCTCACCGAATGGTTGACCGATTCAATGATTTGTAAGCTCAAAATGGCTTGTTACATGATTGTAGCTGATTCTCATCGAATAGTTGACCAATTTGGTGATTTGTACGCTCAGAATGGCTTGTTACGTGATCGTAGCTGATTCTCATCAAACGGTTGACCGATTCAGTGATTTGTAAGCTCGGTATGGCTTGTTAGGTGATTTTACCTGATTCTTATTGATAGTTGATGGATTCGATGATTTGTAAGCTCAGAATGGCTTGTTACGTCATTGTAATTGATTCTCATCAAACGGTTGATCGATTTGGTGATTTGTAAGCTCAGAATGGCTTGTTACATGATTGTAGCTAATTCTCCTTGAACTGTTGATCGATTCGGTGATTTATAAACTCCAAATGATTTGTTACCTGTTTTTAGCTATTTCTCACCAAACGGTTGACTGATTTCATGATTTGTCAACTCAGAATGGCCTATTACGTGATTGTAATTGATTATCATCGAATGATTGATCGATTCAGTGATTTGTAAGATTGTAATTGCTTGTTACGTGATTGTAATTGATTCTCATGAAACGATTAGCCAATTCAGTGATTTGTAAACTCAGAATGGCTCATTTCATGGCTGTAGCTGATTCTCATCGAACGGTTGACTGATTTGGTGATTTGTAAGCTCAGAATGGCTTGTTTGGTGATTGTAGCTGATTCTTATCGAACGATTGACCGATTCAATGATTTGTAAGCTCAGAATGGCTCGTTAGATATTGTAATTAATTCTCATCGAAGGGTTGACCAATTCAGTGATTTGTAAGCTCAAAATGACTTATTATGTCATTGTAATTGATTCTCATAAAACGGTTGACTAGTTCGGTCATTTGTAAGCTCAGAATATCTTGTTAGCTATATTGTAATTGATTCTCATCGAACGGTTGACTGATTTGTTGATTTATAAGCTTAGAATGGCTTGTTATGTGATTGTAGTTGATTCTCATTGAACGGTTGACCGCTTTGAGAATTTGTAAGCTCATAATGGCTTGTTACGTGATTGTAGCTCATTCTCATTGAATAGTTGACAGCTTCAATGATTTGTAAGATTAGAATGGCTTGTTACATCATTCTAGTTGATTCTCATCGAATGGTAGACCGATTTGGTGATCTGTTAGCACAAAATAGCTTGTTAAGTGATTATAGCTAATTCTCATCGAACGGTTGACTGATGCAACGAAGTGCAACCTTAGAACAACTTGTTATATGATTTTAGCTTATTGTCATTGAATGGTTGACTGATTCGATGATCTAAAACCTTGAAAGAATCTTTTTTGTGATCTTAGTTGATTCTCATCGAATGAATGATAGATTCACTGATTTTTAAGCTCATAATGGCTTATTACGTGATTGTAGCTGATTTTCATCAAACACTTCACCGATTTAGTGATCTAAAACCTCAGAATGGTGTGTTACGCGCCTATATCTTATTCTCATCGAACAGTTGATTGAGTAGGTGATCTGCAACCTCAGATCGACTTGTTAAATGATTGTAGTTGATTCTCATCAAACATTTGACTGATTCAGTGATATGAACCTTAAAATGATTTTTTATGTTATTGTAGTTGATTCTCATCGAATGGTTGACCGATTCAGTGATCTGTAAGCTCAGAATAGCTTGTTACGTGATTTCACTTGATTCTCATCAAATGCTAGACTGATTTGGTGATATGTTAGCTCGCAATGGCTTGTTACATGATTATAGCTGATTCTCATCAAACAGTTCACCGATTCGGTGATTTGTAAGCATACAATGGCTTGTTACATGACTAGGGCTGATTCTAATCAAACAGTTGACTGATTCAGTGATTTGGAAGCTCAAAATACCTTATTACATGATTATAAGTAATTCTCATAGAACGGTTGACCGATTTGGTGATTTGTAAACTCAAAATGGCTTGTTACGTGATTGTAGCTGATTCTCATTGAATGGTTGATCGATATGGTGATTTGTAAACTCAGAATAGCTTGTTACGTGATTGTAATTGATTCTCATCGAACGGTTGACCGATATGGTTATTGTATTTCAATCTCATCGGACGGTTGATCAATTCGATGATTTGTAAGCTCAGAATGGCTTGTTACATGATTGTAATTGATTCTCATAGAACGGTTGATTGGTTGGGTGATTTCTAAACTCATAATGACAAGTTACATAATTGTAATTAATTCTCATCGAACAGTTGACAGATTCGGTGATTTGTAAGTTCAAAATGGCTTTTTACATGATTGTAGCTGATTCTCTTTGAACGGTTTACCGATTTAGTGAATTGTAAGCTCATAATAGCTTGTTAAATGATTAGAGCTGATTCTAATCGAATGGTTGACCAATTCGGTTATTTGTAAGCTCAGAATGGCTTGTTAAATGATTAGAGCTGATTCTAATCGAACGGTTGACCAATTCGGTTATTTGTAAGCTCAGAATGACTTGTTACATGATTGTAGCTGATTTTCATCGAACAGTTGACCGATTCGGTGGTTTGTAAGCTGAAAATGGCTTGTTACATGATTTTAGCTGATTCTCATCGAATGGTGATAGATTCGGTGATTTGTAAGCTTAGAATAGCTTGTTACATGATTGTAATTGATTCTCATCAAACATTTCATTGATTCGATGATAAGCTCAAAATGGCTTGTTACGTGATTGGAGCTGAGTCTCATCAAATGGTGACGGATTCAATGATTTGTAAGCTCAGAATGGCTTGTTACATGATTATAATTGATTCTCATCGAGTGGATGACTGATTCGGTGATTTGTAAGCTCGGAATGGCTTGTTACGTGATTTTAATTGATTCTCATCGAACGGTTGACCGATTCAGTGATTCATCAGCTCAAAATGGCTTGTTACATGATTGCAGCTGATTCTCATCAAACAGTTGACTGATTCGATGATTTGTAAGCTCAGAATGGCTTGTTATGAAATTGTAAATGATTCTAATCGAATGGTTGACCGATTCGGTGATTTGTAAGCTTAGAATGACTTGTTACATGATTATGGCTGATTCACATCAAACAGTTGACCAATTTGTTGATTTATCAGCTCAGGATGACTTGTTACATTGTTGTAGCTGATTTTCATTGAATGACTGACGGATTTAGTGATTTGCAAGCTCAGAATGGCTTGTTATGAAATTGTAAATGATTCTAATTGAATGGTTGACCGATTTAGTGATTTGTAAGCTCAAAATGACTTTTTACGTGATTGTAATTGATTCTCATCGAACGATTGACTGATTGGGTGATTTGTAAGCTCAGAATGGCTTGTTACGGGATTGTAGCTGATTCTCATCAAACAGTTGACCGATTCGATGATTTGTAATCTCAGAATGGCTTGTTATGTGATTGTAATTAATTCTCATCAAACGGTTGACCAATTCGGTGATTTCTAAACTCAAAATGGCTTGTTACATGATTGTAGGTGATTCTGATTGAATGGTTGACTGATTCAATTGTTTGTAATTTCAGAATGACTTGTTTACATGATTGTAGGTGATTTGCAAGCTCAAAATGACTTGTTATGAAATTGTAATTGATTATAATCGAACGGTTCACCAATTCGGTGATTTGTAAGCTCAGAATAGCTTGGTACATGGTTGTAGCTGATTCTCATCGAACAATGGATCGATTCTATAATTTGTAAGCTCAGAATGGCTTGTTACATGATTCTACCTGATTCTGACCGATTCAGTGATTTGTAAGCTCAGAATGGCCTGTTACATGATTCTACCTGATTCTGTTTGAACAATTGACCGATTTGGTGATTTGTAAGGTCAAAATGGCTTATTAGGTGCTTGTAGCTGATTATCATTGAACTGTTGACCGATTTGTTGATTTGTAAGCTCAGAATGGCTTGTTACATTATTTAATTAATTCTCATGAAACGGTTCATAGATTCGATGATTTGTAAGCTCAAAATGGATTGTTATCTAATTATAATTGATTCTAATCGAATGGTTGACCAATTCGGTGTTGTAAGCTCAAAATGGCTTGTTACATGATTATAATTGATTCTCATCGAACGGTTGACCGATTCGGTGATTTTTAAGCTCATAATGGCTTGTTACGGGATTGTAACTGATTCTCATTGAATGGTTGAACGATTCGATGATTTGTAAGCTGAGAATAACTTGTTACATGATTGTAATTGATTCTCATCGAACGGTTGACAAATTCAGTGATTTGCAAGGTCAGAATGGATTGTTACATGATTGTAGCTGATTTTCATCAAAGGGTTGACCAATTTGGTGATTTGTAAGCTCAGAATGGCTTCTAATGTCGTTGTAGTTGATTTTGATCAAATAGTTGACCGATTCAGTGATTTATAAGCTCAAAATGGCTTGTTACATGATTGTAGCTAATTCTCATCAAACAATTGACCGATTCAGGGATTTGTAAGCTCAGAATGGCTTGTAGCCCATTCTCATCGAACGGTTGACCGTTTCGATGATTTGTAAAATCAGAATGGTTTGTCACATGATTTCTAATTGATTCTTATCGAAAGGTTGAACGATTTAGTGGTTTGTTAGCTCAAAATAGATTGTTACGTGATTGTAATTGATTCTCATCAAACGGTTGACTGATTCAGTGATTTGTAAGCTCAGAATATCTTGTTACATGATTGTAGTTGATTCTCATCGAATAGTTGATCGATTCGGTGATTTGTAAGCTCGCAATGGATTGTTACATGATTGTAATTGATTCTCGTCGAACAGTTGAACGATTCGATGATTTGTAAGCTCAAAATGGCTTGTTAAATAATTGTAGCTGATTCTAATCAAACGGTTGACTGATTCAATGATTTGTAAGCTCAAAATACCTATTACATGATTGTAGCTGATTCTCATTGAACAGTTGACCGATTCAGTGATTTGTAAGCTTAGAATGGCTTGTTATATGATTATAGCTGAGTCTCATTAAACGATTGACCAATGCAGTGATTTGTAAGCTCAGAGTGACTTGTTACATGATTTTAGTTGATTCTCATCGAACGGTCGACTGATTAGTGATTTGTAAGCTCAGAATGGATTGTTACGTGATTGTAACTGATTCTCATCGAATGGTTGACCAATTATGTGATTTGTAAGTGAAGAATGGCTTGTTACGTGATTGCAATTGATTTTCATCAAACAGTTGACCGATTCGGTGATTCTTAAGCTCAGAATGACTTGTTATGTGATTGTAGCTTATTTTCATCGAATGATTGACCCATTTGGTGATTTGTAAGCTCAGAATGGCTTGTTACGTGATTGTAACTTATTCTCATCGAATGATTGACCGATTCAGTGATTTGTAAGCTCAGATTGGCTTGTTACATGATTTGTAAGCTCAAAATGGCTTGTTATGTGATTGTAACCTATTGTCATCAAATAGTCAACCGATTCGGTGATTTGTAACTTATAATCACTTGTTAAATGATTCTAGCTGATTTTCATCGAAAGGTTGACCAATTCGGTGATTTGTATGCTCAGAATGGCTACTTAGAATAGCTTGTTATGTGACTGTAATTGATTTTCATCAAACGGTTGAGAAATTCAGTGATTTATAAGCGCATAATGGCTTGTTACATGATTGTAGCTGATTCTAATTGCACGGTTGACCGATTCGTTGATTTATAAGCTCATAATGGCTTGTTACATGATTGTAAATAATTCTCATCGAACAGTTGACTGATTTGGAGATTTATAAGCTCAGAATGGCATGTTACATGATTGTAGCTGATTCTCATCGAATGGTTGACCGATTCGATGAAAGCTTAAAATGGCTTGTAGCTGATTCTTATTGAACTGTTGACCGATTCGGTGATTTGTAAGCTCAGAATGGATTGTCACATTATTGTAGTTGATTCTCATCAAACGATTGACCAATTCGATGATTTGTAAGCTGAAAATGGTTTGTTATGTGATTGTAGCTAATTCTGATCGAACGGTTGACCGATTATGTGATTGGTAAGCTCAGAAAGTCTTGTTATGTGATTATAGTTGATTTTCATCAAACAATTGACCGATTCAGTGATTTGTAAGCTCAGAATGGCTTGTTACAAGATTGTATTTTATTATCATCGAACGGTTGACCGATTCGGTGATTTGTAAGCTTAGAATGGATTGTTACGTGATTGTAGCTGATTCTTATCAAATGGTTGAACGATTCGATTATTTGTAAGCTCATAATGGCTTGTTATGTGATTGTAATTGATTCTCATCGAACGGTTGACCAATTCAGTGATTTTTAAGCTTAGAATGATTTGTTATAGGATTGTAGCTAATTCTCATCGAACGGTTGACCGATTCAGTGATTTGTAAGCTTAGTGTTACATGATTGTAATTGATTTTCATCAAACGGTTCTCTGATTCAGTGATTTGTAAGCTCAGAATGGGTTGTTACGTAATTGTAGCTAATTCTCATCGAACAATTGATCGATTTGGTGATTTCTAAGCTCAGAATGGCTTCTCACATGATTGTAGCTCATTCTCATCGAATGTTTCACCGATTCGATCATTTACAAGCTCAAAATGGCTTCTTACATGATTGTAGCTTGTGCCCATTGAACTGTTGACCGATTTGGTGATTTGTAAGCTCATAATGGCTTGTTATGTGATTGTATTTGATTCTCACTGAATGGTTGACCGATTTAGTGATTTGTAAGCTCCGAATGGCTTGTTATGTGATTGTATTTGATTCTCATTGAACGGTTGACCGATTCGGTGATTTGTAAGCTCAGATGGCTTGTTACGTGATTGTAGCTGATTGTCAATGAATGGTTAACCAATTCGATGATTTGTAAGCTCGAAATGGCTTTTTAGGTGATTGTAGCTGATTTTTATTGATAGTTGATGGATTTGATGATTTGTAAGCTCAGAATGGCTTGTTACATGATTGCAAAATATTCTCATCGAACGGTTGACCAATTTGGTAGTTTTTAAGCTCAAAATAGCTTGTTACATGATTGTAGCTTATTGTCATCAAATGATTTACCGTTTCAGTGATTTGAAAGCTTAGAATGGCTTGTTATGTGATTGTACTTGATTCTCATCGAATGGTTGACTAATTCTCTAATTTGTTAGCTCAAAATATATTGTTATCTAATTGTAATTGATTCTCATATAACGGTTGACCGTTTTGGTAATTTGTAAGCTCAGAATGTCTTTTTATGTGATTACAGCTGATTCTCATTGAACTGTTGACAGCTCTGAAGATTTGTAAGCTTAGAATGGCTTATTACGTGATTGTAGTTGATTCTCATAAAACGGTTGACCGATTTGGTTAACTGCAACCTCAGAACAACTTGTTACCCAATTTTAGTTGATTGTCATCAAATGGTAGACCGATTTGGTGATCTGTTAGCACAGAATGGCTTATTATGTTATTGTAGCTGATTCTCATTGAACGGTTGACTGATGTGGTGAATTGCAACCTCAGAACAACTTGTTATGAGATTTTAGTTGATTGTCATCGAACGGTTGATCAATTCGATGATCTAAAACCTCATAAGGATCTTTTTTATGATTGTAGTTGATTCTCATCGAATGAATGATAGATTCACTGATTTGTAAGTTCAGATTGGCTTATTACGTGATTATAGCTAATTTTCATCGAACGCTTCACCGATTTGGTGATCAAAAACCTCAGAATGGTGTGTTACGCTCCTGTATCTGATTCTCATAGAACAGTTGATCAAGTCGGTGATCTGCAACCTCAGATTGACTTGTTACATGATTGTAGTTGATTCTCATCGAATATTTGACCGATTTGGTGATCTACAACCTTAGATTTGTAAGCTCAGAATGGCTTGTTACGTGATTAGAGCTGATTCTAATCAAATAATTGACAGATTCGGTGATTTGGAAGGTTAGAATGTATTACATAATTGTAATTGCTTCTCATCAAATGGTTGACTGATTTGGTGATTTGTAAGGTCAGAATGGCTTGTTACGTGATTTTAGCGGATTCTCATTAGACGATGATAGATTTGGTGATTTTTAAAGTTAGAAAAGCTTATTACATGATTGTAATTAATTCTCATCGAATGGTTCACCGATTCGATGATTTGTAAGCTCAGAATGACTTGTTACGTGGTTGGAGCTGATTCTCATCGAATGTTGACCGATTCAATGATTTGTAAGCTCAGAATGGCTTGTTACGTGATTCTAATTGATTCTCATCGAACGGATGACCAATTCGGTGATTTGTAAGCTCGGAATGGCTTGGTATGTGATTGTAATTGAGTCTCATTGAACAGTTGATCGACTTTGTGATTTGTAAGCTCAGAATGGCTTGTTAGATGATTGTAGCTGATTCTCATCGAACGGTTGACCGATTCGGTGATTTGTAAGCTCATAATGGCTTGTTATGTGATTGTAGCTGATTCTCAATAAATGGTTAACCGATTCGATGATTTGTAAGCTCGGAATAGCTTTTTAGGTGATTGTAGCTGATTCTTATCGATAGTTGATGGATTTGATGATTTGTAAGCTCAGAATGGCTTGTTACATGATTGTAAAATATTCTCATCGAACGGTTGACCAATTTGGTGGTTTTTAAGGTCAAAATGGCTTGTTACATGATTGTAGCTTATTGTCATCAAACGATTTACCATTTCAGTGATTTGAAAGCTTAGAATGGCTTGTTATGTGATTGTACCTAATTCTCATCGAATGGTTGATTGATTCTCTGATTTGTTAGCTCAAAATGTCTTGTTACCTGATTGTAATTTATTCTCGTATAATGATTGACTGTTTCGGTGATTTGTAAGCTCAGAATGTCTTTTTATGTGATTACAGGTGATTCTCATCGAACTATTGACAGCTCCGAAGATTTGTAAGCTTAGAATGACTTATTATGTGATTGTAGCTGATTCTCATAAAATGGTTGACCAATTCGGTTAACTGCAACCTCAGAACAACTTGTTACCCAATTTTAGTTGATTGTCATCGAATGGTAGACCGATTTGGTGATCTGTTAGCACAGAATGGCTTGTTACGTTATTGTAGCTGATTCTCATTGAATGGTTGACTGATGTGGTGAATTGCAACCTCAGAACAACTTTTTATGCGATTTTAGCTAATTGTCATCGAATGGTTGATCAATTCGATGATCTAAAACCTCAGAAGGATCTTTTTTGCAATCGTAGTTGATTCTCATGGAATGAATGACATATTCACTGATTTGTAAGCTCAAAATGGCTTATTACGTGATTATAGCTGATTTTCATCGAACAATTCACCGATTCGGTGATCAAAAACCTCAGAATGGTGTGTTACGCTCCTGTATCTGATTCTCATCAAATAGGATCAAGTCAGTGATCTGAAATCTCAGATCGACTTGTTACATGATTGTAGTTGATTCTCATCAAATATTTGATCGATTTGGTGATCTACAACCTTAGATTTGTAAGCTCAGAATGGCTTGTTACATGATTGTACTTGATTCTCATCAAACAGGAGACCGATTTTGTAAGCTCAGAATGGCTTGTTACGTGATTAGAGCTAATTCTAATCAAACAATTGACCGATTCGATGATTTGGAAGGTCAGAATGTATTACATAATTGTAATTGGTTCTCATCAAATGGTTGACCGATTTGGTGATTTGTAAGCTCTTAATGGCTTGTTACGTGATTGTAGCTGATTCTCATCGAACGGTTGACCAATACGGTGATTTGTAAGCTTAGAATGGCTTGTTACATGATTGTATTTGATTCTCATTGGATGATTGATCGATTCGATGATTTGTAAGCTCAGAATGGCTTATTACGTGATTGTAATTGATTCTCATAGAATGGTTGATTGGTTCAATGATTTGTAAGCTCATAATGGCTTGTTACATGATTAGAGCTGATTCTAATCGAACGGTTAAATGATTTAGTGATTTGTAAGCTCAGAATGGCTTTTTACATGATTGTAGCTGATTTTCATTGAATGGTTGACCAAGTCAGTGGTTTGTAAGCTCAAAATGGCTTGTTATGTGATTGTAGCTGATTCTCATCGAATGGTTAACTGATTTGGTGATTTGTAAGGTCAGAATGGCTTGTTACATGATTTTAGTGGATTCTCATCAGACGGTGATAGATTTGGTGATTTTTAAAGTTAGAAAAGCTTATTACATGATTGTAATTAATTCTCATCGAATGGTTCACCGATTCGGTGATTTGTAAGCTCAGAATGGCTTGTTACGTGGTTGGAGCTGATTCTCATCGAATGTTGACCGATTCGGTGATTTGTAAGCTCAAAATGGCTTGTTATGTGATTCTAATTGATTCTCATCGAACGGATGACCAATTCGGTGATTTGTAAGCTCAGAATGGCTTGGTACGTGATTGTAATTGAGTCTCATTGAACGGTTGACTGACTTTGTGATTTGTAAGCTCAGAATGGCTTGTTAGATGATTGTAGCTGATTCTCATCGAACAATTGACCGATTCAGTGATTTGTAAGCTCAGAATGGCTTGTTACATTATTGTAGCTGATTCTCATCTAACGGTACACCGATTCAATGATTTGTAGACTCAAAATGACTAGTTATGTGATTGTAGCTGATTCTTATCAAATGGTTGACCGATTTGGTGATTCATGAGCTTAGAATGGCTTGTTACATGATTGTAGCTAATTCTCATCAAACGATTGACTAATTCGATGATTTGTAATCTCAGAATGGCTTTTTACGTGATTGTAATTGATTCTCATCGAACGATTGCCTGATTAGATAATTTGTAAGCTAAGAATGGCTTGTTACATGATTGTAGCTGATTCTCATCAAACGGTTGACCGATTTGGTGATTTGTAAGCTCAGAATGGCTTGTTACGTTATTGTAAGTGATTCTCATTGAACGGTTGATCGATTTGGTGATTTGTAAGCTCAAAATGGCTTGTTACTGTAGCTTATTCTCACCAAATGGTTGACCAATACGATGATTTGTAAGCTTAGAATGGCTTGTTACGTGATTGTATTTGATTCTCATCAGACGATTGATTGATTCGATGATTTATAAGCTCAGAATGACTTATTACATGATTGTAACTGATTCTCATAGAACGGTTGATTCGTTCAGTGATTTGTAAGCTCATAATGACTTGTTATATGATTGTAATTAATTCTCATAGAACGGTTGACCGATACGGTGATTTGTAAGCTCATAATGGCTTGTTACATGATTGTAAATGAATCTCATAGAATGGTTGATTGGTTCGGTGATTTGTAAGCTCAAAATTACTTGTTACATGATTGTAATTAATTCTCATGGAATAGTTGACAGATTCGGTGATTTGTAAGCTCATAATGGCTTGTTACGAGATTGTAATTGATTCTTAGAGAACGGTTGACTGGTTCGGTGATTTGTAAGCTCATAATGGCTTGTTACGTAATTGTAATTGATTCTCATCAAATGTAGAGCGATTCGGTGATTTGTAAGCTCATAATGGCTTGTTATGTGATTGTAACTAATTATCATTGAACCGTTGGCCAATTCAGTCATTTTAAAGCTTATAATAGCTTGTTACGTGATTCTAGCTAATTGTCATTGAACAGTTAACCGATCTAGTGATAAGTAAGTGCAAAATGGTTTGTTACGTGATTGTAGCTAATTCTCATGGAATAGTTGACCGATTCGGTTATATGTAAGCTCAGAATGGCTTGTTACATGATTGTAGCTTATTCTCATTGAATGGTTCCCCAATTCAGTCATTGGTAGGATTAGAATGGCTTGTTACATGATTGTAATTTATTCTCATCGAACGGTTGACTGATTTGGTGACCACTAAGCTCAGAATGGATTTTTACATGATTGTAATTGATTCTCATCGAACGGTTGACCGATCGATGATCTGTAAGCCCAAAATGGCTTGTTGCGTGATTGTAATTGATTCTGATCAAATGATAGACCGATTCGATGATTCGTAAGCTCAGAATGGTGTGTTACATGATTCTAATTTATTCTCATCAAACGGTTGACCGATTCAATTATTTTTAAGTTGAGAATGGATTTTTATGTGATTGTAATTAATTTTCATCGAACGGTTGACCGATCGGTGATTTGTAAGCTCAAAAAAATGGCTTGTTACGTGAACGATTGACCAATTCAATGATTCGTAAGCTCACAATGGCTTGTTACATTATTGTAGATGATTCTCATCAAATGGTAGTTCGATTCAGTGATTTGTAAGCTCAAAATGACTAGTTATGTAATTGTAGCTAATTCTCATCGAAAGGTTGATCGATTCGGTGATTCGTAAGCTCAGATTGGCTTTTATGTGATCGTAGCTGATTCTCATCGAACGGTTGACTGATTCGGTGAATTCTAAGCTAAGAATGGCTTGTTACATGATTTTTGCTGAATCTCATTGAAGGGTTGACCGATTCAGTGATTTGTAAGCTCAGAATTACTTGTTACATGATTTTGGTTGATTTTCATCCAACAGTTGACTGATTTAGTGATTTGTAAGTTCATAATGGCTTGTTACATTATTATAGTTGATTCTCATCAAATGGTTCACTAATTTGGTCATTTGTAAGCTCATAATGGCTTGTTATGAAATTGTAATTGTTTCTCATCAAACATTTGATTGATTCGATGATTTGTAAGCTCAGAATGACTTTTTACGTTATTCTAATTGATTCTCATCGAATGGTTCACCGATTTGGTGATTTGTAAGCTCAGCATAGCTTGTTACGTGATTGTAGCTAATTCTCATCGAACGATTGACCGATTTGGTGATTTATATGCTTAGAATGGCTTGTTACATGATTGTAATTGATTCTCATCAAACGGTTGATCGATTTAGTGATTTGTAAGCTCAGAATGGCTTGTTACGTGATTGTAATTGATTCTCATCGAACGGTTGATCGATTCGATGATTTGTAAGCTCAGAATGACTTGTTACGTGATTGTAGCTGATTTTGATCGAATGGTTGACCGATTCGATGATTTGTAAGATCATAATGGCTTGTTACATGATTGTAGCTGAGTCTCATTGAATGATTGATCGATTCGATGATTTGTAAGCTCAGAATGACTTGTTACGTAATTGTAGCTGATTCTCATCCAACGGTTGATCGATTCAGTGATTTGTAAGCTCATAATGGCTTGTTACGTGATTGTAGCTAATTCTCATTAAATGGTTGACCGATTCAGTAATTTAAAAGCTTAGAATGGCTTGTTTCATGATTGTATGTGATTCTCATCGAATGGTTGACCAATTTGATAATTTGAAGCTTAGAATGGCTTGTTACATGATTCTCATCCAATGGTTGACCAATTTGGTGACTTGTAAGCTCAAAATAGCTTGTGACGTGATTGTAGCTAATTTTCATCGAATGGTTGACTGATTTGATGATTTGTAAGCTCAAAATGGGTTGTTACGTGATCTTAATTGATTGTCATAGCATTTGGTTGACCGATTTGGTGATTTGTAAGCTCAGAATGACTTGTTACGTGATTGTAGCTGATTCTCATCGAATCGTTGACCGATTCAGTGATTTGTAAGCTCAGAATATTTTTTTTATTCTCATCGAACGGTTGACCGATTCAATGATTTGTAAGCTCAAAATAGATTTTTACATGATTGTAATTGATTCTCCTACGAATGATCGATTCAATGATTTGTAAACTCAGAATGGCTTGTTACGTGATTGTAGTTGATTCTCACTGAACGATTGATCGATTCATTGATTTGTAAGCTCATAATAACATGTTTGGTTATTCTAGCTTATTCTCATCGAACGGTTGATCGATTTCATGATTTGTAAAATCATAACGGTTTGTTACGTGATTGTAGCCTCATCGAATGTTGATTGATTTGGTGATCTATAAATTCAAAATGGCTTGTTACATGATTGTAGCTGATTCTCATCGAATGGTTGATCGATTAGGTGATTTGTATGCTCAAAATGGTTTGTTACGTGATTATAATTGATTCTCATCGAACAGTTGACCGATTTGGTGATTTGTAAGCTCATAATGGTTTTTTACATGATTGCAATTGATTCTAATCGAAAGGTTGACTGATTCAGTGATTTGTAGGCTCAGAATGGTTTCTTACGTGGTTGTAGATGATTCTCTACGAACGGTTGATTGATTCGGTGATTTGTAAGATCAAAATAGATTGTTACATGACTGTAGCTGATTCTCAACAAATGGTTGACTGATTCGGTAATTTATTAGCTCAGAATGGCCTGTTACGTGATTGTAGTCGAGTCTCATTGAACGGTTGACCGATTCGATGATTTGTAAACTTAGAATGGCTTGTTACATGATTGTATCTGATTCTCATCAAATGATTTACTGATTCAGTGATTTGTAACTATAGAATAGCTTGGTACGTGATTGTAGTTGATTCTTATCGAACGGTTGACTGATTCGGTGATTTGTAAGCTCAGAATGGCTTGTTACATGATTGTAGCTAATTCTCATCGAACGGTTGACTGATTTGATGATTTGTAAGAATAGAATAGCTTGTTACATGATTGTAGCTGATTCTAATCGAACGGTGATTTGTAAGCTTAGGGTTTAGGGTTTAGAATGGCTTGTTACATGATTGTAGTTGATTCTCATCGAACAGTTGACCAATTCGATGATTTGTAATATCAGTGTTAGATGATTGTAATTGATTCTCATCAAACGGTTGACTAATTTGATGATTTATAAGCTCAAAATGGCCTATTACGTGATTGTAATTGATTATCCTCGAGCAGTTGACTGATTCGATAATTTGTAAGGTCAGAATTGCTTGTTACGTGATTGTTGTTGTTTCTCATTGAATGGTTGATAGATTCAGTGATTTGTAAGCTCAGAATAGCTTGTAAGGTGATTGTCGTTGATTCTCATCGAATGGTTGACTGATTCGATAATTTGTAATTTCAGAATTGCTTGTTACGTGATTGTAATTGATTCGCATCGAATGGTTGACCGACTCGATGATTTGTAAACTTAGAATGGCTTGTTCCGTGATTGTAATTGATTCTCATCAAACGGTTGACCGATTTGATTATTTGTAAGCTCAAAATTGGTTGTTACGTGATTGTAATTGATTCTCATTGAACGGTTGACCGATTCGGTGATTTGTAAACTCAGAATAGCTTGTTTCATGGCTGTAGCTGATTCTCATCGAACAATTGACCGATTTGGTGATTTGTAAGCTCAGAATGGCTTGTTACGTGATTGTAGTTGATTCTCATCCAATGGTTGATAGATTCAGTGATTTTTAAGCTCAGAATGGCTTGTTACGTGATTGTAATTCATTTTCATCGAATGGTTGACCGATTCGATAATTTGTAAGCTCAAAATGACTTATTACATCATTTTAATTAATTCTCATAGAACGGTTGACTGGTTCAGTCATTTGTAAGCTTAGAATGGCTTGTTACATTATTATAATTGATTCTCATCGAATGGTTGTTACCTTAGAATGGCTTGTTACATCATTATAGCTGATTCTCATCACACAGTTGACTAATTCCGTGATTTGTAAACCCAAAATAGCTTTTTTCATGGTTGTAGTTGATTCTCATCGAACGATTGACCGATTTGGTGATTTGTAAGCTCAAAATGACTTGTTACGTGATTGTAATTGATTCTCATCGAAAGGTTGACTGATTCGATGATTTGTAAGCTCAGAATGGCTTGTTACATTGTAATTGATTCTCATCAAATGGTTGACTAATTCGGTGATTTGTAAGCTCACAATGGCTTGTTATGTGCTTGTAGCTGATTCTCATCGAACGTTTGATCGATTTGGTGATTTGTAGTTTCAAAATGGCTTGTTACATGATTGTAGCTGATTCTCATCGAATGATTGATTGATTCAGTGATTTGTAAGCTCAAAATGGCTTGTTACATAACTGTAGCCGATTCAGTGATTAGTAAGCTAAGTGTTACATGATTGTAAGTGATTCTCATGGAATGGTTGACCGATTCGATGATTTGTAAGCATAGAATGGCTTGTTACGTAATTGTAGCTAATTTTCATCGAACTATTGACCGATTCAATGGTGATTCCTAAGCTCAGAATGGCTTTTTACGTGATTGTAGCTGATTCTCATCGATCAATTGACCGATTTAGTCATTTGTAATCTCAAAATGGCTTGTTACGTGATTGTAGCTGATTCTCATCGAACGGTTGATTGATTTGGTGATTTGTAAGCTCAGAATGGCTTGTTATGTGATTGTAGTTAATTATCATTGAACAGTTGACCGCTCCAGAGATTTGTAAACTCAGAATGACTTTTTACGTGATTGTGGTTGTTTCTCATTGAACGGTTGACTGATTTGGTGATTTGTAAGCTCAGAATGGCTTTTTACGTGATTGTAGCTCATTCTCACCGAATGATTTACTGATTTGATGATTTGTAATCTCAGAATGACTTCTTATGTGATTGTAATTGATTCTCATCGAATGGTTGACCGATTTGATGATTTGTAAGCTTAGAATGGCTTGTTACGTGATTGTAATTGATTCTCATCAAAAGGTTAACCAATTCAGTGATTTGTAAGCTCATAATGGCTTGCTACGATTATAATTGATTCTCAATGAACGATTGATCAGTTCCATAATTTGTAAGCTCAGAATGGCTTGTTACCGATTCAATGATTTGTAAGCTCAGAATGGCTTGTCACATGATTGTAGCTGATTCTCATCGAACGGTTGATCGATTCATTGATTTATAAACTTAGTAATACATGATTGTAAGATTATTTCTATGCTCATAATGGGTTGTTATGTGATTCTAGCTTATACCCATCGAACGGTTGACCGATTCGGTGAAATTTAAGCTCAAAATAGCTTGTTACGTGATTGTAGTAGATTCTTACCGAACGGTTGATCAATTCACTGATTTGTAAGCTCAGACTTGTTACGTGATTATAGCTGATTCTCATCGAACAGTTGACTGATTCCTTGATTTGTAAACTCATAATGGGTTTTTAAATGATTGCAGCTAATGCTCATTGAACAGTTGACCAATTCGGTGATTTGTCAGCTCGGAATGGCTTGCTAGGTGATTGTAGCTGATTCTTATCGATAGTTGATAGATTTCATGATTCGTAAGCTCAGAATGGCTTGTTACATGATTGTAAAATATTCTCATCTTACAATTGACCGATTCGATGGTTTGTAAGCTCAGAATGGCTTGTTACGTGATTATAGGCGATTCTCATCGAATGGTTGACCCATTCGCTGATTTGTAAGCTCAGAATGTTTTGTTACCTGATTTTAATTGATTCTAATCGAACAGTTGATCGATTCAGTGATTTGTAAGCTCAGAATGACTTGTTATGTGATTGTAGCTGATTCTCATCGAACGGTTGACCGTTTTGGTGATTTGTAAGTTAAGAATGGCTCTTTATGTGATTGTAATTGATTCTCATCAAACAGTTGACCGATTCAGTGATTCGTCAACTCAAAATGGCTTGTTACATGATTGTACTTGATTCTCATCGAATGATTGACCGATTCAGTGATTTGAAAGCTTAGAATGGCTTGTTATGTGATTGTAGCTGATTCTCATAGAATGGTTGACTGATTTGATTATTTGTAAGCTCAGAAGGGCTTGTTACATGATTATAATATATTCTCATCGAACGGTTGATCGATTCGGTGATTTGTAAGCTCAAAATTGATTTTTACGTGATTGTAATTGATTCTCATCGAACGGTTGACCGTTCGGTGATTTGTAAGCCTAGAATAACTTGTTGCATTATTGTAATTGATTCTCATCAAATGATAGATTGATTCGATGATTTGTGAGCTAAGAATGGCTTGTTACGTGATTGTAGCTAATTCTCATCGAACAGTTGACCAATTTGGTGATTTGTAAGTTTAGAATAGCTTGTTATGTGATTCTAGCTGATTGTCATTGAACGGTGAACCGATTTACTGATAAGTAAGCGCAGAATGGCTTATTACATGATTGTAGTTGATTCTCATCAAACGGTTGACCAATTCGGTGATTTGTAAGCTAAGAATGGCTTGTTACATGATTGTAATTTATTCTCTTCAAACAGTTGACCGATTAGGTAATTTGTAAGCTCAAAATGGCTTGTTACGTGATTCTAGCTAATTCTCATCGAACGTTGATAGATTCAGGGATTTGTAAACTTAGAATAGCTTGTTACAAGATTGTAATTGATTCTCATCGAACGGTTCAATGATTCGGTGATTTGTAAGCTCAGAATGGCTTGTTACGTGTTTGGAGCTAATTCTCACCGAATAGTGACCGATTTGGTGATTTGTAAGCTCAAAATGGCTTTAGTACGTGATTGTAGGTCATTCTAATCGAACAGTCAGATTCAGTGATTTGTAAGCTCAGAATGCTTTGTTACATGATTGTCATTGATTCGCAATTAATGGTTGACTGATTTGGTGATTTGTAAGCTTAGAATGACTTCTTACATGATTGTAACTTATTCTCATCAAACAGTTGAGCGATTTGGTGATTTACAAGCTCACATTGGCTTTTTACGTGATTTGTAATCTCAGAATGGCTTGTTACGTGATTGTAGCTGATTCTCATTGAACAGTTGACCAATTTGATGATTTTTAAGGTCAAAATGGCTTGTTATGTTATTGTAGGTGATTCTCATTGAACTATTGACCGATTCAGTGATTTGTAAGCTTAGAATCGCTTGTTACGTGATTGTAGCTGATTTTCATCGAACGGTTGACCCATTTAATGATTTGTAATCTTTGAATGGCTTGTTATGTGATTGTAGCTGATTCTCATTAAAAGGTTGACCGATTCAGTGATTTTTAAGCTCAAAATGGCATGTTACTTAGTTGTAGTTGATTCTCATCGAAGAGTTGACTGATTTGATAATTTATAAGCTCAGAATGGCTTGTTACGTGATTGTAGCTGATTCTCATTGAACGGTTGATCGATTCGGTGATTTGTAAGCTCAGAATGGATTGTTACGTGATTGTAGTTGATTCTCATCAAACGGTTGATTGATTCGGTGATTTGTACGCTCAGAATGGCTTGTTACATGATTGTAGCTGATTCTCATCGAATGGTTGACCGATTCGATGACTTGTAAGCTCAATGTTACATGATTGTAATTGATTCTCATCGAACGGTTTACCATTTTAGTGATTTGTAAGCTTAGAATGGCTTGTTACGTGATTGTAGCTGATTCTCATCGAATGGTTGACCAATTCAGTGATTTCTAAGCTCAGAATGGCTTGTTAGCTGATTGCTATTGATTCTCATTGAACGGTTGATCAACTCGGTGATTTATAAGCTTAGAATGGGTTGTTATATGATTGTAGCTGATTCTCATCAAACGGTTGACCGCTTCAAGAATTTGTAAGCTCAGAATAGCTTGTTACGTGATTGTAGCTAATTCTCATTGAACGGTTGATAGATTTAGTGAGTTGTAAGCTCAGAATGGCTTGTTACGTCAATGTAGTTGATTCTCATTGAATGGTAGATCAATTTCCTCAGAAAGATCTTTTTTGTGATCGTAGTTGATTCTCCTTGAATGAATGATGGATTCACTAATTTGTAAGCTTAGACTAGCTTATTATGTGATTTTAGCCGATTCTCATCAAACAGTTCACTGATTCGGTGATTTGTAAGCTCGAAATGGCTTGTTACATGATTAGAGCTGATTCTAATCGAACAATTGACCGATTCGGTGATTTGAAAGCTCAGAATGGCTTATTCCATGATTGTAATATATTTTCATCGAATGGTTAACCGATTTGGTGATTTGTAATTTTAGAATGTCTTGTTACGTGATTGTAGTTGATTTTCATCGAACGGTTGACCGATATGGTGATTTGTAAGCTGCGAATGGATTGTTACATGATTGTATTTGAATCTCATCAGATGACTGATCGATTCACTGATATGTAAGCTCATAATTGCTTGTTACGTGATTGTAATTGATTCTCATAGAACAGGTGATTAGTTCGGTGATTTTTAATCTCAGGATGACTTATTACATGATTGTACTTAATTCTCATTGAACGGTTGACCAATTCGGTGATTTGTAAGCTCATAATGGTTTGTTACAAGATTGTAATTGATTTTAATAGAACGGTTGACTGGTTCGGTGATTAGTAAGCTCAGAATGGCTTGTTACGTGATTGTAATTGCTTCTCATTAAATAATAGACCGATTCGGTGATTTGTAAGCTTAGAATGGACATGATTATAGCTGATTCTTATTGAACGGTTGACCGATTGGGTGATTTGTAAGTTCAAAATGGCTTGTTACATGATTGTAGCTGATTCTCATCGAACGGTTAACTAATTCAGTGATTTGTTTGCTCATAATGGCTTGTTACATGATTAGAGCTTATTCTAATCGAACAATTGATAGATTTGGTGATGTGTAAGCTCATAATGGCTTGGTACGTGATTGTAGCTGATTCTCATCGAATGGTTGGTCGATTCGAAGGGTTTGTAAGCTCAAAATGACTTGTTACATCATTCTAATTGATTCTCATCGAATGGTTCACCGATTCGGTGATTTGTAAGCTCACAATGGCTTGTTACGTGATTGGAGCTAATTGTCATCTAACGGTGACCGATTCGGTGATTTGCAAGCTTAGAATGGCTTGTTACATGATTCTAATTGATTTTCATCGAATGGTTGACCGATTCGATGATTTGTAAGATCAGAATAGATTGTTATGTGATTGTAATTGATTATCATCAAACGATAGACCAATTCAGTGATATTTAAGCTCAAAATGGCTTGTTATGTGATTGTAGCTGATTCTCATTGAACGATTGGCCAATTTAGTGATTTGTAAGTTTAGAATAGCTTATTACGTGATTTTAGCTTATTGTCATTAAACGGTTAACCAATTCGGTGATAAGTAAGTGCATAATGGTTTGTTACATGATTGTAGATAATTCTCATGAAACGGTTGATCGATTCAGTGATTTGTAAGCTTAGAATGGCTTGTTACATGATTGTAGCTGATTCTGATCGAACGGTTCACCAATTAAGTGATTTGTAAGCTTAGAATGGCTTGTTACATGATTGTAGCTGATTCTCATCAAACGGTTGTCCAATTCGATGATTTGTAAGGTTAGAATAGCTTGTCACATGATTCTAGCTGATTGTCATTGAACGGTTAACCAATTCGGTGATAAGTAAGCGCAGAATGGCTTGTTACTTGATTGTAGCTGATTCTCATCAAACGGTTGACCGATTAGGTGATTTATAAGCTTAGAATGGCTTGTTACATGATTCTTATATCGATGAACAAACTCAATTTGTTTCCAAATCTGCTTGGTTTTCAAGTTCTATTGATTGTCAGAATTTGACGGGTAAAGAAACAGTTATTTTTGGTGATACAACTCATGCTGCTTCAATCACTAAGATACTTGTAAGAGAAATGGGGATTCATGTCAGTTGTGTAGGTACTTATTGCAAACACGATGTGGAATGGTTCAAAGAGCAAATTCAAGGTTTCTGCGGTAATTGATTCTCATCGAACGGTTGACCGATTCGATGATTTGTAAGCTCATAATGGATTTTTACATGATTGTAATTGATTTTCATCAAACTGTTGACCAATCGGTGATTTGTAAGCTCAGGATGGCTTGTTGCGTGATTATAGTTGATTCTCAGCAAATAGTTGATCGATTCGGTGATTTGTAAGCTCAAAATGGCTTTTTAAGTGATTATAGCTGATTCTCATCAAATGGTTGACCGATTCGGTGGTTTGTAATCTCATAATAGCTTGTTACGTGATTGTAGCTAATTCGCATCGAACGGTTGATCGATTGGGTGATTTGTAAGCTCAGAATGACTTGTTACATGATTCTAGTTGATTCTCATCGAACGTTGACAGATTTGGTAATTTGTAAACTCAGAATAGCTTGTTACGTGATTGTAATTGATTCTCATCAAACAGTTCAGCGATTCGGTGATTTGTAAGCTCAGAATGACTTGTTACGTGATTGGAGCTAATTCTCATCGAACGGTGACCGATTCGGTGATTTGTAAGCTCAGAATGGCTTGTTACATGATTGTAGCTGATTGTTATCGAACAGTTGATGGATTCAGTGATTTGTAAGCTCATAATGGCTTGTTTCATGATTGTAGCTGATTGTAATCGAACGGTTGACCGATTCGATGATTTGTAAGCTCAGAATGAATTATTATATTATTGTTGCTAATTCTTATCAAACAGTAGTTTGATTTAGTGATTCGTAAGCTCAAAATGATTATTAATGTGATTGCAGGTGATTCTCATCTAATGGTTGACCGATTCGGTGATTCGTAAGCTTAGAATGACTTGTTCTATGATTGTAGCTGAGTCTCATTGAACGGTTGACTGATTCGGTAATTTGTAAGCTCAAAATGGCTTGTTACATGATTGTTGCCAAATCTCATCTAAGGGTTGATCGATTCGGTGATTTGTAAGCTTAGAAGGACTTGTCACGTGATTGTGGCTAATTCTCATCGAATGGTTGATCGATTTGGTGATTTGTAGGCTCAAAATGGCTTGTTACATTATTGTAGCTTATTCTCATCAAATGGTTCTCTAATTCGATGATTTGTAAGCTCAGAATGGCTTGTTATGAAATTGTAATTATTTCTCATCGAACAGTTGATTGATTCAGTGATTTGTAAACTCAGAATGACTTTTTACGTGATTGTAATTGATTCTCATAGAACGGTTGACTGATTTGGTGATTTGTAAGCTCAGAATGGCTTGTTATGTGATTGTAGCTGATTCTCATCGAACGATTGACCAATTTGGTGATTTGTAAGCTTAGAATAGCTTGTTACATGATTGTAGCTAATTCTCATCGAATGGTTGACCGATTTGGTGATTTGTAAGCTCATTGCTTGTTACCTGATTATAGCTCATTCTCATCGAACGGTTGAACGATTCTGTGATTTGTAAGCTCAGAATGGCTTATTACTTGATTGTAAGTGATTCTTATCAAACGGTTGACCGATTCGGTGATTTGTAAGCTCAGAATTGTTACGTGATTTTTGCTGATTCTCATTGAACAGTTGACCGATTTGGTGATTTGTAAGTTCAAAATGGCTTGTTACGTGATTGTAGCTGATTCTCATCGAATGGTTGATCGATTCATCGATTTGGAAGCTCAAAATGGCTTCTTACATGATTGTAGCTGATTCTTTTTGAATGGTAAACTGATTCGGTGATTTGTTAGCTCAGAATGGCTGGCTTGTTACGTGATTATAGCTGATTCTTATCGAATAGTTGATCGATTCTATGATTTGTTGGCTTTTTACATCATTATAGCTAATTCTAATCCAACAATTGACCTATTCAGTTATTTGCAAGCTCAGAATGGCTTGTTACGTGATTGTAGCTATGACCGATTTGGTGATCTGTTAGTTCATAATGGCGTGTTACGTGATTGTAGCTGATTCTCATCGAATGATTAACCGATTCGATGAACTTCAACCTCAGAACAACTTGTTACATGATTTTAGTTGATTATCATTGAACGATTGATCGATTCAGTGATTTACAACCTCAGAAGGCCCTTTTATGCAATCATAGTTGATTCTCATTGAATGGTTCATAGATTTGGTGATTTGTAAGCTCAGAATGGCTTATTACGTGATTGAAGCATATTCTCATCAAATGGTTCACCGATTTGGTGATCTACAACCTCAGAATGGTGTGTTATGTACTTGTATTCGATTCTCATTGAATGGCTAATGATTTGGTGATTTGCAACCTTAGATCGACTTGTTACATGATTGTAGTTGATTCTCGTTGAACATTTGACCGATTTAGTGATCTACAACCTTAGAATGATCTTTTATATTATTGTAGTTGATTCTCATTGAATTGTAGTTGATTCTCATCAAACGGTAGACCGATTTGGTTATTTGTTAGCTCAGAATAGCTTGTTATGTGATTGTAGCTGATTATCATCAAACGGTTGACCGATTTGGTGAATTGCAACCTCAGAACAATTTGTTACCCAATTTTAGTTGATTGTCATCAAATGGTTGACCAATTCGGTGATCTACAACCTCACAAGGATCTTTTATGCGATCGTAGTTGATTCTCTTCGAATGGTTGACCGATTTAATAATTTGTAAGCTCATAATGTCCTGCTACATGATTGTAGCTAATTCTCATCAAACGATTGACCGATTCAGTGATTTGTAAGCTCATAATGGCTTGTTACATGATTGTAGTTGATTCTCATTGAATGGTTGACTGATTCAGTGATTTGTAAGCTCAGAATGGTTTATTACGTGATTGTACCTGATTCTCATCAAATGGTTCACTGATTCATTGATCTACAACCTCATAATGGTGTGTTACGTGCTTGTATTTGATTCTCATCGAATAGTTGATGTGTTGGTTATCTCCAACCTTAGATCAACTTGTTAAATGCTTGTAGTTGATTGTACTTTATTCTCATCAAACGGTAGACCGATTTGGTGATATGTTAGCTCAAAATAGCTTGTTACATGACTGTAGCTGATTCTCATTGAACGGTTCACCGATTCAGTGATTTGTAAGTTCAAAATGGTTTGTTAAATGATTGTAATTGATTCTCATCGAATGATTGATCAATTCGATGATTTGTAGGCTCAGAATGGCTTGTTACGTGATTGTAGTTGATTCTCATCGAATGGTTGACCGATTCGATGATTTGTAAGATCATAATGGCTTCTTACATGATTGTAGCTGATTCTCATCAAACGATTGACCGATTCGGTGATTTGTAAGCTCAGAATGGCTTGTTATATGATTGTAGTTGATTCTCATCAAACAACTAATTGATTAGGTGATTTGTAAGCTCATAATGGCTTGTTACGTGATTAGAGCTGATTCTAATCGAATGGTTAACGGTTGATCGATTTGGTGATTTGTAATCTTAGAATAGCTTGTTACGTGATTGTAATTGATTATCATAGAACGGTTGACTAGTTCGCTAATTTGTAAGCTCAGAATGACTTGTTACGTTATTGTAATTGATTCTCATAGAATGGTTGCCCAATTCGGTAATTTTTATGCTCAGAATGGCTTGTTACATGATTCTAGCTAATTCTCATCAAATGATTGACCGATTCAGTGATTTGTAATCTCAGGATGGCTTGTTACGTGATTGTAATTGATTCTCATCAAACAATTGACCGATTCTATGATTTGTAAGCTCAGAATGGCTTATTACATGATTGTAGCTGATTCTCCTCGAACGGTTGACCGATTTGGTAATTTGTAAGCTCAGAATGGCTTGTTTCATGATTGTAAGTGATTCTCATCGAACGGTTGACCAATTCGATAATTTGAACCTCATAATGGCTTGTTACGTGATTGTAGTTGATTATCATCGAATGGGTGACCAATTCAGTGATTTTTAAGCTCATAATGGTCTTTTGATTCTTATCGAACGGTTGACCGATTCGGTGATCTGTAAGCTCAGATTGGCTTGTTATGTGATTGTAGCTGATTCTCATTGAGCGGTCGATCGATTTGGTGATTTGTAAGCTCAGAATGACTTGTTACATGATTGTAGCTCATTCTCACCAAACGATTGACTGATTATGTGATTTGTAAGCTCATAATGGCTTGTTATGTGATTGTAATTTATTCTCATTGAACGGTTGACCGATTCGGCAATTTGTAAACTCAGAATGGCTTATTACGTCATTGTGGATGATTCTGATCGAACGGTTGACCAATTTGGTGATTTGTTTACTCAGAATGGCTTGTTATGTGATTGTAGTTGATTTTCATCGAACGGTTGACCGATTTGGTGATTTGTTAGCTCATAATAACTTATGATGTGATTATAGTTGATTCTCATCAAACGGTTGTCCGATTCAGTGATTTGTAAGCTCAGACTGGCTTGTTACGTGAATGTAGCTGATTCTCATCGAACGGTTGACTAATTAGGTGATTTGTAAGCTCAAAATGGTGTGTTACATGATTGTAGCTGATTCTCATTGAACGGTTGACTAATTGAATCATTCGTAAGTTTAGAATGGCAAGTTACGTGATTGTAGCTGATTCTCATTGACCGGTTGACTGATTCCATGATTGTAATTGATTCTCATCGATCGGTTGAGCAATTTGATGATTTCTAAGCTCAGAATGGCATGCTATGTGATTGTAGCTGATTATCATCGAACGGTTGACCGATTTGGTGATTTGTAAGCTCAGAATGGCTTGTTACATGATTGAATATGATTCTCATTAAAAGGTTGACCGATTCGGTGATTTATAAGCTCAGAATGGCTTGTTACGTGATTGTAGCTGATTTTCATCAAATGGTTGACCAATTCGGTGATTTGTAAGCTTAGAATGACTTGTTACATGATTGTAGCTGATTCTCATCGAACGGTTGACCGATTTGGTGATTTGTTAGCTCAGAATAGCTTGTTATGTGATTGGAGCTGATTCTCATCAAACGGTTGACCAATTCGGTGATTTGTAAGCTCGAAATGGCTTGTTAGGTGATTGTAATTGATTCTTATCAAACGGTTGACCGATTCATTGTTTTGTAAGGTCAAATTTGCTTATTACGTGATTGTAGCTGATTCTCATCGACCAATGCGATTATTTGTAAGCTCAGAATGACTTGTTACATGATTGTAGCTGATACTCATCTAATGGTTGACCGATTCGATGATTTGTCAACTCAAAATGGCTTGTTAGGTGATTGTAGCTAAGTCTGATCAAAAGGTTGAATGATTTAGTGATTTCTAAGCTGAAAATGGCTTGTTATGTGATTGTAGCTGATTCTCATCGAATGGTTAACCGATTCGATTATTTGTAAGCTCAAAATGGCTTGTTACATGATTGTAATTTATTATCATCAAATGATTGATTTATTTGGTGATTTGTAAGCTCAGGATGACTTGTTACATGATTATATTTTATTGTAGCTGATTTTCATCGAACGGTTGATTGAGTTAATGATTTGTAAGTTTAGAATGGTTTGTTAATTGATTGTAGCTAATTTTCATCGAATGATTGACCGATTAGGTAATTTATAATCTCAGAGTGGCTTCTTACGTGATTGTAGCTGATTCTTGTCGAACCGTTGACCGATTCAGTGATTTGTAAGCTTATAATGGCTTGTTAAGTGATTGTAGCTGATTATCATCGAATGGTTGGCTGATTCGGTGATTTGTAAGCTGAGAATGGCATGTTACATGATTGTAGTTGATTCTCATCGAATGGTTGACTGATTTAGTGAATTGTAAGCTCAGAATGGCTTGTTACGTGATTGTAGCTGACTCTCATCGAACGGTTCACCGATTCGGTGATTTTTAAGCTCAGAATGGCTTTTTACATAATTGTAACTAATTCTAATCGAACAGTTGACCAATTGAGTGATTTGTAAGCTCAGAATGGCTTGTTACATGATTGTCATTGATTCGCATTGAACAATTGACCGATTTGGTGATTTGTAAACTTAGAATGGCTTGTTACATTATTGTAGCTGATTCCCATCAAATGGTTGATTGATTTGGTGATTTTCAATTTCAGAATTGCTTTTTACGTGATTTGTAATCTCAGAATGGCTTATTACATGATTGTAGCTGATTCTCATCAAATAGTTCACCAATTCAGTGATTTGTAAGCTCAAAATGGCTTGTTATGTGATTGTAGTTAATTCTCATTGAACGATTGACCAATACGGTGATTTGCATTTTTAGAATGGCTTCTTACCTATTTGTAGCTGATTTTCATTGAACGGTTGACCCATTCAGTGATTTGTATGCTCAGAGTGGTTTGTTACATGATTCTAGCTGATTCTCATTGAAAGGTTGACCGATTTGGTGATTTGTAAGCTCAGAATGGCGTGTTACATGATTGTATCTGATTTTCATCGATTTGATAATTTCTAAGCTCCGAATGGCTGGTTACGTGATTGTAGTTGAATCTCATCGAACTGTTCACTAATTTTGGTGATTTGCTAGCTCAGAATGGCTTGCTAAGTGTTTATAATTTAGTCTCATCGAGCGATTGATCAATTCGGTGATTTTGTAAGCTCAGAATAGCTTGTTATGTGATTGTAGCTGATTCTAATCGAACTATTGACCGATTCAATGATTTGTAAGCTCAGAATGGTTTGTTACATGATTGTAATTGATTTTCATCAAATGGTTGATTGATTCAGTAATTTGTAAGCTCAGAATGTCTTGTTATGTGATTGTAATTTATTCTCATCAAACAGTTGAACGATTCGGTGATTTGTAAGCTCAGAATTTCTTTTTACGTGATTGTAGCTGATTCTCATCGAACGGTTGACTGATTCGGTGATCTGTAAGCTCAGAATAGCTTGTTACATGATTGTAGTTGATTCTCATCAAACAGTTGACCGATTCCATGATTTATAAGCTCAGAATGGCTTTTTATGTGATTGTAGCTAATTCTCATTGAATAGTTGATCGATTCTATGATTTGTAAACTTAGAATGGCTTGTTACGTGATTGTAGCTAAGACTCATCAAACGGTTGACCGATTCGATGATTTGTGAGCTCAGAATTGCTTGTTACGTGATTGTAGCTGAGACTCATCAAACGGTTGATCGATTCAGTGATTTATAAGCTCAGAATGGCTTGTTAAATGATTTTAGCTATTTTTCACCAAACGGTTGACCGATTTCATGATTTATAAGTACAGAATGGCCTATAACATGATTGTAATTGATTCTCATCGAATGATTGATCGATTCGGTGATTTGTAAGCTCAAAATTACTTGTTACGTGATTGTAAGTGATTCTCATGGATTGGTTGACCGATTCAGTGATTTGTAAACTCAGAATGACTTGTTTCATGGATGTAGCTGATTCTCATTGAATGGTTGACCGATTTGGTGATTTGAAGCTGAGAATGACTTCTTACATAATTGTAATTGATTCTCATAGAACGGTTGACTGGTTCGGTCATTTGTAAGCTCATAACATTGTGACATTATTTTAATTGATTCTTATCGAATGGCTTGTTACCTCAGAATGGCTTGTTACGTCATTGTAGCTGATTCTCATCGAACGGATGACTGATTTGGTGATTTATAAACTTTGAATAGCTTGTTTCATGGCTATAGCTAATTCTCATTAAACGATTGACTGATTCGATGATTTGTAAGCTCAGAATGGCTTGTTATGTGATTATAGCTAATTCTAATTAAACGATTGACCAATTTAGTGATTAGTAAGCTCAGAATGGCTTGTTAAATGATTGTAGCTAATTCTCATCGAATGGTTGATCGATTCGGTGATTTGTAAGCTCAAAATGGCTTGTTACGTGATTGTAGTTGATTCTCATCAAACGGTAGACCGATTTGGTGATCTGTTAGTTCATAATGGCTTGTTACGTGATTGTAGCTGATTCTCATCGAACGGTTGACCGATTCGGTGAACTGCAACCTCAAAACAATTTGTTACATAATTTTAGTTGATTATCATCGAACGGTTGACCGATTTGGTGATCTACAACCTCAAAAAGATCTTTTATGTGATCCTATTTGATGCTCATCAGATGGTTCACAGATTTGATGATTTGTAAACTCATAATGGCTTATTACATGATTGTAGCAAATACTCATCGAATGGTTCATCGATTTGGTGATCTACAACCTCAGAATGGTGTGTTATGTACTTGTGTTTGATTCTCATCAAACAATTGATGAGTCGACGATCTGCAACCTCAGATTGACTTGTTACATGATTGTAGTTGATTCTCACCGAACATTTGACCGATTTGGTGATGTACAACCTTAGAATGATCTTTTATGTTATTGTAGTTGATTCTCATTGAATGGTTGACTGATTCAGTGATCTCTAACTTTAGAATGGCTTGTTACATGATTGTACTTGATTCTCATCAAATGGTTGATCGATTTGGTGATTTGTTAGCTCAAAATAGCTTGTTACATGATTGTAGCTGATTCTCATTAAATGGTTGACCGATTTGGTGAATTTCAACCTCAAAACAACTTGTTACCCAATTTTAGTTGATTGTCATCAAACGGTTGACTGATTTGGTGATCTAAAACTTCAGAAGGATCTCTTACGCAATCCTACTTGATTCTTTTCTAATGGTTGATAGATTCAGTGATTTGTAAGCTTAGAATGACTTATTACCTGATTGTAGCTTCTTCTAGTTGAACGATTCACCGATTCGGTGATCTACAAGCTCAAATTGGCTTGTTACATGATTGTAGTTGATTCTCTTCGAACGATTGACCGATTCGGTGATTTGTAAGCTCATAATGGCTCGTTACATGATTATAATTCATTCTCATCAAAGGATTGACCGATTCGGTGATTTGTAAGCTCAAATGAATTTTTACGTCATTGTAATTGATTCTCATCGAACGGTTGACCAATAGGTGATTTGTAAGCTCAGAATGGCTTGTTATGTGATTGTAGTTGATTCTCATCGAACGGTTGACCGATTCAGTGATTTGTAAGCTCAGAATGACTTGTTATGTGATTGTAGCTGATTCTCATTGAATGGTTCAATAACTTAGTGATTTGTAAGCTCAGAATGACTGGCTTGTTACGTGATTATAGTTGGTTCTTATCGAACAGTTGACCGATTCTGGGATTTGTTGGATTTTTACGTGATTGTAGCTGATTCTTATCGAACAGTTGTTACATGATTGTAGCTGATTCTCTTCGAACGGTAGACCGATTCGGTTATTTGTAAACTCAGAATAGCTTTTTACTGATTCTCATCGAACGGTTGATTGATGCGGTGATTTGTAAGCTCAGAATGGCTTGTTACATGATTGTAACTGATTCTCATCGAACGGTTGACTGATTCAGTGATTTGTAAGTTTGGAATGGCTTTTGACATGATTGTAGCTAATTCTCATCGAATGGTTGACCGATTTGATGATTTGTAAGCTCAGAATGCCTTGTTATGTGATTGTAGTCATTCTTATCAAAAGATTGACTGATTCGGTGATTTGTAAGCTCATAATGGCTTTTTACGTGATTGTAGCTGATTGTCATCGAATGGTTGACTGATTTAGTAATTTGTAATTTCAGAATGGTTTGTTACATGATTGTAGCTTATTCTCATCGAACAGTTGATCGATTCGGTGATTTGTAAGCTTATAATAGCTTGTTACACGATTATAAGCTATTGTCATTGAATAGTTGATCGATTCTGTGATTAGTAAGTGCAGAATGGCTTGTTACATTATTGTAGCTGATTCTCATCGAACGGTTGATTGATTCAGTGATTTGTAATCTTAGAATGGATTTTTACATGATTGTAATTTATTCTCATTCAACGGTTGACTGATTGGTGATTTGTAAGCTCAGACTGGCTTGTTGCATCATTGTAGCTGATTCTCATCAAATGGTTGAACGATTTGATGATTTGTAAGCTCAGAATGACTTATTACATCATTGTAGCTGATTCTCATCAAACGGTTGAACGATTAAGTGGTTTGTAAGCTCAAAATGTCTTGTTACATGATTGTAGCTGATTCTCATTGAATGGTTGACCGATTTGGTGATTTATAAATTTAGAATGACTTGTTACATGATTGTAGCTGATTCTCATCAAATGGTTCACTGATTCGGTGATTACGTGATTGTAGCTGATTCTCATCGAACCATTGACCGATTCGGTGAAGAGCAAACTCAGAACAGCTTGTTACGGGATTTTAGTTGATTATAATTGAACGGTTGATCGATTCGATGATCTAGAACCTCAGAAGGATCTTTTATGCGATCCTAGTTGATTCTCATCGAATGGTTGACAGATTCAGTGATTTGTAAGCTGTAGTTGATTCTCTTCGAATGGTTCACCAATTTGGTGATCTACAACTTCAAAATGTTGTGTTACGTGCTTTTATGTGATTTTCATCAAATGGTTTATGAGTCGATGATCTGCAACCTCAAATCGACTTGTAGTTGAGTCTCATCGAACATTTGACTGATTCAGTGATCTACAACCTTAGACTAATCTTTTATGTTATTGTAGATGATTGTCATCAAATGGTTGACTGATTCAGTGATTTCTAAGCTCATAATAGCTTGCAACATGATTGTAGTTGATTCTCATCAAACGGTAGACTGATTTGGTGATAATTTAGCTCAGAATGGTTTGTTACGTAATTGTAGCTGATTTTCATCGAACGGTTCATCGATTCGGTGATTTGTAAGCTCAGAATGGCTTGTTACGTGATTGTAATTGATTCTCATCGAACGATTGATCAATTTGGTGATTTGTAAGCTAATAATAGCTTGTTACATGATTGTAGCTAATTCTCATCAAACGGTTGACCAATTCGGTGTTTTGTAAGCTCAAAATGGCTTATTATGTGATTATAGCTGATTCTCATTGACCAGTTGATCGATTTGGTGATTTGTAAGCTCATAATAGTTTGTTACATGATTGTAGCTGATTCACATCGAATGGTTGACTGATTCGGTGATTTCTAAGCTTGGAATGGGTTGTTACGTGATTTTAATTGATTCTCATCAAAAGCTTGACCGATTCAGTGATTTGTAAACTCAAATGGCTTTTTAAGTGATTTTAATTGATTCTCATCGAACGGTTAACTAATTTGGTGATTTGTAGGCTCAAAATGGCTTGTTACAGATTCTAGCTCATTCTCATTGAAGGGTTGATAGATTCAGTGTTTCGTAATCTCAGAATGGCTTGTTACATGATTGTAGCTAAATCTCATCGAACGGTTGACCATTTCAATGATTTATAAGCACAAAATGGCTTAGTACGTGATTGTAATTGATTCTCATCCAATAATTTAGTGATTTGTAAGCTCACAATGGCTTGTTACGTGATTGTAGCTGATTCTAATCTAATGGTTGACCGATTCGGTAATTTGTAAGCTCAAAATAGCTTGATTTTAGTTGATTCTCATCCAACGGTTGACCTATTCTATGATTTATAAACTTAGAATGGCTTGTTACATGATTACAGTTGATTCTCACCAAACAGTTGATCGATTCAATGATTTGTAAGCTCAAAATGGCTTGTTATGTGATTGTAATTGATTATCATGGAACAGTTGACCGATTCGGTCATTTGTAAGCTCAGAATGGCTTGATACGTGATTGTAATTGATTCTCATCGAACAGTTGACCGATTCAGTGATTTTTAAGCTCAAAATGGCTTGTTACGTGATTGTATTTGATTCTCATCAAACGGTTTATCGATTCAGTGATTTGTAAGCTCAGAATGGCTTGTTACGTGATTGTAGTTGATTCTCATCGAACGATTGACCGAGTTGGTGATTTATAAGCTCAGAATGTCTTGTTACCTGATTGTAATTGATTCTCATCAAATGGTTGACCGATTCGATGATTTGTAAGCTCAGAATGGCTTGTTACGTGATTGTAATTGATTCTCATCGATCAGTTGACTGCTTTGGGGATTTGTAAGCTCAGAATGGCTTGTTACATGATTGTAGCCTATTCTCATCAAACAATTGATTGAATCCATGATTTGTAAGCTCAGAATGGATTGTTACGTAATTGTAATTGATTCTCATCGAATCCTTGACCGGTTCAGTGTTTGTAAGCTCAGAATAGCTTGTTACGTGATTGTAATTGATTCTCATAGAACGGTTGACTGGTTCAATCATTTGTAACCTCAGAATGGCTTCGTAACATTATTGTAATTGATTCTCATCAAATGGTTGACCGATTCAAGTGATTTGTAAGCCTAGAATGGCTTGTTACATGATTATAATTGATTCTCATCTAACAATTCACCGATTTTGTGATCTGTTAGCTCACAATGGCTTTTTACATGATTGTAATTGATTGTCATCAAATAGTTGATCGATTCGATGATTTGTAAGCTTAGAATAGCTTGTTACATTATTGATGTTGATTCTCATCGAACGGTTCACCAATTCAGTTATTTGTAAGCTCATAATGGCTTGTTACGTGATTACAGCTGATTCTCATCAAACGGTTCAACGAATCAGTGATTTGTAAGCTTAGAATGGCTTGTTATGTGATTCTAGTTGATTCTCATCAAACGGTTCATTGATTCGTTGATTTGTAAGCTGAGAATGGCTTTTTACGTGATTGTAATTGATTCTCATCGAATGGTTGACTATTTCAGGGATTTTTAAGCTCAGAATGGCTTGTTAATTTATTGTAGCTAATTATCATCGAATGGTTGACAAATTCATCGATTTATAAACTCAGAATGGCTTGTTACATGATTGTAGCTAATTCTCATTGAATGGTAGATCGATTCTATGATTTGTAAGCTCAGAATGGCTTTCTACGTGATTGTAATTGATTCTCATCGAAAGGTTGACCAATTCAATGATTTGTAAGCTAAGAATGGCTTCTTATGTAATTGTAATTGATTCTCATGGAACAGTTGACCGATTCAATGATTTCTAAGCTCAGAATGGCTTGTTACGTGCTTGTAGTTGATTCTCATCGAACGGTTAACTGATTTGGTGATTTGTAATCTCATAATGGCTTGTTACATGATTTTAGTTGATTCTCATCGAATGGTTGACCGATTCGGTGATTTGTAAGCTCAGAATGGCTTGTTACGTGATTTTAGTTGATTTGCATCGAATGGTTGACCGATTCGATAATTTTTAAGGTCAGAATGGCTTGTTACATGATTGTAATTGACTTTCATCGAATGGTTTACCGATTCATGATTTGTAAGCTTAGAATGGGTTGTTATGTGATTATAGCTAATTCTCATCGAACGATTGACTGATTCAGTGATTTGTAAGCTGAGAATGGCTTGTTTCATGATTGTAACTAATTCTCATCAAACAGTTAACCGATTCAGTGATTTGTATGCTTAGAATAGCTTGCTACGTGATTGTAGCTGATTCTCATTGAATGGATCACCGATTTGGTGATTTGTAAGCTCAAAATGGCTTGTTAGCTGATTGTAGCTGACTCTGATAGATAGTTGACCGATTCGATGATTTGTAATCTTACAATGGCTTGTTACAAGATTGTAATTTATTCTCATTGAACAGTTGACCGATTCTATGATTTGTAAGCTCAGAATGGCTTGTTACGTGATTGTAACTCATTCTCATCGAACGGTTAACTGATGCGACAAATTGCAACCTCAGACCAACTTGTTATGCGATTGTAGCTAATTCTCATCAAATGGTTGACTGATTGTAGCTGATACTCATCGAATGTTTGACTGATTCAGTGATTTGTACGCTCAGAATGGCTTGTTACGTGATTATAGTTGATTCTTATCCAACGGTTGACTGATTCAGTGATTAATAAGCTCATAATGGATTGTTACGTGATTGTAGCTGATTCTCATCGAACAGTTTATCGATTTGATAATTTATATGCTGAGAATGGCTTGTTTCATGATTGTAATTGATTCTCTTCAAATGGTTGATTGATTCGATGATTTGTAAGCTGAGAATGGCTTGTTACCTGATTGTAGCTTATTCTCATCAAACGGTTGACTGATTCTCTGATTTGTAGGCTCAAAAGGGTTTGTTCCTGTTAATCTCTATTGATCATTTAAGGTTGTCATCAGTATCAAAGGATAATAAATAGGTCAGTCGGTCACTTATATTGTGTTGGTCGGTAACCAGAAGTAAGACATAGCAGTCGGTAAAGCATTTACACCGAGCATCACATAATTTATCGAGCACCAGCGACACTGACACCGACAGAGAGTAAACACCAAGCATTGCAGTATACACCGAGCAAATTATACAGTGTTTACCGATAATCATAGAAAATGGCATAGTAATCTGAAATGGCACATTGTTCTATGCAAACGGTTATAACAAATCATAAAATGATTTACCAAGATTGAGGAACATTTATTTTAAAAGATACTCATTAAATATAATGCTTATCTTATTGTAATAGTTGATCTAGGTTAATTTTGCACCATATATCTTAGGGTTATGATTATTTTTGTAACCTAATTTTTGCTAAGGCGACAAAAACAAAACACTATATATTTTGTATGTTCGCTTCATTTTGGAAGAAGTGAGTGAACTGATATATATGAATCATGGAGCACTTGAAGCCATTGCCTAACTTCAAGTCAATCAGTTTTCAAGTCAATCAGATTGAGCAGAATTAGACAAGGCTACCGAGCAGAACAAAGTAGTGAATCATCACAGTCAAGGTGATATTTTATGAGCATTTATTGATCTGTTTCAGACAATTGAGTTGTCAAACTAGCAGATAATTGCCTATTACTTTCTAGCAATTGTAGTAGAGTTTTTGATAAAATCTCTTAATAGAGTAGACTTAACAGTCTTATGCAAATCTCTTTACCGAGTACACACTTCATTGGTGTTGTCAAAATCCTATAACTAGGTAGATCTAGCTGATCTAATATTTTACTCCTAACAAGGTAAGATCACCAGAAGTATCAAAACTTGTAGCCTTAACAGGCAAACCTTTTCTATCTGCAGTAGTGAAGAATTTGTGGGTGTCATCCCCACCGTAGTTTTGACCTTCTTACAAGGGTTTCTGCATTACCAAAATATTTGTGTTATGTGATTGTCATATTGATTTCATGTTGTTTACTTTCTCAAGTTAGCTAGATGATTGATTTATGCAATTAGATTCAATTTATTTTGATCGGTTATTACAGTACATAGTTATAGATCTGAAAGGTTTTGCAAGTGAAGTTTTTGAAGGCATTGATTCACCCCTCCCCTCTCAGTACCGATCTCTCATAATTCCAACAATTGGTATTAGAGCTCAGTTCTCTTGTTGAACAGTCTAACCACTGAAGGGAAAAGATCTAAGTCATGGAGAGATACAAACTTGACAAGACTATTGAGAATCAGAAGATACAAATACAAATGTTTGTGGAATAGTATAAACAAGCCAAGGAATAACTGAAGAAATTACTGGTTGAAAGAAAGAATCTTTGCAATTCAACAAAATGAAATTGGTTATCATGAAGAGCCTATTGATGAAATATTTGATCATATTGGATCAAGCTCTAGAAGCATCTCTAACGGATCTGAAAAGAATCAGCATCTATCTGAGCAAGTGAAAGCACTTCAAATTGGTCATGAATCACAAATGGTGAGAATGGTGGAAATCATGAACAATACTAGACAAGCTGAACAAGATCAGAATCTGGCTATTGAAGACCGAAGACTGATGACTGAACAACTCCAAGCAAAAGAAAGTGAAATATAGAGACTCACTGATCGTCACTTCCAAGTATCAAATCAGATGATGATAGTTAATCAAGAAATGAACCGAGTAAATGGAGAATTATCAAGAAGACTTGAAGATGTTGCAATACTCAGAGAAGATAATGAAAAATTGAGAAATGAAATAAAGATATAAAAGCAACACAATGAAATGATGAAGATAGCTGAGGACAGTTCTAAAAATATTGATGATTTCCTGACTAATTAGAGAAGATTCAGAAGCAGAGCCGGTATAGGCTACACCGGTGAAGGAGAATCATCACAACAAGCGAAAAAAGTCAACAAAAATCAAAGTCAAAAACCTAAACTGTTGACATGTTATCACTATGGAAAACCAGGACATACATCTAATGTGTGGAGAAGCAAAGCACAAGGTAAGCCTCCTGTCATTCCTAAATTCAATGGATATTGTTATTACTATGGTAAGTTTGGACATCCAGCTTATGAATGCAAAGCTAAGTAGAATGGCATTGCTAATAATACTATTGAGGAGAAAATATGCTATACTTGTAATAAGCATGGACACATTGCAAGGGACTGCAAAGAAAAAATGAAACAAGTCTGGACACCTAAAGAAAAACTACAATGAAAGCAATATCAACCGAAGAGACAAGGTAACTCATATGTTTGGGATTATAATACATGGACTAATTGTGTTGTATGTGGTCGGTATGGACATATTGTAGCAAACTATTATAGAAAGAGTCAGATTGGACAATCAAGAAACTAGACAAATGCAGGAATGGCATGTATGCACTGTCACAAGGTCGGTTATTTAAGCAAGAACTGTAGAGACCGAGCACCAGATGAAAACCGTATATTGAGAGTGGATATAATGTGGAAGAAGGCATCTAATGAGAATGCTGAGTCAAGTAATACTGTCAGTGAAACCTCGTCCACTGGATTGGGTGACATCAGTACCTCCACTTAAGATGACAAAGGTATGTATGGAACTGACATTTTTAAATGATCACATTTTACATATAGTTCCTTATACATGATGTACATATACCAAATCTACATGAATAAAGATGCACTATGGTTTATGTGTTGTGAGTTTGCAAATGTCACATAGTCGGTAAAAGAAGAAACGACAATTGATTACCCATCGGTAATCACTATACAAGGTTAACCGACAACAATACAAACCAATGAAGAAATTCTATGTTAACCGAGCAAAGGAAATAATAGACATTACCGAGCTGGCAGCTATTTCGTATCAAAAGTTAGGTCATGCATTTAATGCACCAAAGTTTGAGTGGGAATATCGAAAAAGTCTATAAATACGTGGAAACAGAGTTCATTGTTACACTGCGATTTCAAAGAATAGAGATTTTACAGAGAAGAGTTCGAGCTAAAGATTTTCCAGAAAAGATTCAAAGCTACTGTAGATCAAACCAACAATAATTCTTCGACAATATCAAGTAAGTTCATTTGCCTACCAAACACTAGTTATCTATTGCTTGTCGAAACCCTAGAAACAATTTATGGCATCAACATCGACTGCAAGCAAATCGCAAAACATTGAGGAGGAAGTAGAATTAATTGTTAGGGCTAATTTCTCTGAGGCCAAATTCAAACCACATCCCAAGGTTGCAGCACAAATGGATGATATAGGTGCATTTTCGAGTATTCCAGATAGGGTTTTGTTAACAGAAGACGTTAGGGCATATATTCATTGCAAAATCGGAGAAGTAGGTGATTTTGAAACCATTGCTGCTTATCAACAAGTTTTTGGACCGGATGGGAAGATAAAATCCGATTATAAGAAGATCAAGAGTCAGGGTTATCACATTTTACATACTTCTTGCAAACATTCAACACTGATTGGATAAGAATTGTGCTAAGCAAATTTCATGATGGAAAATTTTGGTTAAATAAACATGTTGAGGTCACAAAGAAGATTATCAGTAGGGTTACTAAGTACCCTACAACTGACAAAGCAAAAGCCTTTCGAAGTTCATCTCCTCCCAACATTGAAAAGAACACTGGAGCTCAATGGGACGGTAGGGCATTGAAAATCTCAACCATCAAAGACCTAGCGGTAAAATTCATAGCTCATGTCATTGGTTACAAGATATTTCAATCCAGCAGACTAAATAGTGTACCCTGTAGCGTCGTGGACATGGCATATAAAATTGTGAAGAAAGATCACCAGGTAGATCTTGCCGAACTGCTACTTCACCAACTACAAGAGAATATGAAGACAATAAGAACAAAGAAGTCCAACACATGTAAGTACGGATCACTGCTTGTTTGTACATTTTTCTATCTACAAAAATATGTACCTGGTATCGGTAAGGTAAAGTGGCAATCAGATAAACCGATAACTGCATAAATTAGTGAAATGATGAAAAGTCTAGGAGTTAATCTAAATAAGGAATTTAATGCATATTTCAAAGAATTTCAGGCAAAAATGCATTAAAGGAGTAGAATTCCAAGGGAATTAGTGAGTAAATTTGAAGATGACATGTTTTGTAGTCAGCACAGACCATTCAATGATAAAGGTAGTAGAACTAAAAACAAAATGGCTAGCATCGATGGGATACGAAATGAATTATGATTTCACTTTGAAATCTATTAATGCATTGCCAGCATTACCAATAGACATCACTGCCAGTAGGTTTGGCGTATATGAGGAAGCTAAGTCACGAATCACTACAGACATAGAGATCAGAAAAATGTCTAAAAGGGCGAAGAAAATGAGAAAAGATCTCACAACAAAATATGGAAATGCATCGGCCTCATCTGCAGAGTCACCGCTTAAAGAAACAACTGAAGGTCAGTTACAGTTGGTTGAAAAACCCTATGATAGTGAGGAGACTGAGTCAGACAATGAAAAGGATCACACACCGATTCCTCCCACCAATGTTGAACATGAAATGCAGTTACCAGAACCTAAAGGAATGAAGACACGTTCATCAACTGCAGTACAACCTACCAAGAAAGAAGAAATAGTAAAAGTAGCAAAAAGAAGAGCACCTACACCGACGAAGAAATACATAAAGAGAAAGAACAAGAAAGTAGCTAGCCACCGAAGAAAAAGAGGAAATACATAAGAAGTAAAGAAGATATAGAGGAGACTGACGCTAAAAATGATCCTAATCAATTCAAGTTAGTTTGTAACAGGGAAAGTACAATAGAAGAAATAATTGAAGATATAATTGAAGATGTAATTGAAAATGGAAATCTTGCAGATCCAGGCATAGGCAAATTTGACAAAATGTCAATTGAGGACAAGACAAAGCTAGAACATGCTATCATCCAAATGATGATTAAATTCAAGAGAGTACCAATGGAATTTGCATGTCAATTACCGAAGGAACTAGATGACAAAATAAATGAGAGATGGGCTATTGCACTAGATACTGAGAAAAGGAAAAGAGAACAATCATTAGTTCGTGCAGCCTCACACTTCAGCTATGATGTAGCAAGTGAATACATGACAAAGTACCAAGCACGATTTCTAGTCAAGAATAGAGCTATGTAGATAATGGATGAGAATGTGACTGATATGGATGTCACATGTGATTCTCTATGGACTTCAATTTTGAAAGCAGAAGAGAGAGCTGAACATGAAGCATTCCTGAAACTGTCTAAGAAGAGACACAGTTCAAAAGGTAAAGGTATATACATTGATGATGACAAGGGAAAGAAAATAAAGGACACCGGTATATCAGTTACCGAGGCAATTGATATCACTGAACAAAAGGAAGAAATAAGAATTTCACAGGATGCACTGGATCAAGTAAAGAGCCACTTGCAGAAGAAAATTGATGATGATGTACTCATTGAGGACATCACTAACGGTGATCCTAATGATAAGGATGATGAAGATGTGACTATTGCACCAAACAAAGATGAAGCACTAGACACTAATAGTGTGTTCACATCTCTACCAGGTGAATTACCTGTACTTGCAGAGGTAGTTGAAATACTTTCACAAGTACAACCTGATGCTTCTCATCCTGAGCAAAATAAAGATATAACTAGGATACAAGCACCTGAGCACCTTGTAGATACAAATGAGCCTACCAAAATAGAGGTACAATCTATAGAAACAAAGGAACTAGAAGAAACAAAGTCAACCGAGGTGAACCCACCTGACACTACAATCGAGACTCCCACCCCATCTACCAAGGAGCAAAAGAAGGAAGATACAGTGTCAACTGGGCAAGATACTCTAAAAATTGGAGAAAAAGCTATTGTTATTAGTGAGAAGAAGTCACCTCTTGCACAGAAGAAGAAGAAGAAAGCAAAAGGCCCAATCACCATTGATGAAGTCATAATTATACCAAAATGTGACCCAAGAACCCTAAGCCCCCGAGGAACTAAGTAGATATGGGGACCTATGTTCAAGGAAAGTGGCACAAGAAAAGTTAAGGCAAGAACACAAACACACATAAGTGTTACATGATGTGAGGGATATTCTGCAACAAATAGTACTGGAGACAAATATTGATGAGAATACTCCCATCATAGATCAACTTGCTACACTCACTGACAAAATCAATGCCCCTGATACAGATGCAGACAAAATAATAGAAAAAAGGGTAGAGTCAAAGATTCAGAACAAATTTCCAGAAAAGATTAGCACAGAAGTGGCACTGCAAAAGGTAAAATTATCTGAGGTTATTTCTGAGGTAAAATCTATCACCCAGATAATCTGTAAATTTTTTATCAAGCTTTGTACTTCAGACACCTTCACTGTAGAAGTCGATGAAAAGATAAAAGGTTTAGAAGCAAAAATCAAGTTGAGTATACAAGCAGCTATAACCGAGCCAAATGCTTTCTTAAAGCATATTCACCAGGTTTAGGAACTCCGGCAGTTGATAGCAGATTTAAGAAAACAAGAAGAGCAAATCATTGATCAGGTCACAGAGTTACAAATAGAACTCGCTCCTTACCTAAATTTTTTTGAAAATCATATTGTCAAAGTTGAACAACTTGTAGTAACACTAGAGATTTTGGTGTTAGATAATATCTTTGACATGCATGCACAAGTCGATCTTGAGCATATTGCTCTTACCAACTTGAAAGAGGAGTGGGACAACCTTTTGGAGTCTGTAAAGAAAACCCATCCAAACATTTTTGGTAAGATGTAAGTATACATTCTATTTTTGTATTTGGCATTATTATCAAAAAGGGCAGAAACATGTATATGCCAAATAAGTATACTTTGATATGTATATATTACCGGGAGCATGCACCAAGGGGGAGTACTATGTACTTAGAAATTTTTTGTTGTGGATATGTATATGGCAGAGACATAGAATATATAGAAACATTTTGTCTATATACATTCAAAGTTTTGATACTAATGCCAAAGGGGGAGATTGTTAATCTCTATTGAGCATTAAGGTTGTCATTAGTATCAAAGGATAGTAAATAGGTCAGTCGGTCACTTATATTGAGTTGGTCGGTAACCAGAAGTAAGACAGAGTAGTCGGTAAAGCCTTTACATCGAGCATCACACAGTTTACCGAGCACCAGCGACATCAACACCGATGGATAATAAACACCAAGCATCGCAGTATACATCAAGCAGATTATATAGTGTTTATCGATGATTACAGAAAATGGCATAGTAATCTGAAATGGCACATTCTTCTATGCAAACGGTTATAACAGATCGTAAAATGGTTTACCAAGATCGAGGAACATTTATTGTAAAAGATACTCATTAAATGTAATGTTTATCTTATTGTAATAGTTGATCTAGGTTAATTTTGCATCGCAGATCTTAGGGTTATGATTATTTTTGTAACCTAATTTTTGCTAAGGCAGCAAAAACATAACACTATATATTTTGTATGTTCGCTTCATTTTGGAAGTAGTGAGTGAATTGATATATATGAATCAGGGAGCACTTGAAGCCATTGCCTAACTTCAAGTCAATTAGTTTACAGAGCATAACAAAGTACAAAGGATATCAGATTGAGGAGACTTAGACAAGGCTATCGAGCAGAACAAAGTAGTGAATCATCACAATCAAGGTGATATTTTATGAGCATTTATTGATCTGTTTCAGACAATTGAGTTGTCAAACTAGCAGATAATTGCCTATTACTTTCTGACAATTGTAGTAGAGTTTTTGATAAAATCTCTTAACAGAGTAGACTTAACAGTCTTATGCAAATCTCTTTACCGAGTACACACTTCATTGGTGTTGTCAAAATCCTATAACTAGGTAGATCTAGCTGATCTAATATGTTACTCCTAACAGGGTAAGATCACCAGAAGTGATCAAAACTTGTAGCCTTAACAGGCAAATCTTTTCTATCTGTAGTAGTGAAGAATTTGTGGGTGTCATCCCCACCGTAGTTTTTACCTTCTTACAAGGGTTTCTGCGTTACCAAAATACTTGTGTTATGTGATTGTCATATTGATTTCATGTTGTTTACTTTCTCAAGTTAACTAGATGATTGATTTATGCAATTAGATTCAAGTTATTTTGATCATTATTACAGTACACAGTTATAGATCTGAAAGGTTTTACAACTGAAGTTTTTGAAGGCACTGATTCAGCCCTCCCCTCTTAGTACCAATCTCTCCTAATTCCTACAGTTACGTGATTGTTACTAACTCTCATCGAATGGTTGACCGATTCAGTAATTTGTAAGCTTTAGAATGGCTTGATACATGATTGTAGCGGATTCTCATTGAATGTTTGATCAATTTGGTTATTTGTAAGTTAGAATGGCTCGTTACGTGATTGTAGCTAATTCTCATCAAACGGTTGACTGATTCGGTGAATTGTAAGTTCAAAATGGCTTGTTACATGATTGTAGTTTATTCTCATCAAACAGTTGACTGATTCGGTGATTTGTAAGCTTAGAATCAGCTACAATCATGTAACAGGCCATTCTGACCTTCCAAATCACCAAACATGTCAATCATTCCATGAGAATTACCTATAATCTATAAAAAGCTATTTTGAGCTTACAAATCACCAAATCAGTGAACCGTTTGATAATAATTAGCTACAATCACTTAACAAGCCATTCTGGGCTTACAAATCATCGAATCGGTGAACCGTTCGGTGAGAATCAGCTACAATCACATAAAAAGCCATTCTTAGTTTTTAAATCACCGAATCAGTTAACTGTTCATTGAGAATCAGGTACAATCACGTAAAAAGCCATTCTGAGCTTCCTAATCACTAAATCGATCAACCGTTAAATGAGAATCAGCTATAATCACGCAACAAGACATTTTGAGCATACAAATCACTGAATTAGGGAACCGTTCGATGAGAATTAACTACAACCATGTAACAAGCCATTCTGAGCTTACAAATCATCGAATCGGTCATTCATTCGATGAGAATCAGCTCCAATCATGTAAAAAGCCATTCTGAGTTTACAAATCACTGAGTCGGTCAACCGTTCAATGAAAATTAATTACAATCATGTAACAAGCTATTTTGAGCTTACAAGTCACCGAATTAGTCAACTGGTCAATCAAAATAAGCTACAATCATGTAACAAGCCATTCTAAGCTTACAAATCATTGAATTGGTCAACCGTTTGATGAGAATCAACTACAATCATGTAACAAGCCATAGTGAGCTTTCAAATCACCGAATCAGTCAATTGTTCAATGAGAATCAGCTACAATCACGTAACAAGTCATTCTCGGCTTACAAATCACTGAATGGGTTAAATGTTTGATGAGAATCAGCTACAATCACGTAACAAGCCATTCTGAGCTTGCAAATTACTGAATCGGTCAACCGTTCGATGAGAATCAGCTACAATCATGTAACAAGTCGATCTGATCTTACAAATCATCGAATCGGTCAACTGTTCGATGAGAATCAGCTACGATAATGTAATCGGTCCATTGTTTGATGAGAACCAGATAAAATCATGTAACAAGCCATTTTGAGCTTACAAATTACTAAATCGGTCAACTGTTCAATGAGAATAAGCTCCAATCACGTAAAAAGCCATTATGAGATTACAAATAACCAAATCAATCAATCATTTTAATGAGAAACAACTACAATCATGTAATAAGCCATTCTGAGCTTACAAATCACTGAATCGGTCAACCGTTCAATGAGAATCTGTTACAATCACGAAACAAGCCATTCAGAGCTTCCAAATCACCGAATTGGTCAACTGTTCAATGAGAATCAGCTACAATCATGTAACAAGCCATTCTGAGCTTACAAATCACCGAATCAATCAATCGTTCGATGAGAATCAGCTACAATCACGTAACAAGCCATTCTGAGCATAGAAATCATTAAATCAGCCAACCGTTCGATGAGAATTAGCTACAATCACGTAACAAGCCATTCTAAGCTTATAAATCACTGAATTGGTCAATTGTTCGATGAGAATTAGCTACAATCATGTAACAAACCCTTCTGAGCTTAGAAATCACCGAATCGGTCAATCGTTCAATGAGAATCAGCTACAATGACATAACAAGCCTTTTTGAGCGAACAAATCACTGAATCGATCAACCGTTCGATGAGAATTAGCTACAATCATGTAACAAGCCATTGTGAGCTTACAAATCACTGAATCAGTCAACCCTTTCATGAGAATTAGGTACAATCACGTAAAAGCCATTTTGAGCTTACAAATCACCGAATCGGTCAAACGTTCGATGAGAATCATCTACAATCATGTTGCTATGCTTTTAGCAGCCCTATTTTAAACCTTCAAATCAAGCCCCCATTGTATTAAATGCAAGTGTATCATAATTTTTAAATATTTTTTGAGGTTATGTGAAGTAAGAGACATGTTTTGCAAAGTCAGTCATCCCGTTGAACTACAAATCTTGAACTTTTTAGTTCAAAGTTCAAGGTTCAACCGTCAGGTGTAAATTGTAACAAGCCTTGGGTGGTAGCCAGTTCATGCCTTTTATGATGCTTCATTTCTTTGTAAATGCACTAAGGGGCAGTGCTTCATTTTCAAGCATTCAGATTGAGTTCAAGTTTTCATTCCAAAGGCAAAATGCAAATGCTATTGACATATTGAACCTTCTCAGTTCAAAGTTCAAAGTTCAACGGCGCGATGATTTGTGTTTACTCAGTTCAAAGTTCAACGACGCGATGATTTGTGTTCACTTAGTTCAAAGTTCAAAGTTTGAAAGCATGGTGCAAGATTTTAAAGTTCACATTTTAGAGTTCAATGTGCAGAGTCAAATTTGAAGTTCAAAATGCAAATTTTGAAATGCAAGTTCACCAGTCTAGAGTTAAGTTTCTAAAGAACATTTTGATGGTTCAATAGCATGGTCTTAGGCTTCATCAACCTCAATTCTAGAACTATTGGTGGCAATGATATCCCAATAGAATGAATGAGATTCATTAATATGGTTGCCCCAATATAACAATGAAAGTATCACTACTGGTTTATGAGGGAATTTAAATGCAATGCTCTGAATGTTAACAGGGGCACGGGTAACAGGATTCACATTTTCAAATTGATCCCGTAAACATCATTTTTCCCACATTTGAAGATGAGTTGCACATATGTGAAGAATGGTCTCAAATAGTTTGACAAAATGTCACACCCCGATTTATAACATACATCGGTTAGTGGTCTTTCCCATAAATCACACTCGAGAATATAGATTAGAAGTGGATCAAATGAACTTTCTAAATATTCAAGTGACTAGCTTTCTCTCTTATTACAAAATCAATATGTGATTTGTGCATTGTTGACCGATAAAAGAAAGAAAATAAGGAGAATTTTGTGTGTAAAAAAGTACTTTCACGGGATAAATTTACAGAATTTCCTAATATTTATTTTTTTTACTTAGAAATCCATTGGAAACAATGCAGCAAAAATGGATGTGTGCCTAGGCAGATTGGTATTGTTACCAAACTCTATTTTTGCAAGGCGGATTTTATGACAGTTGTATATACCTTGACTCAGAGATGCGTAACTTTCAGCTCGAATATAATTTGCGCAATCACTCAACTGAAGTTGAATAAAACTAGGATTTTGGAAACATATCCAAAAATGAGCTCAATCCAACAGTGGAATAAAAAGTTATGCCCCCCGCATGGAGACCCATTTTTTCTATTAGAGATATTTTCGTCCACCCAACATTAAAATGTTTTTATTTTTGGTTTGACATATTCAAATGCCAGTTGTAAAATTATCATTTAATATGTTAAGCTATATCTTTATAAACTTTAAAATCCATAGTTTATAAAGATATCATATTTTTAAAAGAGAAAAACTTTGGGAATGAATGGCAAATATTTCCAAGAATCAGTTATGGAATAAAATTGAAAAGTTACGGGAAGTGAAAGAACAGGGTGAAAGTATTCAAGAATCAGTTATTGAAACGATTGTTGGGATGAAGATTATTTAGAGGAAGATTTTGATGAAGCAAGGGTTCTTCTTTTCCAGCAGTCAGTTGGCAACGAGAGAGAGAACATTTTTTGAATTCTGTATTTACAACAAAGGATTGAAGGAGAATTGATATTTCATTTTTGTTTTTGTAGAGCTGGTCTTTTTGTGCAAAGATATGATAACCAGTTTAAGCATCTAAGAACAAATAGATTTTGTATATCTAAATCTGTAGGTTTTGGTGTATGATTTTCTGATTGAAATAAATCTGTGGGTGATTCCAGTCATTCTAAGATGTTGTTTTGCCTCTCTTTTCCAAAATTACAAATGTATTACAAGATGTTAAATTCTCCTTTACTTCTTTGTTTTAGGGAGATTAGATGAGTGATCTGTTGGTCATTCATTCATTTCTTTCTAAGCTTTTAAATCTCTTAATCACATTTTTCCCATGTTGATGGGTAAATGTTAGGCTGCCTTCGTGTCTTAGTTAAAAGACATATCCAGTTGTTTAATTCATTGTAAATCTTTCTAAGAGGGAGCTGTACCTCTTAATTCAGAGGAAGGTTATCAATTTAATGATAATCTATCCAACTGTTAGTAGCATTTGTACTTTTATTTGGGCATCATGAGTCAGTTTGTGTTGGTATTTTTGAAGTGCAAATCTGTTTACTAACAGATTTTTGGCGACTCCACTGGGGAAACGGACATGAAAGATTAGTATTTTCTTTTCTCAGTAAAAATACTATCAGGTAACCGAATCGGTCAACTATTTAGTGTGAATCGGTCAATCGTTGCCTGAGAATTAGCAACAATCAGGTAACAAGCCATTCTGAGCTTACAAGTCACCAAATTGATCAACCGTTCGATGAAAATTAGCTATTATCATGTAAAAAGCCATTATGAGGTGACAAATCACCGAATCGGTCAACCGTTCGATAAGAATCAGCTACAATCATGTAACAAGCCATTCTAAGCTTACAAATCATTGAATCAGTCAACCACTTAATGAGAATCAGCTACAATCAGGTACCAAGCCATTCTGAGAGTACAAATCATTGAATCAGTCAACTGTTCGATGAGAATCAGCTACAATCATGTAACAAGCCAGTTTGAGCTTACAAATCACCGACTTGATCAACCATTCGATGAGAGTTAGCTACAATCATGTAACAAGCCATTCTGAGCTTACAAATCATTGGATTGATCAACCATTAGATGAAAACTAGCTACAATCATGTAAAAAACCATTCTGAGCTTACAAATCACCAAATCAATCTATTGTTTGATGAGAATTAGCTACAATCATGTAACAAGCTATTCTGAGCTTAGAAATCATTGAATCGATCAACCATTTGATGAGAATCAGGTGAAATCACGTAAAAAGCCATTCTGAGTTTACAAATCACCGAATCGGTCATCCATTTGATGAGAATCAGCTATAATCATGTAAAAAGCCATTCTGAGCTTACAAATCACTGAATCTATCAACCATTTAATAAGAATCAATTATAATCATGTAACAAGCCATTTTGAGCTTAGAAATCACCGAATTGGTCAACCATTCGATGAGAATCAACTACAATCACATAAAAAGTCATTCGTAGCTTACAAATCAAAGTATTGGTAAACACTTTGATGAGAATCAACTACAATCACATAATAAGCCATTTTGAGCTTACAAATCATCAAATCAGTCAACTGTTCATTGAGAATCAATTACAATCATGTAATAAGTCATTATCAGCTTACAAATCACCCCTTCAGTTAACATTTGGATGAGAATTAGCTACAATAACGTAACAAGCCATTATGAGCTTACAACTCACCGAATAGGTAAACTATTCGATGAGAATAAGCTACAATCACGTAAATAAGCCATTCTGAGCTTACAAATTATGGAATCGGTTAATCATTCGATGAGAATTAAGTTACAATCACGTATAAAGAAATTATGAGCTTACAAATAATCGAATCAGTCAACTATTCGATGAGAATCAACTACAATCAGGTAACAAGTCATTCTGAGCATACAAATCACCAAATTGGTCAACCGTTCGATGAGAATCAATTACAATCATGTAACAAGCCATCCTAAACTTACAAATCATCTTATCGGTCAACTGTTCAGGGAGAATCAGCTACAATCACGTAACAAGCCATTCTGAACTTACAAGTCACTGAATCTGTCAACTGCTTAATGAGAATCAGCCACAATCATGTGAAAAGGCATTCTAAGATTACAAATCATCAAATCGGTCAACCATTCGATGAGAATCAGCTACAATCATGTAACAACCCATTCTGAGCTTACAAATCATTGAATCGATCAATTGTTCGATGAGAATTAGCTACAATCATGTAAAAAGCCATTTTGAGCTTACAAATCATCGAATCGGTCAACCGTTCGACGAGAATCAGCTACAATCACGTAACAAGCCATTTTGAGCTGACAAATCACCGAATCGACCAACCGTTCGATAAGAATCAGCTAGAATCATGTAACAAGCCATTCTAAAATTACAAATCTCTGAATCAGTCAACCGTTCGATGAGAATCAGCTACAATCACATAACAAGCCATTCTGAGCTTACAAATCAGTGAATCGGTCAAATGTTCAATGAGAATAAGCTACAATCATGAATCAAGCCATTCTGAGCTTACAAATCACTGAATTGGTTAGCCGTTCGATGAGAATCAAGTACAATCACGTAACAAGCCATTTTGAGCTTACAAATCATCGAATTGGTCAACCATTGGATGATAATTAGCTACAAACACATAAAAACTCATTTTAAGCTTACAAATCACTGAATCGGAGAACCCTTGCATGAAAATCAGCTACAATCATGTAACAAGTCATTCTGAGCTTCCAAATCATCTAATCGGTCAACTGTTCGATAAGAATCAGCTACAATCATGTAACAAGCCATTCTCAGCTGACAAATCACTGAATCGGTCAACTGTTCAATGAGAATCATCTACAATCATGTAACAAGTCATTTGAAGCTTACAAATCACAAAATCAATCAACCGTTTGACAAGAATCAACTACTATCACATAAAAAGCTATTTCGAGCTTACAAATCATAGAATCAGTCAACCATTTGATGAGAATCAAGTACAATTATGTAACAAGTCACTCCGAGCTTACAAGTCATCGAATCGGTCAACCGTTCATTGAGAATTAGCTACAATCACATAACAAGCCATTCTGAGCTTACAAATCACTCAATTGATCAACCGTTCAATGAGAATCAGCTACAATCACATAACAAACATTCTAAGATTACAAATTATTGAATCATTCAACCGTTCGATGAGAATCAGATACAATCACATAACAAGACATTTTGAGCTTAAAAATCATAGAATCGGTGAACTGTTCGATGAGAATTTGCTACAATCACGTGAAAAGCCATTCTGACCTTACAAATAATCGAATCGGTCAACTATTGGATGAGAATCAGCTACAAACATGTAAAAAGTTATTCTGAGCTTACAAATCACCAAATTAGTCCATTGTTCAATGAGAATTAACTACAATCATGTAACAAGCCATTCTGAGCTTACAAATCACTGAATTAGTCAACCGTTCGATGAGAATCAGCTCCAATCACATAAAAAGCCATTATGAGCTTACAAATCATGGAATCGATTCACTGTTCGATGAGAATTAGCTATAATCATGTAAAAAGCCATTCCGAGCTTCTAAATCACTGAATTGGTCAACCGTTCAATGAGAATCAGCTATGATGACATAAAAAGCCATTATGAGCTTACAAATCACCAAATTGGAGAATTGTAGGATGAGAATCAGCAACAATCACGTAACAAGTCATTCTAAGCTTACAAAATCACCGAATCGGTGAACCATTCGATGCAAATCAGCTACAATCATGTGGCAAGCCATTCTAAGCTTACAAATTATCGAATCGGTCAACCGTGTGATAAGAATCAGCTACAATCACGTAACAAGCCATTATGAGCTTACAAATCACTGAATCGGTCAACCGTTTGATCAGGATCAGGTACAATCATGTAATAAGCCATTCTGAGATTATAAATCACCAAATCGGTCAACCATTCAATGCGAATGATCTACAATCTCATCGCAAGCCATTCTGAGTTTATAAATCATCGAATTCGTTAACCGTTCAATGAGAATCATCTATAATCACGTAAAAAGAGATTCTAAGCATACAAATCACCGAATCAGTCCACCGTTTGCTGAGAATTAGCTACAATCATGTAACAAGCCATCATGAGCTTACAAATCACTAAATTGGTCAACCGTTCAATGAGAATCAGCTACAATCACATAACAAGCCATTCTAATCTTACAAATCACCGAATCGGTCAATCATTTGATGACAATCAGCTACAATCACGTAACAAGGTATTTTGAGCTTACAAATTACCAAATCAATCAACTGTTCGATGAGAATCAGCTACAATCATGTAGCGAGCCATTGTGAACTTACAAATCACTAAATCGGTAAATTGATCAATGAGAATCAGCTACAATCAAATAACAAGCCATTCTAATCTTACAAATCACCGAATCAGTCAACCCTTCAATCAAAATCAACTGCAATCATGTAGCAAGCCATTTCGAGCTTACAAATCACCAAATTGGTCAACCGCTCGATGAGAATTAACTACAATCACGTAAAAAGACATTTTGAGCTTACAAATCACTGAATCGGTCCACCGTTCGCTAAGAATCAGCTACAATCACGTAACAAGTCATTATAAGCTTACATATGATTGAATCAGTGAACTGTTCGATGAGAATCGATGACAATAACATAATTAGCCATTCTAAGCTTACAATTCATCGAATTGGTCAACCATTCGATGAGAATCAGCTACAATCACGTAACAAACCATTTTGAGCTTCCAAATCACCGAATTGGTCAACCGTTCGAAGAGAATCAGCTACAATCATGTAATAAGCCATTCAGAGCTTACAAATTACTGAATTGGTCAACTGTTCAATGAGAATCAATAACAATCATGTAACAAGCTATTTCAAGCTTACAAATCATCGAATCAGTCAACCATTCGGTGAGAATCAACTACAATCATGTAACAAGCCATTCTGAGCTTACAAATCATCGAATTGATCAACCATTTGATGAGAATCAGCTACAATTAGATAACAAGCCATTATGGGCTTACAAATCACCGAATCGATCAACCATTCGATGAGAATTAGCTAAATTCATGTAAAATGCCATTCTGAGCTTACAAATCGCCAAATCAGTCAACCATTCGATGACAATTAGCTACAATCATGTAACAAGCCATTCTGAGCTTACAAATCACTGAATCGGTCAACCGCTTAATGAGAATCAGTTACAATCACGTAACGAGCCATTCTGAGGTTATAAATCACTGAATCAGTCAATTGTTCGATGAGAATCAGCTACAATCACATAATAAGCCATTCTGAGCTTACAAATCACCGAATCGATCAACCATTCGATGAGCGTTAGCTACAATCATGTAAAAAGCTATTATGAGCTTACAAATTACCGAATCCATAAACTGTTCAATGAGAATCCACTACAATCACGTAACAAGCCATTCTGAGCTTACAAATCACTAAATTGGTCAACTAATTCAGTGATTTGTAATTGATTCTAATCAAACGGTTGATCGGTTCAGTGATTTATAATTGATTCTCATCAAGTGATTGACCGATCCAGTGATTTGTAAACTCAAAATGGCTTGTTTGATTGTAGCTGATTCTCATTGAACGGTTCACCGATTCAGTGATTTGTAAGCTCAGTATAGCTTGTTAAGTGATTGTAGTTGATTCTTATTGAACACATGGATTCAATGAATTGTCGATCAACCGTTCGATGAGAATTAGCTACAATCATGTAAAAAGCAATTCTGAGCTTACAAATCATCGAATCGGTCAACCGTTCGATGAGAATCAGCTACAATCATCTAACAAGCCATTCTAACTATACAAATCACCGAATTGGTCAATCACTTAATGAGAATCAACTACATTCACGTAAGAAGCCATTCTGAGGTTACAAATCACCGAATCTAGCAACCGTTCGATGAGAACCAGCTACAATTATGTAACAACCCATTCTGGGCTTACAAATCATCGAATTGATCAACCGTTCGATGAGAATTAGCTACAATCATTTAAAAAGCAATTTTGATCTTACAAATCACCGAATGGGTTAACTGTTCGATGAGAATAAGCAATAATGATGCAAAAAGTCATTATGAGCTTACAAATCATCGAATCGGTCAACCGTTCAATGAGAATCAACTACAATCATGTAACAAGCCATTCTGAGCTTAAAAATCACTAAATCGATCAATTGTTCGATGAGAATCAGCTACAATCACGTAACAAGCCATTCTAAGCTTACAAATCACCGAATCAGTCAACCGTTCGATGAGAATCAGCTACAATCACGTAACAAGCCATTCTGAGGAATCGGTCAACCATTTGATGAGAATCAGCTACAATCACTTAACAAGTCATTCTGAGCATACAAATCACCAAATCGGTCAACCATTTGATAAGAATCAGCTACAATCACGTAACAAGCCATTCTGAGCTTACAAATCACTGAATCGGTGAATCATTTGATGATAATCAGCTACAATCACGTAACAATCCATTCTGAGCTTACAAATCATTGAATAGTAACCGTTCAATTTGAATCAACTACAATCACGTGACAAGCCATTTTGAGCTTACAAATCACCAAATCGATCAATCGTGCGATGAGAATCGGCTACAATCATGTAAAAGGCTATTCTGAGCTTACAAATCACCGAATCGGTCAACCATTTGATGAGAATCAACAATAATCAAGTAAGAAGCCATTCTATGCTTACAAATCACTGAATCAATCAATCATTCGATGAGAATAAGCTACAATAACATAACAAGCCATTCTAAGCATATAAATTACTGAATCAGTCAAGCGTTTGATGAAAATCAACTACAATCATGTAACAAGCTATTTTGAGCTTATAAATCATCGAATCGGTGAACCATTCGATGAGAATCAGCTACAATCATGTAAAAAGCTATTTTAAGCTTACAAATCATCGAATCAGTCCACCATTCGATGAGAATCAGGTGCAATCACGTAACAATCCACTCTGAGCTGACAAATCACTGAATTGATCAACCATTTGATCAGAATCAACTACAATCACATAACAAGCCATTTCAAGCGTTTAATGAAAATCAGCTACAATCATGTAACAAGCTATTTTGAGCTTACAAATCACTGAATCGATCAACAATTTGATGAGAATCAATTATAATCACATAACAAGCCATTCTGAGCTTACAAATCATTGAATCGGTCAACTGTTCGATGAGAATCAACTACAATCACGTAACAAGCCATTCTAATTTAACAAATCATCAAATCAGTCAATCATTTGATGATAATCAGATACAATCACGTAACAAGCCATTTTGAGCTTAAAAATCATCGAATCGGTCAACCGTTCGATTAGAATCAGCTACAATCATGTAGCTAGCCAATCTGAGCTTACAAATCACCAAATCGGGCAACCGTTCGATGAGAATTTGCTAGACTCATTTAAAAAGCCATTATGAGCTTACAAATTACCAAATCGGTCAACCGTTTGATGAGACTCAGCTACAATAAAGTAATGGTTGACCGATTCAATGATTTGTATTTGATTCTCATCGAATGGTTGACCGATTCAGTGATTTGTAAGCTGAAAATGGCTTGTTACATGATTGTGGCTGATTCTCATTGAACGGTTCACCGATTCGATGATTTGTAAGCTCAGAATAGCTTGTTACATGATTGTAGCTGATTCTTATGGAATAGTTCACCGATTCAATAAATTATCGGTCAACCATTCGATGAGAATTAGCTACAATCAAGTAACAAGCCATTCTGAGCTTACAAATCACCGAATCGGTCAACCGTTCGATGACAATCAGCTACAATCACGTGACAAGCCATTCTGAACTTACAAATCACCGAATCGGTCAATCGTGCAATTAGAATCAGCTAGAATCATGTAAAAAGTCATTCTAAGCTTACAAATCACCAAATTGGTCAACCATTTGATGAGAATAAGCTACAATCACCTAACAAGCCGTTCTGAGCTTACAAATCATCGAATCGGTCAACCATTTGATGAGAATAAGCAACAATCATGTAACAAGCCATTCTGAGCTTACAAATCACTGAATCAGTCAACCGTTTGATGAGAATAAGCTACAATAACATAAAAAGCCATTCTGAGCATATAAATTACCGAATTGGCCAACCGTTCGATGAGAATCAGCTACAATCATGCAACCAGCCATTCTGAGCTTATAAATCACTGAATCGGTCAACCATTCAACGAGAATCAATTACAATCATGTAAAAAGCCATTCTTAGCTTAAAAATCTTTGAATCAGTCCACTGTTTGATGAGAATCAGCTACAATCACGTAAAAACCATTATGAGCTTACAAATCACCAAATCGGTGGACCGTTCGATGAGAATTAGCTACAATCATGTAACAACACATTCTAAACTTATAGATCATCGAATCAGTCAACCATTCGATGAGAATCAGATGCAATCATGTAACAAGTCATTCTGAGCTTACAAATCACAAAATTGGTCAACCATTGATGAGAATCAATTATAATCACTTAACAAGACATTCTGAGCTTACAAATCATCGAATCTGTCAACCTTTTGATGAGAATCAACTACAATCACGTAACAAGCCATTCTAATCTTACAAATCATCGAATCGATCAATCGTTTGATGACAATCAGCTACAATCACGTAACAAGCCATTTTGAGCTGACAAATCACCAAATTGATCAACCGTTCAATGAGAATCAGCTACAATCATGTAGGAAGCCATTCTGAGCTTACAAATCATCGAATCGGGCAACCGTTCGATGAGAATTAGCTACAATCACGTAAAAAAAAGCCATTTTGAGCTTACAAATTATCGAATCGATCAACCGTTTGGTGAGACTCAGCTACAATCACGTAACGGTTGACTGATTTAGTGATTTGTATTCGATTCTCATCGAACGGTGGACGAATTCAGTGATTTGTAAGCTCAAAATGGCTTGTTACATGATTGTAGCTGATTCTCATTGAATGGTTCACCAATTCGGTGACTTGTAAGCTTAGAATAGCTTGTTACATGATTGTAGCTAATTCTTATGAAACAGTTTACTGATTAGTGAATTGTCGGTCAACCATTCAATGAGAATTATCTACAAATCACGGACTCGATCAACCGTGCAATGAGAATCTGCTACAATCATGTAACAAGCCATTCTAAGCTTACAAATCATCGAATCGATGAACCGTTTGATGCAAAACAGCTACAATCATGTTACGAGCCATCCTGAGCTTACAAATTACCGAATCAGTCAATCGTGTGATGAGAATCAATTAGAATCACGTAACAAGCCATTATGAGCTTACAGATCACCGAGTCGATGAGCTGTTCGATGAGAATCAACTATAATCACATAACAATCCATTCTAACAATACAAAATTAACGAATTGGTCAACCGTTCAATGAGAATCAGCGACAATCATGTAACAAGCCACTCTAAGCTTACAAAATAATGAATCGGTCAACTATTTTATCAGAATCAGGTACAATCATGTAACAAGCCATTCTGAGATTATAAATCATCAAATCGGTCAACCATTCCATGAGAATCATCTACAATCTCAAAACAAGCCATTCTGAGCTTATAAATCACCGACTTGGTCAACCATTCAATGAGAATCAACTACAATCACATAAAAAGACATTCTGAGCTTACAAATCACCAAATCAGTCCACTATTGACTGAGAATCAACTACAATCACTTAACAAGCCATTATGAGCTTACATATGACTGAATCGATGATTCGTTCGAAGTGAATCAGCTATAATCATGTAACAAGCTATTCTAAGCTTACAATTCATCGACTCGGTTAACAGTTCGATGAGAATCAACTACAATCATGTAACAAGCCATTTTGAGCTTATAAATTACTGAATCGATCAACTGTTCGATGAGAATCAGCAACAATCACGTAACAAGTCATTTCGAGCTTAAAAATTACTGAATCGGTTATCCGTTTAATGAGAATCAACTACAATCATGTAACAAGCCATTCTGAGCTTACAAATCACCAAATCAGTCAACCGTTAGGTGAGAATCAGCTACAATCACATACCAAACCATTCTGAGCGTACAAATCACTGAATCGATCAACCACTTCATGAGAATTAACCACAATCACGTAAGAAGCCATTATGAGGTTACAAATCATCGAATCGGTCAACCGTTCGATGATAATCAGCTACAATCAGGTAACAAGCCATTCTGGGCTATCAAATCATAGAATTGATAAACTGTTTGATGAGAATTAGCTACAATCATGTAAAAAGCCATTCTAAGCTTACAAATTACCAAATCGGTCAACCGTTCGATAAAAATCAGCTACAATCATGTAACAAGCTATTCTGAGCTTATAAATCACTAAATCGGTCAACTGCTTAATAAGAGTCAGCTACAATCACGTAAGAAGCCATTCTGAGGTTACAAATAACTGAATCGGTCAACCGTTCGATGAGAATCAACTACAATCATATAAAAAGTCATTCTTAGCTCACAAATCACTAAATCGGTCCAACATTCAATGAGAATCAGCTACAATGACATAACAAGCCATTCTGAGCTTACAAACTGCTGAATTGGAAAACTGTGCAATGAGAATCAGCTACAATCAAGTAACAAGCCATTCCGAGCTTACAAATCATCTAATCGATCAACTATCCGATGAGAATTAGCTACAATCATGTAACAAGTCATTCTAAGATTGCAAATCATTGAATTGGTGAACCGTTCGATTCAAATCAGGTACCATCATGTGACACGCCATTCTAAGCTTACAAATCACTGAATCGGTCAACCGTGTGATGAGATACAGCTAGAATCACGGAACAAGCCATTATGAGCTTACAAATCATCGAATCGGTGAACCGTTCAGTGAGAATCAACTACAATCACATAGCAAGCCATGCTAACATTATAAATTACCGAATCGGTCAACCGTTCGATAAGAAACAGCTACAATGATGTAACAAGCCATTCTAAGCTTACAAATCACCGAATCGATCAATCATTTTATCAGAATCAGGTACAATTATGTAACAAGCCATTCTGAGCTTAAAAATCATGAATCGGTCAACTGTTTGATGAGAATCAGCTACAATCAAGTAAAAAGTCATTTTGAGCTTACAAATCACCAAATCGGTCAACTATTCGTTGAAAAAAAATTACAATTACATAACAAGCCATTTCAAGCTTACAAATCACCCATTCGGTCAACCATTGGATGAGAATCAGCTACAATCACGTAACAAGCCATTTTAAGCTTACATATCATCGAATAGGTCAACCGTTCGATTAGAGTCAGCTACAAACATGTAATAAGCCATTCTGAGCTTACAAATTATGGAATCGGTCAACCATTTGATGAGAATAAGTTACAATTACGTCAAAAGCAATTCTGAGCTTACAAATAATCAAATTGGTCAATTGTTCAATGAGAATCAACTACAATCATGTAATAGGCCATGCTCAGCTTACGAATCATGAAATCAATCAACTAATCGATAAGAAGTAGCTATAATCACATAAAAAAACCATTGTTAGCTTACAAATCACTGAATTGTTCACAAGCTTACAAATCACCGAATCAGCTTACAAATCACCGAATCAGCTAGCGATTGGATGAGAATCAGCTACAAACATGTCAAATGTCATTTTGAGCTTTCAAATCACCGAATCGGTCCATTATTGCATGAGAATTAATTATAATCAAATAACAAGCCATTCTGAGCTTACAAATCATCGAATTGGTTAACTGTTCGATGAGAATCAACTACAATCACGTAACAAGCCATTCTGAGCTTACAAATCACTGAATCAGTCAACCATTCAATTAGAATCAGCTACAATCATGTAATAAGCCATTATGAGCTTACAAATCATCAAATCAATGAACCGTTCAATGAGAATCAGCTACAATCACGTAACAAGCCGTTCTGAGCTTACAAATCATCGAATCGGTCAACCGTTCGATGAGAATCTGCTACAATCATGTAAAAAGCCATTCTGAACTTACAAATCACTGAATCGGTCAGACGTTTGATGAGAATCAACTACTATCATGTAAAAGCCATTTTGAGCTTACAAATCACTGATTCAGTCAATTGTTCGATGAAAATCAGCTACAATCACGTAGCAATTCTGAGCTTACAAATCATCGAATCAGTCAACCGTTCGATGAGAATTAGCTACAATCATGTAAAAAGCCATTCTAAGCTTACAAATCACTAAATAGATCAACTGTTAGATTAGAATCAATTACAATTATGTAACAAGACTCTATGAACTTACAAATCACCGAATCAGTCAACCGTTCGATGACAGTTAGATACAATCATGTAACAAGCCATTCCAAGCTTTCAAATCATCGAATCGGTCAGCTGTTCAATAAAAATCAGCTACAATCATGTCACAAGCCATTATGAGATTACAAATCATCGAATTAATGAACCGTTCAATGAGAATCAGCTACAATCACCGAATCGGTCAATCGTTTAATGAGTATTAGCTAAAATGAGCTACAATCACATAACAAGGCATTCCAAGCTTACAAATCACTGAATCGGTCAACTGTTCGATGAAAATCAGCTACAATGATGTAGCAAGCCATTTTGATCTTATAAATCAGTGAATCAATCAACCATTGGATGAGAATCAGCTAGAATTAGGTAACAAGCCATTACGAGCTTAAAAATCATCGAATTGGTCAACCGTTCGATGAGAGTCAGCTACAATCATGTAACAAGCCATTCTGAGCTTACAAATCATCAAATTGGTCAACCGTTCGATGAGAATTAACTACAATCATGTAACAAGCCATTCTGAGATTAAAAATCACAGAGTCGGCCAACCGTTCGATGAGAATCAGCTACAATCAGGTAACAAGCCATTCCAAGCTTACAAATCTCTGAATCGGTCAACCGTTTGATGAGAATCAATTACAATCATGGAACAAGACATTCTGAGTTTACAAATCATTGAATTGGTCAACCGTTTCAGGAGAATCAGCTACAATCACGTAACAAGCCATTCTGTGCTTACAAATCACTAAATTTATCAAGCACTTAATGAGAATCAACTACAATCATGTAACAAGCCATTCTAAAGTTACAAATCACTAAATTGGTCAACCGTTCAATGAGAAAAAGCTACAATCATGTTAAAAACCATTGTTAGCTTACAAATCACCTAATCTGTCCACTGTTCAATGAGAATCAACTACAATCATGTAACAAGCCATTATGAGCTTACAAATCATCGAATCGGTGAACTGTTTGATAAGAATCAGCTACAAGCACGTAACAAGCCAATCTGAGCTTACAAATCAATCAATCATTCAACTATTGGATGAGAAATAACTAGAATCACATAAAAAACCATTCTTAACTTACAAATCACAGAATCGGTCCACCATTCGATGAGAATCAGCTACAAGCACGTAACAAGCCATTTTGAGTTTATAAATCATCGAATCGGTCAATCGTTAGATGAGAATTAGCTACAATCATGTAACAAGCTCTTCTGAGCTTACAAATAACTGAATAGATCAACCACTCGATGAGAATCAACTACAATCATGTAACAAGCCATTTTGAGTTTAAAAATCATTGAATCAATCAACCGTTTGATGAGAATAGGCTACAATCACATAACAAACCATTTTGAGCATATAAATCACCGAATCGGTCAACTGTTCGATAATGCTAATATCATGTAACAAGTGATTCTAGGCATATAAATCATCGAATTGATCAATCGCTCGATGAGAATCAGCTACAATCATGTAAAAAACTATTCTTAGCTTACAAATCATTGAATCGGTCCACCATTTGATGAGAATCCACTACAATAATGTAACAATCTATTATGAGCTTACAAATCATCGAATCGGTGAACCGCTCGATGATAATTAGCTACAATCATGTAAAAAGCCATTTTGAGCTTACAAATTACTGAATCGGTCAACCGTTTGATGAGACTCAGCTACAATCTAATGGTTGATCGATTCAGTGATTTGTAAGCTCAAAATGGCTTGTTACATGATTGTAGTGTATTCTCATTGAACGGTTCACCAATTCGATGATTTGTAAGCTCAGAATAGCTTGTTACATGATTGTAGCTTACAAATACTTGAAACGGTCAACTGTTTGATAAGAATCAATTACAATCATGTAACAAACCATTTTGAGCTTAGGGCCTCGTTTCACAAGCGCTTACAGAAGCGAGTTCGCGAAGGTGCTATCTATATTTCATCGCCATTACTATTATTAAGCCTGCCTACCCTTACAAATAATAGGGCAAGTCTCACAATCTTTCCACAACCATTTAGCCCTTTTTTATATAGTTGGGCTTCGGAATTGTAGGGCTGCCCCGTAGGGGAGTTCCTTCATTCGCGCGCGCTACCGATCTATTTTTCATGTTTTAAGGGAGCCCCTATATTCTAAAGGGATCGATTGACGCTGCAGAGAGATTTCCCATGGATAGTAGGGGCCCAACCTTCTATACTCTAGTTGATGGCAGGTCCATACTACAAATCACCGAATCAGTCAACCGTTCGGTCAAAATCAGCTATAATCATGTAACAAGCCATTCTGAGCTTAAAAATCAATTAATCGGTCAGTTGTTCGATGAGAATCAGCTACAATCATATAATAAGTCATTTTGAGCTTACAAATCACTGAATCGGTCAACCATTCGATGAGAATCAATTACAATCACGTAACAAGCCATTCTAAGCTTACAAATCACTGAATCGGTCAACCGTTTGATAAGAATCAATTACAATCACGTAAGAAGCCATTCTGAGCTTACAAATCACTGAATCGGTCAACCGTTTGATAAGAATCAATTACAATCACGTAAGAAGCCATTCTGTGCTTACAAATCACTGAATCGGTCAACCGTTTGATAAGAATCAATTACAATCACATAAGAAGCCATTCTGAGCTTACAAATCACCGAATTGGTCAACCGTTGAATGAGAATCAGCTACAATCATGTAACAAGCCAATCTGAGCTTACAAATCACCGAATCGGTCAACCGTTTAATGAGAATCAACTACAATCCTGTAACAAGCCATTCTGAGGTTACAAATCACCCAATCAGTCAACCATTCGATAAGAATCAATTACAATCACGTAAAAAATTATTTTGAGCTTACAAATCACTGAATCGGTCAACCATTCGATTAGAATCAATTACAATTTCATAACAAGCCATTGTGAACTTGCAAATCACCGAATCTGTTAGTCATTCGATGAGAATCAGCTACAATAATGTAACAAGTCATCCTGTGCTGACAAATCAACAAATCAGTCAACTGTTCGATGTGAATCAACCACAATCATGTAACAAGTCATTCTAAGCTTACAAATCACCAAATCGGTCAACCCTTCGATGAGAGTCAGAAAAAATCACTTAACAAGCCATTCAGAGCTTACAAATCATCGAAACAGTCAACTGTTTGATGAGAATCAGCTGCAATCATGTAACAAGCCATTCTGAGCTGATGAATCATTGAATCGATCAACTGTTCGATGATAATCAATTACAATCACGTAACAAGCCATTCTGAGCTTACAAATCACCGAATCAATCATCCGCTCGATGAGAATCAATTATAATCACGTAACAAGCCATTCTGACCTTACAAATCATTGAATCTGTCATCGTTCAATGAGACTCAGCTCCAATCACGTAAGAAGCCATTTTGAGCTTATAAATCATCGAATCAATGAAATGTTTGATGAGAATCAATTACAATCACGTAACAAGCTATTCTGAGCTTACAAATCACCAAATCTATCATTGTTCGATGAGAATCAGCTAAAATCACGGAACAAGCCATTTTGAGCTTACAAATCACCAAATAGGTCAACCGTTCAATGAGAATGTATTAGAATCACGTAACAAGCCATTATGAGCTTACAAATCACCGAATCGGTCAACCGTTCGATGAGAATAAACTACTATCATGTAACAATCTATTTTGAGCTTACAAATCACCGAATCAGTCAACTGTTCGTTGAGAATAATTTACAATCATGTAAGAAGCCATTTTGAGCTTACAAATCACCAAATTGGTTAACCATTCGATGAGAATCAATTACAACGACGTAAAAAGTCATTTTGAGCTTACAAATCACCGAATCAGTCAACTGTTTGATCAGAATTAATTAGAATCATGTAATAAGCCATTATGAGCTTACAAATCATCGAATCAATCAACCGTTCGGTGAGAATCAGCTATAATTACGTAACAAGACATTTTGAGCTTAGAAATCACTGAATCAGTCAACCGTTTGATCAAAATCAGCTACAATAACTTAAAAAGCTATTCTGAGCTTACAAATCAATGAAACAGTCAATCGTTCAACGAGAATCAGCTACAAGCAAATAATAAGCCATTTTGAGCTTACAAAACATCGAATCGGTCAACCGTTCAATGAGAATCAGCTGCAATCATGTAAAAAGCCATTCTAAGCTTAGAAATCACCGAATCGATAAACCCTTCAATGAAAATCAATTACCATCACGTAAAAAGCCTTTTTGAGCTTACCGATCATCGAATCGGTCAACCGTTCGATGATAATCAATTAGAATCACGTAAAAAGCCATTTTGAGCTTAGAAATCACCGAATCTGTCAATCATTTGATGAGAATCAGCACAATCACGTAACAAGCCATTCTGAGCGAAAAAATTACCGAATTGGTCAAGCATTCGATGAGAATAAGCTACAATCACGTAACAGGCCATCATGAGATTACAAATCACCAAATCGGTCAATCGTTTAATGAGAATTAGCTACAATCACATAACAAGTCATCATAAGCTTACAAATCACTGAATCGGTCAACCGTTCAATGACAATCAGCTACAATCACGTAATAAGCCATTCTAAGCTTACAAATCACCGAATCGGTCAACCGTTTGATGAGAATCAGCTATAATCATGTAACAAGCCATTCTAAGCTTAAAAATCACCAAATCGGTCAACTGTTTGATAAGAATCAATTACAATCATGTAACAAGCCATTTTGACCTTACAAATCATCGAAACGATCAACCGTTCGATGAGAATCAATTACACTCACGTAAAACACTATTTTGAGCTTACAAATCACCGAATTGGTCAACTGTTCTATGAGAATTAGCTACAATCATGTAAAAAGTCATTCTGAGCTAACAAATCACAGAATCAGTCTACCATTAGATGAGAATCAATTAACAAGCCATTCTAAGCTTACAAATCACAGAATCGGTCAACACTTCTATAACAATCAACTACAATCACGTACCAAGCCAATCTAAGCTTACAAATCATAGAATCTATCAACCGTTCGATGAGAATCAATCACAATCATGTAACAAGCCATTCTGAGCTCACAAATCATCAAATCGGTCAACCATTCGATGAGACTCAGCTACAATCACATAAAAAGCCATTCATTGCTTACAAATCACCGAGTCAGTCAACCGGTCGATGAGAATCAGGTACCATCATGTAACAAGCCATTTTCAGCTAATAAATCATTGAATCGATCAAACATTCCATCGAAATCAGCTACAATCACGTAACAAGCCATTTTGAGCTTACAAATCATTGAATTGGTCAACCATTCGATGACAATCAGCTACAATCATGTAACAAGCCATTTCGAGCTTATAAATCACCGAATCAGTCAAGCATTCGATCAGAATCAATAACAATTACGTATCAAGTCATTCTCAGCTTACAAATCACCGAAATGGTCAACCGTTCAATGAGAATCAGCTATAATCACGTAACAAGCCATTCTGACCTTACAAATTACTGAATCAGTCTACCATTTGATGAGAATCAATGACAATCACATAACAAGCCATTCTGAGCTTACAAATCACTGAATCAATCAATCGTTCTATCAGAATCAATTACAATCACGTAACAAGCCATTCTGAGCTTACAAATCACTGAATCGATCAACCGTACGATGAGAATCAATTACAATCACGTAACAAGCCATTCTAAGCTTACAAATCATCGTATTGGTCAAATGTTTGAGTAGAATTAGCTCTAATCATGTAACAAGCCATTCTAAGCTTTTAAATCACCAAATTGGTGAACCGTTTGATGAGAATCAACTACAATCATGTAAGAAGCCATTCCGAGCTAACATATCACCAAATTGGTCTACTGTTTGATGAGAATCAACTACAATCACGTAACAAGCCATTATAAGCTTATAGATCACTAAATCGGTCAACCATTCGATGAGAATCAACTACAATAATATAAAAGATCATTCTAAGGGTGTAGATCACCGAATCAATCAAATGTTTGATGAGACTCAACTAGAATCATGTAACAAGTCAATCTCAGGTTGCAGATCACCGACTTGATCAACCGTTCAATAAGGATCAGATAAAGCCATGTAGTAACACACCATTCTAAGGTTTTAAATCACTGAATTAGTCAATCGTTTGATGACAATAAGCTTAAATCAAATAACAAGTTGTTCTAACATTGCAATTCACTGCATCATTCAACCATTCGATGAGAATCAACTACAATCATGTAACAAGCCATTTCGAGCTTACAAATCACCAAATCATTCAACCGTTCGATGAGAATCAGCTACAATCATGTAAACAAATCATTTTGAGCTACAATCACGTAAAAAACTATTTTGAGCTTACAAATCACCAAATCGGTCAACTGTTGGATGAGAATCAACTAGAATCATGTAACAAGTGATTCTGAGCTTACAAATCACCAAATCGGTCAACCGTTCGACGAGAATCAACTGCAATCGTGTAACAGGCCATTCTGAGTTTACAAATCAATGAATCGGTCAACCTTTCGATGAGAATCAATTACAATCACGTAACAAGTCATTCTGAGCTATCGAATCGGTTAATCGCAAGCCATTCTGAGATTACAAATCACCAAATCAGTCAACCATTCGATGAGAATCAGCTACAAGCACTTAACGAGCCATTCTGAGCTTACAAGTCACCTAATTGGTCGACCATTCGATGAGAATCAGTTACAATTGTGTAACAAGTCATTATGAGCTTACAAATCAACCAATCGGTTAACCTTTCAATGATAATCAATTACAATCACGTAACAAGCCATTCAGAGCTTACAAATCACCGAATTAACCATTCGATGAGAATCAGCTACAATCACATAAGAAGCCATTCTTAGCTTCCAAATCATTGAGTCTGTCAACTGTTCGATGACAATCAGCTACAATCACATAATAGGCCATTCTGACCTCTCAAATCCCCAAATCGGTCAATCATTTGATGAGAATCAATTACAATCATGTAACAAGCTATTCTGAGCTTATAAATCACCGAATCACTCTACCGTTCAATGAGAATTAGCTACAATGATGTAACAAGCCATTCTAGGCTTACAAATCATCGTATCGATCAATAGTTAGAGGAGAATCAGCTACAATCACGTAACAAGCCATTTTGAGCTTACCAATCAGCCAATCAATCAACTATTCGATGAGAATAAGCTACAATCACGTAACAAACCATTCTGACCTTACAAATCATTGAATCAGTAGAACGTTGGAGGAGAATTAGCTACAATAATGTAACAAGCCATCCCGAGCTTACAAATTTTCAAATCGGTAAACCATTCGATGAGAATTAGCTACAATCAGGTAACAAGCCATTATGAGCTTACAAATCATAGAATCGGTCAACCATTCGCAGAGAATCAGCTACAATCATGTAACAACCCATTCTGAGCTTACAAATTACTGAATCGGTCAACTATTTGATGAGAATCATCTACAATCATGTAACAAGCCATTTTGAGCTTACCAATCACTGAATCAGTCAACCGTTCAATGAGAATCAGCTACAATCACATAACAAGCCATTTTGAGCTTACAAATCACTGAATCAATCAATCGTTTGATGAGAATCAGCTACAACCATGTAACAAGTCATTCTGAGCTTACAAATCACCAAATCGGTCAACCATTCGATGAGAATTAGCTACAATCACGTAACAAGCCATTTTGAGCTTACAAATCACCAAATTGGTCAACCGTTGGATGAGAATTAGCTAGAATCATGTAACAAGCCATTCTGAGCTTCAAATTATTGAATTGGTCAATCATTCGATGACACTCACTTACAATCATGAAATAAGCCATTTTGAGCTTACAAATCACCAAATCAATCAACCGTTTGATGAGAATCAACTACAATCACGTAACGAGTCATTCTGAGTTAGAAATTATCGAATCGGTCAACCATTTGATGAGGATCAGCTATAATCACATAACAAGGCATTCTAAGCTTACAAACCATCGAATTAGTGAACCGTTCGCTAAGAATTAGATACAATCATGTAACAAGTCATTCTTAATTTACAAATCACCAAATCAGTAAACTGTTCAATGGGAATTAGCTACAATCACGTAACAAGCTATTTTGAGCTTAGAAATCACTGAATCGGTCAATTGTTCGATGAGAATTAGCTACAATCACGTAAAAACTCATTCTAAGCTTACAAATCACCAAATCGCTCAACTGTTTGATGAGAATGAATTACAATCATGTAAAAAGCCATTATGAGCTTACAAATTATCGAATCGATCATCCATTCGAGGAGAATCAGCGACAATCACGTAACAAGTCTTTATGAGCTTACAAATCATAGAATCGGTCAACCGTTCGATGAGAATCAATTACAATCATCTAGCAAGTCATTCTGAGCTTACAAATGACTAAACTAGTCATCCGTTGTATGAGAATCAATTACAATAATGTAACAAGCCATTCTGAGATTACAAATCACCGAATCGGTCAACCGTTCTATGAAAATCAATTACAATCACGTAACAAGCTCTTCTGAGCTTACAAATCATTGAGTCAATCAACCTGTTCGATGACAATTAGCTACAAATCATCGAATCGGTCAAGCATTCGATGAGAATCAATTAAAATCACGTATTAAGCCATTCTAAGCTTACAAATTATTGAATCGGTCAACTGTTCGATGAGAATCAGGTACAATCACTTAACAAGCCATTTTGAGCTTACAAATCACTGAATTGGTCAACCGTTCGATGAGAATTAATTACAATCATGTAAAGAGCTATTTTGAGCTTACAAATAACTGAATTGGTGAACCGTTCGATGAGAGTCAATTACAATCACGTAACAAGCCATTCTGAGATTACAAATCAATGAATCGGTCAATTTTTTGATGAGAATCAGATATAATCATGTAACAAGTCATTCTGAGCTTACAGGTCACCAAATTGGTCAACCGTTCCATGACAATCAGCTACAGTCACGTAACAAGCCATTATGAGCTTACAAATCACCGAATCAGTCCAATGTTCAATGAGAATCACCTACAATCATGTCAGAAGCCATTCTAAGCTTACAAATCACTGAATCGGTCAACCGTTCAATGAGAATCAATTACAATCACGTAAGAAGCCATTTTGAGCTTACAATTCACCAAATCGTTATTCGATGAGAATCAATTAAAATCATGTAACAAGCCATTCTGAGCTTACAAATCATCGAATTGGTCAACTATTCGGTGAGAATCAGCTACAATCACATAACAAGCTATTCTGAGCTTAAAAATCACCGAATCGGTCAACCGTTTGATGCGAATCAGCTACAATCATGTAATAACACCTTCTGACCTTACAAATCACTGAATCGGTCAACCGTTCGATGATAATGAATTACAATTATTTATTAAGCCATTTAGAGCTTACAAATCATTGAATCGGTCAACTGTTTGATGGGAATCAACTATAATCATGTAACAAGCTATTTTGAGCTTACAAATCACCGAATCAGTCAACATTTTTATGAGAATAAGCTACAATCACGTAACAAGTCATTCTAATTTACAAATTACCGAATCGGTCAACCATTCAATGAGAATCAATTACAATCATGTAACAAGCCATACGCAGTTTACCAATCACCAATCGATCAACTGTTCGATCAGAACCAGGTACAATAATGTAACAAGTCATTCTGAGGTTACAAATCATTGAATCGATTAATCAGTTGTTGAAAATAATGTACAATAATGTAACAAGCCATTTTGACCTTACAAATCACCGAATCAGTCAACCGTTTGATGAGAATCAGCTACAATCACGTAACAAACCATTTTGAGCTTAAAAATCACCGAATCGGTCAACTATTTGATGAAAATCAATTACAATCATGTAACAAACAATTCTGAGCTAACAAATCACTGAATTGTTCAACCATTCTACGAGAATCAGCTATAATCATGTAACAAGCCATTTTGAGCTTACAAATCACCGAATCGGTCAACTGTTCGATAAGAATCAGCTATAATCATGTAACAAGCCATTTTAAGCTAACAAATCATGGAATCGGTCAACCTTTCGATGAGAATCACCAAAACTTGTGGAACAAGCCATTCTGAACTTACAAATCATCTAATCGGTCAACCATTTGATGACAATCAATTAAAATCATGTAACAAGCCATTATAAGCTTACAAATCACTGAATCGGTCAACCATTCTATGAGAATTAGTTATAATCATGTAAAAAGCCATTTTGAGGTTACAAATCATCGAATCAGTCAACCGTTCACTGAGAATCAGATACAATCACGTAACAAGCCATTTTGAGCTTAAAAATCACTAAATCGATCAACCGTTTGATGAGAATCACCTACAATCATGTAACAAGCCATTCTGAGCTTACAAATCACCGAATCAGTGAATCGTTCGATTAGAATCGGCTACAATTACGTAACAAGCCATTTTGAGATTACAAATCACCAAATCGGTTAACCGTTCGATGAGAATCAATTGCAATCATGTGACAAGCCATTCTCAGCTTACAAATTATTGAATCAATCAACCATTCCATGAGATTTAGCTACAATCACGTAACAAGCCATTCTAAGCTTGCAAATCACCAAATCAGTCAATTGTTCAATTGTTCAATTGTTCAATGAGAATCAGCTAAAATCACATAGCAAGTCATTCTAAGCTTACAAATCACTAAATCGGTCAACCAATAGATGAGAATCAGCTACAATCACCTAACAAGTCATTTTGAGCTTACAAATCACTGAATCCGTCAACTATTCGATGAGAATCAGTTACAATTACGTAACAACCCATTCTAAGCTAACAAATCACCCAATCGGTCAACCGTTCGATGAGAATCAGCTACAATCATGTAACAACAAGCCATTCTAAGCTTATAAATCACCGAATTAATCAACCATTCGATGAGAATCAGCTACAATCACGTAATAAGCCATTGTGAGTTAACAAATCACCAAATCGGTCAACCGTTTGATGAGAATCAATTATAATAATGAAAAAAACCATTCTGAGCTTACAGATCACCAAATCGATCAACTGTTTGATGAGAATCTTACAATCATGTAAAAAGTCATTCTAAGCTTACAAATCACTGAATCAGTCAACCGTTCGATAATAATCAATTACAATCATGTAACAAGCCATTCTGAGCTTACAAATCATTGAATCGGTCAACCATTCGATGATAACTAGCTACAATCATGTAACAAGCCATTATAAGCTTACAAATCATTGTATTAGTCAACCGTTCAATGAGAATTAGTGACAATCACATAAGAAGCCATTCTGAGCTTGTAAATCACTGAATCTGTCAACCATTCCATGAGAATCAACTACAATCACGTAATAAACCATTTTGTGCTTGCAAATCACCGAATCGGTCAACCATTTGATGAGAATAAATTACAATCATGTAACAAGCCATTCTAAGCTTACAAATCACAGAATTGGTCAATCGTTTGATGAGAATAAATTATAATCACATAAAAAGCCATTTGAGCTTACAAATCAATGAATTGCTAAACTGTTCAATGACAATCAATTACAATTACGTAACAAGCCATCCTAAGCTTAAAAATCACCGAATCGATCAACTGTTCAATGAGAATCAATTACAATCACATAACAAGCTATTCTGAGCTTACAAATCACCGAATGGGTCAACCGTTCGTTGAGAATCAACTACAATCACGTAACAAACCATTTTTAGCTTACAAATCACCAAGTTAGTCAACCATTCAGTGAGAATCAGCTACAATCATGTAATAAGCCATTCTGAACTTACAAATCATTGAATCAGTCAATTGTTCGATGAGAATTAGATACAATCACATAACAAGTCATTTTGAGCTTAGAAATTGCTGAATCGGTCAACCATTTGATGAGAATCAACTACAATCACTTAAAAAGCTATTCTGAGCTTACAAATCACCGAATTGGTGAACCATTCGATGAGAATCAATTACAATCACATAAAAAGCCATTTTGAGCTTACAATTTACCGAACCGATCAACTATTTTATGAGAATTAATTACAATCAGGTAACAAGTCATTCTAAGCTTACAAATCACCGAATCGGTAAACCGTTTGATGAAAATCAGCTATAATCATATAACAAGCCATTTTGAGCTTGTAAATCATCGAATTGGTCAACCATTCGATAAGAATCAATTACAATCACATATCATGCCATTTTGAGCTTACAAATCACTGAATCGGTCAACCGTTCAATTAGAATCAACTACAATCACATAACAAGCCATTATGAGCTTACAAATCATCGAATCGGTCAACAGTTCGATGAGAATCAGCTACAATCACGCAACAAAAAATTTTGAGCTAACAAATCACCGAATCGGTGAACTGTTCGATGAAAATTAGCTACAATCACATAATAAGCTATTCTGAGCTTACAAATCACAAAATCGATCGATCATTAGATGAGAATCAATTGCAATCATGTCACAAGCCATTCTGAGCTTACAAATCATTGAATCGGTCAACTGTTCGATGAGATTCAACTACAATAATGTGACAAGCCATTCTGAGCTTACAAATCACAAAATTGGTCAGCTGTTCGAGGAAAATCAATTACAATCACATAACAAGCCATTCTGAGCTTACAATTCACTGAATCGATCAACCGTTTGATGACAATCAATTACAATCACGTAACAAGCTATTTTGAGCTTACAAATTATTGAATCGGTGAACCGTTTGATGAGAATCAACTACAATCACGTAACAAGTCATTCTAAGCTTCCAACTCACCGAGTCGGTGTACTGTTCATTGAGAATCAACTATAATCACGTAACAAGCCATTCTTAGCTTACAAGTCATTGAATTTTTCAACCGTTCGATGAGAATCAGCCTTTCTGAACTTACAAATCACTGAATCAGTCAATCGTTCAATGAGAATTAGCTACAAGTAGGTAACAAGTCATTCTGAACTTACAAATCACCAAATTGGTCAACCATTCAATAAGAATCAACTACAATCACGTAGCAAGCCATTCGAGCTTACAAATCCTCGAATCGGTTAATTATTCAATGAGAATCAATTAAAATCACGTAACAAGCCATTCTAAGCTTACAAATCATCGAATTGGTGAACAATTTAATAAGAATAAACTACAATCACGTAAGAAGTCATTCTTAGCTTACAAGTCATCAAATTCTTCAACCGTTCGATGAGAATTAGCTATAATCACATAACAAGCCTTTCTGAGCTTACAAATCACTGAATCAATCAACTGTTTGATGAGAATCAACTACAATAACGTAACAAGCCATTCTAAGCTTACAAATCACTGAATTGGTCAACCATATGATGAGAATCAACTACAATGCCATTCGAGCTTACAAATCACCAAATCAGTCAACTGTTCGGTGAGAATTGATTAAAATCACGTAACAAGCCATTATGATCTTACAAATCACCTAATCGGGGGACAGTTCGATAAGAATCAACTATAATCATGTAACAAGCCGTTCTAAACTTACAAATCATTAAATTAGTCAATCAATCGATGAGGATTAGCTACAATCACGTAACAAACCATTCTGAGCTTACAAAAGAATGAATCGGTCAATCGTTCGATGAGAATCACCTACAATCATGTAATAAGTCATTCTGAGCTTACAAATAACTGAATCAGTCAACAGTTCGATGAGAATCACCTACAATCATGTAACAAGCCATTTTGAATTTACAAATCATCGAATCAGTCAATCGTTTGATGAGAATCAGCTACAATCACGTAACAAGCCATTCTGAGCTTACAAATCACTGAATCGGTGAACCATTCGATGAGAATCAGCTACAATCACTTAACAAGCCATTCTGAGTTTATAAATCATCGAATCGGTCAACCGTTTGATGAGGATCAATTACAATCACGTCACGAGCCATTCTGAGCTATTCTAAGCTTACAAATCACTGAATCGGTCAAATGTTCAATGAGAATCAGCTATAATCACATAACAAGCCTTTCTGAGCTTACAAATCACTGAATTGGTCAACTGTTCAATGAGAATCAACTACAATCACGTAACAAGCCATTCTAAGCTTACAAATCATCGAATTGGGCAACCATTTGATTAATGTTGCTAAGTAAGAATTCACTATGTATAATTCATGCGATTTTATCACCTTGAACTACTGATGCTAGATGTTTAAGTGTGCAGGTAAGAGAACCATGGAATTAGTCGGAGGATCAGTAACCAACCATTGTGCAAACTATAAAGCCAAGGTTGAACCTAATGAAGAGGTTCTAACCTTGTTGTAAAGTGACTTAATTCGTAACCGTAAAATTGTACGTATATATTGGTGTCTTTCTATGTAATTAGTGACATGTCGATGTTGTGTTATGTCATTTTATAGTGTCACTTGACACTTGTTATGTGTTTATGTAACGACATGTTTACTAAGATTGGCAATGTAAACTTAAACCTAACTGACTTTTAGGAACGTAATTAAATTTCTTGTTAGAGATACTTGCGAACCCCACCAATTTAATTATTTAAATTTCAATTTTTCTTCTAACCACTTCTAGAAGCCAAAAAGAGGTCTTAAAGGCCATATTTATCAAAATCTAAGTGCCTAAGTGTTAGGGGTATGGATTACGGATGTTTTTAACACAACTAGAAACCTCTAGTGGCCTAGGCAACCCATTTTATAACCCATTTACCTTAAGTTTCGAAATCTAAAGAAGCCTTGACCCTTACTCAACCCCACTCTTCCTTTCAATCAAGCATTTAAGTGAGGGGACAAGGAAAGGTGTTGATTCTCATCAAAAGGTTGACCGATTCAATAATTTGTAAGCTCAGAATGGCTTGTTAAGTTATTGAAATTGATTCTCATCGAACGGTTGACCGATTTGGTGATTTGTAAGTTCATAATGGCTTGTTACGTGATTGTAGATGAATCTCATCGAATGGTTGATCGATTCTTTAATTTGTAAGTTCAGAATGACTTGTTACTTGATTGTAATTGATTTTTAGCAAATGGTTGAACAATTCGGTGATTTGTAACCTTGGAATGGATTGTTATGTGATTATAGGTGATTCTCATCGAACGGTTAACCGATTCAATGATTTGTAAGCTCAGAATGGCTTGTTATGTGATTGTAGATGAATCTCATCGAATGGTTGACTGATTCTATGATTTGTAAGCTCAGAATTGCTTGTTACTTGATTGTAATTGATTCTCAGCAAATGGTTGAACGATTCAGTGATTTGTAAGCTCAGAATTGATTGTTACGTGATTATAGGTGGTTCTCATCGAACGGTTGACCGATTCAGTAATTTGTAAGCTCAAAATGGCTTGTTACGTGATTGTACCATATTTTCATAGAATGGTTAGCCGATTTGATGATTTGTAAGCTCAAAATAGCTTGTTACGTGATTGTAGTTGATTCTCATCCAACTAACTATTTATTAATTTGGTGATTTGTAAGCTTAGAATGGCTTGTTACATGATTTTAATTAATTCTCATTGAACAGTTGACCGATTCGATGATTGTAAGCTCGAATGACTTGTTACGTGATTATAGTTGATTCTCATCAAATGGTTGCCCAATTCGGTGATTTGTAAGCTCAAAATGGCTTGTTACCTAATTGTAGTTGATTCTCATCGAACAGTTGACCAATTCGGTGATTTGTAAGCTCAGAAAGGCTTGTTACATGATTGTATGTGATTCTCATCGAACGGTTGATTGATTCAATTATTTGTAAGCTCAGAATGGCTTATTACATGATTTTAGGTGATTCTCATCGAACGGTTGACCGATTCAATGATTTGTAAGCTCAAAATAGTTTGTTACATGATTGTATGTGATTCTCATCGAACGGTTGATTGATTCAGTTATTTGTAAGCTCAGAATGGCTTGTTACATGATTGTATGTGATTCTCATCGAACGGTTGATTGATTCAGTTATTTGTAAGCTCAGAATGGCTTATTACATGATTTTAGGTGATTCTCATCAAACGGTTGACCGATTCAATGATTTGTAAGCTCAGAATAGTTTGTTACATGATTGTAGCTAATCCTCATCAATTGATTGACTGATTTGATAATTTGTAAGCTCAAAATAGCTTGTTATGTGATTATAGTTGATTCTGATCAAACTATTCCCCGATTAGGTGATTTGTAAGATTAGAATGGCTTGTTACGTGATTTTAATCTATTCTCATCGAATAGTTGACTGATTCGATGATTTGTAAGCTCGAATGACTTGTTACATGATTGTAGTTGATTCTCATCATATGGTTGACCAATTCAGTGATTTGTAAGCTCAGAATGACTTGTTACATTATTGCAGTTGATTCTCATTGAACGGTTGACCGTTTCAATCATTTGCAAGATCAGAATGGCTTGTTACGTGATTGTAGCTGATTCTCATCGAACGGTTGACTGATTCAGTGATTTGTAAGCTCAAAAAGGCTTGTTATGTGATTATAGCTGATTCTCATCGAATGGTTGAAGAATTCAATGACTTGTAAGCTAAGAATGGCTTCTTACGTGATTGTAGTTTATTCTTATTGAATTGTTCACCAATTCAGTGATTTGTAAGCTTAGAATGGCTTGTTACATGATTTTAATCGATTCTCATTAAATAGTTGACCGATTCAGGGATTTGTAAGCTCTAATGGCTTGTTACGTGATTGTAAATTCTTATCAAATGGTTGACCAATTCATGATTTCTAAGCTCAGAATGGCTTGTTACTTGCTTGTAGCTAATTCTCATTGAACGATTGACCGATTCAGTGATTTGTAAGCTTAGAATGGCTTGTTACATGATTATACCTGATTCTCAACGAACAACAGTACACCGACTCGGTGAGTTGGAACTTTAGAATGGCTTGTTACATGATTGTAGCTGATTCTCATCAAACGGTTCACCAATAAGATGAATTGTAAGCTTAGAATGGCTTGTTACATTATTGTAATTGATTCTGATCGAACGGTTGACTGATTTGGTGATTTGTAAGCTCAAAATGGCTTGTTACCTTATTGTTGCTGATTCTCATCGAACAGTTGACTGACTCAGTCATTTGTAAGCTTAGAATGGCTTGTTACGTGATTGTAGCTGATTCTCATCACACGGTTGACTAATTCGGTGATTTATAAGCACAAAATAGCTTGTTACGTGATTGTAGCTTATTCTCATTGCGCGGTTGTGTGATTCGGTGATTTCTAAACTCAAAATAGCTTGTTATGTCATTGTAGCTGATTCTCATTGAACGATTGACCAACTCAGTGATTTAGAAGGTCAGAATGGCTTGTTACATGATTTGGTGATTTGTAACCTGAAAATGACTTGTTATGTGATTGTAGCTAATTCTCACCGAATGGTAGACCGATCCGGTGATTTATATACTCAGAATGGTTGTTATGTTATTGTAACTTATTCTCATTGAATGGTTGATTTGTAAGCTCAGAATGGCTTGTTACGTGATTATTGCTAATTCTCATCAAATGGTTGACCGATTCCTTGATTTGTAAGCTCAGAATGGCCTTTTACATGATTGTAGCTGATTCTCATCGAATGGTTGACCAATTCGGTGATTCGTAAGTTCAGAATGGCTTGTTCCATTATTCTAGCTTATTCTAATTGCACGATTGATCGATTCAATGATTTGTAAGCTCAAAATGGCTTGTCACATGATTGTCGCTGATTCACATCGAACGATTTATTGATTTAGTGATTTGTAAGCTCAGAATAGCTTGTTACGTCATTGTAGCTTATTCTTATCAAATGGTTGACCGATTTGGTGATTTGTATGCTCAGAATGGCTTGTTACGTGATTGTAGTTGATTCTCATCAAACAGTTGACCGATTCATTGATTTGTAACCTCAGAATGACTTGTTATGTGATTGTAGCTGATTCTCATCGAACAGTTGACCGATTCAGTGATTTGTAAGCTTAAATTGACTTATTACATGATTAGAGCTGATTCTCATCAAATAGTTGACCGATTCGATGATTTTTAAACTCATAATGGCTTGTTACATGATTGTAGTTGATTCTCATTAAACGGTTGACCAACTCAGTGATTTGTATGGTTAGAATGGCTTGTTACATGATTGTAGCTGATTCTTATCAAACTGTTGATCGATTCAGTGATTTGTAAGCTTAGAATAGATTTTTACATGATTGTAGCTAATTCTCATCGAACGGTTGATCAATTCGGTGATTGTAAGCCTAGAATGGCTTGTTACCTGATTGTAGCTGATTCTCATCGAATGGTTGATTGATTCGGTGATTTGCGACCTCATAATGGCTTGTTATGTGATTGTAGCAGATTCTCATGAAGCAGTTGACCGAGTCAATAATTTGTAAGCTCAGAATAGCTTGTTAGTAGCTGATTCTCACAAAATGGTTGACCGATTTAGTGATTTGTAACCTCAGAATGGCTTGTTTCATGATTGTAATTGATTCTCATTGAACGGTTGACCGATTCAGTGATTTATAAGCTCAAAATGGCTTATTACATGATTGTAGCTGATTCTCATCAAACGGTTGACCGATTCAGTGATTTGTAAGCTCAAAATGGCTTGTTACGTGATTGTAGCTAATTCTCATTGAACGATTGACCAATTCGATGAATTTTAAGCTTAGAATGGCTTGTGACCTGATTGTAGCTGATTCTCTTCGAATGGTTCACCGATTCGGTCATATGTAAGCTCATAAGGCATGTTACATGATTGTAGCTGATTCTCAGCGAACGGTGGACCGATTCATTAATTTGAAAACTCAGAATGTCTTTTTACATGATTGTAGCTGATTCTCATTGAATGGTTGACCAAGTCGGTGATTTATAAGCTCAAAATGAGTTGTTATAAGATTGTAGATGATTCTCATCGAATGGTTGACCGATTCGGTGATTTATAATCTCAGAATGGCTTTTTACATGATTGTACCTGATTCTGATCAAACGGTTGAATGATTCAGTGATTTATAAGCTCAGAATGGCTTGTTACGTGATTGTAGCTGATTCTCATCGAATGGTTGACTGATTCGATAATTTATAATGTCAGAATGGTTTGTTATGTGATTATAGTTATTCTCACCGAATGGTTCACCGATTCGGTGATTTGTCAGCTCATAATGGCTTGTTACGTGATTCTAGTTGAATCTCATCACATGGTTGACCGATTCGGTGATTTATGAGCTCAAAATGGCTTGTCATGTGATTGTAGTTGATTTGCATCGAACGGTTCATAAATTCAGTGATTTTGTAAGCTCATAATGGCTTGTTACGTGATTGTAGCTGATTCTCATCGAAGGGTTGACCGATTCGATGATTTGTCAGCTCAGAATGGCTTGTTACATGATTCTAGTTGATTCTCATCACACGATTGACCAATTCGGTAATTTGTAAGCTCAGAATGGCTTGTCACATGATTGTAGCTGATTTGCATCGAACGGTTCACCGATTCAGTGATTTGTAAGCTCAGAATGGCTTGGTATGTGATTGTAGCTGATTCTCATCGTACAATTGTCTGATTCAGTGATTTGTAAGCTCAGAATGGCTTGTTATGTCATTGTAGTTGATTCTCATTGAACGGTTGACCGATTCGGTGATTTAGAAGCTCAGAATGGCTTGTTACGTGATTGTAGCTAATTCTCATCAAACAGTGGATTGATTCAGTGATTTGTAAGCTCATAATAGCTTTTTACATGATTGGAGCTGATTCTCATCGAACAATTGATCGATTCGATGATTTGTAAGCTCAAAATGGTTTGTTACATGATTGTAGTTAATTCTCATTAAACAATGGACTGATTCGGCATTTGTAAGCTCACAATGACTTTTTACGTGTTTGTAGCTGATTCTCATCTAATGGTTGACCGATTCGGTTATTTGTAAGGTCAGAATGGCTTTTAACATGATTGTAGCTGATTCTCATCGAACGGTTCACCGATTCAGTGATTTGTAAGCTCATAATGTCTTGTTATGTGATTGTATCTGATTCTCATCGAACAATTGAACAACTCAATAATTTGTAAACTCAGAATGATTTGTTATGTGATTGTAGTTGATTCTCATTGAATGGTTAATCGATTGAGTGATTTGTAAACTCAAAATGGCTTGTTATGTGATTGTAGCTAATTCTCAACGAACAGTTGACCGATTCAATGATTTGTAAGCTCGTAATGGCTTGTTACGTGATTGTACCTAATTCTCATCAAACGGTTGACCGATTCTCTGATTTGTAAGCTCAAATTGGCTTATTACAAGTAGCTTATTCTTGTCAAATGGTTGATCAATTTGGCGATTTGTAAGTTCCGAATGTCTTGTTACATGATTGTCGCTGATTCTCATTGAACAGTTGACCAATTTGGTGATTTGTAAGCTCAGAATGGCTTGTTACATGATTGTAGCTGATTCTCATCGAACGGTTGACTGATTCGATAATTCATAAGTTTGAAATGACTTGTTACATGATTGTAGCTGATTCTCATCGAACGTTGACCAATTCAGTGATTTGTAAGTTGGGAATGGCTTTTTACGTGATAGTAGTTGATTCTTGTCAAACGGTTGATCAATTTTGTGATTTGTATGCTTCTAATGGCTTGTTACATGATTTTAGTTGATTCTCGTTGAACAGTTGACCGATTCAATGATTTGTCAGCTGAGAATGGCTTGTTACGTGATTGTAGCTGATTCTCATCCGACGGTTGACCGATTCATTGATTTGTAAGCTAAAAATGGCTTGTTACATGATTGTAGCTAATTCTCATCGAATGGTTGACCGATTCGGTGATTTATCAGCTTAAAATGCCTTGTTACATGATTGTAGTTTATTCTCATTGGACGATTGACCGATTCAGTGATTTAGAAGCTCAGAATGGCTTGTTACATGATTGTAGCTAATTCTCATGCAAGGGTTCACTAATTCATTGATTTGTAAGCTCAAAATGACTTTTTATGTGTTTGTAGCTGATTCTCATCCAATGGCTGTCCAATTCTATGATTTGTAAGCTCAGAATGGCTTTTTACATGATTGTAGCTAATTTTCATCGAACAGTTGATCGACTCGATGATTTGTAAGCTCAGAATACATTTTTACATGACTGTACCTAATTCTCATTGAACGGTTGACCGATTTGGTGATTTGTAACCTTAGAATACCTTGTTACATGATTGTAGCTGATTCTCATTAAGCAGTTGACAGATTCAGTGACTTGTAAGCTCAGAATGGCTTGTTACATGATTGTAGCTGATTCTCCTCGAACGGTCGACCAATAAGATGATTTGTAAGCTTAGAATGGCTTGTTACATTATTGTAATTCATTTTGATCGAACGGTTGATCGATTTGGTGATTTGTAAGCTCAGAATGGCTTGTTACCTGATTGTAGCTGATTCTCATCGAACGGTTGACCGACTCAGTGATTTTTAATCTCACAATGGCTTGTTACATGATTGTAGATGATTCTCATTGAACAGTTGACCGATTCAGTGATTTGTAAGCTTAGAATGGCTTGTTACATGATTATAACTGATTCTCATTGAAGCGTTGAGCAATTCAGTGATTTGTAAAATAAGAATGCTTTGTTACGTGATTAAAGCTGCTTCTTATCAAAGTGTTAACCGATTCAATGATTTGTAAGCTTACAATGGCTTGTTACGTTATTATGGCTAATTCTCATTGAACAGTTGATCGATTCAATTATTTGTAAGCTTAGAATTGCTTTTTACGTGATTGTAACTTAATTTTCATCAAACAGTTGACCGATTCCATAATTTATAAGCTTGGAATGACTTATTTACGTGATTGTAGCTGATTCTCATCGAACAGTTTACCTATTTAGTGATTTGTAAGCTCAGAATGGCTTGTTACATGATTCTCATCCAAATGTTGACCGAATGGGTGATTTGTAAGCTCATAATGGCTTGTTACATATTTGTAATTGATTTTCAATGAACGGTTGACTGATTTGGTGATTTGTAAGCTCAAAATGGCTTATTACGTGATTGTACCTGATTCTCATCGAAGAGTTTACTAATACATTGATTTGTAAGCTAGGAATGACTTTTTATGTGATTGTAGCTGATTCTCATCGAACGGTTCACCAATTCGGTGATTTCTAAGCTCAAAATGGATTGTTACGTGATTATAATTGATTCTTATTAAATGGTTGACGGATTCAGTGATTTATAAGCTCATAATGACTTTTTACATGATTTTAGCTGATTCTCATAAAATAGTTGACCGATTGGATGATTTGTAAGCTCAGAATGGCTTGTTATGTGATTGCACCTGATTCTCATCAGGTGGTTGACCGATTCAATGATTTCTAAGTTCAGAATGGCTTCCTACATGATTGTAGCTAATTCTCATCGAACAATGGACCAATTCAGTGATTTGTAAGCTTAGAATGGCTTTTTACGTGAATGTAGCTAGGTTTCATCTAACCGTTGATCAATCCAATCATTTGTAAGCTCAGAATGGCTTGTTACATGATTCTAGCTGATTCTCATCAAATGATTAACCGAGTCGGTGATTGTAGCTGATTCTCATCAAACGGTTGATCTATTCGATGATTTGTAAGCTCAGAATGGCTTGTTACATGATTGTAGTTAATTCTCATTGAACGGTTGACCGATTCAATGATTTGTAAGCTCAAAATGACACATGATTCTAGTTGATTCTCATCGAACGGTTGACCTATTCGGTGATTTGCAAGCTTAAAAAGGCTTGTTACATGATTGTAGCTAATTCTCATTGAACAGTGGACCGATTTGGTGATTTGTAAGCTCAAAATAGCTTTTTACGTGATTGTAGCTGGTTCTCATCTAACGGTTGATCGATTCAGTGATTTGTAAGCTTAGAATGGCTTGTTACGTGATTCTAGCTGATTCTCATTGAACGGTTGACCGATTCAATGATTTGTAAGCTTGAAATGGCTTGTTACGTTATTGTAGCTGATTCTCATCAAATAGTTGATAGATTCAATGATTTGTAAGCTTCAAATGACTTGTTACATGATTATAATTGATTATCATCGAATGATTGACCGATTCAATGACTTGTAAGCTTAGAATGACTTGCTATATGATTGTAGTTGATTCTCATCGAGCGGTTGACCGATTCAGTGATTTGTAAGCTTGAAATGGCTTGTACGTGATTGTAGCTGACTCTCATTGAACGGTTGATCGATTCGGTGATTTGTAAGCTCAGAATGGCTTGTCACATGAATGTAGCTGATTCTCATCTAACGGTTGATCAATTCAGTGATTTGTAAGTTCAGAATGGCTTATTACGTGATTGTAGCTGATTCTCATCGAATGGTTGATCGATTCAATGATTTGTAAGCTCAAAATGGCTTGTTACATGATTGTAGCTGATTCTCATCGAACGGTTCATTGATTCAATAATTTGTAAGCCCATAATAGTTTGTTACGTGATTGTAGTTGATTCTCATCAAAGAGTGCACCGATTCGGTGATCTATAACCTCAGAATGACTTGTTACATGATTGTACCTCATTCTCATTGAACGATTGACTGATTCGGTGATTTATATGCTCAGAATTGCTTGTTACATGATTGTAGCTTATTTTCATTAAACGGTTGACCAATTCAGTTATTTGTAAGCTTAGAATGGCTTGCTACATGATTGTAGCTGATTCTCATCGAACGGTGGATTGATTCAGTGATTTGTAAGCTCAGAATAGCTTGTTACGTGATTGTAGTTGTTTCTCATCAAACGGTTGACCGATTTGGTGATTTGTAAGCTCATAATGGCTTGTTACATTATACTGGCTGATTCTCATCGCACGGTTGACCGATTCAACAATTTGTAAGTTCACAATGGCTTGTTACGTGATTGTAGCTGATTCTGATTGAACAATTAACCAATTCAGTGATTTGTAAGCTCTGAATGGCTTGTTACCTAATTGGAATTATTTCTCATGCAATGGTTGATCGAATTGGTGATTTGCAAGCTCAGAATGGCTTGTTACATGATTGTAGCTTATTCTCATCAAACAATTAACCAAGTTGGTGATTTTAATCTCAGAATGGCTTGTTATGTGATTGTAGCTGATGCTCATTGAACGGTTGATTGATTGGGTGATTTGTAAGCTCGAAATGACTTTTTATGTGATTGGAGCTGATTCTCATTGAATGGTTGACCGATTTGATGATTTGTAATCTCAGAATGGCTTTTTACATGATTGTACTTGATTTTCATCAAATGGTTAACCGATTCGATGATTTGTAAGCTAAGAATGCCTTATTACGTGATTGTAACTGATTCTCATCGAATGGTTGACCAATTCGGTGATTTGTAAGTTCAGAAGTTCTTGTTACATGATTGTAGCTTATTCTCATCGAAGGGTTCACCAATTCAATGATTTGTAAGTGAAAAATGGTTTGTTACATGATTATAGCTACGTCTTATCGAATGGTTGACCGATTCGATGATTTGTAAACTTAGAATGGCTTGTTACGTGATTGTAGCTGGTTCTCATCGAACAATTGACCGATTCAATTATTTATAAGCTCAAAATTACTTTTTACATGATCGTAACTTATTCTCATCGAACGGTTGATCGATTCCATAATTTGTAAGCTCAGAATGGCTTATTACGTGATAGTAGTTGACTCTCATCGTACGGTTGACCTATTCGGTGTTTTGTAAGCTCAGAATGGCTTGTTACGTGATTGTAGCTAATTCTTATCCAACGATTCATCGGATGGGTGATTTGTAAGCTTGAAATGGCTTGTTATGTGATTGTAATTGATTCTCAATGAACCGTTGACTGATTTGGTAATTTGTAAGCTCAGAATGGCTTGTTACGTGATTATAGCTGATTCTCATCGAAGGCTTGACTGATTTAATGATTGTAGCTGATTCTCATTGAAGGCTTGACTGATTTGATGATTGTACTGATTGTAGTTGATTCTCATGGAACGGTTGACTGATTTAGTGATTTGTAAGCTCAGAATGACTTGTTACATGATTGTAGTTGATTATCATCGAATGGTTGACCCATTCGATGATTTGTAAGTTCAGAATGACTTGTTACATGATTGTAGTTGATTCTCACCGAATAGTCGATCGATTCAGTGATTCTTAAGCTCACAATGTCTATTTTCATGATTGAAGCTGATTCTCATCGAATGGTTGACTAATTCAGTGATCTGTAAGCTCAGAATGGCATGTTACCTAAATGTAGTTGATTCTCATCAAAAGGTTGACTGATTCGATGATTTGTATGCTCAGAATGGTTTGATCATTCGTCTGGCTCCTATGACTGGTGAAGCCGGCATATATAAAAAAGGTGAAGCCCTACTATTCGGCAAGGGGTGATAACTACCGCTGCGTTCGCCCTATATTATAAAGGGCCCTTTTTGATATAGTTGGGCCTATAGAATAGTAGGGCTCCGGCCCGGTGCCCTACTATTCGCCAGGGGCCCTACTCTTAAGGGGTGGCCATGTGCAAGCAAAAAGTCGGCCCTATCTATATATGGGCTTTGTTATGTGATTGTAGCTTATTGTCATCAAGTAGTTGATCGATTCGGTGATTTGTAAGCTAAGAATGACTTGTTATGTGACTGTAGCCAATTTTCATCGAACGGTTGACCGATTTGCTGATTTGTAAGCTCAAAATGGCAAGATGATTATAGCTGATTCTCATCAAACAATGGACCGATTCGATGATTTGTAAGCTCAGAATGTCTTGTTACATGATTGTAGCTGATTCTTATTGAACGGTTGACTGATTCGATGATTTGTAACCTTAGAATGCCTTGTTACATGATTGTAGTTGATTCTCATCAAACAGTTGACCTCTTTGAGAATTTGTAAGCTCATAATGGCTTGTTACATGATTGTAGCTGATTCTCATCGAATGGTGGACTGATTCGGTGATTTGTAAGCTCATAATGGGTATTTATGTAATTGGAGCTGATTCTCATCAAATGATTGACTGATTGAGTGATTAGTAAGCTTAGAATGGCTTCTTACGTGAATGTAGTTGATTCTCTTCGAGAGATTTGACCGATTCTATTATTTGTATTTACAGAATGATTTTTTATGTGATTGTAGCTTATTATCATCAAGTAGTTGACCAATTCGATGATTTGTAAGCTCAGATAAGCTTGTTACATGATTGTAGATTATTCTCATTGAACGGTTGACCAATTCGGTGATATGTAAGCTCAGAATGGCTTGTTACATGATTGTAGTTGATTCTCATCAAACGGTTCACAGATTCAGTGATTTGTCAGCTCAGAATGGCTTGTTATGTGATTGTAGGTGATTCTCATCGAACAATTGACCGATTCAATGATTTGTAAGCTCAAAATAGCTTCTTATGTGATTATAGTTGATTCTCATCGAATAGTTGACCGAGTCAGGGATTTTGTAAGCTCAGAATGGCTTATTATGTGATTGTATTTGATTCTCATCGAACGGTTTACCGATTCGATGATTTGTAAGCTCAGAATGGCTTGTTATATGATTGTAGCTAAGTCTCATCAAATGGTTGACTGATTCGATGATTTGTAATCTTAAAATGGCTTGTTACGTGATTGTAGCTGATTCTCATCGAATGGTTGATCGAGTTGGTGATCTGTAAGCTTAGAATGGCTTGTTACGTGATTGTAGCTGATTCTCGTCGAATGGTTGACCAATTCTATGATTTGTAAGCTCATAATGGTTTGTTACATGATTGTAATTTATTCTCATCAATGATTGACCAATTTGGTGTTTTGTAAGCTCAAAATGACTTGTTACGTGATTGTAGCTGATTCTCATCGAACAGTTGGCCGATTTAGTGATTTGTAAGCTTGGAATGGTTGTTACATGATTGTAGCTGATTCTAATAAAATGGTTGACCGATTTGGTGATTTGTAAGCTCAAAATGGCATTTTACTTGATTGTAGTTGATTCTCATCGAATGGTTGTCCAATTTGGTGATTTCTAAGCTCAGAATGACTTATTACGTGATTATAGCTGATTCTCATCGAACGGTTAACCGATTCAATGATTTGTAAGCTTAAAATAACTTGTCATGTGATTTTAGCTAATTCTCATCGAATGGTTGGCCGATTCGGTGATTTCTAAACTCAAAATGGCTTGTTACATGATTGTAGTTGATTATCATCGAACAGTTGACTGATTCAGTGATCTGTAAGCTCATAATGGCTTGTTACGTGATTGTAGCTTATTCTTATCGAACGGTTGACCGGTTCAGTGATTTTTAAGCTTAAAATCGGTTGTTACATGATTGTATTTGATTTTCATTGAACGGTTGACTAATTTAGAGATTTGTAAGCTTAGAATGGCTTCTTACATGATTGGAGCTAATTCTCATTGAACAGTTGACCGATTCGGTGATTTGTAAGCTCAAAATTGCTTGTCACATGATTGTAAGTGACTCTCATCAAACGGTTGATCGATTCGGTGATTTGAAATCTCAGAAATAGCTTGTTACATGATTGTAGCTGATTCTTATCGAACAATTGACGGATTCAGTGATTTGTAAGCTCAAAATGGCTTGTTACATGATTGTAGCTAATTCTCATTAAATGGTTCACTGATTCGGTGATTTCTATGCTCAGAATGGTTTGTTACATTATTATAGCTGATTCTCATTAAATGGTTGACCGATTAAGTGATTTGGAAGCTCATAATGGCTTATTATGTGATTGTAGCTGATTCTCATCAAACGGTTGACCAATTCAGCCATTTGTAAGCTTAGAATGGCTTGTTAGATTTGGTGATTTATAAGCTTAGAATGACTTGTTACATAATTTTAGCTGATTCTCATCAAACAGTTCACCGTTTTAGTGATTTGTAAGCTTAGAATGACTTGTTACGTGATTGTAGCTAATTCTCATCGAACTGTTTACCGATTTGGTGATTTGTAAGCTCATAATGGCTTGTTACGTGATTGTAGGTGATTCTCATCAAACGGTATACCGATTCATTGATTTTTAAGCTCAGAATGGCTTTTTACGTGATTATAGCTGATTCTCATCGAATGATTGACCGATTCAGCCATTTGTAAGCTCAAAATGGCTTGTTAGATTCTTTGATTTGTAAGCTTAGAATGACTTTTTACATAATTTTAGCTGAGTCTCATCAAATGATTCACTATTTTAGTGATTTGTAAGCTTAGAATGACTTGTTACGTGATTGTAACTGATCCTCATCAAACCGTTGATCGATTCGATAATTTATAAGCTCCGAATGACTTTTCACATGATTATAGTTGATTCTGATCAAACGGTTGACCGATTCAGTGATTTATAAGCTCAGAATGGCTTGCTACATTATTGTAGCTGATTCTCATCAAATGGTTGATTGATTTAGTGATTTGTAAGTTTAGAATGGCTTCTTACATGATTGTAGCTGATTCTCATCGAATGGTTGACCGATTCGATGATTTGTAAGTTCATAATGGCTTGTTACATTATTGTAGTTGATTCTCATCCTGATTTGGTGATTTGTAAGCTCAAAATGGCTTGTTACGTGATTGTAATTGATTCTCATCGAATAGTTGACCGATTTAGTGATTTGTAAGCTTAGAATGGCTTGTTACATGATTTTAGCTGATTCTCATCAGATGGTTGACTAATTCAGTGATTTGTAAGCTCAGAATGGCTTGTTACATGATTGTAGCTGATTCTCATCAAACGGTTCACCGATTCAATAATTTGTAAGCTCAGAATGACTTTTGACGTGATTGTATTTGATTTAATCAAACGGTTGACCGATTCAGTGATTTGTAAGCTCAGAATGACTTGTTACGTGATTGTAGCTGATTCTCATCAAAGAGTTGACCCATTTTGTGATTTGTAAACTCAGAATGACTTGTTACATGATTGTAGCTGATCATCATCAAATGGTTGACTGATTCAGTGATTTGTATGTTCAGAATGACTTCTTACATGATTTGTTAGTAAATAGATTTGCACTTCAAAAATACCAACACAAACTGACTCATGATGCTCAAATGAAAGTACAAATGCTACTAACAGTTGGATAGATTATCATTAAATTGATAACCTTCCTCTGAATTAAGAGGTACAGCTCACTCTTAGAAAGATTTACAATGAATTAAACAACTGGATATGTCTTTAACCAGAAGACACAAAGGCAGCCTAACATTTACCCATCAACATGGGAAAAATGTGATTAACAGATTTAAAAGCTTAGAAGGAAATGAATGAATGACCAATAGATCACTCATCTAATCTCCCTAAAACAAAGAAGTAAAGGAGAATTTAACATCTTGTAATACATTTGTAATTCTGAAAAACAAAGGCAAAACAACATGTAAGAATGACTGGAATCACCTACAGATTTATTTCAATCAGAAAATTAGACACCAAAACTTACAGATTTAGATATACAAAATCTATTTGTTCTTAGATGCTTAATATAATGACCAACTGATCATCATACACAAAAAGACCAACTCTACAAAAACAAAAATGAAATATCAATTCTCCTTCAATCTTCTGTTGTAAATACAGAATTGAAAAAATGTTCTCCCTCTCCTTGTTGCCAACTAACTGTTGGAAAAGAAGAACCCTTGTTTCATCAAAATCTTCCTCTAAATAATCTTCATCCCAGCAACCATTTCAATAATTGATTCTTGAATACTTTCACCTTGTTCTTTCACTTCCTGTAACTTTTTAATTTTATTCCATAACTGATTCTTGGAAATATTTGCCATTCATTCCCAAAGTTTTTCTCTTTTAAAAACATGATATCTTTATAAACTATGGATTTTAAAGTTTATAAAGATATAGCTTAACATATTAAATGATAATTTTACAATTGGCATTTGAATATGTCAAACCAAAAATAAAAACATTTTAATGTTGGGCGGACGAAAATATCTCTCACAGAAAAAATGGGTCTCCATGCGGGGGGAATAACTTTTTATTCCATCGTTGGATTGAGCTCATTTTTAGATATGTTTCCAAAATCATAGTTTTATTCAACTTCACCAAGGCGATTGGGCAAATTATATTTAAACTAAAAGTTACGCATCTCTGAGTGAAGGTATATACGACTGTCATAAAATCCGCCTTGCAAAAATAGAGTTTGCAGTCACTTTCACATCTTTGGTAACAATACCAATCTACCTAGGCACACATCCATTTTTGCTGCATTGTTTCCAATAGATTTCTAAGTTAAAAATATATATATATATATATATATTGGGAAATTCTGTAAATTTATCCCGTGAAAGTACTTTTTTACACATAGAATTCTCCTTATTTTCCTTCTTTTATCAGTCAACAATGCAAAAATCACATATTGATTTTGTAATAAGAGAGAAAGATGGTCACTTGAATATTTAAAAAGTTCATTTGATCCACTTCTAATCTATATTCTCGGGTGTGATTTATGGGAAAGACCACTAACTGCAGCTCCAAATCTATCAAGGAATTTTACCTCCAGATCACCGAATCGGTCAACCATTTGATAAGAATATTTTACAATCATGTAACAAGCTATTCTAAGCTCACAAATCACTGAATCTGTTAACTATACCTAACAAGCCATTCTGAGCTTATAAATTACTGAATCTGTTAACTATACCTAACAAGCCATTCTAAGCTTACAATTCACTGAATCGGTCAACCATTCAATGGGCATATGCTACAATCACGTAAAAAGCCATTATGAGCTTACAAATCACCGAATCGGTCAACCGTTCAATGAGAATGACCTACAATCATGTAACAATCTATTTTAACCTTAGAAATCATCGAATCGGTCAACAATTTGATGAGAATTAGCTACAATTACGTAACAAGTCATTTTGACCTTACAAATCATAGAATCGGTCAACCGTTCGATGATAATCAATAACAATCATGTAATGTTTAGCTTACAAATCATCGAATTGGTCAACCGTTTGATGAGAATCAAGTATAATCATGTAACAAGCCATTATGAGCTTACGAATCACCGAATCGGTAAACCGTTTGATGAGAATCAGTGACAATTACGTAACAAGCCATTCTGAGATTACAAATCACCAAATCGATCAACCGTTAGATGAAAATCAGCTACAAGAATGTAACAAGCCATTTCAAGCTTAAAAATCACCGAATCGTTCCACTGTTTGATGAGAATTAATTACAATCACGTAACAAGCCATTCTAATCTTACAAATCATCAAATCGGTCAATTGTTCGATGAGAATCAGCTACAGCCATGAAACAAGCTATTCAAAGTTTATAAATCATCGAATCAGTCATTCCTTTGATGAGAATCAGCTACAATGACGTAACAAGCCATTCTGAGGTAACAAGTCACAATGACGTAACAAGCCATTTATTCGATGAAAATCAACTACAATCACATAACAAATAATTCTGAGCTTACAAATCACCGAATCGGGCAACCGTTTGATGAGAATAACCTACAATCACGTAACAAGCCATTCTGAGCTTACAAATCACCAAATCAGTTAGCCATTCGATGAGAATCAGCTACATCCATGAAACAAGCCATTCTAAGTTTACAAATCACTGAATTGGTCAACCGTTCGATAAGAATCAATTACAATCATGTAACAAATAATTTTGAGGTTACAAATCATCAAATCGGTCAATGGTTTGATGAGAATCAATTACAATCATGTTATAGGCCATTCTGAGCTTACAAATCATGAAATTGGTCAACCGTTTGGTGAGAAATAGCCAAAATCAAGTAAGAAGCCATTTTGAGCTTATAAATCACTAAATCAGTCAACAGTTTGAGGAGAATCAGCTACAATCATGTAACAAGCCATTCTGAGCTTACCAATCGCCGAATCGCTCAACTATTCATTGAGAATAAGTTACAATTATGTAACAAGCCATTCCGAGCATACAAATCACCGAATCAGTCAACCATTCGATGGGAATCAGCTACACTCATGTAACAAGCCACCGAATAAGTGGACCGTTCGCTGAGAATTAGTTATAATCATGTAACAAGCCTTTCTGAGCTTACAAATCACTGAATTGGTTAACTGTTCGATGAGAATCAGCTACAATCTCGTGACAAGCCATTCTGACCTTATAAGCCATCGAATAAGTGGAACGTTCGCTGAGAATTAGTTATAATCATGTAACAAGCCTTTCTGAGCTTACAAATCACCAAATTGGTTAACCGTTTGATGAGAATTAGCTACAATCATGTAACAAGTCATTCTAAGCTTACAAATCACCAAATCAGTCAACTGTTTGATGAGAATCAGCTACAATCACGTAACAAGCCATTCTAAGCTTATATAAATCATCGAATCTGTCAATTGTTCGATGAGAATCAACTACAATCACATAACAAGCCATTTTGAGCTTATAAATCACCAAATTGATCAACCATTTGATGAGAATCAATTAAAATCATGTAACATGCCATTGTGATCTTACAAATCACCGAATCGGTCAATAGTTCGATGAGAATTGGCTACAATCCCGTGACAAACCATTCTCAGCTTATAAATCACCGAATCGCTCAACCGTTCAATGAGAATCAGTTACAATCACGTAACAAGCCATTCTAAGCTTACAAATCATCAAATCAATTAACTGTTCGATGAGAATTAGCTACAATCATGTAACAAACCATTGTAGGCTTACAAATCATCAAATCGGTCAACCTTGTGATGAGAATTAGCTACATTCATGTAACAAGCCATTTTGCTTCCAAATCACCGAATTGGTCAACCATTCGATGAGAATCAACTACAATCATGTAACAAGCTATTCTGTGCTTACAAATCACCAAATCGGTTAACCGTTTGATGAGAATCTGATACAATCACGTAACAAGCCATTCTAAGCTTACAAATCACCAAATCAATAAACCATTCAATGATACTCAACTACAATCACGTAACAAGCCATTCTGAGCTTACAAATTACCTAATTGGTCAACCGTTCAATGAGACTCAACTACAATCATGTAAGAAGCCATTCTAAGCTTACAAATCACCGAATTGGTCAACCGTTTGATGAGAATCAGCTACAATCACGTTACAAGCCATTCCGAGCTTAGAAATCATCGAATCGGTCAACCATTCGATGAGAATTAGCTACAATCATGTAAAAATCCATTCTCATCTTACAAATCACAGAATTCGTCAACAGTTCTATGAGAATCAGCTACAATCACATAACAAGCCACTTTGAGCTTACAAATCACCGAAACGGTCAACCATTCGGTGAGAATCAACTACAATCATGTAGCAAGCCATTATGAGCTTACAAATTACCGAATCAGTCAACTGTTCAATGAGAATCATCTACAATCACGTAACAAGCCATTCTAAGCTGACGAATCACCGAATCGGTCAACTGTTCAATGAGAATCAATTACAATCTTATAACAAGCCATTCTTAGCTTACAAATCACCAAATTGGTCAACCGTTTGGTTTGAATCAGCTACAATCATGTAAGAAGCTATTCTAAGCTTACAAATCACTGAATCGATTAACTATTCGATGAAAATCAGCTCCAATCACTTGACAAGCCATTCTAGGCTTACATATCACTCAATCGGTAAACCATTCGATGAGACTCAGCAACAATCATGTAACAAGCCATTTTGAATTTACAAATGATTGAATCGGTCATCCGTTTGATGAGAATCAGCTACAATCACCTAACAAGCCATTCTGAGCTTACAAATCATTGAATCGGTCAACCGTTCGATGCAAATCAGCTACAATCACATAACAAGCCATTCTGAGCTTAGAAATAATTGAATCGGTCAACCGTTCCATAAAAATCAGCTACAATAATGTAACAAGTCATTTTGAGCTTACAAATCATTGAATCGGTCAATCCTTCAATGAGAATAAGCTACAATCATGTAACAAGCCATTCTGAGCTTACAAATCACTGAATCAGTCAACCGTTCGATGAGTCTCAGCTAGAATCAAGTAATAAGCCATTCTAAGCTAACAAATTATGGAATCGGACCATTCGATGAGAATCAACTACAATCACATAACAAGCCATTCTGAACTTACAAATCACTGAATTGGTCAACCATTTGATGAGAATCAGCTACAATCACATAACAAGCCATTCTAAGCTGATAAATCATTGAATCGATCAATCATTCAGTGAGAATCAGGTATAATCATGTAACAAGGCATTCTGAGCTTATAAATCACTGAATCGGTCAATTGTTCGATGAGAATCAATTACAATCATGTAACAAGCCATTCTTAACTTACAAATCACAGAATCGGTCAACCGTTTGATGAGAATCAGCTTCAATCACGTAACAAGTCATTCTGAGCTTACAAATTACCAAATCGATCAACCATTTGATGAGAATGAGATACAATCACGTAACAAGCCATTCTAAGCTTACAAATCATCGAATCGGTCAATCGTTCGATGAGTTTTAGCTACAATCACGTAACAAGCCATTCTGAGTTTACAAATCACGAAATCGATCAACTATTCGATCAGAATCAGCTTCAATCATGTAACAAGTCATTTTGAGCTTACAAATCATGGAATCGGTCAACTGTTTGATGAGAATCAGCTACAATCACGTAACAAGCCATTCTGGTCTTAAAGATCACCGAATTGGTCAACTGTTCGATGAGAATTAGCTGCAGTCACGTAAAAAGAAATTCTGAGCTTACAAATCACCGAATCATTCAACCGTTTGATGAGAATCAATTACAATCACGTAACAAGCCATTCTGAGCTTACAAATTACTGAATTAGTCAACCGTTTGATGAAAATCAATTACAATCATGTAACAAACCATTCTGAGCTTTGAAATCACTGAATCGATGAACTGTTCGGTTAGGATCAACTACAATCACATAACAAGCCATTCTGAGCTTGCAAATCATTGAATCGGTCAACCGTTCGATGAGAATAAATTACAATCACTTAACAAGCCATTCTGAGCTAGCAAATCACCAAATCGGTGAACGGTTTGATGAGACTCAACTACAATCACGTAACCATCCATTCGGAGCTTACAAATCACCGAATCAGTCAATGATTCGATGAGAATCAGCTACAATCATGTAACAAGTCATTCTGAGCTTACAAATCATCGAATCGGTCAACCATTCGATGAGAATCATCTACAATGACGTAACAAGCCATTTTGAGCTTACAAATCACCAAATCGGTCAACCGTTTGATGAGAATCAGCTACAATCATGTAACAAGCCATTTTGAGAATACAAATCACCGAATCAGTCAACCGTTTGATGAGAATAAGCTACAATAATGTAACTAGCCATTCTGAGCTTACTAATCACCGAATTGGTCAACCGTTCGATGAGAATGAATTATTATCTAGTAACAATCCATTATGAGCTAACAAATAATCGAATCAGTCAACCTTTTGATGAGAATCAATTACAATCACGTGAAAAACCATTATGATCTTACAAATCACCGAAATGGTCAACCGTTCGATGAGAGTCAGTACAATCACGTAATAAGCCATTCTGAGCTTACAAATCACCAAATCAGTCAACCATTCGATGAGAATCAACTACAATCATGTAACAAGCCATTATGAGCTTACAAATCATCAAATCAGTTGATCGTTCAATCAAAATCAACTACAATCACGTAACAAGCCATTTTGAGCTTACAAATCACCGAATCAGTCAACCGTTTGATGAGAATCAGCTACAATCACGTAACAATCCATTCTGAGCATACAAATTCTTGAATCAGTCAACCGTTCGATGAGAATAAACTACAATCACGTAATAAGCCATTCTAAGCTTACAAATCATTGAATCGGTCAACCGTTCAATCAAAATGAACTACAATCACGTAACAAGCTATTGTAAGCTTACAAATCACCAAATCGGTCAACCATTTGATGATAATCAACTACAATCATGTAACAATCACTTTCGAGCTTACAAATCATCAAATTGGTCAACTGTTCGATGATAATCAACTACAATCACGTAACAAGTCATTCTAAGTTTACAAATCACCGAATCGGTCAATTATTCGATGAAAATCAATTGTAATCACATAACAAGCCATTCTGTGCTGACAAATCACTGAATTGGTCAACCGTTCGATCAAAATTAGCTACAATCACGTAACAAGCCGTTTTGAGCTTACAAATCACCAAATTGGTCAACCATTTGATGAGAATCAACTACAGTCACGTAACAATCCATTATGAGCTTACAAATCACCAAATCGACAACCGTTCGATGACAATTAGCTACAATCACGTAACAATCCATTATGACCTTACAAATCACCAAATCGACAACCGTTCGATGAGAATCAGCTACAATCACGTAACAAGCCATTCTGAACTTATAAATCATCGAATCAGTCAACCGTGTTAGAGTAATTAATTAGTTTTATTACTTTTTTTAAATAATTAATATCTTTATTAATTATAATGTGCAACATAGCTTTTCTAGTTTTAGGGTTTTGTTCACCTTTATAGGTTGAACCTTGTAATTCTCTTTTCATTAGCTTGGAATACAATTCGCTCTCACTCCACTAAGATTTTCCAAGCCTTTGCTTTTTGTCTCTTTGGTTTTCTTTCAGCAACAGGTTATTTGGTTGCAGGTTCTTGGCGTTATGTGAAGTTGTATTTCTCAATTTCTACATAGTATCAGAGCTTCACTGCTGCTGCCTGGTCTGAGCTTTTGGAGCCATGATTCGAAGATGAAAGCCACAGCTCCTCTAGTTTTTTCTTTGTTGTCTTTTATTGGATTTGCAAAATCTCATTTTTTTGCAGCACTTTGGGCAAAAACTAACCTCACGGTTGCATTCAAAAGACCCAAAAGCCCCTATTTTCATATAAAATTTGACCTATTTGGCCTTCGGGGCATCTGAGAGTTTTTTTTGGCCTATTAGGGCTGTACAGCTGAAAAATGAGAAAAAATTTAAAAAAATGATTCTCAGACGTGCCACCCCCGCCCAGCCCCCATGCCACCCGCTGGCCACCACGCCCCTCGCCAGCCACTGCGCCGCGCCGCCCCCGCGCCACTCACCGCTAACCTGGGCACAGGCGACGACACTGCTGACATCACCTACTAGAAAATCAAATTTCGGCCATTTTTTAAAACTTTCTGGCGACCGGTATTTCTTTTCCAGCGAGACGTGCCTGTGACGTGTAGATGACCGTCAAATTTTTTCGCATGCTTGGTTTTTTCCAGGGAGTTTGCATTTTGGGGGTACCTAGGCTTTTTTGGTCCTATAGGGCTCATACGGACTGGAAATTTGACATATGATATATTGTCGGAAGAGTCTTTCCAAGCCCGTCGCTCTCGTGTAAGTTTCACTTCTTGATTTTTCCATTTGATTCTTCTGTGCTACTATTCTACTTTTGAAACTCAAGTTTTTTTCTCATTTCTTGTGCTTTCATAGTACTTAGTTGTGTACAAGGGGATAGTATTATACTTTGTGGGGGAGTGCTTTTTACTTTCTATAATTTACTTCAGAAATACCCTTCTACTTCTGTCTTCTTTCTCTCAATGGCAGACTCTTCTGTCACTCGCCATACACCTCACAACTATCACACTTGGAAAGGATAGATGACCAGATTGCTTATGGAAAAAGGGAGTCATGCCTCGATGCGGCTCAGCCAGTTCTACAGAGGCCTTATGAGGCTCTTATGCAGAGAAATAGGATGGATGAGGCAATGGGCCTCATCGCAATGAATATTTTAGATGGGTTGTTGTTTCACCTGGATGGTTTGACCATGCCCAGAAATATGTGGAATAAGTTTTCCACCTTGTTTGGGATAATGAATTAGTTCAGGGCTCTCCAGATAGATGTAGAGTTCACCTCCTTGGTACCTGAATCATTCACCAGCATTGAGGACTTCTTGATGAAGTTCAAGTCTCTTCAATCTATTTTACAAGTTGCTAGAAAGATGAAGTTAGATGATGAGTGTATCTTTCTAATACTCTCAAAAGCTTCACGACCCTTATCTTTTCACTTCTACCTTCTCCACTATGGATGCACTGGGTGCACGACATGTGCACTCTTTTGAGACCTTTTGTGACAGGTTGACTCATGAGCAGTCCAAGCTCAATTAGATGGATTCACTTACATGTTCACAATCACAGGCATTACTTTCCAAGACACCTCAAGATACACAGAAGCAGAAGCTGAAGCAGATATCTGATTCCTCTTCTCAGCACTCTATTGGCCCACCATCTTCTTCTAAGAAGGAGAAATAGAAGACTGAGAGCCCTACATGTTCCTATTGTCAAAAGGGACCTCATGATGAGTCACATTATTTTCAGAAGAGATTTGATGGCTATGAGAAATAGATTGCAGATTTGCAAGCTCTCCTTCAGAAGAGCACTATTTCCTCTCCATCCTCTTCCACCTCACAGGGGTCTACTTTTCAGTCTTCTGCCTCATCTTCGACATCTAGATAGGATTTTGGACAGGGTCATGCATTACGGGCTTCCATTGCATCCCCTTCACAGGTCCCTTGGATACTGGATTTAGGTGCTTCTCACCATATGGCATCTTCTCTTCTATTGAGCCTTCTCCTATTCCTCACATTCTCATGGGGAATAACCCTATTATGCCAGTCTGCGAGAAAGGTTCTATAGGCATTCAGGATGGCACATTCAATGATGTATTATATGTTCCATCTCTGTCTGCAAACCTCCTCTCGATTTATCAAATTACACTCAGTGGGTCAGGGAAGACAGTTGAGTTCACTCCAGATTCAGTCTTCATCCAGGATAGTGCGACAGGTAGCATTGTTGCTACAGGGACAGTTGATCATTCCACCCATCTGCTGATTCTCATCGAACGGTTGACCGATTCGGTGATTTGTAAGTTTAGAATAGCTTGTTATGTGATTCTAACTGATTGTCATTGAACGGTTAAATGATTTGGTGATAAGTAAGCGTGGAATGGCTTGTTACGTGATTATAGTTGATTCTCATCGAACGGTTGACTGATTCGGTGATTTGTAAGCTCAAAATGGCTTGTTACATGATTGTAATTTATACTCATCGAACGGTTGACCGATTCGGTGATTTGGAAGTTCAGAATGGATTTTTATGTGATTGTAATTGATTCTCATCGAATGGTTGACCGATCGGTGGTTTGTAGGCTCAGAATGACTTCTTACGTGATTGTAGTTTATTCTCATCAAACAGTTGTCCGATTTGGTGATTTGTAAACTCAGAATGACTTGTTATGTGATTCTACCTGAGTCTCATCGAATGATGACAGATTCAGTGATTTGTAAGCTCAGAATAGCTTGTTACGTGATTGTAATTGATTCTCATCGAACGGTTCATCGATTCGGTGATTTGTAATCTTAGAATGGCTTGTTACATGATTGGAGCTAATTCTCATCAAACGGTGATTGATTCAGTGGTTTGTAAGCTCAGTATGGCTTGTTACATGATTGTAGTTGATTCTCATTGAACGGTTGACCGATTCGGTGATTTGTAAGCTCAGAATGACTTGTTTCATGATTGTAGCTGATTCTCATCGAACGGTTGATCAATTCGATGATTTGTAAGCTCAGAATGGCTTGCTACATGATTGTAATTTATTCTCATCGAACGGTTGACTGATTTGGTGATTTGCAAGCTCAAAATGGATTTTTACGTGATTGTAATTGATTCTCATCGAACGGTTGACTGATCGGTGATTTGTAAGCTCAAAATGGCTTGTTGCGTGATTGTAGCTGATTCTCACCGAACGATTGATCGAGTCATTGATTTGTAAGCTCAGAATAGCTTGTTACGTGATTGTAGTTGATTCTCATTGAAAGGTTGACCGATTCGTTGGTTTGTAAGCTCAGAATGGCATGTTACGTGATTGTAGCTAATTCTCATCGAACGCTTGACAGATTTAGTGATTTGTAAGCTTAGAATAGCTTGTTACATGATTCTAGCTTATTCTCATTGAACGATGACAAATTCAGTGATTTGTAAACTCAGAATAGCTTGTTACGTGATTTTAATTGATTCTCATCGAATGGTTCACCGATTCAATGATTTGTAAGCTCAGAATGACTTGTTACGTGATTGGAGCTGATTCTCATCGAACGGTGACCGATTCGGTGATTTCTAAGCTTAGAATGGCTTGTTAAATGATTGTAGCTAATTCTCATCGAACGTGACTGATTCGGTGATTTTTAATCTCATAATGGCTTGTTATGTGATTGTAATTGATTCTCATTGAATGGTTGACCGATTCGATAATTTTTAAGCTTAGAATGGCTTGTTACGTGATTGTAATTGATTCTCATCGAACGGTTGACCAATTCGATAATTTGTAAGCTCTTAATGGCTTGTTACGTGATTGTAATTGATTCTCATGAAACGGTTGACCGATTCAGTGACTTGTAACCTCAGAATGGCTGTTATATTATTGTAGTTGATTCTCAATGAATGATTGACCAATTCGGTGATTTGTAAGCTTAGAATAGTTTGTTATGTGATTGTAGCTGATTCTCATCGAACGACTAACTGATTCAATGATTTATAAGCTTAGAATAGCTTGTTACGTGATTGTAGCTGATTCTCATGATTTGTAAGCTCAAAATGGCTTATTACTTGATTGTAAGTGATTCTTATTGAATGGTTGATCGATTCAATGATATGTAAGCTCAGAATGACTTTTTACGTGATTATAGCTGATTTTAATCGAACGGTTGATCTATTCGGTGATTTCTAAGCTCAGAATGGCTTGTTACTTGATTGTAGCTGATTCTCATTGAATGGTTCACCAATTTAGTGATTTGTAAGGTCAGAATGGTTGGCTTGTTACGTGATTGTAGCTGATTCTTATCGAATAGTTGACCGATTCTGTGATTTGTTGGCTTTTTATGTGATTATAGCTGATTCTCATCGAACGTTTGACCGATTCAGTGATTTGGAAACTTAGAATGGCTTGTTACATGATTGTAACTGATTCTCTTTGAACGGTAAACTGATTTGGTGATTTGTAAATGTGATTGTAGCTGATTCTCATCGAACGGTTGACCGATTCGGTGATTTGTAAGCTCATAATAGCTTGTTAAGTTATTGTGGCAAATTATAATTAAATGATTGATTGATTTAGTGATTTGTAAGCTTAGAATGGCTTGTTACATTATTCTAGCTAATTCTCATCAAATGGTTGAATGATTCGGTGATTTTTAAGCTCAGAATGGCTTGTTACATGATTATAGTTGATTCTCATCAAACGGTAGACTAATTTGGTGATCTGATAGTTTAGAATGGCTTCTTACATGATTGTAGTTGATTCTCATCAAACGGTTGACCGATTCGGTGAACTATAACCTCAAAACAACTTGTTACGCGATTTTAGTTGATTGTCATCGAACGGTTGACCGATTTCATGATCTACAACCTCAGAAGGATCTTTTATGCGATCCTATTTCATTCTCATCAAATGGTTCATAGATTCGATGATTTGTAAACTCAGAATGGCTTATTACGTGATTGTAGCAAATTCTCATCGAATGGTTCATCGATTTGGTGATCTACAACCTCAGAATGGTGTGTTATGCTCTTGTGTTTGATTCTCATCAAACGATTTATGAGTTGGTGATCTGCAACCTCAGATCGACTTGTTACATGATTGTAGTTGATTCTCACTGAACATTTGACCAATTTGGTGATCTACAACCTTAGAATGGATCTTTTATGTTATTGTAGTTGATTCTCATCGAATAGTTGACCGATTCAATTATCTCTAACATCAGAATGGCTTGTTACGTGATTGTAGTTGATTCTAATCAAATGGTAGACCGATTTGGTGATCTGTTAGCTCAGAATGGCTTGTTACATGATTGTAGCTGATTCTCATCAAACGGTTGACTGATTCGGTGATTTGTCAGCTCAGACTAGCTTGTTACGTGATTGTAATTGATTCTGATCGAACGGTTGATGGATTTGGTGATTTGTAAGCTTAGAATGACCTGTGACGTGATTGTAGTTGATTCTCATCGAATGGTTGACCGATTCAATAATTTGTAAGCTCATAATGGCCAGTTACATGATTGTAGCTAATTCTCATGAAATGATTGACCGATTCGATGATTTGTAAGCTCAGAATAGCTTGTTACATGATTGTAGCTCATTCTCAACGAATGGTTCACTGATTCGGTGGTTTGTAAGCTCAGACTAGCTTGTTATGTGATTGTAGCTAATTTTCATCGAATGGTTGACCAATTCAGTGATTTCTAAACTTAGAATGGCTTGTTATGTGATTGTAGCTGATTCTCATCAAACGGTTGACTGATTCAGTGATTTGTAAGCTTAGAATAGCTTGTTTTGTGATTGTAAGTGGTTGTCATCGAACAATTGACCAATTTGATAGTTTGAAGCACAAAATGGATTGTTACATAATTCTAGCTAATTCTCATCCAACGGTTGATCGATTTGGTGATTTGTAAGCTTAGAATGGCTTGTTACGTGATTGTAACTAATTCTCATTGAATGGTTGACCAATTCGGTGATTTATAAGTTTAGCATGGCTTGTGACATGGTTGTAGCTGATTCTCATCAAACGGTTGACTGATTTAGTGATTTGTAAACTCAGAATAGCTTGTTACATGATTGTAGTTGATTCTCATTGAACGGTTGACCGATTCGGTGATTGGTAAGCTCAGAACAGCTTATTATGTGATTGTAGGTGATTCTCATTAAACGGTTGACCGATTCAATAATTTGTAAGGTCATAATGGCTTGTTACGTAATTGTAGCTGATTCTCTACGAATGGTTGACCGATTCAGTTATTTGTAAGCTCAAAATGGCTTGTTACCTGATTGTAGCTAATTGTCATCAAACGGTTTACCGATTCGATAATTTGTAAGCTCAGAATGGCTTGTTACATTAATGTAGCTGATTCGCCTCAAACGTTCTACTGATTCAGTGATTTGTAAGCTCAGAATGGCTTGTTACGTTATTGATTCCCATTGAACGGTTACCGATTTGGTGATTTGTAATCTCAGAATGGCTTGTTACATGATTGAAGCTAATTCTCATCAAATAGTTGACCGATTGGGTGAATTGTAAGCTCAGAATGACTTGTTATGTGATTGTGGCTGATTCTCATCGAACGGTTGATAAATTTGGTTATTTGTAAGCTCAAAATTTACGTGATTGTATTTGATTCTCATCTAACGATTGATGGATTTGGTTATTTGTAAGCTTAGAATGGCTTGTTACATTATTTTAGCTGATTCTCATGAAACAGTAGAGCGATTCAACGATTTGTACATGATGGCTTATTACGTAATTGTAGCTGATTCTTTGAGAACAATTGACCGATTCGGTGATTTGTAAGCTAAAAATGGCTTGTTACCTGATTGTAGCTAATTTTCATCGAACGGTTTACCGATTCGATAATTTGTAAGCTCAGAATGACTTTTTATATTATTGTAGTTGATTCTCTTCGAACATTCTACTGATTCAGTGATTTGTAAGCTTAGAATGGCTTGTTACATTATTTTAGCTGATTCTCATCAAACGGTAGAGTGATTCAGTGATTTGTAAGCTCAAAATGACTATTTATGTGATTGTAGCTGATTCTCATTGAATGGTTGACTGATTGGGTGATTCATAAGGTCAGAATGACTTGTTACATGATTGTAGCTGATTTTCATCAAACGGTTGATTGATTCGGTGATTTGTAAACTCAAAATTGCTTGTTAAGTGATTTCTGCTGATTCTCATCGAAGGGTTGACCGATTTGGTGATTTGTAAGCTCATAATGGCTTATTACATGATTGTAACTCATTCTCACCAAACAGTTGACCGATACGATGACTTGTAAGCTCATAATGGCTTGTTACATGATTGTATTTGATTCTCATCGGACGGTTGATCGATTCGGTGATTTGTAAGCTCAAAATAGCTTAATACATGATTATAATCGATTCTAATAGAACGGTTGATTGGTTCCATGATTTGTAAGCTCAAAATATAATTAATTCTCATCAAACAGTTGACAGATTCGGTGATTTGTAAGCTCATGATGGCTTGTAATGAGATTGTAATTGATTTTTAGAAAACGGTTGACTGGTTCGATGGTTTGTGAGCTCAGAATAGCTTGTTATGTGATTGTAGTTGATTCTCATCGAACGATAGACTAAGTCGGTGATTTAAGCTTGGAATAACTTGTTACGTGATTCTAGCTGATTGTCATTGAACGGTTAACCGATTCAGTGATAAGTAAGCGCATAATAGTTTGTTATGATTGTAGATAATTCTCATCGAACGATTAACCGATTCGGTGATTTGTAAGCTCAGAATGACTTGTTATGTAATTGTAGATGATTCTCATCGAATGGTTCACCGATTCAGTAATTTATAAAATAAGAATGGCTTGTTACATGATTGTAATTTATTCTCATTGAACGGTTGACCAATTCAGTGATTTGTAAGCTCAAAATAGATTTTTACGTGATTGTAATTGACTCTCATCGAACGGTTGACCGATCAGTGATTTGTAAGCCCAGAATGGCTTGTTACATGATTGTAATTGATTCTCATCAAATGATAGGCCAATTCGATGATTTGTAAGCTCAAAATAGCTTGTTAAATGATTGTAGTTGATTCTCATCGAACGGTTGACCAATTTGATGATTTGTAAGCTTAGAATAGCTTGTTACATTATTCTAGCTGATTGTCATTGAACGGTTAAATGATTTGGTGATAAGTAAGCACGGAATGGCTTATTACGTGATTGTAGCTGATTTTCATCGAACGGTTGACTGATTCAGTGATTTGTAAGCTCAAAATGGCTTTTTACATGATTGTAATTTATTCTCATCGAACGGTTGATTGATTCGGTGATTTGTAAACTCAGAATCAATTTTTACGTGATTATAATTGATTCTCATCGAACGATTGACCGACTGGTGATTTCTAAGCTCAGAATGGCTTGTTGCATGATTGTAGTTGATTCTCAGTGAACGGTTGATCGATTCGATGATTTGTAAGCTCAAAATGGCTTGTTACATGATTGTAGTTGATTCTCTACAAACGGTTGACCGATTCAATGATTTGTAAGCTCAAAATAGCTTGTTACCTACTTGTAGCTAATTCTCATCAAACGGTTTACCGATTCAATAATTTGTAAGCTCAGAATAGCTTGTTACGTTATTGTAGCTGATTCTCCTCGAAAGTTCTATTGATTCAGTGATTTGTAAGCTCAGAATGGCTTGGTACATGATTGTAGCTGATTCTCATTGAACGGTTGACTGATTCAGTTATTTGTAAGCTTAGAATGGCTTGTTACATTATTTTAGCTGATTCTCATCAAATGGTAGAGTGATTTAGTGATTTGTAAGCTCAAAATGACTATTTATGTGATTGTAGCTGATTCTCATCGAATGGTTGACCGATTGGGTGATTCGTAAGGTCAAAATGACTCGTTACATGACTGTAGCTGATTCTCATCAAACGGTTGATTCTTTCGGTGATTTGTGTGTTAAGTGATTTTTGCTGATTCTCATCGAAAGGTTAACCAATTCGGTGATTTGTAAGCTCAAAATGGCTTGTTACCTGATTATAGGTAATTGTCATCGAACGGTTTACCGATTTGATAATTTGTAAGCTCAAAATAGCTTGTTATGTTATTGTAGCTAATTCTCCTCCAACGTTCTATTGATTCAGTGATTTGTAAGCTCAGAATGGCTTGTTACATGATTCTAATTGATTCTCATCGAACGGTTCACTGATTCGATGATTTGTAAGCTGAGAATGGCTTGTTATGTGATTGTTGCTGATTCTCATCAAACGGTTGACTGAGTCGATGATTTGTAATACCAAAATAGCTTGTTACGTGATTATTGTTGATTCTCATCGAAGGGTTGACCGATTGGCTGATTTGTAAGGTCAGAATGACTTGTTGCATGATTGTGGCTGATTCTCATCAAATGGTTGACTGATTTGGTCATTTGTAAGCTCAAAATAGCTTGTTACATGATTGTAGCTGATTCTGATCAAACGGTTGACAGATTCAATGATTTGTAAGCTTAGAATGGCTTGTTACATGATTGTAGTTAATTCTCATCGAACGGTTGACTGGTGCAACGAATTGCAAGCTCAGAACAACTTGTTACGAGTTTAGCTTATTGTCATCAAACGGTTGACTGATTCGGTGATTTAAAACCTTAGAAGGATCCTTTTTGCAATCGTAGTTGATTCTCATTGAATGGTTGATAGATTCGATTATTTGTATTCTCAAAATGGCTTATTACGTTATTGTAGCTATTTCTCATCGAACAGTTCACCGATTTGATGATCTGCAACCTCAGATCGACTCGGTGATTCTCATTGAACGGTTGATCGATTCGATGATCTGCAACCTTAGATCGACTTGTTACATGATTGTAGTTGATTTTCATCGAATATTTGATCGATTCGGTGATCTACAACCTTAGAATGATCTTTTATATTATTATAGTTGATTCTCATCGAATGGTTGACCAATTCAGTGATCCTTAAAATTAGAATAGCTTGTTATGTGATTGTAATTGATTCTCATCGAACGGTTGATCGATTAGGTGATTTGTAAGCTCAAAATAGCTTGTTACATGATTGTAGTTGATTCTCATCGAACGGTTGACCGATACGGTGATTTGTAAGCTCAGAATGGCTTGTTATGTGATTGTAATTGATTCTCAGCGGACGGTTGATCGATTTGGTGATTTGTAAGCTGAGAATGGCTTGTTACGTGATTGTAATTGATTTTGATAGAACGGTTGACTGGTTCAATGATTTGTAAGCTCAAAATGACTCGTTACATGATTGTAATTGATTCTCATAGAACGGTTGATAGATTTAGTGATTTGTAAGCTCATAATGACTTGTTATGAAATTATATTTGATTCTCAAAGAACGGTTAACTGGTTCAGTGATTTGTGAGCTTAGAATGGCTTGTTACATGATTATATTGATTTTCATCAAACGATAGACTATTTGGTGATTTGTAAGCTCAGAATGGCTTGTTATGTGATTGTAGTTGATTCTCATCAAATGGATGATTGATTCAGTAATTTGTAAACTTATAATAGCTTGTTACATGATCTTAGCTGATTGTCATTGAATAATTAACCGATTCAGTGATAAGTAATTGCAGAATGGCTTGTTACGTGATTGTAGCTGATTCTCATCGAACTGTTGACTGATTCCATAATTTGTAAGCTCAAAATGGCTTGTTACATGATTGTAATTTATTCTCATCGAACGGTTGACCGATTCAGTGATTTGTAAGCTCAGAATGGATTTTTACATGATTGTAATTGATTCTCATCAAACGGTTGATCGATTGGTGATTTGTAAATTCAGAATGGCTTGTTGCGTGATTGTAGCTGATTCTCAGTGAATAACCGATTCAGTATTTGTAAACTAAGAATGGCTTGTTATGTGATTGTAGTTGATTCTCATCGAACGTTTGATCGATTCGGTGGTTTGTAAGCTCAAAATGGCTTGTTACGTGATTTTAGTTGATTCTCATCGAATGATGACAGATTCAGTGATTTGTAAACTCAGAATAGCTTGTTATGTGATTGTAATTGATTCTCATCGAAAGGTTGACCGATTCGATGATTTGTAAACTCATAATAGCTTATTACATAATTGGAGCCAATTCTCATTGAACGGTCACCGATTTGGTGATTTGTAAGCTCATAATGGCTTGGTACATGATTGTAGCTGATTTTCATCAAACGGTTGACCGATTCGGTGATTTGTAAGCTCATAATGGCTTGTTACGTGATTGTAGCTGATTCTAATTGAACGGTTGACCGATTTGGTGATTTGTAAGCTCAAAATAGCTTGTTATATTATTGTGGCTGATTCTCATCAAATGATAGTTCGATTCAATGATATGTAATCTCAGAATGACTAGTTATGTGATTGTAGCTAATTCTCATTGAATGGTTAACCGATTCGGTGATTCATAAGCTCAGAATTGCTTGTGAAATGATTGTAGTTGATTCTCATCGAATAGTTGACTGATTCGGTGATTTTTAAGCTCAAAATGGCCTTTTACATGATTGTTCCTGAACTCATCGAAGGGTTGACCGATTCAGTGATTTATAAGCTCATAATCATTACTTGTTACGCGATTGTGGCTGATTTTCATCGAACGGTTGAATGATTCTATGATTTGTAAGCTCAGAATGGCTTGTTACTTGATTGTAAGTGATTCTTATCGAACGGTTGATCGATTTGGCTATTTGTAAGCTCAAAATGGCTTGTTACATGATTTTTGCTGATTCTCATTGAACGGTTGACCGATTCGGTGATTTGTAAGCTCAGAATAGCTTGTTACGTGATTGTAACTGATTCTCATCGAATGGTTCAACAATTTAGTGATTTGTAAGCTCAGAATGACTGGCTTGTTACCTGAATGTAGTTGATTCTTATCGAATAGTTGATCGATTATGGGATTTGTTGGCTATTTACGTGATTGTAGCTGATTCTCTTCGAACGATAAACTGATTCGGTGATTTGTAAACTGAGAATGGTTGGCTTGTTACATGATTGTAGCTCATTCTTATCAAACAGTTGATCGATTCTGTGACTTGTTGGCTTTTTATGTGATTGTAATTGATTCTCATCAAACAATTGACCAATTCCGTGATTTATAAGCTCAGAATGGCTTGTTACATGATTGTAGCTAATTCTAATTAAACGATTGACTAATTTATTGATTTGTAAGCTCAGAATGACTTGTTATGTGATTGTAGTTGATTCTCATCGAACGGTTGACCGATTCAGTGATCTACAACCTCAGAAGAATCTTTTGTGCAATTCTAGTTGATTCTCATCAAATGGTTCATGGATTTAGTGATTTGTTGGCTTGTTACGTGATTGTAGTTGAATCTTGTTGAACAGTTGACCAATTCTATGATTTGTTGGCTTGTTACATGATTGTAGTTTATTCTCATCAAATGATAGATTGATTTGGTTATCTGTTAGTTCAGAATGGCTTGTTACGTGATTGTAGCTGATTCTCATTGAACGGTTGACTGATTCGGTGAACTGCAACCTTAGAAGAACTTGTTACGCAATTATAGTTGATTGTCATTGAATGGTTGACCAATTTGGTGATCTACAACATCAGAAGGATCTTTTATGAGATCCTAATTTATTCTCATCGAATGGTTCACAGATTCGGTGATTTGTAAGCTCAGAATGACTTATTATGTAATTGTAGCAGATTCTCATCGAATGGTTGACCGATTTGGTGATCTACAACCTTAAAATGGTGTTTTACGCACTTTTATTTGATTCTCATTGAATGGTTGATGAGTCGGTGATCTGAAACCTCAGATCACCTTGTTGCATGATTATAGTTGATTCTCACCAAACATTTGACCGACTCAGTGATCTCTAACCTCAGAATGGCTTGTTACATGATTGTAGTTGATTCTCATCAAACGGTAGACTGATTTGGTGATCTATTAGCTCATAATGGCTTGTTACGTGATTGTAGCTGATTCTCATCAAACGGTTGACTGATTCAGTGATTTGGAAGCTCAGAATGGTTTGTTACATGATTGTAATTGATTCTCATCAAACGGTTGACGGATTCAGTGATTATTAAGCTTAGAATGGCACATGATTGTAGCTGATTCTCATCGAATGGTTGACTGATTTAGTAATTTGTAAGTTCATAATGGCCTGTTACATGATTGTAGCTAATTCTCATCAAACGATTGACCGATTCGGTGATTTGTAGGCTTAAAATGGCTTGGTACATGATTGTAGCTGATTCTCATCGAACAGTTGACTGATTCGGTGATTTGTTAGCTCAGAATAGCTTGTTACATGATTGTAGCTGATTCTCATCAAACGGTTGACGGATTTGGTGAACTACAACCTCAGAACAACTTGTTACCCAATTTTGGTTGATTGTCATTGAACGGTTGACCGTTGGTGATCTACAACCTCAAAAGGATCTTTTATGCGATCCTAGTTGATTCTCTTCGAATGGCTGACAGATTCGGTGATTTTTAAGCTCAGAATGGCTTGTAATGTGATTGTAATTTATTCTTATCAAATGGTAGACCGATTTTGTGATAGGTTAGCTCAGAATGGCTTGTTACATGATTGTAGCTGATTCTCATCGAACGGTTCACTTATTCAATAATTTGTAAGCCCAGAATGGCTTGCTACATGATTGTAATTGATTTTCATCGCACGGTTGATCAATTCGATGATTCTCATCGAACGGTTGATCCATTCGGTGATTTGTAAGCTCAGAATGGCTTACATGATTGTAGCTAATTCGCATCAAATGGTTGACCGATTCAATGATTTGTAATCTTAGAATAGCTTGCTACATCATTCTGTAGGTCATTCTCATCAAAGGGTTCACTAATTTGATGATTTGTAAGCTCAGAATGGTTGTTACTTGATTGTAGCTAATTCTCATCAAACGATTGACTGATTTGGTGATTTGAACGCTTAGAATGGCTTGTTACATGATTATGGTTGATTCTCATCGAATGATTGACCGATTTGGTGATTTGTAAGCTCAGAATGACTTGTTACATGATTGTAGTTGATTCTCATCGAATGGTTGATGGATTTGGTGATTTGTAAGCTTAGAATGACTTGTTATGTGATTGTAGCTGATTCTCATCTAACAGTTGACCAATTCAGTGATTTGTAAGTTCAGAATGGCTTGTTACATGATTATAATTGATTCTCATCGAATGGTTGACCGATTCGATGATTTGTAAGCTCAGAATGGCTTGTGACTTGATTGTTACACAGTGTTTACCGAAGACTTGCAGAGAAGCAGACAATGTTTTGATTAGCGCATGTGGGATATTGCAGTTGAAGCTATGTGACATTGAGGATATACTCTTTGATATGTTATATGTCTATGGTTAAGAGCGCAGACAATAATTCATTTATTGATGGAGGTTATGATCATTTTGGTGGAAGCGGTATTCAAGCAGTGTTCCTGAGTAGCGACTTTTGGCATTTGGATGATATCTCCTAATCGGGATGGAATCTGACTTTGCGCAATTAAAGAGAAGTTAGGGACACATTGATAGTAACGTGGATAATAACGCAAACTTTGAAGTCACACGAGTGAAGATTTATTGTATTTCGAAGCTGATAGTTTTATGTAATTTTGGTGTAGCATGTGGAATATTTTATTTTGTAATTATGTGCCGACTCATTTGTAATTATTTGAGTGTGGTAGAAAAGAATGAATGTTTTTCCTTGTTGTAGTGTTGAGATGTGATGCGGTATGCATGAAGTGAAGAAAAGAGCTAAGTATGAGAGTGAAATTGTGAAGGAAGACATGCGAAGTACACAGATCTGAAATTGAGATCTGATATAACAGTGAGTGCGGTTAGGCACAGTCAAAGAAGAGGTAACATATTATTTTGTTGAATAATAAGAAGATTATTTGGATAGTGAGTTTAATGATCTTATCCTGAAGCTGTTTGGGCAGTGGGTCCTTCTCTCTTCCATAACTCTTAACAGGGTTAGAATCTTTTAACAGGGATTCAAAATCTCCTAATAGAGATTTATATGTACTGAATGTATTTCATAAGACTCCTAACAGAGTCCATCCTTTCACAATAAATATTCATATTAGTGCATCTTTTGTGGGCATCATTCCCACTGGGGTTTACTCTTTGATCAAGAGGTTCCCTAGTCAACATATCTTGTGTTATTATGTAATTGTGTATGAATATCTTTCTATAGTTGGTAATTGTATTGTTTACATGGTTTAATGCTGTTGAAGATGGTAAAAGTTATAATTATCTAATAACTGATTCACCCCCCCCCCCCCCCCCCCTCAGTTATCTTGGTGGACTTTACTTTCTAACAATTGGTATTTTTCTTGGATATTCTTTGAAGAGCAAAGCATATAGATGTTACAATAAGAGAACTAAAACTATTATTGAGAGCGCAAATGTTTGGGCAGTGGGTCCTTCTGTCTTCCATAACTCTTAACAAGGTTAGAATCTTTTAACAGGGATTCAAATAACAATTTATATGTACTGAATGTATTTCATAAGACTCCTAACAGAGTCCATCCTTTCACAAGGAATATTCATATTAGTGCATCTTTTGTGGGCATCATTCCCACCGGAATTTACTCTTTGCTTAGGAGGTTCCCTAGTCAACATATCTTGTGTTATTATGTATGAATATCTTTCTATGGTTGGTAATTGTATTGCTTATATGGTTTAATGTTGTTGAAATGATAAAAGTTATAATTATCTGATAATTGATTCACCCCCCCTCCCCCCTCTCAGTTATCTTGCTGGACTTTACTTTCTAACAGAATGGGTTGTTACGTGATTGTAGCAGATTCTCATTAAGTTGTTGATTGATTCAGTGATTTGTAACCTCAGAATGACTTGTTACATGATTGTAGTTGATTCTCATCAAACGGTTGACCGATTCGGTGATTTGAAAGCTCAAAATGGCTTGTTATGTGATTCTAGCTGATTCTCATCAAACGGTTAACCGATTCAGTGATTTGTAAGCTCAAAATGGCTTGTTACATGATTGTCGCTAATTCTCATTGAATAGCGGACCGATTCAGTGATTTGTAAGCTCAGAATGACTTTTTACGTGATTGAAGTTGGTTCTCATCTAACGGTTGATTGATTCGGTGAATTGTAAACTCAAAATGGCTCGTTACATGATTGTAGCTGATTCTCATTCAATGGTTGACCGATTCGGTGATTCGTAAGCTCGAAATGGCTTGTTATGTTATTGTAGCTAATTCTCATTGAACGGTTGACAAATTCAATAATTTGTAAGCTTAGAATGGCTTGTTACATGATTATAATTGGTTCTCATCAAATGATTGACCGATTCGATGACTTGTAAGCTTAGAATGGCTTGTTACGTGATTGTAGCTGATTCTGATCAAACGATTGACTGATTCAGTGATTTGTAAGCACGGAATTGCTTGTTACATGATTGTAGCTGACTCTCGTCGAACGGTTGACCGATTTGGTGATTTATAAGCTCAGAATGGCTTGTTACGTGATTATAGCTGATTCTCATTTAACGGTTGATCGATTCAATGATTTGTAAGCTCAGACTGGCTTGTTACATGATTGTAGCTGATTTTCATCGAACGGTTGATTGATTCAGTGATTTGTAAGCTCGGCATAGCTTTTTACGTGATATTAGTTGATACTCATCAAACAATTGACCGATTTGGTGATTTGTAAGTTCAGAAGGGCTTGTTACGTGATTGTAGCTGATTCTCATTAAATGGTTGACCGATTCGATGATTTGTAAGCTCAGAATGGCTTGTTACATGAATGTAGTTTATTCTCATCGAACGGTTCATTGATTCGATGATTTGTAAGCTCATAATGGCTTGTTACATGATTGGAGCTGATTCACATTGAACGGTTGACGGATTTCATGATTTGTAAGCTCAAAGTGGCATTTTAGATGATTGTAGCTAATTCTCATTAAACGGTTGATTGATTCGGTGATTTGTAAGCCTAGAATGTCTTGTTACCTGATTGTAGCTGATTCTCATCGAACGATTGACCGATTCAATGATTTGTAACCTTAGAATGGCTTGTTACATAATTGTAGCTGATTCTCATGAAGCGGTTGATTGATTCAGTGATTTGTAAGCTCAGAATGGCTTGTTACATAATTGTAACTGATTCTCACCAAACGGTTGACCGATTCGGTGATTTGTAAGCTCAAAATGGCAATGTTACATGATTGTTATTGAGTCTCATCGAACGGTTGACCAATTCAATGATTTGTAAGCTCTGAATGGCTTGTTACATGATTGTAGCTGATTCTCATCAAACAGTTGACCGATTCAGTGGTTTGTAAGCTTAAAATGGCTTGTTATGTCATTGTAGCTGATTTTCATTGAACGGTTGACCAATTCAATGAATTGTAAGCTTAGAATGGCTTGTTACGTGATTGTAGTTGATTCTAATTGAACGGTTTACCAATTCGGTCATTTGTAAGCTCAAAATGGCTTGTTATTTGATTGTAGTTGATTCTCATTGAACGGTTGACCGATTCGATGAATTGTAAGCTTAGAATGGCTTGTTACGTTATTGTAGCTGATTCTCAGCGATCGGTGGACCAATTTGGTGATTTGTAAGCTTAGAATGTCTTTTTACGTGATTGTATCTGATTCTCATTGAAAGGTTGACCAATTCGGTGATTTATAAGCTCAGAATGGCTTGTTATGAGATTGTAGATGATTATCATTAAACGGTTAACTGATTCGATGATTTATAATCTTAAAATTGCTTGTTACATGATTGTACCTGATTCTGATCAAATGGTTGATCGATTCGGTGATTTGTAAGCTCAGAATGGCTTGTTAAGTTATTGTAGCTGATTCTCATCAAACGATTGACCGATTCGGTAATTTGTAATGTTAGAATGGCCTGTTGTGTGATTGTAGTTGATTCTCACTGAACAGTTCACCGATTCAGTGATTTGTAAGTTCATAATGGTTTGTTACGTGATTATAATTGATTCTCATGAAATGGTTCACCGATTTGCTGATTTCTAAGCTCAGAATGACTTTTTACATGATTGTAGCTAATTCTCATTGAACGATTGATCGAGTAAGTGATTTGTAAGTTTAGAATGGCTTGCAACATGATTGTAGTTGATTCTCATTGAACGGTTGACCAATTTGGTAATTTGTAAACTCAAAATGGCTTGTTACGTGATTGTAGCTGATTGTAATCAAAAGATTGACTGATTCGATGATTTATAAGATAAGAATGGCTTGTTATTTTATTGTAGCTGATTCTCATTGAACGGTTTACCGATTAGGTGATTTGTAAGCTCATAATGGCTCGCTACATGATTGTAGCTGATTCTCATCGAACGGTTGACCGATTTGGTAATTTGTAAGATCAAAATAGCTTATTACATGATTGTAGCTGATTGTTATCAAACAATTGACCGATTCGGTGATTTGTAAGATTAGAATGGTTTGTTATGTGATTGTAGCTGATTCTCATCGAACGGTTGACCAATTCAGTGGTTTGTAAGCTCATAATGGCTTGTTACGTGATTGTAGCTGATTCTTAGCAAGCAGTGGATTGATTCGGTGATTTGGATGCTTAAAATGTCTTTTTATGTGATTATAGCTGATTTTCATTGAACGGTTGACCAATTCAGTGATTTATTAGCTCAAAATGGCTTGTTATGAGACTGTAGATTCGAATATTTATAAACTCAGAATGGCTTGTTACATGATTGTACCTGATTTCGATCAAACAGTTGACCAATTCGATGATTTGTAAGCTCAGAATGCATTCTTACGTGATTGTAGCTGATTCTTATCAAACAGTTGACCGATTCAGTAATTTATAATGTCAAAAAGGCTTGTTATGCGATTGTAGTTGATTCTGACTGAACGGTTCACCGATTCGGTGATTTGTAAGCTCATAATGGCTTGTTACATGATTCTAAATGATTCTCATCACACACTTGACCGATTCGATAATTTGTAAGCTCAGAATGGGTTATCATGTGATTGTAGTTGATTTGCATCGAACAGTTCACCGATTCAGTGATTTGTAAGCTTAGAATGGCTTGTTGTGTCATTGTAGTTGATTATCATTAAACGGTTGCCTGATTTGGTGATTTAGAAGCTCAAAATAGCTTGTTACGTGATTGTAGCTGATTCTCATCGAACGGTTGACCGATTCGGTGATTTGTAAGCTCAGAATGGCTTGTTACTTGATTGTAGTTAATTCTCATCGAATGGTTGACCGACAATTCACTGAATCAGTGAACTATATGATAAGAATCAACTACAATCATGTAACAAGCTATTTTGAGCTTAGAAATCATCGAATCGGTGAACCGTTCAATGAGAATCAACTACAATCATGTAACAAGTCATTTTGAGCGTACAAATCACTGAATCGGTTAATTGTTCGATGAGAATCAATTACAAATCATGGAATCGATAAAGCGTTAGGTGATTATTGCTAAGTTTCATCAAACGGTTGATCGATTCGATAATTTGTAAGCTTAGAATGCCTTTTTACATGATTGTAGCTAATTATCATAGAACAATTGATCAATTCGATGATTTGTAAGCTCAGAATGGTTTGCTATATGATTGTAGCTAATTCTCATCAAATGGTTGACTGATTTGGTGATTTGTAAGCTCAAAATGACTTGTTACATGATTGTAGCTGATTGTCATCAAACAATTGACCAATTTGATGATTTGTAAGATTAGAATGGCTTATTACATTATTGTATCTAATTCTAATCGAACGGTTGACCAATTCAGTGATTTGTAAGCTTAGAATGGCTTGTTACATGATTATAAATAATTCTCATCAAATGGTTGACCGATTCGATGATTTGTAAGCTCAAAATGGCTTGTTACATAATTGTGCCTAATTCTCATCGAATGGTTGACCGATTTGATGATTTATAAGTACATAATGCCTTGTTACATGATTGTAGCTGATTCTCATCGAGCGGTTCACCGATTCGATGATTTGTAAGCTCATAATGGCTTGATACATTATTGTAGCTGATTTTGATCACACGGTGGACCGATTCGATGATTTGTAAGCTAAGAATGGCCTTTTACATGATTGTAGCTGATTCTCATCGAACGATTGACCGATTTGGTGATTTATATGCCCATAATGGCTTGTTACATGATTGTAGCTGATTCCCATCGAACGGTTGATCGATTCGGTGATTTATATGCTTAGAATGGCTTGTTATGTGATTGTAGCTTATTCTCATCGAACGATTGACAGATTCGATGATTTCTAAGCTCAAAATGGCTTGTTACGTGATTGTAGCTAATTCTCATCGAATGGTTGATCGATTTGGTGATTTGTAAGCTCATAAGGGCTTGTTACGTGTTGTAACTAATTCTCATTAAATATTTGACAGATTCGATGATTTATAAGCTCTGAATGGCTTGTTACATGCTTTTAGCTGATTCTCATCGATCAATTCACCGATTCGGTGATTTGTAAGCTCATAATGGCTTGTTACATGATTGTAGCTGATTCTCATCAAACAGTGGACAGATTCAATGATTTGTAAGCTAAGAATGGCTTTTTACATGATTGTAGTTGTTTCCCATCCAATGGTTGACCGATTCATTAATTTGTAAGCTCAGAATAGTTTGTTACGTGATTGTAGCTAACTCTCATCGAATTGTTGACCGATTCAGAGATTTGTAAGCTCAGAATGGCTTGTTACGTGATTGTACCTAATTCTCATCAAATGGTGGAAAGATTCAGTGATTTATAAGCTCAGAATGGCTTGTTACATGATTGTGGCTGATTCTCATCAAACGGTTGATTGATTCGATGATTTATAAGCTTAGAATGGCTTGTTATGTGATTGTAGCTGATTCCTATTGAATGATTTACCGATTCGGTGATTTGTAAGCTTAGAATGGCTTGTTATGTGACTGTAGCTGATTCTCATCGAACGGTTGACTAATTCAGAGATTTGTAATTTCAGAATGGCTTGTTACATGATTCTAGCTGATTTTCATCAAACGATTGGTCGATTCGATGATTTGTAAGCTCAAAATTGCTTATTACGTGATTGTAGCTGATTCTCGTAGAATGGTTGACCAATTTGGTGTTTTATAAGCTCAGAAAGGCTTTTTACATGACTGTAGCTAATTCTCATCGAACAGTTGATCGATTTAGTGATTTGTAAGCTCAGAATAGCTTGTTATATGATTTTAGCTAATTTTCATTGAACGGTTGACCGATTCGATGATTTGTAACTATAGAATGGCTTGTTACGTGATTCTAGCTGATTCTCATTAAGCGGTTGATAGATTTATCGATTTGTAAGCTCAGAATGGCTTGTTACGTGATTGTAGCTAATTCTCCCCAAATGGTTGACCGATTCGGTGATTTGTATGCTTAGAATGTCTTTTTACATGATTATAATTGATTCTTATCGAACGATTGACCGATTTGGTGATTTGTAAGCTTAGAATTACTTGTTACCTGATTGTAGCTGATTCTCATCGAATGGTTGACTGACTCAGTGATTTTTAATCTCAGAATGGCTTTTTACATCATTGTAGCTGATTCTCATCGAACATTTGACAGATTCGGTGATTTGTAAGCTCGAAATGCCTTTTTACGTGATTGTAGCTAATTTTCATCGAGCGGTAGACCAATTCAGGAATTTTTAAGCTCAAAATGGCTTTTTACGTGATAGTAGCTGATTCTCATCGAACATTTCATTGATTCGATGATTTGTAATCTCATAATGGCTTGTGACATGATTGTAGCTGATTCTCATCGAACAGTTGACCGATTCGATGATTTGTAAACTCAGAATGGCTTGTTACTTGATTGTAATTATTTCTCATGTAACAATGGACTGATTCAATGATTTGTAAGCTCAAAATGACATTTAACATGTTTGTAGCTGATTCTCATCCAATCGCTAGTCGATTCGGTGATTTGTAAGCTCAAAATGGTTTGTTACATGATTGTAAATTATTCTCACCAAATCATTGATCGATTTAGTGATTTGTAAGCTAAGAATAGCTTGTTACGTGAATGTAGCTGATTCTCATCGAACAGTTGACCGATTTGATGATTTGTAATCTCAAAAGTGCTTATTATGTGGTTGTTGTTGATTCTCATCGAAGGGTTGAACAATTCAGTTATTTGTAAGCTAAGAATGGTTTTTTACGTGATTATAGCTGCTCAAAATTGCTTTTTACGTGATTGTAACTTATTCTCATCGAATGATTGACCGATTCCATAATTTGTAAGCTCAGAATGGCTTATTACATGATTTTACCTGGCTCTCATCGAACGGTTGACCTATTCAGTGATTTGTAAGCTCACAATGACTTTTTACATGATTGTAGCTGATTCTCATCCAACGGTTGACTGAATGGGTGATTTGTAAGATTAAAATAGCATGTTATGTCATTTTAATTGATTCTCAGCGAACAGTTGACCGATTTGGTGATTTGTAAGCTTAGAATGGCTTGTTACGTGATTGTAGTTGATTCTCATCAAACAGTTGACCAATTCGGTGATCTTTAAACTCAGAATGGCTTGTTACATGATTGTAGTTGATTCTCATTGAACGGTTGAGTGATTTAGTGACTTGTAAGCTCAGAATGGCTTGTTACATCATTATAGCTGATTCTCATCGAATAGTTGACCGATTCGGTGATTTGTAAGCTCAGAATGGCTACATGATTGTAGCTAATTCTAATTGAACGGTTGATCAATTCAGTGATTTGTAAGCCTAGAATAGCTTATTATTGTAGTTGATTTTCATCAAACGGTTGACCGATTCACTCATATGTAAGCTTAGAATTGCTTGTCATGTGATTATAGCTGATTCTCTTCGAACGGTTCATCGATTCGGTCATATGTAAGCTTCCGCAATTTTAGGATCTCCCTGTTGAATGGCCTGTTCTCCTCGGTCGGGATAGATCAACTTCTCAAAGTTTTCTTCCCTTAGAACCGTACTTGAGAGTTTCCTACCTCATACGGCTCAATTAACTATTCTTTAGTCCTTTACCCAAACTTTCAAAATAGGATAAATACGTTCAGCTTAACCGAAAGAACAGAATGGGTCAATGACATGAGTTTCAAACTTCACTTTCGATAAATGATCAGGTTTTATCTTTTCTCCCACCCTAAAAAGATGAAGTATTAGAAATAAAGAGATCTACTTCAGATTATCCAGATAAAAATCTTTTTAAGAGGTAACTATCTATGTTCTGTATAGAAATTTTGAATAATACTTTCCTACCAGGAAAGTACTTCACGTCTTTAGGATCTGATGCTACACCGCTGCTCAATAACCTAGTAAATCAACTCTATTACATTACATAAATAAATTCCTTATTTTTGCCCATGAGCAGATTTGATCGTATCAGCTCATAATGGCATGTTACGTGATTGTAGCTAATTCTCAATGAATGGTGGACCGATTCAGTGATTTGTAAGCTCAGAATATATTTTTACGTGATTGTAGCGTATTCTCATTGAACAGTTGACCAATTTGGTAATTTATAAGCTCAAAATGGCTTGTTATGAGATTGTAGATGATTCTCATTCAACGGTTAATCGATTCGGTGATTTATAATCTCAGAATAGCTTCTTACATTATTGTACCTAATTCTGAGCAAACGGTTGACCGATTCGGTGATTTGTAAGCTCAGAATGGCTTGTTACGTGATTGTAGTTATTTCTCATCGAATGGTTGATCGATTCGGTAATTTGTAATGTTAGAATCACTTATTATGTTTTTGTAGTTGATTCTCACCGAACGGTTCACTGATTCGGTGATTTGTAAGCTCATAATGGCTTGTTATAGATTCTAGCTGATTCTCATCACACGGTTGACAGATTCAATGATTTGCAAGCTAATTTGCATCGAACGGTTCACCGATTTAGTGATTTGTAAGTTTAGAATGACTTATTACATGATTGTAGCTAATTCTTATCGTACGGTTGATCGATTCAGAGATTTATAAGCTAGGAATGACTTGTTACTTGATTGTAGCTTAGAATGACTTTTTATGTCATTGTAGCTGATTCTCATTGAACGGTGGATTGATTCGGTGATTTGTAAGCTAAGAATGGATTTTTACGTGATTGTAGGTGATTCTCATCGAACGGTTGACCGATTCGGTTATTTGTAACCTCAAAATGGCTTGTTACGTGCTTGTAGTTGACTCTCATTAAGTGGTTGACCGATCCGGTGATTTGTAACATCAAAATGGCTTGTTACATGATTGTAGCTGATTCTCATCGAACGGTTGACTGATTCGGTGATTTGTAAGCTCAGAATGGCTTTTTACATGATTATAGCTAATTCCCATCGAACAATTTATCAATTCGGTGATTCAAAAGCCCAGAATGGCCTGTTACCTGATTGTAGCTGATTCTCATAGAACGGTTGATCGATTCAATGATTTGTAACCTCAGAATGGCTTCTTACATGATTGTGGCTGATTCTCATGAAGTGGCTGACCGATTCGGTGATTTGTAAGCTCAGAATGGTTTGTTATGTGATTGTAGTTGATTCTCACCTAACGGTTGACCGATTCATGGATTTGTAAGCTCAGAATGGCTTGTTACATGATTATAGTTGATTCTCATCGAACGGATGATCGATTCGGTGATTTGTAAGCTCAGAATGACTTGTTACGTGATTGTCGCTGATTCTCATCAAATTTTTGATTGATTTGGTAATTTGTAAGCTAAAAATGGCTTGTTACAAGATTGTAGCTAATTTTCATCGAACGGTTGACTGATTTACTAAATTGTAAGCTTAGAATGGCTTCTAGATTGTAGCTAATTCTCTTCGAACGGTTCACCGATTCGATCATATGTAAGCTCATAATGGTTTGTTAAGTGATTGTAGCTGATTCTCAATGAACGGTGGACCGATTCATTGATTTGTAAGCTCAAAATATTTTTTTATGTGATTGTAGCTGATTCTCACTGAACGGTTGACCTATTTGGTGATTTGTAAGCCTAGAATGACTTGTCATAGGATTGTAGTTGATTCTCATCGAACAGTTCACCAATTCGGTGATTTGTAAGCTTAGAATGGCTTGTTACGTGATTGTAGCTAATTCTTATCAAATGGTTGACCAATTTGGTGATTTGTATGCTCATAATGGCTTGTTCCGTGATTGTAGTTGATTCTCATCGAACGGTTGACCGATTCATTGATTTGTAAGCTTAGAATAGCTTGTTACATGATTGTAGCTAAGTCTCATCGAATGGTTTACCGATTCAGTGATTTATAATTTGAGAATGACTTGTTACGTGATTGTAGTGGATTGTCATCGAACAATTAACCAATTCGATGATTTTTAAGCTCAGAATGGCTTGTTACGTGATTGTAGCTGATTCTCATCGAACAGTTGACCGATTCGATGATTTTTAAGTTCATAACAACTTGTTACATGATTGTAGTTGATTCTCATTGAATGATTGACCGATGCGGTGATTTGTCAGCTCAGAATGGCTTGTTACGTCATTGTTGCTGATTCTCATCAAACAGTTGACCGATTCGGTGATTTCTAAGCTCATAATGGCTTTTTAAATAATTGTAGCTAATTCTCATCGAACAGTTGATCAATTCGGTGATTTGTAAGCTTAGAATGGCTTGTTACGTAGGTAATTCTCATCGAACGATTGTGGATTCAGTGATTTGTAACCTCAGAATGGCTTGTTACATGATTGTAGTTGATTCTCATTAAGTGGTTGACCAATTTGGTGATTTGTAAGCTTAGAATGGCTTGTTACATGATTGTAGCTAATTCTCATCGAACAGTTGATCGATTTAATGATTGTAAGCTCAGAATGACTTGTTACCTGATTATAGTTGATTCTCATCGAATGGTTGATCGATTCGGTGATTTGTGACCTTAGAATGGCTTGTAACGTGATTGTAGTAGATTTTATTAAAGCGGTTGACCGATTCGATGATTTGTAAGCTTAGAATGGCTTGTTACATGATTGTAGCTGATTCTCATCGAACATTTGACTAATTTGGTGATTTGTCACTCAAAATAGCTTGTTACACGATTATAATTGATTCTCATCGAACGGTTGATCAATTCAGTAATTTATAAACTCAGAATGGCTTGTTACGTGATTGTAGTTGATTCTCATCGAACAGTCGACCGATTCAATGATTTGTAAGCTTAAAATGGCTTGTTAGGTAGTTGATTCTCATGGAATAGTTGACCGATTCGATGAATTGTAAGCTTAGAATGGCTTGTGACTTGATTGTAGCTGATTCTCTTCGAACGGTTCACCAGTTCGGTCATATGTAAGCTCATAATGGTCTGTTACATGATTGTAGCTGATTCTCAGCGAACGGTGGACCAATTCAGTGATTTGTAGGCTCAGAATGTGTTTTTACGTGATTGTAGATGATTCTCATTGAACGGTTGACCAATTCTAAAATTTATAACCTCAGAATGGCTTGTTATGAGATTGTAGATGATTATCATTGAATGGTTGACTAATTCAGGGATTTATAATCTCAAAATTGCTTGTTAACTGATTGTACTTGATTTTGATCAAACGGTTGACCGATTTGGTGATTTGTAAGCTCAGAATGGCTTGTTATGTGATTGTAGCTGATTCTCATCAAACAGTTGACCGATTCGGTAATTTGTAATGTCAGAATGGCTTGTTATGTGATTGTAGTTGATTCTCACCAAATGGTTCACCGATTTGGTGATTTGTAAGCTCATAATGGCTCTTGTTATGTTATTTTAGCTGAGTCTCATGACACGGTTGACGGATTTGGTAATTTGTAAGCTCAAAATGGCTTGTTACATGATTGTAGTTGATTGTCATCAAAAGATTGATTGATTTGGTGATTTGTAAGATTAGAATGACTTGTTATTTGATTGTAGCTAATTCTCATTGAACAGTTTACCGATTTGGTGATTTGTAAGCTCAGAATGCCTCGCTACATGATTATAGATGATTCTCATCGAACGGTTGATCGATTTGGTAATTTGTTAGCTCAAAATAGCTTGTTATGTGATTGTAGCTGATTGTGATCAAACGATTGACCGATTCGATGATTTATATGCTTAGAATGTCTTTTCACCTGATTATAGCTGATTCTCATTGAACAGTTGACCAATTCAATGATTTATTCAGAATGGCTATGAGATTGTAGATGATTCTCATTGAACGGTTGATCGATTCGGTGATTTATCTTAGAATGACTTTACATGATTGTACTTGATTCTGATCAAACGGTTAATCAATTCAGTTATTTGTAAGCTCAGAATGACTTGTTACGTGATTGTAGCTGATTCTCATCGAATGGTTGATCGATTCAGTAATTTATAATGTCAAAATGGCTTGTTGTGTCATTGTAGCTGATTTTTCATTGAACGGTTGACCTATTTGGTGATTTAGAAACTCAGAATGGCTTGTTACGTGATTGTAGCTGATTCTAATCAAACAGTTGACCGATTTGATAATTTGTAAGCTCACAATAGCTTGTTAATATATTGTAGCTAATTGTCATCGAATGGTTGACTGACAATTCACTGAATCGGTGAACGATTCGATAAAAATCAGCTACAATCATGTAAAAAACTATTATAATCTTACAAATTACCAAATCAGTGAACCGTTCAATGAGAATCAGCTACAATCATGTAACAAGCCATTTTGAGCTTACAAATCACTAAATTGATTGACCGTTCAATTAGATTTAGCTACAATTATGTAACAAAGTCATTCTAAGCTTACAAAGCATTGAATCAGTCAACCGTTAGATGATAATTATGTACAATTACGTAACAAGCCATTCTGAGCTTACAAATTCATTGAATCGGTCAACCGTTTGATGAGAATCAATTAAAATCACGTAACAAGCCATTTTGAGCTTACAAATCACCGAATCGGTCAACCGTTCTATGAGAATCAGCTATAATCATGTAACAAGCCATTCTGACCTTACAAAACACTGAATCGGTCAACCGTTTGATGAGAATCAGCTAGAATCATGTAACAAGCCGTTATGAGTTTAAAAATCATTGAATCGGTCAACTGTTCGATGAGAATCACCTACAATCATGTAACAAGCCATTCTAAGCTTACAAATTATTGAATGGATCAATCCTTCAAATTGCTTTTTACATGATTGTAGCTAACTCTCATTGAACGGTTGACCAATTTTGTGGTTTGTAATCATAATGGCTTGCTACATGATTGTGGCTAATTCTCATCGAACGGTTGACCGATTCGATGATTTGTAAGCTAATAATGGCTTGTTACGTGATTGTAGTTGATTGTTGTCAACAATTGACCAATTCGGTGATTTGTAAGATTAGAATGGCTTGTTATGTGATTGTAGTTGATTCTCATCGAACGGTTGACTGATTCAGTGATTTGTAAGCTTAGAATTGCTTGTTACGTGATTATAATTGATTCTCATCAAATGGTTGACCGATTTGATGATTTGTAAACATAGAATGGTTTCTTACGTGATTGTACTTGATTCTCATCAAATGGTTGACTGATTCATTGATTTGTAAGCTCAAAATGGCTTGTTATGTAATTGCACCTAATTCTCATCGAATGGTTGATCGATTCGATGATTTCTAAGTTCAGAATGCCTTGTTACATGATTGTAGCTGATGCTCATCGAACGGTGGACCGATTCGGTATTTGTAAGCTAAGAATGGTTTTTTACATGATTCTAGCTAATTCTCATCGAACGGTTCACCGATTCAGTGATTTATATGCCCAGAATGGCTTGTTACATGATTGTAGCTGATTCTCATCGAACGGTTCACCGATTCAGTGATATGCTAAAAATTGCTTGTTATGTGATTGTAGCTTATTCTGATCAAACGGTTGACCGTTTCGATGATTTGTAAGCTCAAAATAGTTTGTTACGTGATTGTAGCTAATTCTCATCAAATGGTTGATTGATTTGGTGATTTGTAAGCTTGGAATGGCTTGTTATGTAATTGTAGCTGATTCTCATCGAACAGTTGACCGATTCGATGATTTCTAAGATCAAACAGTAGCTTGTTACATGCTTGTAGCTGATTCTCATTGAACGGTTCAATGATTGAGTGATTTATAAGCTCATAATGGCTTGTTACGTGATCTTAGCTGATTCTAATCGAACAGTGGACCAATTCGGTGATTTGCAAGCTAAGAATGGCTTTTTATGTGATTGTAGCTATTTTTCATCCAATGGTGGACTGATTCATTGATTTATAAGCTCAGAATGGCTTATTACATGATTGTAGCTGACTCTCATTGAACAGTTGCCGATTCGGTGATTTGTGAGTCTAAATGGCTTGCTATGTAATTGTAACTGATTCTCATCAAACGATTGATAGATTTTATGATTTGTAAGCTCAGAATGGCTTGTTAGATGATTGTAGTTGATTCTCATTGAACAGTTGACCGATTTGGTGATTTGTAAGCTTAGAATGGCTTGTTACATGATTGTAGCTAATTCTCATTTAATGGTTGACCGATTCGGTGCTTTGTAAGCTCATAATGGCTTGTTACATAATTGTAGCTGATTCTCATCAAATAGTGGACCGATTTAGTGATAAGCTTAGAATGGCTTTTTATATGATTGTAGCTGATTCCCATTGAACGGTTGCCTGATTCGATAATTTATAAGCTCAAAATGACTTGTTACGTGATTCAATTATTGGTAAGCTCAGAATGGCTTGCTAAGTGATTGTTGCTAATTCTCATCGAATGGTTGACCGATTCGGTGACTTGTAAGCTCATAATAGCTTGTTACTTGATTGTAGCTGATTCTCATCGAATGATTTACCAATTTAGTGATTGGTAAGCTCAAAATGGCTTGTTACATGATTCTAGCTCATTGTCATCGCACGGTTGACCGATTTGATGATTTGTAAGCTCAAAATGGCTTGTCATGTGATTGTAGCTGATTCGCATCAAACGGATGACTTATTTGATAGTTTGTAAGTTCAGAATCGCTAGTTACGTGATTGTAGATGATTCTCGTCGAATGGTTGACCGATTCGGTGATTTGTAAGCTCAGAATCACTTGTTATGTGATTGTAGTTGATTCTCATCAAATGGTTGACCGATTTGATGATTTGTAAGTTCAGAATGGCTTGTTACATGATTGTAGCTAATTCTCATCGATCAATTGATCGATTCGATGATTTCTAAGCTCATAATAGCTTGTTATGTACTTGTAGCTAATTCTCATCGAATGGTTGACCGATTTGATGATTTGTAAGCTCATAATGGCTTGTTACATGATTGTAGCTGATTCTCATTGAACGGTGTACCGATTCGGTGATTTATAAGCTAAGAATGACTTTTTATGTGATTGTAGTTTTTTCTCATCCAACGGTTGACTAATTCACTGATTTGTAAGTTCATAATGGCTTGTTATGTGATTGTAGCTCAGAATGGCTTGCTATGAGATTGTAGATGATTCTAATTGAACGATTGACAGATTCGGTGATTTATAATCTTAGAATAGCTTGTTAAATGATTGTACCTAATTTTGATAAAATAGTTGACCGATTCGGTGATTTGCAAGCTCAGAATGGTTTGTTACGTGATTGTCACTGATTCTCATCGAACAGTTGACCAATTTGGTAATTTTACATGTCAGAATGGCTTGTTATGTGATTGTAGTTGATTCTCACTGAACAGTTCACTGATTTGGTGATCTGTAAGCTCATAATAGCTTGTAACATGATTGTAATTGATTCTCATCATACGGTTGACCGATTCGGTAGTTTGTAAGCTCAGAGTTGCTTGTCACATGATTATAGCTGATTTGCATCGAACGGTTCACCAATTCAGTGATTTGTAAGCTCAGAATGGCTTATTTCATGATTGTCATTGATTCTCATCAAACGATTGACTAATTCAGTAATTTGTCATGTCAGAATGGCTTGTTATGTGATTGTAGTTGATTCTCACCTAACAGTTCACTGATTCAGTGATCTGTAAGCTCATAACAGCTTGTTACATGATTCTAGATGATTCTAATCATACGGTTGACCGATTCGGTAATTTGTAAGCTAAGAATGACTTGTCACGTGATTGTAGCTGATTTGCATCAAACGGTTCACCGATTCAGTCATTTGTAAGCTCAGAATGGCTTGTTACATGATTGTAGCTTATTCTCATTGCGCGGTTGTGTGATTTGGTGATTTGTAAGCTCAGAATGGCTTGTTACATGATTGTAGCTTATTCTCATTGCGCGGTTGTGTGATTTGGTGATTTGTAAGCTCAGAATGGCTTGTTATGTCATTCTAGCTGATTCTCATTGAACGGTTGACCAACTCGGTGATTTAGAAGCTCAGAATGGCTTGTTACATGATTTGGTGATTTGTAACCTCAAAATGACTTGTTACGTGATTGTAGATGATTGTCATCAAACGATTGACCGATTCGGTGATTTCTAAGATAAGAATGGCTTCTTACATGATTGTATTTGATTTGCATCGAACGATTGACCGATTTAGTGATTTGTAAGCTCAGAATGGCTTGTTAAGTGACTATAATTGATTCTCATAAAATGGTTGACTGATTCAGTGATTTGTAAGCTCAAAATGACTTGTTACATGATTGTAGCTGATTCTCATCAAATGGTTGATCAATTCAGTCATTTGTAACCTCATAATAGCTTGTTACATTATTGTAGCTGGTTCTCATTGAACGGTTGACCGATTCTTTGATTTATATACTCAGAATGGTTGTTATGTTATTGTAGCTTATTCTCATCGAACGGTTGATTGATTCGATGATTTGTAAGCTCAGAATGGCTTGTTACGTGATTATTGCTGATTATCATCAAATGGTTGATCGATTCAATAATTTGTAAGCTTAGAATGGCCTTTTACGTGATTGTAGTTGATTCTCATCAAATGGTTGACCAATTCGATGATTTATAAGCTTAGAATGGCTTGTTCCATGATTCTAGCTGACTCTAATCACACAATTGATCGATTCAGTGATTTGTAAGCTCAAAATGGTTTGTCACGTGATTGTAGTTTATTCAAATTGAATTATTGACCTATTCGGTGATTTGTAAGCTCAGAATGGCTTGTTACGTGATTGTATCTAATTTACATCGAACGATTCATCGATTCGGTGATTTGTAAGCTCAGAATGGTTTGTTACGTCATTGTAGTTGATTCTTATCAAATGATTGACCGATTTGATGATTTGTATGCTCAGAATGACTTGTTACATGATTGTAGGTAATTCTTATCGAACGGTTGACCGATTCATTGATTTTGTAACCTCAAAATGACTTGTTACGTGATTGTAGCCGATTCTCATCAAACGGTTGACCGATTCGATGATTTATAAGTTTAGAATGGCTTATTACGTGATTAGAGCTGCTTCTCATCAAATAGTTGACTGATTTGGTGATTTTTAAACTCATAATGGCTTGTTACATGATTGTAGTTGATTCTCATTGAACGGTTGACCAACTCAGTGATTTGTACGGTTAGAATGCCTTGTTACATGATTGTAGCTGATTCTCATCAAACGGTTGATCGATTCAGTGATTTTCAAACTTAGAATGGATTTTTACATGATTGTAGCTAATTCTCCCCGAACGGTTGATCGATTCGGTGATTGTAAGCCCAGAATGGCTTGTTACTTGATTGTAGCTGATTCTCATCTGGTTGACTGATTCGGTGATTTGTGACCTCAGAACGGCTTGTTATGTGATTATAGCAGATTCTCATGAAGCGGTTGACCAATTCAATAATTTGTAAGCTCAAAATAGTTTGTTACGAGATTGTAGCTGATTCTCACAAAATGGTTGATCGATTTAGTGATTTGTAAGCTCAGAATGGCTTGTTACATGATTGTAGTTGATTCTCATCCAAATGTTAACCGAATGGGTGATTTGTAAGCTCATAATGGCTTGTTGCATGATTGTAATTGATTTTCAACGAACAGTTGACTGATTTGGTGATTTGTAAGCTCAAAATGGCTTATTACGTGATTGTAGTTGATTCTCATCGAATTGTCTACCAATACATTAATTTGTACGCTAGGAATGAATTTTTATGTGATTGTAGTTGATTCTCATCGAACAGTTGACCGATTCAGTGATTTCTAAGCTCAGAATGGCTTGTTACATGATTATAATTGATTCTTATTAAATGGTTGACCGATTTAGTGATTTATAAGCTCAGAATGGCTTGTTACGTGATTGTAGCTGATTCTCATCAAATAGTTGACCGATTCAGTGATTTGTAAGCTCAAAATGGCTTGTTATGAGATTACACCTGATTCTCATCGAATGGTTGACCGATTCAATGATTTCTAAGTTTAGAATGGCTTGTTACATGATTGTAGCTAATTCTCATCGAATAGTGGACCGATTCTGTGATTTGTAAGCTCAGAATGACTTTTTACGTGATTATAGCTAGTTCTCATCTAACGATTGATCAATCCAATGATTTGTAAGCTCAGAATGACTTGTTACATGATTCTAGCTGATTCTCATCAAACGATTGATCGATTCGGTGATTTTTAAGCTCATAATGGCTTGTTACGTTATTGTAGCTGATTCTCATAGAACAGTTGACCGATTCGATAATTTTTTAGCTCAGAATGATTTTTTACATGATTATAGCTAATTCTCATCGAATAGTTGATCGATTCGGTGATTTGTAAGCTCAGAATGGCTTGTTACATGATTGTAGTTAACTATGATTGAATAGTAGACCGATTCAATGATTTGTAAGTTCAAAATTGCTTGTTACATGATTCTGGTTGATTCTCATCGAACGGTTCATCGATTCAGTGATTTGTAAACTCAAAATGGCTTGTTATTTGATTGTACCTAATTCTCATTGAACAGTGGACCGATTCAATGATTTGTCAGTTCAGAATGGCTTTTTACATGATTGTAGTTGGTTCTCATCTGACGGTTGATCGATTCGGTGATTTGTAAGCTTAGAATGACTTGTTATGTGATTGTAGCTGATTCTCATTGATAGATTCGATGATTTGTAAGCTTAGAATGGCTTGTTACATGATTATAATTCATTCTCCTCAAATGATTGACCGATTCGATAACTTGTAAGCTTAGAATGGATTGTTATATGATTGTAGCTGATTCTCATTGAACAGTTGACCGATTCAGTGATTTGTAAGCTTGAAATGCCTTGTACGTGATTTTAGCTCACTCTCATCGAACGATTGACCGATTCAGTGATTTGTAAACTCAGAATTGCTTGTCACGTGATTTTAGCTGATTCTCATCTAACGGTTGATCGATTCAGTGATTTGTAAGTTTAGAATGGCTTATTACGTGATTGTAGTTGATTCTCATCGAATGGTTGACCGATTCGATGATTTGTAAGCTCAAAATGGCTTGTTACGTGATTGTAGCTGATTCTCATTGAATGGTTCATTGATTCGATGATTTGTAAGCCCATAATGGCTTGTTATGTGATTGTAGTTGATTCTCATCAAACAATGCACCGATTCAACGATCTATAAGCTTAGAATGGCTTTTTATATAATTGTAGCTGATTGTCATTGAACGGTTGACTGATTTGATGATTTATAACATCAAAATGACTTGTTACATGATTGTAGCTCATTCTCATTGAACAATTGATTGATTTGGTGATTTATATGCTCAGAATGACTTGTTACATGATTGTAGATTATTCTCATTGAACGGTCAACCAATTTGGTGATTTGTAAGCTTAGAATGGTTTGTTACATAATTGTAGCTGATTCTCATCGAACGGTTGACTAATTCAGTGATTTGTAAGCTCAGAATGGCTTGTTATGTGATATTGGCTGATTCTCATCGCACGGTTGACCGATTCAATGATTTGTAAGTTCAGAATAGCTTGTTACGTGATTGTAGCTTATTCTAATCAAATAATTAACTGATTCGGTGATTTGTAATGTCAGAATGGCTTGTTATCTAATTGTAATTATTTCTCATGTAATGGTTGACTAATTTGGTGATTTGCAAGCTCAGAATGGCTTGTTACATGATTGTAGCTTATTCTCATCAAACAGTTGATCGATTCGGTGATTTTTAAGCTCAAAATGGCTTGTTACGTGATTGTAGCTGATTCTCATCGAACGGTTGACTGATTGGGTAATTTGTAAGCTCAGAATAGTTTTTTACGTGATTGGACCTGATTCTCATCGAACGGTTGATCGATTAGGTGATTTGTAAGCTTAGAATGACTTTTTACTTGATTGAAGCTGATTCTCATCGAACGGTTGACCGATTCGGTGATTTGTAATCTTAGAATGGCTTGTTACATGATTGTACTTGATTCTCATCAAATGGTTGACCAATTCGATGATTTGTAAGCTAAGAATGCCTTATTACGTGATTGTAGCTGATTCTCATTGAACGGTTGACTAATTCAATGATTTGTAAGCTAAGAATGGTTTGTTACGTGATTATAGCTGCATCTTATCGAATGGTTGACTGACTCGGTGATTTGTAAGCTTAGAATGGCTTGTTACGTGATTGTAGTTGATTCTCATCGAACAATTGACCGATTCAATTATTTGTAAGTTCAAAATTACTTTTTACGTGATCGTAACTTATTCTCATCGAACGGTTGACCGATTCCATAATTTGTAAGCTTAAAATGACTTATTACGTGATAGTAGCTGACTCTCATCGAATGGTTGACCTATTCAGAGATTTGTAAGCTTAGAATGGCTTGTTACGTGATTGTAGCTAATTCTCATCCAACGGTTGACAAGATGAGTGATTTGTAAGCTTAAAAGGGCTTGTTATGTGATTATAATTGATTCTCAATGAACAGTTGACCGATTTGGTAATTTGTAAGCTCAGAATGGCTTGTTACGTGATTCAGTGATTTGTAAGCTCATAATGGTTGGTTACATGATTGTAGCTGATTCTCATTGAACGGTTGACCGATTTGGTGATTTGTAAGCTTAGAATGGCTTTTTACGTGATTGTAGTTGATTCTCATGGAACGGTTAGCTGATTTGGTGATTTGTAAGCTTAGAATGACTTGTTACATTATTGTAGTTTATTCTCACCGAATGGTTGATCAATTCGGTGATTTGTAACCTCAAAATTATTTGTTACATGATTGTAGTTTATTCTCACCGAATAGTGGACCGATTCAGTGATTCATAGGCTCACAATGTCTATTCTTGTGATTGGAGCTAATTCTCATCGAACGGTTGACTGATTCAGTGATTTGTAAGCTTAGAATGGCTTGTTACGAGAATGTAGTTGATTCTCATTGAAAGGTTGACCGATTCGGTGATTTGTATGCTCATAATAGTTTGTTATGTGATTGTAGCTTATTGTCATCAAGCAGTTCACTGATTCGGTGATCTGTAATCTAAGAATAGCTTGTTATGTGATTGTAGCCAATTGTCATCGAACGGTTGACCGATTTGCTGATTTGTAAGCTCAGAATGGCTTGTTGATTGTAGCTGATTCTCATCAAACAATGGACTGATTCAATGATTTGTAAGCTTAGAATGTCTTGTTACATGATTGTAGATGATTCTCATCGAATGGTTGACCGATTCCATGATTTGTAACCTCAGAATGCCTTGTTACATGATTGTAGCTGATTTTCATCAAACAGTTGACCGATTCGATGATTTGTAAGCTTAGAATGGCTTGTTATGTGGTTGTAGCTGATTCTCATCAAACGGTTGACTGATTCGATTATTTGTAAGTTTAAAATAGCTTGTTACATGATTGTAGCTGATTCTGATCTAACAGTTTATCAATTCAATGATTTGTAAGTGCAAAATGGCTTGTTATGTGATTGTAGTTGATTCTCATCGAACAATAGACCAATTCGATGATTTGTAAACTTAGAATGGCTTGTTACATGATTATAGCTGATTCTCATCAAATAGTTGACCTTTTCGATAATTTGTAAGCTCAGAATGGCTTGTTACATGATTTGTAAGCTCATTGAATGGTGAACCGACTCGGTGATTTGTAAGCTCAGAATGGCTTTTTACATGATTGTAGTTGATTCTCATTAGACGGTTGAACGATTTGGTAATTTTTAAGCTCAGAGTGGCTTGCTACATTACTGTAGCTAATTCTCATCGAACGATGGACCGATTCAGTAATTTGTAACCTCAAAATAGCTTGTTACGTGATTGTAGCTGATTCTCATCTAACGGTTGACCGATTCGGTGATTTGTTAGCTCAAAATGACTTGTTACATGATTCTCGCTGATTGTCATCAAACGGTTGACTGATTCAGTAATTTGTAAGCTCATGATGACTTGTTACGTGATTGTAGCTAATTCTCATCGAACGGTTGACTGATTCAATGATTTATAAGCTCTGAATAGTTTGTTACGTGATTGTAGCTGATTCTCATCTAACGGTTGACTGATTCACTGATTTGTAAGCTCAGAATGACTTGTTATATGATTGTAGTTGATTCTCATCGAACGATTGACCAATTCGATGATTTGTAAGTTCAGAATGGCTTGTTACATGATTGTAGCTGATTTTCATCGAACGGTTGATTGATTCAGTGATTTGTAAGCTCAAAATTGCTTGTTACATGATTATAGTTGATTCTCATCAAATAGTGTACCGATTCAGTGATTTGTAAGCTCATAATGGGTATTTACATAATTAGAGCTGATTCTAATCAAACGATTGACTGATTCAGTGATTTATAAGCTCAGAATGGCTTGTTACGTGAATGTAGCTGATTCTCATCGAAAGATTTAACCAATTCAATTATTTGTATGCTTAGAATGGTTTGTTATGTGATTATAGCTTATTATCATCAAGCAGTTGACCGATTCGATAATTTGTAAGCTCTAATAGGCTTGTTACATGATTGTAGATTATTCTCATTGAACTGTTGACCGATTCGGTGATATGTAAGCTCAGAATGGCCTATAACATGATTGTAATTGATTCTCATCAAACGGTTCACAGATTTGGTGATTTGTAAGCTCAAAATTGCTTGTTACATGATTGTAATTGATTCTCATCGAACGGTTGACCGATTCAGTGATTTGTAAATTCAAAATGATGCAGCTGATTCTCATTGAATGGTTGACTGATTTGGTGATTTGTAAGCTTAGAATGACTTGTTACATGATTGTAGGTGATTCTCATCGAACGGGTTTTCGATTCGATGATTTGTAAGCTCAGAATTGCTTGTTACGTGATTGTGGGTGATTCTCATCGAATGGTTGACCAATTCTATAATTGGTAAGTTCTGAATGGTTTGTTACATGATTGTAATTGATTCTCATCAATGATTGACTGATTTGGTGTTTTGTAAGCTCAAAATGGCTTGTTACATGATTGTAGCTGATTCTTATCGAACGGTTGGCCGATTTGGTGATTTGTAAGCTCAGAATGATTGTTACGTGATTGTAGTTGATTCTCATCAAACGGTTAACCGATTGGGTGATTTGTTATCTCAAAATGGCATTTTACGTGATTGTAGTTGATTCTCATCAAATGGTTGGCCAATTTGGTAATTTCTAAGCTCAGAATGACTTGTTACGTGATTATAGCTGATTCTCACTAAACGGTTAATCGATTCAATGATTTGTAAGCTCAGACTGGCCTGTCACATGATTTTAGCTGATTCTTATCAAACGGTTGGCCGATTCGAAGCTCAGAATGGCTTGTTACGTGATTGTAGCTTATTATCATTGAACGATTGACTGATTCAGTGATTTGTAAGCTCATAATGGTTTTTTACGTGATTGTAGCTTATTCTTGTCGAACGGTTGACTGGTTCGATGATTTTTAAGCTCAGAATCGGTTGTTACATGATTGTATCTAATTCTCATTGAACGGTTGACTGATTCGGATATTTGTAAGCTCAGAATGGCTTGTTACATTATTATAGTTGATTCTCATTGAACGGTTGACCGATTAAGTGATTTGGAAGCTCATAATGGCTTATTATGTGATTGTAGCTAATTCTCATCAAATGGTTGACCGATTCAGCCATTTGTAAGCTCAAAATGGCTTGTTAGATTTGGTGATTTGTAAGCTTAGAATGGCTTGTTACGTAATTCTAGCTGATTATCATCAAATGGTTCACCGTTTTAGTGATTTATAAGCTCAGAATGGCTTGTTACATGATTGTAACTAATTCTCATCAAACCATTGACTGATTCGGTGATTTGTAAACTCAGAATGACTTGTTACGTGATTGTAGTTGATTCTCATCAAACAGATGATTGATTCAGTAATTTATAAGTTTAGAATGGCTTCTTACATGATTGTAGTTGATTCTCATCGAATGGTTGACCGATTCAATGATTTATAAGCTCAGAATAGCTTGTTACGTTATTGTAGTTGATTCTCATCGAATAGTGGACCAATTCGGTGATTTGTTAGCTCAGAATGGCTTGTTACGTAATTGTAATTGATTCTCATCAAATAGTAGACCGATTTAGTGATTTTTAAGTTTAGAATGGCTTGTTACATGATTGTAGCTGATTCTCATCAGATAGTTGACCGATTCGATGATTTGTAAGCTCAGAATGGCTTGTTACGTGATTGTAGCTGATTCTCATCAAACGGTTCACTGATTCAGTAATTTGTAAGCTTAGAATGGCTTTTGACATGATTGTATTTGATTCTCATCGAATGATTGATCGATTCAGTGATTTGTAAGCTCAGAATGGCTTGTTACATGACTATAGCTGATTCTCATCGAAGGGTTGACCCATTTTGTGATTTGTAAACTTAGAATGTCTTGTTACATAATTGTAGCTGATTCTCATCAAACGGTTGACCGATTCAGTGATTTGTAAGTTCAGAATGACTTCTTACGTGATTTGTTAGTAAACAAATTTGCACTTCAAAAATACCAACACAAACTGACTCATGATGCCCAAATGAAAGTACAAATGCTACTAACAGTTGGATAGATTATCATTAAATTGATAACTTTCCTCTGAATTAAGAGGTATAGTTCACTCTTAGAAAGATTTACCATGAATTAAACAACTGGATATGTCTTTAACCAAAAGACATGAAGACCCTAACATTTACCCATCAACATGGGAAAAATGTGATTAACAGATTTAAAAGCTTACAAGGAAATGAATGAATGACCAACAGATCACTCATCTAATCTCCCTAAAATAAAGAAGTAAAGGAGAATTTAACATCTTGTAATACATTTGTAATTTTGGAAAATAAAGGCAAAACAACATCTAAGAATGACTAGAATCACCCACAGATTTATTTCAATCAGAAAATTATACACCAAAACCTACAGATTTAGATATACAAAATCTATTTTTTCTTAGATGCTTAATATAATGACCAACTGATCATCATATCTTTGCACAAAAAGACCAGCTCTACAAAAACAAAAATGAAATATCAATTCTCCTTCAATCCTCTGTTGTAAATACAGAATTCAGAAAATGTTCTCCCTCTCCTTGTTGCCAACTAATTGTTGGAAAAAAAGAACCCTTGTTTCATCAAAATCTTCCTCTAAATAATCTTCATCCCAGCAACCGTTTCAATAACTGATTCTTGAAAACTTTCATCCTGTTCTTTCACTTCCCATAACTTTTCAATTTTATTCCATAACTAATTCCTGGAAATATTTGCCATTCATTCCCAAAGTTTTTCTCTTTTAAAAACATGATATCTTTATAAACTATGAATTTTAAAGTTTATAAAGATATAGCTTAACATATTAAATGATAATTTTACAACTGGCATTTGAATATGTCAAACCAAAAATAAAAACATTTTAATGCTGGGCGGATGAAAATATCTCTGACAGAAAAAATGGGTCTCAATGCGAGGGAATAACTTTTTATTCCATCGTTGGATTGAGCTCATTTTCGGATATGTTTCCAAAATCATAGTTTTATTCAACTTCACCAAGGCGATTGGGCAAATTATATTCGAGCTGAAAGTTACGCATCTCTGAGTGAATCTATATACGACTGTCATAAAATTCGCCTTGCAAAAATAGAGTTTGCAATCACTTTCACATCTTTGGTAATAATACCAATCTGCCTAGGCACACATCCATTTTTGCTGCATTGTTTCCAATGGATTTCTAAGTTAAAAAAAAAATATTGGAAAATTCTGTAAATTTATCCCGTGAAATTACTTTTTTACACACAGAATTCTCCTTATTTTCCTTCTTTTATCAGTCAACAATGTACAAATCACATATTGATTTTGTAATAAGAGAGAAAGCTGGTCACTTGAATATTTAGAAAGTTCATTTGATCCACTTCTAATCTATATTCTCGGGTGTGATTTATGGGAAAGACCACTAACTGTTGTATGTTATAAATTGGGGTGTGACATTTTGACATTTTGTCAAATTGTTTGAGACCATTCTTCACATATGTGCAACTCATCTTCAAATGTGGGAAAAATGATGTTTACGGGATCAATTTGAAAATGTGAATCCTGTTACCCGTGCCCTTGTTAACATTCAGAGCATTGCATTTAAATTCCCTCATAAACCAATAGTGATACTTTCATTGTTATATTGGGGAATCTCATTCATTCTATTGGGATATCATTGCCACCAATAGTTCTAGAATTGAGGTTGATGAAGCCTGAGACCATGCTATTGAACCATCAAAATGTTCTTTAGAAACTTAACTCTAGACTGGTGAACTTGCATTTCAAAATCTGCATTTTGAACTTGAAATTTGACTCTGCACATTGAACTCTAAAATTTGAACTTTAAAATCTTGCACCATGCTTTCAGACTTTGAACTAAGTGAACACAAATCATCACGCTGTTGAACTTTGAACTTTGAACTAAGTAAACACAAATCATCGTGCCGTTGAACTTTGAACTTTGAACTGAGAAGGTTCAAAATTTAGGTTCAATATGTCAATAGCATTTGCATGTTGCCTTTGGAATGAAAACTTGAACTCAATCTGAATGCTTGAAAATGAAGCACTGCCCCTTAGTGCATTTACAAAGAAATGAAGCATCATAAAAGGCATGAACTGGCTACCACCCAAGGCTTGTTACAATTTACACCCGACGGTTGAACCCTGAACTTTGAACTAAAATAGTTCAAGATTTGTAGTTCAACGGGATGACTGACTTTGCAAAACATGTCTCTTACTTCACATAACTTCAAGAAATATTTAAAAATTATGCAACACTTCCATTTAATAGAGTGTGGGCTTGATTTGAAAGTTTAACATAGGGGTGCTAAAAGCATACCAACAACTGGCTCCGACTGGGGATGTGGATGATAAAGACACAAAGAATCCAGCATCTTTGGTAAGAACAATGTCTAGCCATTGGGCAATGGAGTCAAAACCGATAATAGGGAGGTGCATGTAGAGGATGGAGGGAGCAAAATACAACAAAACTACTAGCACCACAAAAACTAGCCAAACCAAACTTATTTACACAGGCAGGAAACTCCCACCACAAGAACTAGGGAAAAAATTACTTACACTAAACCGTTCATGAGCTGCAAAAAGAATGAACCTTTCCAGAATAATGGGATGCATCCACGTGAAGCAACACATACCAGCTGCCATCTGGCAATCAATAGTGAGCAGGAATTTTGCAAGTAAAAACTCACTCCCAAAAAGCCATGTTTCATCATAGATTTCTGGTTGCAATGTGCTGAGACCATATTGAAAGAGCTGATTTGTACCAAGAAAACCAATGCCTCCCATATGAATGTTAGAAAAACAAGTTAGGCATTTGATTGGACAACATTTTTCAAGGGTGAAAGGATGATCTACAAGAATGCACCTTTTAAAATCTGAATTTGAATTTGTTTGATACTTGTTTTCCAAGGATACATTATCAAGAACATCATCAAAACAAAATGATTCCAGCATGGGATTACAATCAAGTAACACATCTTCATAATCAAACTTGAATATTTCTAATTCAGATTGTGTATGTGATGTCATACCGGAAGCAAAAGAGTTTTCATCATCTTTCTCTTCATAAGATCTCTCATGATTCTTCAATACCTTAGATTGTAAAACCTCTTTATCTTGCATGCAATCAAACTGAAAAGACTCAAAATCTGCCTATAAATCAATATGCAAGATATCTTTTATCTTATCATCACTATAGATTTCTTGTTCTTGCTGCTCCATCATACTAGCATGCTTAAAATTACTTGCTGGAAATGCATTAGAAAATGTAAAGGCCTCAAAATATGAAAAGGATGCTTTTAGGCAAGCTTGCATACAATATTCCATCATTGAATCTTTGCTCAATGGACGGTGCATGTAGGCATGTTAATAATTTTTTTGATACTGTAGTATGGTCATACACATTTTTTAACTCATCCTCATGCTCAACATGTAAATAATTTATTCTAGCAACACTAGAAGGATTATTTTCAATCACAGGAGCTGATTGGAAGTCTTGATCATTAAAAATGGTCAAGTTTTGGAAACAAGAAATAGATTGTGTTGGCTGCACTGCTTTCATGACAGGCTTCCTTTGTAAAGGGCTTTTCTTCGGATACACATTTTGATCGCAAAGATAAATTTTAGATCAAGATATATTTGCAGCATATGTATCCAAACACTTTATTCCACTCAAAGTCATACAATCATCTATTTCCACAGCTTCCCTTTGAGCATCTTTTAAATTTTGCAATTTCTTTTGCCTCAACAAAAATTTGATCTCAGTTTGCAATGCAACAATAAAAATAGATAACAGATTATTTTCAGTTGGTTGACTTGCATGAGGCATTTTACTAACACATCTATTAAATCTGTCAATGAAACTTCTCATAGATTCATTTTCCTCTATTTTGATTTGAACAAAATTTACTAATAATTCAACTATATCAACTGCAGATCCAAATCTATCAAGGAATTTTACCTCTAGATCGTTCCAACAAGTAATGCATCCACTTTGTAAATTCTAGAACCAATCAATAGCTTTACCAATCAAGCTTCCAACAAACAGTCAATTACAATCATGTAACAAGCCATTCTGACCATACAAATCACCGAATTGGTCAACCATTTGATAAGAATATTTTACAATCATGTAACAAGCCATTTTGAGCTTACAAATCACTGAATACGTCAACTATCAATAAGAATCAGCTACAATCACCTAACAAGCCATTCTGAGCTTATAAATCATCAAATTGGTTAACCGTTCAATGAAAATTAGCTACAATCACGTAACAAGCCAGTTTAAGCTTACAAATCACTGAATCGGTCAACTGTTCGATGAGAATCAGCTACAACCATGTAATAATCCATTCTAAGCTTACAAATAACTGAATCGGTCAACCGTTCGGTGAGAATCAACTACAGTCACATAACAAGCCATTCTGAGCTTACAATTCACTGAATCGGTCAACCATTCGATGGGCATACACTATAATCACGTAAAAAGCCATTCTAAGCTTACAAATCACCGAATTGGTCAATCGTTCAATAAGAATGACCTACAATCATGTAACAAGCCATTCTAAGATTAGAAATCAGCGAATCAGTCAACAATTTGATGAGAATTAGCTACAATTACGTAACAAGTCATTTTGACCTTACAAATCATGAAATCGATCAACTGTTCAGTGATAATCAATAACAATCATGTAACATTGAGCTTAGAAATCATCAAATTGACAACCGTTCGATGAGAATCAGCTATAATCATGTAACAAGCCATTCTGAGCTTACAAATCACTGAATCGATAAACTGTTCGATGAGAATCAGCGACAATCACGTAACAAGCCATTCTGAGATTACAAATCACCAAATTGGTCAACCGTTTGATGAGAATCAGCTACAAGCACGTAACAAGCCATTTTAAGCCTAAAAATCATCGAATCAATCCACTATTCAATGAGAATCAATTACAATAGAGTAACAGGCTATTCTGAGCTTATAAATCATCAAATCGGTCAATTGTTCGATGAGAACCAACTACAGCCATGAAACAAGCTATTCAAAGTTTATAAATCACCGAATCAGTCATTCCATCATTGAGAATCAGCTACAATGACGTAACAAGCCATTCTGAGGTAACAAGTCACAATGATGTAACAAGCCATTTGTTCGATGAGAATCAGCTACAATCACATAACAAGCAATTCTGAGCTTACAAATCACTGAATTGAGAACCGTTTGATGAGAATCACCTACAATCACATAACAAGCCGTTGTGAACTTACAAATCACCAAATCGGTCAACCATTCGATGAGAATCAGCTACATCCATGAAACAAGCCATTCTCAGTTTACAAATCACTGAATCGGTCAACCGTTCGATGAGAATCAATTACAATCATGTAACAAGCAATTTTGAGCTTACAAATCACTAAATCGGTCAATGGTTCGATGAGAATCAATTACAATCATGTTATAGGCCATTCTGAGCTTACAAATCATGAAATCGATCAACCATTTGGTGAGAAATAGCCAAAATCAAGTAAGAAGCCATTCTGAGCTTATGAATCATCGAATCGGTCAACAGTTTGAGAAGAATCAGCTACAATCATGTCACAAGCCATTTTGAGCTGACCAATCACTAAATCGCTCAACTATTTGATGAGAATAAGCTACAATCACGTAACAAGCCATTCTGAGCTTACAAATCATCGAATCCATCAACCATTCGATGAGAATCAGCTACAATCATTTAACAAGCCATTCTGAGGTTCAAAATCACCGAATCGATCAACCATTTGATGAGAATCAATTACAATCATGTAACACGCCATTATGAGCTTACAAATCACTGAATCGGTCAATAGTTCGATGAGAATCGGCTACAATCCTGTGATAAGCCATTCTGACCTTACAAGCCACCGAATAAGTGAACCGTTCACTGAGAATTAGTTATAATCATGTAACAAGCCTTTCTAAGCTTACAAATCACCAACTTGGTTAATCGTTCGATGAGAATCAACTACAATCACGTAACAAGCCATTCTGAGCTTACAAATCACTGAATCGGTCAACTATTCGATGAGAATCAGCTACAATCACGTAACAAGCCATTTTGAGCTTATAAATAACCGAATCAGTCAATTGTTCGATGAGAATCAACTACAATCACATAACAAGCTATTCTGAGCTTACAAATCATTGAATCGATGAACCATTTGATGAGAATCAATTACAATCATGTAACACACCATTATGAGCTTACAAATCACTGAATCAGTCAATAGTTCAATGAGAATTGGCTACAATCCTGTGACAAGCCATTCTCAGCTTATAAATCACCGAATCGATCAACTGTTCAATGAGAATCAGTTACAATCACGTAACAAGTCATTTTGAGCTTACAAATCATCAAATCAGTTAACTGTTTGATGAGAATCAACTACAATCATGTAACAAGCCATTGTAGGCTTACAAATCATCAAATCGGTCAATCATTTGATGAGAATTAGCTACATTCAAGCCATTCTTAGCTTCCAAATCATCGAATTGGTCAACCATTCGATGAGAATCAACTACAATCACGTAACAAGCTATTATGTGCTTACAAATCACTAAATCGGTCAATCATTTGATGAGAATCAGATACAATCACGTAACAAGTCATTCTAAGCTTACAAATAACCAAATCGGTAAACCGTTCAATGAGCCTCAACTACAATCACATAACAAGCCATTCTGAGCTTACAAATTACCTAATCGGTCAACTGTTCAATGACACTCAACTACAATCATGTAAGAAGCCATTCTAAGCTTACAAATCACCGAATCGGTCAACCGTTCGATGAGAATCAGCTACAATTACGTAACAAGCCATTCTGAATTTATAAATCACCAAATCAGTCAACTGTTTGATGAGAATCAGCTACAATCATGTAAAAATTCATTCTCATCTAACAAATCACTGAATCAGTCAATAGTTCGATGAAAATCAGCTACTATACTGATGCTGACCAAAGAATGAGATAGTATTCCATTTTTATTAGTTAGTATATAGTGAGTAACAATGAAATGGAAAGGTTCTAACCCATAAAACCTTTCGAGTATTCAAAAAAAAATCATCGGGGTGAAATGAAAATCTGGGGTTTAGATTTATTCATCTATTGAGTTGAGATCTCGACAAGATAATTCCTATGGATCGTCCATACTAGTTGTTCTCTAAGTGATTTATATCACGAATAGGATAAAAGATCGTTCAAAAGGCCTATAGCAATTTCTTTGCATAAGAATGAGCCAACTTAAAATTTGAGCATTATCACTATGAAATTTTTTTCCTTCTTATTGTAGGAAATCATGGATTATTCTGAATCCTCTTCCTTCATACAAAGAAATGAAATATCTATCAAATATTACGTAACAAGCCATTCTGAGCTTACAAATCACCAAAATGGTCAACCATTTGATGAGAATCAGCTACAATCATGTAGCAAGCCATTATGAGCTTACAAATCACCGAATGAGTCAACCGTTTGATGATAATCATCTACAATCACGTAACAAGCCATTCTGAGCTTACGAATCACTGAATCCGTCAACTGTTCGATGAGAATCAATTACAATCTTGTAACAAGCCATTCTTAGCTTACAAATCATCGAATCGGTCAACCGTTTGATTCGAATCAGCTACAATCATGTAAGGAGCTATTCTAAGCTTACAAATCACTGAATCGGTTAAACATTTGATAAAAATCAGCTACAATCACATGACAAGCCATTCTAAGCTTACATATCATTGAATCGGTAAACCATTCGATGAGACTTAGCAACAATCACATAACAAGACATTTTGAGCTTACAAATGACTGAATTAGTCATTTGTTCAATGAGAATCAGCTACACTCATGTAACAAGCTATTTTGAGCTAACAAATCACTAAATCGGTCAACTGTTCGATGAGAATCAACTACAATCACGTAACAAGCCATTTTGAGCTTAGAAATAACTGAATCGGTCAATCATTTGATAAAAATCAACTACAATAACGTAACAAGGCATTCTAAGCTTACAAATCACTGAATCGGTCAATCGTTCGATGAGAATAAGCTACAATCATATAACAAGCCATTCTGAGCTTACAAAACACCGAATCGGTCAACCATTCGATGACTCTCAGCTAAATCAGGTAACAAGCCATTATGAGCTTACAAATTATGGAATCGGTCAACCATTCGATGAGAATCAACTACAATCATGTAACAAAACCATTCTGAGCTTACAAATCACTGAATTGGTCAACCATTTGATGAGAATCAGCTACAATCACGTAACAAGCCATTCTGAGCTTACAAATCACTGAATCGATCAATCATTCAGTAAGAATCAGGTGTAATCACGTAACAAGGCATTCTGAGCTTACAAATCACTGAATCGGTCAATTGTTTGATGAGAATCAATTACAATCACGTAACAAGCCATTCTTAACTTACAAATCACCGAATCGGTCAATCGTTCGATGAGAATCAGTTTCAATCACGTAACAAGCCATTCTGAGTTTACAAATCATGGAATCGGTCAACTATTCAATGAGAATCAGCTTCAATCATGTAACAAGCCATTTTGAGCTTACAAATCATGGAATCGGTCAACTGTTTGATGAGAATTAGCTACAATCACGTGACAAGCTATTTTGGTCTTAGAAATCACCGAATTGGTCAACCATTCGATGAGAATCAGCTACAATCATGTAAAAAGCAATTCTGAGCTTACAAATTACTGAATTGTTCAACCGTTCGATGAGAATCAATTACAATCACATAATAAGTCATTCTGAGCTTACAAATTACTGAATCAGTCAACCATTTGATGAAAATCAATTACAATCATGTAACAAACCATTCTAAGGTTATAAATCACTAAATTGGTGAACTGTTCGGTTAGAATAAGTTACAATCACATAACAAGCCATTCTGAGCTTGCAAATCACCGAATCGGTCAACCATTCGATGAGAATAAATTACAATCACTTAAACAAGCCATTCTAAGCTTACAAATCACCAAATCGGTGAACGGTTTGATGAGACTCAGCTACAATCACGTAACCAGCCATTCGGAGCTTACAAATCACTGAATCAGTCAACCATTCGATGAGAATCAGCTACAATCATGTGACAAGCCATTCTGAGCTTACAAATCACCGAATCGATCAACCATTCGATGAAAATCATCTACAATGACATAATAAGCCATTCTAAGCTTACAAATCACCAAATCAGTCAACCGTTCGATGAGAATCAGCTACAATCATCTAATGAGCCATTTTGAGAATACAAATCACCAAATCAGTCAATCATTCGATGAGAATAAGCTACAATAATGCAACAAGCCATTCTGAGCTTACTAATCACCGAATTGGTCAACTGTTCGATGACAATCAATTACTATCAAGTAACAAATCCATTATGAGCTAACAAATCACCAAATCGGTCAACCTTTTGATGAGAATCACTTACAATCATGTGAAAAACCATTATGATCTTACAAATCATCGAAACAGTCAACCGTTCGATGAGAATCAGCTACAATCATGTAACAAGCCATTCTGACCTTACAAATCACCAAATCGGTCAACCGTTCAATGAGAATCAGCTACAATCACGTAACAAGCCATTCTAAGCTTACAAATCATCGAATCGGTCGACCATTCAATCAAAATCAACTACAATCACGTAACAAGCCATTCTGAGCTTACAAATCACCGAGGTCAACCGTTTGATGAGAATCAACTACAATCACGTAACAATCCATTTTGAGCATACAAATTCCTGAATCAGTCAACCGTTCGATGAGAATCAACTACAATCACGTAACAAGCCATTCTGAGCTTCGAATCGGTCAACCGTTCAATCAAAATGAACTACAATCACGTAACAAGCCATTCTAAGCTTACAAATCACCGAATCGGTCAACCATTTGATTATAATCAACTACAATTATGTAACAATCTATTTTGAGCTTACAAATTATCGAATCGGTCAACCGTTCAATGATAATCAACTACAATCACATAAGAAGTCATTCTAAGCTTACAAATCATCCAATCGGTCAATTGTTCAATGAAAATCAACTATAATCACATAACAAGCCATTCTGTGCTTACAAATCACTGAATCGGTCAACCGTTCAATCAAAATTAGCTACAATCACGTAACAAACTATTTTGAGCTTACAAATCATCAAATCGATCAACCATCTGATGAGAATCAACTACAATCACATAACAATCCATTCTGAGCTTACAAATCACCAAATCGACAATCGTTTGATGAGAATCAGCTACAATCATGTAACAAACCATTCTGAGCTTATAAATCATCGAATCAGTCAACCGTGTTAGAGTAATTAGTTAGTTTTATTACTCTTTTTTTACTTAAGCTATCTCTTAGGTACATTATAATTAATATCTTTATTAATTATAATGTAAAACTTAGCTATTCTAGTTTTAAGGTTTTGTTCACCTTTATAGGTTGAACTTTGTAATTCTCTTTTCATTATCTTGGAATACAATTTACTCTCACTCCGTTGAGATTTTCCAAGCCTTTGTTTTTTGTCTCTTTGGGTTTCCTTTTAGCAATAGGTTATTTGCTTGCAAGTGTTTCTGGCATTCTGTGAAGTTGGATTTATCAACTTCTACATGGTATTAGAGCTTCCCTGTTGCTGCTTGGTCTAAGCTTTTGGAGTCGTGATTCGAAGATGAAAGCCACAGCTCTTCTGGTTTTTTTTTTATTGTCTTTTATTGGATTTGCGGGGTCTCATTTTTTTGCAGCACTTGGGCAAAAACTGACCTCACGGTTGCATTCGAAAGACCCAAAAGCCCTTATTTTCATATAAAATTTGACCTATTCGGCCTCTGGGGCATCTGAGAGTTTTTTTCTGGCCTATTAGGTCCGTACAACTCAAAAAATAAGAAAAAAATTTAAAAATGCTTCTCAGAGTGCGCCACCGCCATGCCACCCCCCTCCTGACCCCCGTGCCACCCACTAGCCACCCCGCCCCTCACCGCTAACCTGCGCACAAGCGACATCACTACTGACGTCACCTGCCAAAAAATCAAATTTCGGCCATTTTTTAAAACTTTTCAGCGACCGATATTTCTTTTCCAGTGAGACGTGCCTGTGACATGTAGACGGTTGTCAAATTTTTTCCCGTGCTTGGTTTTTTCCAGGGAGCTTGCATTTTGGGGGTACCTAGGCTTTTTTGGTCTTACAGGGCTCATACGAACTGGAAATTTGACATATGATATATCGTCAGAAGGGTCTTTCCAAGCCCGTCGCTCTCGTGCAAGTTTCACTTCCTAATTTTTCCATTTGATTCTTCTATGCTACTATTCTACTTCTGAAACTCAAGTTTTTTTTTTTATTTCTTATGCTTTCATAGTACTTAGTTGTGTACGGGGGAGAGTATTATACTTTATGGGGGAGTGCTCTTTAATTTCTGTAATTTACTTCAGAAAGACCTTTCTACTTCTATCTTCTTTCTCTCAATGGCAGACTCTTCTATCACTTGCCTTACACCTCACAACTATCACACTTGGAAAGGACAGAGGACCAGATTGCTTATGGAAAAAGGGGGTCATGCCTCGATGCGGCTCAGCCAATTCTACAGAGGCCTTATGAGGCTCTTATGCAGAGAAATAGGATGGATGAGGCAATGGGCCTCATCGCAATGAATATTTTAGATGGGTTGTTGTTCCACCTGGATGGTTTGACCACACCCAGGGATATGTGGAACAAGTTTTCCACCTTGTTTGGCATAATGAATCAGTTTAGGGTTCTCCAGATAGATGCAGAGTTCACCTCCTTGGTACTTGAATCATTCACTAGCATTGAGGACTTCTTGATGAAGTTCAAGTCTCTTCGATCTATTTTACAAGTTGCTGGAAAGATGAAGTCAGATGATGAGTGTATCTTTCTGATACTCTCAAAGCTTCACGACTCCTTATCTTTCACTTCTACCTTCTCCACTATGGATGCACTGGGTGCACGACATGTTATGCCCTCTTTTGAGACCTTCTATGATAGGTTGACTCGTGAGCAGTCCAAGCTCAATTAGATGGATTCACTTACATGTTCACAGTCACAGGCATTGCTTTCCAAGACACCTCAGGATACACAGAAGCAGAAGTCGAAGCAGATATTTGATTCCTCTTCTCACCACTCTATTGGCCCACCATCTTCTTTTAAGAAGGACAAATAGAAGACTAAGAGCCCTCCATGTTCCTATTGTCAAAAGGGACCTCATGATGAGTCACATTATTTTCAGAAGAGATTTGATGGCTATGAGAAACGGATTGCATATTTGCAAGCTCTCCTTTAGAAGACACTATTTCCTCTCCATCCTCTTCCACCTCACAGGGGTCTGCTTTTCAATCTTCTACCTCATCTTTGACACCTGGACAGGATTTTAGACAGGGTCATGCATTACGAGATTCCATTGCATCCCCTTCACTATATGGCATCTTCTCCAGAGATCTTCTCTTCTATTGAGCCTTCTCCTATTTCTCACATTCTCATGGGGAATAACCCTGTTATGCCAGTCTGCAGGAAAGGTTCTGTAGGCATTCAGGATGGCACATTCAATGATGTATTATATGTTCCATCTCTGTCTGCAAACCTCCTCTTGATTTATCAGATTACACTTAGTAGGTTAGATAAGACAGTTGAGTTCACTCCAGATTCAATCTTCATCCAAGATAGTGTGACAAGTAGCATTGTTGCTACAGGGACAGTTGATCATTCCACCCATCTCTACACCTTGTCACACTTTGGTCCACCATCTCCATTATCAGAGCATAGCTCTCCTCTTACGTGAGAACATCATGTGTATCGGACAGTCAGGTTACTTGAACCTCTATGTTGTTCGTGAGACCACTTCTATGACTACCTCACCTCATTTTGTTGGGGTTTCTTCTCTTCAGAAGGACTCTTCTTTAGCACTGCCAGACCCTCTAGCTCCATTCATCGAGCCTCCAGGTGCAGTTGTTGAGGATTCTATAGAGGACACTCATCTGCTCTCTCTTAACAGTGTCAGCACACCTGTCATATCACGTGGCTACATTGGGGATTCCCTTTTAGGATACTCATGTCTACTCCTTTGAGCATCAGCTCGGCTTTCCAGTGACACCTCATCTTTCGAGGTTCCCTCTTCATTGTTCACTGCCTTTCACTCCTTTGTATTGGTGTCATGGTGGTTTGTTCATTGATCCAGGGGTTCTTTCATTCAGGGGGAGCTTTGGAGGTTTGACCCTCTCTCACGGGGGGGCTGGCAGCACGCATTATGCTTATGACTTTGAGAGAGTCTCTTGAAGTCATTTTTTGTCTTTTAATTGCTTTTATCTCTCTTTTTGGAGAGGAGTTTTTCCCACTGGGTTTTCTCCTTTTTCTCCAGTTTACAGAGATTTCCTTGTATTGAGTACCTAATCAAGCCTTGTTGCCATGACCCATTTCCTGCTTTCATAGCTATGCTAGGTTAGCTTACCTCCTGAGCTTCGCTTAAGGGGAGGTGTTAGAGTAATTACTTATTTTTATTACTCTTTTTTACTTAAGCTATCTCTTAGGTACATTATAATAAATATCTTTATTAATTATAATTTGCAACCTAGCTTTTCTCGTTTTAGGGTTTTGTTCACCTTTATAGGTTGAACCCTGTAATTCTTTTTTCATTATCTTGGAATACAATTTGCTCTCACCCCACTGAGATTTTTCAAGCCTTTGATTTTTGTCTCTTTGGTTTCCTTTTGGCAACAGGTTATTTGCATGCAGTTGTTCTTGACATTTTGTGAAGTTGGATTTCCCAACTTCTATAATTTGTTCAATGAGAATCAGCTACAATCACGTAACATGTCATTCTGAGCTTACAAATCACCGAATCATTCAATCGTTCGATGAGAATCAATTAAAATTATGTAACAAGCCATTCTAAGCTTACAAATCACTGAATCGGTCAACTATTCAATGAGAATCAATTACAATCACGCAACAAGCCATTCTAAGATTACAAACCATCGGATCAGTCAACCGTTCAGTCAGAATCAGCTACAATCACATAACAAGCCATTCTAAGCTTATAAATCACTGAATCGGTTAACCGTTAGATGAGAATCAGCTACAATCACATAAAAAGCCATTCTGAGCTTACAAATCACCGAATCAGTCAAACATTTGATGAGAATCAGCTACAATTATGTAACAAGCCATTCTGAAATTACAAATCACCGAATCCGTCAACCGTTCAATGAGAATCAATTACAATCATGTAGCAAGCCATTTTGAGAATACAAATTACAAATTACCAAATCGGTCAACCGTTCGATGAGAATGAACTACAATCACGTAATAAGCCATTCTGAGCTTACAAATCACCGAATCGATCAACCTTTCAATGAGAATCAGCTAGAATCACGTAACAAACCATTTTGAGCTTACAAATCATTGAATGGGTCAATTGTTCAATCAAAATCAGCTACAATCACGTAAGAAGCTATTCTAAGCTTACAAATCACTGAATCGGTCAACCGTTCAATGAGAATTAGCTACAATCATATAACAAGCCATTCTGAGCTTACAAATCATCGAATTGTTCAACTGTTCGATGAGAATCAGCTACAATCATGTAACAAGCCATTCTAAGATTAGAAATCACGTAAAAACCAAATTTGAGGTTGTAAATCACCAAATCATTCAATCGTTTAATGAGAATCAACTACAATCATGTAACAAGCCATTCTAAACTTACAAATCACCGAATCAAACAATCATTTGATGCAAATCAATGATAATCATGTAACAAGCTATTTCAAGCTAACAAATCACTGAATTGGTCAACTGTTTGGTTAGAATCAGCTACAATCAAGTAAAAAGCCATTTTGAGCTTACAAATGACCGACTCAGTGAACCGTTTGATGAGAATCAACTACAATCACGTAACAAGCCATTCTGAGCTTACAAATCACTGAATCGGTCAACAATTCAATGAGAATCAACTACAATCATGTAACAAGCCATTTTGAGCTTACAAATCACCTAATCGGTCAACCGTTCGATGAGAATCAGCTACAATTACTTAACAAGCCATTATAAGCCTTACAAATCATCGAATCAGTCAACCGAACAATGAGAATCAGCTACAATCACGTAAGAAGCGACTCTGAGATTACAAATCATTGAATCGGTGAACCGTTTGATGAGAATCAGCTACAAGCAATTAACAAGCCATTTTGAGCTTACAAATCACTGAATCAGTCAACCGTTCAATAAAAATTAGCTACAATCAAATATAATCACGTAACAAGCCATCCTAAGCTTACATATCACCAAATAAGTCAACCATTCGATAAAAATAAATTACAATCACGTAACAAGCCATTCTAAGCTTACAAATCACTGAATCGGTTAACCATTCAATAAGAATCAACTATAATCATGTAACAAGCCATTTTGAGCTTAGAAATCACTAAATCATTCAACCTTTTGATAAGAATCAGCTATAATCACGTAACAAGGTATTTTGAATTTACAAATCACTGAATCGGTCAACCATTCGATGAGTATCACCTACAATCACGTAACAAGCCATTCTAAGCTTACAAATGACTGCATCGGTCGATGAGAATCAGCCATAATCATTTAACAAGCAATTTTGATACAAAATAATGAATTGGTCAACCATTCGATAAGAATCAATTACAATCATGTAACAAGCTATTTCAAGCTTACAAATCACTGAATTGATCAACCGTTCGATGAGAATCAGCTACAATCACGTAACAAGCTATTCTGAGCTAACAAATCATCGAATTGGTCAACCGTTTGATGAGAATCAACTACAATTATGTTACAAGCCATTTTGAGCTTACAATTCATCGAATCACTGAATTGGTCAACTATTTGATAAGAATCAGCTACAATCACATAACAAGCCATTCTGAGCTTATAAATCACCAAATCGGTCAACCGTTCAATGAGAATCAGCTACAATCAGGTAACAAGCCAGTCTGAGCTTACAAATCACCAAATCGGTCAATCATTCGATGAGAATCAGCTACAATCACGTAGCAAGCCATTCTGAGCTTACAAATCACTTAATCGCTCAACCGATCGATGAGAATCAATTACAATCACGTAAAAAGTCATTGTGAGCTTGCAAATAATGGAATCAGTCAACTGGTCATTGAGAATCAGCTACAATCACGTAACATGCCATTTTGAACTTATGAATGATTGAGTCAGTCAGCCGTTCGATGAGAATTAGCTACAATCACGTAACAAGCCATTCTGAGCTTACAAATCACCAAATTAGTCAATTGTTCGATGAGAATTAGCTACATTCACGTAACAAGCCATTCTGAGCTTACAAATCATCGAATTAGACAACCATTCGATGAGAATCAGCTATAATCATGTCATAAGCTATTATGAGCTTACAAATCACCGAATCGGTCAACTGTTCGATGAGAATAAGCTACAATCATGTAACAAGCCATTATGAGCTAACAAATCAATGAATCGGTCAACCGTTTGATGAAAATCAACTACAATCACATAACAAGCCATTCTAAGTAAACAAATCACCAAATCGGTCAACTGTTCGATTGAAATCAACTACAATCATGTAATAAGCCATTCTAAGCTTACAAATTGCCAAATCGATCAACCGTTCGATGAGAATCAATTACAATCATGTAACAAGCCATTATGAGCTTACAAATTAGAGAATTAGTCAACCATTCGGTGAGAATGAGCTACAATCACGTAACAAGCCATTTTGAGCATACAAGTCATCGAATTGGTCAACTGTTCGATGAGAATCAGCTACAATCACGTAACAAGTCATTCTGAGCTTACAAATTACCGAATCGGTCGATCGCTCGATGAGAATCAGCTACAGTCACATAACAAGTCATTCTGAGCTTACAAATCACTGAATCGGTCAACCGTTAGATAATAATCAAAAAACCTTTCTGAGCTTAAAAATCACCGAATCGGTCATCCGTTCAATGAGAATCAGCTATAATCATGTAACAAGCCATTCTGAGCTTCAAATTATCGAATTGGTCAACCGTTCAATGAGAATCACTTACAGTCATGAAACAAGCCATTCTGAGCTTACAAATTACCAAATCGGTCAACCATTTGAGAAGAATTAGTTACAATCATGTAATAAGCCATTTTGAGCTTAGAAATCATAGAATCGGTCAACCCTTCGATGAGAATCAATTACAATCATGTAACAAGCCATTCTGAGATTACAAATCTCTAAATCGGTCAACCGTTTGATAAGAATCAGCTACAATCATGTAACAAGCCATTATGAGCTTACAAATCACCTAATTGGTCAATTATTTGATGAGAATCAACTACAATTATGTAACAAGCCATTCTAAGCTTACAAATCACCAAATCGGTCAATCGTTCGATGAGAATCAGCTACAATCATGTAAGAAGCCATTATGATCTTACAAATCATCGAATCGATCAACCATTCAATGAGAATCAGCTACAATCACGTAACAAGTCATTTTGAGCCTAGAAATCATCGAATAGATCAATCATTCGATTATAATCAATTACAATCATGTAACAAGCTATTCTAAGCTTACAAATCACTGAATCGGTGAACCATTCGATGAGAATTAGCTATAGTCATGTAACAAGCCATTTTGAGCTAACATATCACCAAATTGGTCTACCGTTTGATGAGAATAAAGTACAATCAACTACAAGCATTTAACAAGTTGATCAGAGGTTGGAGATCACCGACTCATCAACTATTTAATGAGAATTAAATACAAGCACGTAACACACCATTATGAGGTTGTAGATCAATGAATCGGTGAACCGTTCAATGAGAATCAGTTACAATCACGTAATAAGCCATTTTGAGCTTACAAATCACTGAATCTATCAACCATTCGAAGAGAATCAACTAGGATCACATAAAAGATCCTTCTGAGGTTGTAGATCACCAAATGGGTCAACCTTTCGATGACAATCAACAAAAATTGGGTATCAAGTTGTTGTTCTGAGGTTGCAGTTCACCAAATCAGTCAACCATTTGATGAGAATCAGCTACAATCATGTAACAAGGCATTCTGAGCTAACACATCACCAAATTAGTCAACCATTCAATGAGAATCAGCTACAATCACGTAACAAGCCATTCTGAGTTTACAAATCATGGAATCGGTCAATCGTTTGATGAGAATTAGCTACAATCATATAACAGACCATTATGAGCTTAAAAGTTATTGAATCGATCAACCAATCGAAGAGAATCAACTACGATCACATAAAAGATCCTTGTGAGGTTGTAGATCACCGAATAGGTCAACCATTCGATGACAATCAACTAAAATTGGGTAACAAGTTGTTCTGAGGTTGTAGTTCACCAAATCGGTTAACTGTTTGATGAGAATCAGCTACAATCACATAACAACCCATTCTGAGCTAACAGATAACCAAATCTGTCTGCCATTTGATGAGAATCAACTACAATCACGTAACAAGCCTTTCTGAGGTTAGAGATCACTGAATCAGTCAACCATTCGATGAGAATCAACTATAATAATATAAAAGATCATTCTAAGGTTGTCGCTACTCAACTATATAAAAAAGGGCACCCTACCATTCTATAGGCACCTCCCATTAGAATTGTAGGGCCCTTTTTTCTAGTGATGGTGAACCTGCTGCTACCATCTCAATTTGCGCCCCTACTATTCTAAAGGCAACCTGCTACCTTCGTCTCCCCAATATAGTAAAGGGCCTCTGCTGTGACTGGTTCTGGTTCTTGAACCGGCTCAGATGCTTATGCCCTTTAGAATAGTAGGGCACCTAGCACCCAATCTGCAGGAACTCAATCTCGATCTCGATATGCATATGCATCACTCCTTCCTTTACCGTTGCTGGTGGATCGGTTGCCGATCTAATTGAATCTGGCAGATCACCAAATCAGTCAAATGTTCGATGAGAATCAACTACAATCATGTAACAAGTTGATCTGAGGTTGTAAACCTGGTAATCAACCGTTCGATGAGAATCAAATACAAGCGCAAAACACACCATTCTGAGGTTACAAATCTGAGCTTACAAATCACCGAATTTATGAACCATTCGATGAGAATCAATTATGATTGCATAAAAGGGCCTTCTGAGGTTGTATGATGAGAATCAATTGCAATCATGTAACAAGCCATTCTGAGCTTAAAAATCACCGAATCGGTCAACCGTTTGATGAGAATCAACTGCAATCACGTAACAAGCCATTATGAGCTAACAAATCACTGAATCGGTCAACCGTTCGATGAGAATTAGCTACAATCATGTAACAAGCCATTCTGAGCTTACAAATCACTAAATCGGTCAATCGTTTAATGAGAAATAGCTACAATCATGAAACAAGTCATTCTGAGCTTACAAATAATTGAATCGATCAATCGTTCGATGAGAATCAACTATAATCGCATAAAAAGCTAACAAATCACAAAATCGGTCAACTATTCGATAAGAATCAGCTACAATCACGTAACAAGCTAGCCATTCTAAGCTTACAAATCACTGAATTGGTTTACCATTCGAAGAGAATCAGCTACAATCATGTAACAAGCAATTCTAAGCTTCCAAATCACCGAATCGGTCAACCGTTCGATGAGAATTACCTACAATCACGTAAAAAGCTAACAAATCACTGAATCGGTCAATCATTCGATGAGAATCAGCTACAATCACGTAACAAATCATTCTGAATTTACAAATCACCGAATCAATCAATCGTTCGATGAGAATCAGCTAAAATCACGTAAGAAGCCATTCTGAGCTTACAAATCACTGAATTGGTCAGCCGTTCGATAAGAATCACTTAAAATAAGTAATAAACCATTATGAGCTTACAAATCATAGAATTGTTCAACCGTTCGATGAGAATCAATTACAATCACATAACAGGCCATTCTGAGCTTACGAATCACCGAATCGATCAACTGTTCGATGAGAATCAGCTACAATCACATAATAAGATATTTTGAGCTTATAAATAATTGAATTGGTCAATTGTTCAATGAGAATCAAGTACAATCACGTAACAAGCCATTCTGAGCTTACAAATCATCGAATCAGTCAATCGTTCAATGTGAATTAGCTACAATCACATAACAAGTCATTCTGAATTTACAAATCACTGGATCAGTCAACAATGAGAATCAATTACAATCACGTTACAAGCCATTCAGAGCTTACAAGTCATTGCATCTATCAACCATTTGATGAGAATCAATAAAAATCATGTAACAAGCTATTTTAAGCTTACAAATCAATGAATTGGTCAACCATTCGATGAGAATCAATTACATTCACGTAAGAAGCCATTCTGAGATTACAAATCATCAAATCGGTCAACTATTCGATGAGAATGAGCTACAATTAGGTAACAAGCTATTATGAGCTTACAAATCACCAAATCGGTCAACCGTTCGATGAGAATCAGCTACAATCATGTAACAAGCTATTTTGAGCTTACAAATCACCAAATTGGTCAACCATTTGATGAGAATCAGCCACAATCATGTAACAAGTCATTTTGAGCTTACAAATAACCAAATTGGTCAACTATTCGATGAGAATCACTTTCAATCACATAACTAATCTTTCTGAGATTATAAATCACTGAATCGAACTACTGTTTGATGAGAATCAGCCACAATAATGTAACAAGCCATTCTAAACTTACAAATCATTGAATCGGTCAACCATCCGATTACAATCAGCTACAATCGCGTAACAAGCCATTATGAGCTTACAAATCATGGAATCGGTCAACCGTTCGATAAGAATCAACTACAATCACGTAACAAGCTATTCTGAGCTTACAAATCACCGAATCGGTCACCGTTCGATGAGAATCAGCTCCAATCACATAACAAGCCATTCTGAGCTTACAAATCACTGAATCGCTGAACTATTTGATGAGAATCAATTACAATCACGTAACAAGCTATTCTAAGTTTATAAATCACCGAATCTATCAACATTTGATGAGAATCAGCTAGAATCATGTAACAAGCCATTCTGAGCTTACAAATGACCAAATCGGTCAACCGTTCGATGAGAATCAGCTACAATCATGTAGCAAGCTATTTTGAGCTTACAAACCACCGAATCGGTCAACCTTTCGATGAGAATCAGCTATAATCACATAACAAGCCATTCCGGGCTTACAAATCACCGAATCGGTCAACAATTCACTGAGAATTAGCTATAATTCATGCAACAAGCCATTCTGAGCTTACAAATCACCGATCGGTCAACTGTTCGATGAGAATCAATTACAATCATGTATAAATCCATTCTGAACTGAAAAAAAAATTGAATCAGTCAACCGTTCAATGAGAATCAATTACAATCATGTAACAAGCCATTCTAAGCTTATAATTCACCTAATCGGTCAACTGTTCGATGAGAATCAGCTACAATCAAGTAACAAGCCATTCTGAGCTTACCACTGAATCGATTAACCATTCAATGACAATCAACTAAAATCATGGAACAAGCTATTTTAAGTTTACAAATCATCGAATCAGTCAACCGTTAGATGAGAATTAGCTACAATCAAGTAAAAATCCATTCTGAGCTTACAAATAATCGAATCCGCCTATCATTTGATAAAGAATCAATTACAATCACGCAACAAGCCATTCTAGGCTTACAAATCATTGATCGGTCAACCATTCGATGAGAATCAATTACAATCACATAAGAATCTATTCTGAGCTAACAAATCACCGAATCGGTCAACCATTCGATGAGAATAAATTACAATCATGTAACAAGCCATTCTGAGCTTACAAATCACTGAATCAGTGTATGATGAGAATCAGCTACAATCACGTAACAAGCCATTCTGAGCTTACAAATCACCGAATCGATCAACCGTTCGATGAGAATTATCTACAATCACATAACAAACCATTATGTGCTTACTTATCACCGAATCAGTTAACTGTTTAATGACAATAAGGTAGAATCACATAACAAGCTATTCTAAGCTTACAAATCACTGAATTGGCCAATCGTTCAAGGAGAATTAGCTACAATAATGTAACAAGCCATTCTGAGCTTACAAATTATCAAATCAATCAAAGGTTCGATGAGAATCAGCTACAATCATGTAACAAACCATTCTGGGCTTACAAATCACAAATTCGATTAACCATTCGATGAGAATAAATTACAATCACGTAACAAGCCATTCTAAGCTTGCAAATCACTGAATCGGTCACCGTTCGATGAGAATCAGCTCCAATCATGTAACAAGCCATTGTGAGCTTACAAATCACTGAATCGGTGAACCGTTTGATGAGAATTAATTAGAATCATGTAACAAGCGATTTTGAGCTTAAAACCCTCCTAATCGATCAACCATTCGATGAGAATCAGCTACAATCACATAACAAGCTATTCTGAGTTTAGAAATCACCGAATCGGTCAACCGTTTGATTAGAATCAGCTCTAATCATGTAACTTGTTATGAGAAAATAAATCACCAAATTAATCAACCGTTCGATTAGAATCAGCTCTAATCATGTAACTTGTTATGAGAAAACAAATCACCAAATTACTCAACCGTTCGATGAGAATCAGCTACAACAAACCATTTTGAACTTACAAATCACCGAATTGGTCAACCGTTCGATGAGAATCAGCTACAATCACGTAACAAGCAATTCTGAGCTTACAAATCACCGAATCAGTCTATCATTTGATGAGAATCAATTACAAGCACGTAACAAGCCATTCTGAGCTTACCAATCACCAAACCAGTCAACCGTTCTATGAAAATCAATTACAATCTTGTAACAAGCCATTATGAGATTACAAATCACTGAATTGGTCAACCATTTGATGAGAATTAATTACAATCATGTAACAAGTCATTCTAAGCTTACAAATCACCGAACCAATCAACCATTTTGTGAGAATCAATTACAATCATGTAACAAGCCATTAGGAGCTTACAAATCACTAAATCGATCAACCGTTTGATGAGAATCAAATACAATCATGTAACAAGCCTCTACGAGCTTACAAATCACCGTATCGGTCAACTGTTCAATGAGAATCAACTACAATCATATAAGAAGCCATTCTTAGCTTACAAATCATAAAATCGGTGAACCGTTCGATGAGAATCAGTTTCAATCATGTAATAAGCCATTATGAGCTTACAGTTCATTGAATCAGTCAACCATTCGATGATAATCAACTACAATAACACAAAAGATCATTCTAAAGTTGTAGATCATTGAATTAGTCAAATGTTTGATGAGAATCAACTACAATCATGTAACAAGTCGATCTGAGGTTGCAGATCATCGACTCGGTCAATTATTCGATAAGAATTAATTACAGGCATGTAACACACCATTCTAAGGTTTTAGATCATCGAATCGGTGAACCGTTCGATGAGCATTAGCTACAATCATGTAATAAGCCATTTTGAGTTTACAAATCAGTGAATCTATCATTCATTCGATGATAATCAACTACGATCACAAAAAAGATCCTTCTGACGTTTTAGATCATCAAATCGGTCAACCGTTCGATGACAATAACCTAAAATTGCATAACAAGTTGTTTTGGGGTTGGAATTCACCGCATCAGTCAAATGTTCTATGAGAATCAGCTACAATCCTGTAACAAGCCATTCTGTGCTAACAAATCACCAAATGGGTCTACCATTCGATGAGAATCAACTACAACGACATAACAAACCATTCTGATCACGTAACAAGCTATTCTAAGCTTAAAAATCTCTAAAGCGGTCAACCGTTTGATGAGAATCAACTACAATCACATAACAAGCCATTTTGAGTTTATAAATCACCGAATCGGTCAGCCGTTAGAAGAGAATCAGCTACAATCACGTGACAAGCCATTCTAAGCTTACAAATCATCGAATCAGTCAAATGTTTGATGAGAATTAGCTACAATCATGTATGCCATTCTGAGCTTACAAATCACTGAATCGGTCAACCGTATGATGAGAATCAATTACAGTCACATTACGAGTTATTTTAAGTTTACAAATTATCGAATCGATCAATCGTTCGACGAGAATGAACTACAATCACGTAACAAGCCATTATGAGCTTACAAATCACTAAATCAGCTACAATCACGTAACAAGCCATTTTGCAAGCTTACAAATCACTGAACGGGTCAATCGTTTGATAAAAATCAGCTACAATCATGTAACAAGCTATTCTGAACTTACAAATCACTGAATTGGTCAATAGTTCAATGAGAATCAGCTACAACCACATAACAAGCCATTTTGACTTTACAAATCACCAAATCAGTCAACTGTTCGATGAGAATTAGCTACAATCACGTAACAAGCCATTATGAGATTACAAATCACATAAAAATCTATTCTAAGCTTGTAAATCACCAAAATGGTCAACCGTTTGATGAGAATACGCTACAATCATGTAACAAGCCATTCTAAACTTACAAATCACCAAATTGGTCAACCATTAATTGTGAATCAATGACAATCATGTAACAAGCCATTCTGAGCTTACAAATCACTGAATCGGTCAACTGTTCGGTTAGAATCAGCTACAATCACGTTAAAAAATTATTTTGAGCTTACAAATCACCAAATCGGTCAACCGTTCGATGAGAATCAATTACAATCACGTAACAATCCATTTTGAGCTAACAAATCACTGAATCATACAACCTTTTCATGAGAATCAATTACAATCACATGAAAAACCATTTTGATTTTAAAAATCACCAAAACGGTCAACCATTCAATGAAAATCAGTTACAATCATGTAACAAGCCATTCTGGGCTTAGAAATCATTGAATCGGTCAACCGTTCGATGAGAATCAGCTACAATAACGTAACAAGTCATTTTAAGCTGACGAATAACTAAATCAATCAACCATTCGATGAGAATAAATTACAATCACGTAACAAGCCATTATGAGCTTACAACACCGAATCGGTCAACCATTCAATTAGAATCAATTACAATGACGTAACAATTGATTCTGAGCTTACAAATCACCGAATCGGTCAACTGTTTCATGAGAATCAATTAAATAACATAGCAAACTATTCTAAGCTTAGAAATCACCGAATCAGTCAACCGTTTGATGAGAATCAGTTAAAATCACGTAACAAGCCATTTTCAGCTTACAAATCACCAAGTTAGTCAACTGTTCGATGAAAATCAATTCCAATAACGTAAAAGGTCATTTTGAGTTTACAAATCACCAAATCGGTCAACCGTTCAATGAGAATCAGCTACAGTCACCTAACAAGCCATTCTCAGCTTATAAATCACCAAATCAGTCTACTCGATGAGAATCAGCTACAATCACATAACAAACCATTCTGAGCATGCAAATCATCGAATCGGTCAACCGTTTGATGAGAATCAGCTACAAGCACGTAAAAAGCCATTACGAGCTTACAAATTATTGAATGCATCAATCATTTGATGAGAATAAGGTACAATCATGTAACAAGCCATTATGAGCTTATGAATCACTAAATCGATCAAGTGTTCGATGAGAATCAATTACAATCACATAACAAGTCATTCTTAACTTACAAATGACTGAATCGGTCAACCGTTCGATGAGAATCAACTACAATCATGTAACAAGCCACTCTGAGCGTACAAATCACCAAATTGGTCAACCGTTTGATGAGTCTCAGCCACAATCATGTAAAAAACCATTTTGAGCTAACAAATCATGGAATCGATCGACCGTCTGATGAGAATCAACTACAATCATGTAACAAACCATTCTGAGCTTACAAATCTCTGAATCTGTCAACCGTTCGATGAGAATGAACTACAATCATGTAACAAGACATTTTGAGCTTACAAATCATCGAATCGGTCAATTATTCGATGAGAATCAGGTACAATCAGGTAACAAGCCATTTTGAGCTTACAAATTACTGAATCGGTCAACTATTCGATGACAATCAATTACAATCACGTAACAAGCTATTCTTAATTTACAAATCACTGCATCGGTCAACCGTTCGATGAGAATCAACAACAATCCCATAACAAGCCATTCTGAGCTTACAAATCACCGAATCAGTCAACCGCTCGATGAGAATCAGCTACAATCATGTAACAAGTCATTCTGAGCTTACAAAATATTGAATCGGTCAATCGTTTGATGAGAATCAACTACAATCACGTAACAAGTCATTCTAAGCTTACAAATAACTGAATCGGTTAACCATATGATGAGAATCAACTACAATCATGTAAAAAGTCATTTTGAGCTTAGAAATCAATGAATCGGTCAACCTTTTGATAAGAATCAGCTACAATCATATAATAGGCCATTCTAACCTTACAAGTCATCGAATCGGTCAACCGTTCGATGAGAATCAACTATAATCACATAACAAGCCATTCTGAGCTTACAAATCACTGAATCGATCAACCATTCGATGAGAATCAACTACAATCACGTAACAAGTCATTCTAAACTTACGAATTACCAAATTGGTCAATCGTTCGATGAGAATAAATTACAATCACATAACAAGTTGTTCTAAGCTTACAAATCACCGCGTCAGTCAACCCTTTCGATGAGAATCAGCAAATATCACGTAGCAATCTATTTTGAGCTTACAAATCACCAAATCGGTCAACCATTCGATGAGAATCAGCTACAATCATGTAGCAAGCCATTCTAAGCTTACAAATCACCGAATCGCTCAACCGGTCAATGAGAATCAATTACAATCACGTAGAAAGCCATTCAGAGCTTACAAATCATGGAATCACTCAACAGGTCAGTGAGAATTAGCTACAATCACGTAACATGCCATTTTGAGCTTACAAATGATCGAATCAGTCAACCGTTTAATGAGAATCAGCTACAATCACGCAACAAGTCATTTTGAGCTTACAAATCACCAAATCAGTCAACCATTCAATGAGAATCAATTACATTCATGTAACAAGCCAGTCTGAGCTTACAAATCATCGAATCAGAAATCTGTTCGATAAGAATCAGCTATAATCATGTCATAAGCTATTCTAAACTTACAAATCACCGAATCTGTCAATCATTCGATGAGATTCAGCTATAATCACGTAACAAGCCATTATGAGCATACAAATCACTGAATCAGTCAACTGTTTAATGAGAATCAACTACAATCATGTAACAAGCCATTAAGAGCTAACAAATCATCAAATTGGTCAACCGTTCGATGAAAATCTACTACAATCACGTAACAAGCCATTATGAGTAAACAAATCACGTAACAAGCCATTCTGAGCTTACAAATCACCGAATTAATCAATCGTTCGGTGAGAATGAGCTACAATCACCTAACAAGCCATTCTTAGGTTACAAATCACCGACTCGGTCAACCGTTCAATGAGAATTAGTTACAATCATGTAAGAAGCCATTATGAGCTTACAAATCACCGTATCGATCACTATTCGATGAGAATTAGCTCCAATGACGTAACAAGCCATTCTGAGCTTACAAATCACTGAATCGGTGAACCGTTTGATGAGACTCAATCACAATCACGTAACAAGCTATTCTGAGTTTACAAATCACTGAATCTATCAACATTCGATGAGAATCAACTAGAATCACGTAATAAGCCATTCTGAGCTTACAAATCACCAAATCAGTCCACCGTTTGATGAGAATCAACTACAATGAGGTACAAGTCATTCTGAGCTTACAAACCACCGAATCGGTCAGCCATTCGATGAGAATCAACTATAATCACGTAACAACCCATTATGAGCTTACAAATCATCGAATTGCTCAACCGTTTGCTAAGAATCAACTACAATCATGCAATAAGCCATTCTGAGCTTACAAATCATGAATCAGTCAACCGTTCGATGAGAATCAATTATAATCACATAAAAATCCATTTTGAGCGTACAAATCACCGAATCAGTAAATCGTTTGATGAAATAAATTACAATCATGTAACAAGCCATTCTGAGCTTACAAATCACCGAATCGGTCAACCGTTCAATGGGAATCAACTACAATCATGTAACAAGCCATTCTGCATTTACTTATCACCGAATCGCTTCACCGTTCAATGACAATCAACTAGAATCACGTAACAAGCTATTCTAAGCTTACAAATCACCAAATCGTTCAACTGTTCGATGAGAGTCAACTACAATCACGTAACAAGCCATTCTGAGCTTACAAATCACTGAATCGGTCTATCGTTTGATTAGAATTAATGACAATCACACAACAAGCTATTCTAAGCTTACAAATCACCAATTGGTGAACTGTTCGATGAGATTCAATTACAATCATGTAAAAATCCATTCTAAGCTTACAAATCACTGAATCGATCAACTGTTTGATGAGAATAAATTACAATCATGTAACAAGCCATTCTGAGCTTACAAATCACCAAATCAGTGAATCGTTCGATGAGAATCAACTACAATCATGTAACAAGCCATTCTTAACTTACAAATCATCGAATTGGTCAACCGTTCGATGAGAATACGCTACAATCACGTAACAAGCCATTTTGAGCTGACAAATCACTGAATCGATCAATCGTTCGATGAGAATTAGGTACAATCATGTAACAAGCCATTTTGAGCTTACAAATCACTTAATCGCTCAACTATTCGATGAGAATCAATTACAATCACGTAAAGAGCCATTCTTAACTTACAAATCACCAAAACGGTCAATCGTTCGATGAGAATCAGCTACAATCATGTAACAAGCAATTCTGAACTTACAAATCATCGAATCGATCTATCGTTTGATGAGAATTAATTACAATCATGTAACAAATCATTCTGATCTTACAAATCACTAAACTAGTCAACCGTTCTATGAGAATCAATTACAATGTTGTAACAAGCTATTATGAGCTTACAAATCACTAAATCAGTCAACCGTTCGATGAGAATTAATTACAATCATGTAAGAAGTCATTCTGAACTTACAAATCACCAAATCGATCAACTGTTTGATGAGAATTAATTACAATCATGTAGTAAGCTATTTTGAGCTTCTAAATCACCGAATCGGTCAACTGTTCAATTAGAATCAGCTCTAATCATGTAACAAGTCATTCTGAGATTACAAATAAATCAAATCGATGAACTGTTCGATGAGAATTAGCTACAGTCACGTAACAATTCTTTCTGAGTGAACATATCACCAAATCGGTCTACCCTTTGATGAGAATCAAGTACAATCACGTAACAAGCCACTCTAAAGTTATTGATCACTGAATCAGTCAACCATTCAATGAGAATCAACTACAATAACATAAAAGATCATTCTAAGGTAGTAGATCACTGAATCAATCAAATGTTTGATGAGAAGCAACTACAATTATGTAACAAGTCAATCTGAGGTTGCAGATCACTGACATGATCAACTGTTCGATGAGAATCAAATACAGGTGCGTAACACACTATTTTGAGGTTTTAGATCACTGAATCGGTGAACCGTTTGATGAGAATCAACTACAATCACGTAATAAGACATTCTGAGCTTACAAATCAGCGAATCTATCATTCATTTGATGAGAATGAACTACGATCACAAAAAAGATTCTTTTGAGGTTTTAGATCATCGAATTCGTCAATCGTTTCATGAGAATAACCTATAATTGCATAACAAGTTGTTCTGAGGTTGTAATTCACCGCATCAGTCAACCATTCAATGAAAATCAGCTACAATCACATAACAAGTCATTCTATGCTAGCAGATCACCAAATCGGTCTACAAATCACTGAATCTGTCAACCATTCGATGAGAATCAGCTACAATCATGTAACAAGAAATTCTTAGCTTACAAATCCTGGAAGCGGTCAACCATTCGATGAGAATTAGCTACAATAAAATAAGAAAAAGTTATTCTGAGCTTTCAAATCACTGAATCAGTCAATCGTTCAATGAGAATCAATTAAAATTAGGTAACAAGACATTCTGAGCTTACAAATCACCAAATCGGTCAACCGTTCAATAGGAATCAATTAAAATCAGGTAACAAGCCATTGTTAGCTTACAAACCACCAAATTGGTCAACCGTTCGATGAGAATATTTTAAAATCATGTAACAAGCCATTCTAAGCTTACGAATCACCGAATCTGTCAACTATCGATAAGAATCAGCTACAATCACCTAGCAAGCCATTCTAAGGTTAAAAATCATCGAATCGGTCAACTGTTCAATGAGCATCAGCTACAATCATGTAACAAGTCATTCTGAGTTTACAAATCACTGAATCGGTCAACTGTTCGATGAGAATATTTTAAAATCATGTAATAAGCCATTTTGAGCTTACAAATCAATGAATCGGTCAACCGTTCGGTAAGAATCAACTACAATCACGTAACAATCTATTCTAAGCTTAAATTTCACTAAATCAATGAATTGTTTGATGGGCATAAGCTACAATCACGTAACAAGCCATTCTAAGCATACAAATGATCTTACAATCATGTATAGCTTACAAATCACCGAATCGGTCAACCATTCGATGAGAATTAGCTACAATCATGTAACAAGTCATTCTGAGCTTACAAATCATCGAATCGGTAAACTATTCAATGAGAATCAACTACAATCACGTAACAAGTTATTCTAAGACTACAAATCACCAAATCGGTCAACTGTTCGATGAGGATCAGCTACAAGTACGTAACAAGCTATTCTAAACTTACAAATCACCGAATCGGTCACCCGTTCGATGAGAATCAATTATAATTGTAACAAGTCATTCTAAGCTTTCAAATCACTAAATCGATTAACCTTTTGATTAGAATTTATTACAATTACGTAACAAGCCATTCTGAGCTTACAAACCACCGAATCTATCAACCGTTTGATGAGAATCAATTACAATCACATAAGAAGCCATTCTAAGATTACAAATCATCAAATCAGTCAATCATTCGGTGAGAATGAGCTACAATCAAGTAAGAAGCCATTATGAGCTTACAAATTAATAAATCGGTCAACCATTCAATGAGAATCAGCTACAATCACGTAACAAGCCATTTTGAGCTTATAAATCACCAAATCGGTCAACCGTTCTATGAGAATCAATTGCAATCATGTAAAAAACTATTCTGAGCTTACAAATCATCGAATCGATCAACTATTCAAGGAGAAATAATTACAATTTCATAACAAGTCATTCTGAGCTTACAAATCACTGAATTAGTGAATTGTTTGATGAGAATCACCTACAATAATGTAGCAAGCCATTTTGAGCTTACAAATAACCAAATCAATAAAAACATTTGATGAGAATTAGCCACAATCACGTAACAAGTCATTTTGAGCTTACAAATCTCCGGAGCGATCAACCGTTCGATGAGAATCAGCTACAATCACGTAACAAGTCATTCTCAGCTTACAAATCACCGAATCTATCACCGTTTGATGAGAATCAACTCCAATCACTTAACAAGCCATTCTGAGCTTTCAAATCACCGAATCGATGAACCGTTTGATGAAAATCAATTACAATTATGTAACAAGCTATTCTAAGCTAACAAATCACCGAATTTGTCACCATTTGATGAGAATCATCTAAAATCATGTAACAAGGCATTATGAGCTTACAAATCACCAAATCGGTCAACCGTTGCATGAGAATCAGCTACAATCATGTAAGAGGCCATTCTAAGCTTACACACCCTCTGAATCGGTCAACCGTTTGATGAGAATTAGCTACAATCATGTAACAAGCTATTTCAAGCTTACAAATCACCGAATCAATCAACTGTTTGATGAGAATCAGCTACAATCATGTACTAAGCCATTTTGAGCTTACAAATCACTGAATCGATCAACCGTTCAATGGGAATCAACTAAAATCACGTAACAAGCCATTCTGAGCTTACAAATCACCGAATCGATCAACCATAGCAAAATCAATTACAATCACGTAAAAATCCATTATGAGCTTACAAATCACCGAATCGGTCAACCGTTCGATGAGAATCAAAAAACCATTCTGAACTTACAAATCATTGAATCGATCAACCATTCGATGAGAATTAGCTACAATCACGTAACAAGCCATTCTGAGCTTACAAATCACTAAATCGGTCAACCATTCTATGAGAATCAATTAAGCTCACTTAACAAGCCATTTTGAGCTTACAAATCATCAAATCAGTCAACCATTTGATGAGAACCAGCTACAATCACGTAACAAGCCATTCTGAGCTTAAAAATCACCAAATTGATCAACCATTGAATGAGAATCATGTAATAAGCCATTCTGAGGTTCAAATTATCAAATTGGTCAATCATTCAATGAGAATCACTTACAATCATGAAATAAGCCATTCTGAGCTTTCAAATCACCGAATCGGTCAACCGTTTAATGAGAATCAACTATAATCACGTAACAAGCTACTATGAGCTTAAAAATAACTAAATCTATCAACCGTTTGGTCAGAATCAGCTACAATCACAAACAAGCCATTCTAAGCTTACAAATCACCGAATCAGTCAATCATTCAATGAGACTTAGCTACAATCATGTAACAAGCCATTGTTACATCAAATCATCAAATTGGTCAACCGTTCGATGAGAATCAGCTACAATTACGTAACAAGCCATTCAGAGCTTACAAATCATTGAATAGGTCTATTATTTGATGAGAATCAATTACAACCACGTAACAAGTAAAACTGAGCTTACAAATCACCGAACTAGTCAACCATTCTATGAGAATCAATTACAATATTGTAAGAAGCCATTATGAGCTTATAAATCACCAAATCAGTCATCTGTTTGATTAGAATTAATTACAATCATGTACCAAGTCATTATGAGCTTACAAATCACTAAACCAATCAACCGTTCTATGAGAATCAATTACAATCATGTAATCAGCCATTCTGAGCTTACAAATCATCGGATCGATCAACCGTCTGATGAGAATCAAATACAATTATGTAACAAGCCATTCTGAGCTTATAATTCACCGTATTGGTCAACCATTCGATGAAAATAAGCTACAATCACGTAACAAGCTATTTAGAGCTTATAAATCATCAAATCGGTCAACCGTTCAATGAGAATCAATTACAATTATATAATAAGCCATTCTAAGCTTCCAAATCACTGAATTAGTCAAGTGTTTGATTAGAATCATGTCTAATCATGTAAGAAGTCATTCTGAGCTTACAAATCACCAAATCGGTGAATGGTTCGATGAGACTCAGCTACAATCATGTAACAAGCCATGCTGAGCTAACATATCACCAAATCAGTCTACTATTTGATGAGAATCAACTACAATCATGTAACAAGCCATTCTGAGTTTATAGATCATTGAATCAGTCAACCATTCGATGAGAATCAACTACAATAACATAAAAGATCATTCTAAGGTTGTAGATCACTGAATCAATTAAATGTTCGATGAGAATCAACTACAATCATGTAACAAGTCTATCTGAGGTTGTAGATCACCGACTCGATCAACTATTCGATGAGAATCAGATAGATGAGCATAACACACCATTATGAGGTTTTTGATTTCTGAATTGGTGAAGCGTTCGATGAAAATCAGCTACAATCACGTAATAAGCCATTCTGAGCTTAGAAATCAGTGAATTTGTCATTCATTTGATGAGAATCAACTACGATCACAAAAAATTAGATCATCGAATCGGTCAACCGTTCGATGACAATAAGCTACAATCACATAACAAGTTTTTTTGAGGTTGCAATTCTCTGCATCAATCAACTGTTCAATGAGAATCAACTACAATAACGTAACAAGCCATTCTGTGCTAATAGATCACCAAATCAATCTACCATTCGATGACAATCAACTAAAATTGGGTAACAAGTTGTGCTGAGGTTGCAGTTCACCAAATCGGTCAAACCTTTGATGAGAATCAACTACAATCACGTAACAAGCCATTCTGAGCTTACAAATCCCCGAAGTGGTCAACCGTTTGATGAGAATCAGCTACAATCACATAAAAAGTCATTCTGAGCTTACAAATCATCGAATCGGTCAATCGTTATATGAGAATCAATTACAATCAGGTAACAAGACATTTTGAGCTACCAAATCAGAGAATTGATCAACCATTCAATGAGAATTAGGTACAATCACATAACAAGCCATTCTGAACTTACAAATCATTGAAATGGTAAAACTGTTTGATGAGAATAAGCTACAATCATGTAACAAGCCATTCTGAGCATACAAACCATTGAATCGGTCAATTGTTCGATGAGAATATTTTACAATCATGTGACAAGCATTCTGAGCTTACAAATCATCGAATCCATCAACTATTGATAAGAATCAGCTACAATCACCTAAAAAGCCATTCGGAGCTTACAAATCATCAAATCGATCAATCGTTCAATGAGAATTAGCTACTATCACGTAACAAGCCATTCTGAGCTTACAAATTACTGAATCGGTCAACCATTCGGTGAGAATCAAATACAATCACATAACAAGCCATTATGAGCTTACAATTCACTGAATCGGTCATCAGTTCGATCGGTATAAGCTACAATCATGTAAGAAGCCATTTTGAGCTTGCAAATGATCGAATCGGTCAATCGTTCGATGAGAATGAGTTACAATCATGTAACAAGCCATTCTAAGCTTACAAATCATTGAATCGGTCAACCGTTCGATGAGAATCAATTACAATCATGTGACACTGAGCTTACAAATCACCGAATCGGTCAACCGTTTGATGAGGATCAGCTACAATCATGTAACAAACCATTCGGATCTTACAAATCATTGAATCAGTCAACCGTTCGATGAGAATCAATTACAATCATGTAACAAGCCATTATGAGCTTACAAATCACCGATTCGATCAACCATTCAATTAGAATTAGCTACCCACATAACAAGTCATTCTGAGCTAACAAATCACCAAATCGGGGAACGGTTTGATGAGAATCAGCTACAATCACGTAACCAGCCATTCGGAGCTTACAAATCATTGGATCATTCAACCATTCCATGAGAATCAGCTACAATCACATAACAAGTCATTCTGACTTACAAATCACAGAATCGGTCAATCGTTCAATGACAATTATTTATAATGACGTAACAAGCCATTCTGAGCTTACAAAACACCGAATCGGTCAACCATTCGATGAAAATCAGCTACAATCATGTAACAAGTCATTCTAAGATTACAAATCACCGAATTGGTCAACCGTTCGATGAGAATAAGCTACAATAACGTATCAAGCTATTTTGAGCTTACTAATCACTAAATCGGTCAACCGTTCAATGAGAATCAATTACAATCATGTAAGAGTCCATTATGAGCTAACAAATCACCAAATCAATCAACCTTTCAATGAGAATCAATTACAATAATGTGAGCTTACAAATGACCAAATCAGTCAATCATTGGATTAGAATCAGCTACAATCACGTAACAATCCATTCTAAGCTTACAAATCATCGAATCGATCAACCATTCGATGAAAATCAACTACAATCACGTAACAAGCCATTCTAAGCTGACAAATCACCGAATCAGTCAACCGTTCGATGAAAATCAACTACAATCAAGAAACAAGCCATTCTGAGCTGACAAATGATCAAATCGGTCAATTGTTTGATGAGAATTAGCTACAATCATGTAACAATCCATTCTGAGCTTACAAATCACCGAATCGGTCAACCATTCGATGATAATCAACTACAATCACATAACAAGCCATTCTGAGCTTAGAAATCACTGAATCGGTCAATTGTTCGATGGAAGTCAACTATAATCACATAACAAGCCTTTCTGAGCTTACAAATAAACTACATTCATGTAGCAAATCATTCTAAGCTTACAAATCACCGAATCGGTCAACCGTTTGATGAGAATCAATTACAGTCATGTAACAAGTTATTCTGAGTTTACAAATTATCCAATTGGTTAACCGTTCGATGAGAATGAACTACAATCACGTAACAAGCCATTTTGAGCATACAAATTACCGAATTGCTCAACCTTTCGATGAGAATCAGCTAGAATCATGTAAGCCATTATAAGTTACAAATCACTGAATCAGTCAACCGTTCGATGAGAATTAGCTACAATCATGTAAAAAGCCATTCTAAATTTACAAATAATCGAATTGATCAACCGTTCGATGAGAATCAGTTATAATCACCTAACAAGCCATTCTGAACTTTAATATAAATCACCAAATCGGTCAACTATTTGATGTCAATAGGTTACAATCACATAACAAGCCATTCTGAGCTTATGAATCACCGAATCAAATAACTGTTCGATGAGAATCAGCTTCAACCATGTAACTTACCATTCTAAGCTAACAAATCATCTAATTGTTCAACCATTCGATGAGAATAAGCTACAATCACGTAACAAGCCATTCTGAGCATACAAATCATCGAATCGATCAATCGTTCGATGAAAATACGCTACAATCACATAACAAGCCATTTAGAGCTTACGAATCATTAAATCAGTCAACTGTTCGATGAGAATCAATTGGAATCACGTAACAAGCAATTCTCAACTTACAAATCACATAATTGGTCAACCGTTCAATGAGAATCAGCTACAATCATGTAACAATCTATTTTGAGCTTACAAATCACTGAATCGATCAACTGTTCGATGAGAATCAGCTAAAATCTCGTAACAAGTCACTCTGAGCTTACAAATCACTGAATCGGTCAATCGTTTGATGAGAATAAATTACAATCACGTAACAAGCCATTGTGAGCTTACAAATCATCGAATTGGTCAACTATTCGATGAGAATCAACTACAATTAGGTAACAAGACATTCTAAGCTTACAAATCACTAAATCGGTCAACTATTCGATGAGTCTCAGCTACAATCACATAAAAAGCCATTTTAAGTGTACAAATCACTGAATTGGTCAACCGTTTGATAAGAATCAATTATAGTCATGTAACAATCCATTCTGAGCTAACAAATCACCGAATCGGTAAACCTTTACATGAGAATAAATTACAATCATGTGACAAACTATTATATTCTTAAAAATCACCCAAACGGTCAACCGTTCGATGAGAAGGGGCTACAATCACGTAACAAGCCATTCTGAGCTTACAAATCACCGAATCTGTCAACCTCTTTACATTAGAATAAATTACAATCATGTGACAAACCATTCTGATCTTAAAAATCACTGAAACTGTCAACCGTTCGATGAGAAGGGGCTACAATCACGTAACAAGCCATTCTGAGCTTACAAATCACCGAATCTGTCAACCTCTTTACATTAGAATAAATTACAATCATGTGACAAACCATTCTGATCTTAAAAATCATCGAAACGGTCAACCGTTCCATGAGAATCAACTATAATCACTTAACAAGCCATTCTGAGCTTACAGATCACCGAATCGGTCAACTGTTCAATGAGAATCAGCTACAATCATGTAACAAGCCATTCTGAGCTTACAAATCACCAAATCGGTTAATCATTTGATGAGAATTAGCTACAATCACGTAACAAGCCATTCTAACCTTACAAATCACTGAATTGGTCAACCATTCGATGAGAATGAATTATAATCATGTAACAAGCCATTTTGAGCTTACAACACCGAATCGGTCAACCATTAGATAAGAATCAATTACAATCACGTAATAATCCATTCTGAGCTTACAAATCACCAAATCGATCACCCGTTTGATGAGAATCAATTAAATAAAGTAACAAGCCATTCTAAGCTTAGAAATAACCAAATTTGTCAACCGTTCGATGAGAATCAGCTACAATCTCGTAACAAGCCATTGTGAGCTTACAATCACCGAATCAGTCAACCGTTCGGTGAGAATCAACTACACTCACGTAACAAGTCATTCTGAGCTTACAAAATATCAAATCGGTCAACCGTTTGATGAGAATCAACTACAATTACGTAAAAAGTCATTTTGAGACTGTAAATCAGCGAATCGATCAACCGTTTGATGAGAATCAGTTACAATCATGTAACAAGCCATTTTGAGCTTACAAATCACTGAATCGGTCAACCATTCGATTAGAATCAATTACAATTTCATAAATTAGTGAATTGGTCAACCGTTCAATGATAATCAGTTACAATCACCTAACAAGCCATTCTAAGCTTATAAATCAATAAATCAGTCAACTATTCGATGAGAATCAGCTACAATCATATAAAAAACCATTTTGAGCTTCTAAATCACCCAATCGGTCAACCGTTCAATGAGAATCAGCTACAATCACGTAACAAGTCATTTTGAGCTTAAAAATCATCGAATTGATCAATTGTTCGATCAGAATCAAGTACAATCATGTAACAAGCTATTCTGAGCTTACAAATCATCGAATCGATCAATTGTTTGATCAGAATCAGGTACAATCATGTAACAAGCCATTATAAGCTTACAAATGATAGAATCGATTTACCGTTTGGTCAATCGTTCAATTAGAATCAATTACAATTTTATAACAAGCTATTTTGTGCTTGCCAATCACCTACAATCATGTAACAAGTCATTCTGAACTTACAAATCACCGAATTAGTCAACCATTCGATGAGAATCACCTACAATCATGTAACAAGCCATTTTAAGTTTATAAATTACTGAATTGGTCAACTGTTAGATGAAAATCATATACTATCACGTACCAAGCCATTCTGAGCATACAATTAACCAAATTGGTCAATCGTTCGATGAGAATCAGCTATAATCATGTAACAAGCTATTATGAACTTTCAAATCACAAAATCAGTCAACCGTTCGGTGAGAATAAATTACAATCACGTAGCAATCCATTGTGAGCTTAAAAATCACCGAATTAGTCAACCGTTTGATGAGAATCAACTACAATCACGTAACAAGCCATTTTGAGCTTACAAATCACCCAATCGGTCAACCGTTTGATGAGAATTAATTACAATCACATAAAAAGCCATTCTGGGCTTGCAAATCACAGAATCAATCAGTCGTTCGATGAGAATCAGCTACAATTATGTAACAAGTTGTCCTGAGCTTACAACTCAGCAAATTGATCAACTGTTCGACTCAATCATGTAACAAGTCATTTTGAGCTTACAAATCACCGAATTAGTCAACCCTTCGATGAGAATCAGCAAAAGTCACTTAACAAGCTATTCTGAGCTTACAAATCACTGAATCAGTCAACCGTTTGACGAGAATCAGCTACAATCATGTAACAAGCCATTCTGAGCTTATGAATCACTAAATCGGTCAACCATTCGATGAAAATCAGCTACAATCATATAACTAGTCATTTTAAGCTTACAAATCACTGAATCAGTGTACCATTTGATGAGAATCAGCAACAATAATGTAACAAGCCATTATGAGTTTACAAATCACCGAATCTATCAACCGTTCGATGAGAATCAGCTACAATCATGTAACAAACCATTCTTAGCTTACAAATCATAGAGTCGGTTAACCGTTTGATGAGAATCAATTACAATCACGTAACAAGCCATTCTAAGCTTACAAATCACTGAATCCATCACCGTTCGATGAGAATCAGCTCCAATCACGTAACAAGCCATTTTGAGCTTATAAATCACTGAATCAATGAAAAGTTCGATGAGAATCAGTTACAATCACGTAACAAGCTATTCTGAGCTTACAAATCACCGAATCTATCACCGTTTGATGAGAATCAGCTAAAATCTTGTAACAAGCCATTGTGAGCTTAAAATTTACCAAATCAGTCAACCGTTCGATGAGAATCAGCTACAATCACATAACAAGCCATTCTAAGCTTACAAACTATCGAATCGGTCAACCGTTCGATGAAAATCAACTACAATCATGTAACAAGCTATTCTGAGCTTACAAATCATCGAATCAGTCAACCGTTTAATTAGAATCAGCTCTAATCATGTAACAAACCATTATGAGCTTACAATTCACTGAATCAGTCAACTATTCAATGAGAATCAGCTACAATCATGTAACAAGCCATTTTGAATTTACAAATCACTGAATCTATCAACTGTTCGATGAGAATTAATTACTATCATGTAACAAGTCATTATGAGTTTACAAATCACTGAACCAATCAACCGTTCTATGAGAATCAATTAGAATCATGTAACAAGCCATTCTAAGCTTACAAATCACCGAATCAATCAACCGTTCGATGAGAATCAAATACAATCACCTATCCGTAGACTGTTTGATGAGAATCAATTACAATCATGTAACAAGTCATTCTGAGCTTACAAATCACCGTATCAGTCAACCGTTCGATGAGAATCAGCTACAATCAGGTAACAAGCCATTCTAAGCTTACAAATCACCAAATCGATTAATCATTTGATGAGAATAGATTACAATCATGTAATAAGCCATTCTGAGCTTCCAAATCATTGAATTGGTCAACCATTTGATTAGAATCAGCTTTAATCATGTAACAAGCCATTTTGAGCTTACAAATCACCGAATCAGTGAACCGTTCGATGAGAATTACTTACAATCAGGTAACAAGCCATTCTAAGCTAACATATCACCAAATCGGTCTATCGTTTGATAAGAATCAAGTGCAATCACATAACAAGCCATTCTGAGCTGATAGATCACTGAATCGGTCAACCATTTGATGAGAATTAACAACAATAACATAAAAGATCATTCTAAGGTACAAATCACTAAATCAGTCAAATGTTCGATGAGAATCAACTACAATCATTTAACAAGTTGATCTCAAGTTGGAGATCACCGACTCAATCAACTGTTTGATGAGAATCAAATATAGGCTCATAACACACCATTCTGAGGTTTTAGATAACTGAATCGGTGAAGTGTTTCATGAAAAGCATCTACAATCATGTAATAAGCCATTCTAAGCTTAAAAATTAGTGAATCTATCATTCATTCAATGAGAATCAACTAAGATAGCAAAAAAGATCCTTTTGAGGTTTTAGATCATCGAATCAGTCAACCATTCAATGACAATAAGCTAAAATTGTATAACAAGTTGTTCTGAGGTTGCAATTCGTAGCATCAATCAACTATTCGATGAGAATCAACTACAATCACGTACCAAGCCATTCTATGCTAACAGATCACCAATCGGTCTACAATTCGATGAGAATCAACTAGAATGATGTAACAAGCCATTCTAAGCTTACAAATCATTGAAGTTGTCAACCGTTCGATGAGAATCAGCTACAATCATGTAACAAGCCATTCTGAGCTTACAAATCCTCGAAGCGGTCAACTGTTTGATGAGAATTAGCTACAATCAAATAACAAGCCATTCAGAGCTTATAAATCAATGAATCAGCCAACTGTTTGATGAGAATTAATTACAATCAGCTAACAAGACATTCTGAGCTTACAAATGACCAAACCAGTCAATCGTTCTATGAGAATTAATTACAATCATGTAACGAGCCATTATGAGCTTACAGATCACTGAATCGGTCAACCGTTCGATTAGAATCAGCTACAATCACATAACAAGCCATTATGAGCTTACAAATCACTAAATCGGTCAACCGTTCGATGAGAATCAACTACAGTCATGAAATAAGCCATTTTGAGTTTACAAATCACCGAATCGGTCAACCATTCGATGAGAATCAATTACAATCACTTAACAAGCAATTCTAAGCTTACAAATCACTGAATCCGTCAATCATTCGATGATAATCAATTACAATCACGTAAGAGGCCATTCTGAGCTTACAAATCATGAAATCGGTCAACCATTTGGTGAGAAATAGCTAAAATCATGTAACAAGTCATTCTGAGCTTACAAATCACCGAATTGGTCAACTGTTCAATGAGAATCAATTACAATCACGTACCAAGCCATTCTCAGCTTACAACTCACCGAATCCATCAACTATCAATAAGAATCAGCTACAATCACCTAACAAGCCATTCCGAGCTTACAAATCAATGAATCGATCAACCGTTCGATGAGAATCAACTACAATCACATAACAAGTCATTCTAAGTTTACAAATCACCAAGTCGGTCAATCGTTTAATGAGAATCAACTACAATCACGTAACAAGCCATTCTGAGATTACAAATCATTGAATCGGTCAACCATTCAGTGAGAATCAAATGCAATCACATAACAAGGCATTTTGAGCTTACAATTCACCGAATCGGTCAAGCATTCAATGAGAATCAGCTACAGGCACGTAACAAGCCATTCTGAGCTTACAAATCATTGAATCGGTCAATCGTTTGATGAGAATCAATTACAATCACGTGACAAGTCATTCTGAGCTTACAAATCACTGAATTTGTTACCCTTTCGTTGAGAATCAATTACAGTTACCAAATCAGTCAACCGTTCGATGAGAATCAGCTACAGCCATTAAACAAGCCATTCTGAGTTTACAAATCATCGAATCGGTCAACCGTTCAATGAGAATCTGCTACAATGATGTAACAAGCCATTCAATGAGAATCAATTACAATAACATAACAAGCTATTCTGAGCTTACAAATGACCGAACCAGTCAACCGTTCTATGAGAATCAATTACAATGATGTAATAAGTCATTCTGAGCTTACAAATCACTAAATCGATCAACCATTCGATGAGAATTAATTACAATCACGTAAGGAGCCATTCTGAGTTTACAAATCACTGAATTGGCAAACCGTTCCATGAGAATCAATTACATTCACATAACAAGTCATTCTAAGCTAAGAAATCACCAAATTGGTCAACCTTTTGATGAGAATCAGCTACAATCACGTAACAAGCCATTCTAAGCTTACAAATCACCGAATTGGTCAACTGTTCAATCAAAATCAACTACAATCACATAACAAGCCATTCTAAGCTTACAAATAACTGAATCGGTCAACTGTTTGATGAGAATCAGCTACAATCATGTAACAATCCATTCTGAGCTTACAAATCATCAAATCAGTCAATGGTTCGATGAAAATCAACTACAATTACGTAACAAGCCATTCTGAGCTTACAAATCACTGAATCAGTTAACCGTTCAATGAAAATCAACTAGAATCATGTAACAAGCTATTCTGAGCTTACAAATCACTGAATCGGTCAACTATTTGATGAGAATTACGTAACAATCCATTCTAAGCTTACAAATCACCGAATCAATCAACCGTTCGATGATAATAAACTACAATTACATAACAAGCCATTCTGATCTTACAAATCATTGAATCGATCAATTGTTCCATGAAAATCATCTATAATCACATAACAAGCCTTTCTGAGCTTATAAATCATCGAATCGGTCAACAGTTCAATCAGAATTAGCTACAATCACGTAACAAGCCATTTTTGAGCTTACAAATCATTGAATCGGTCAACCGTTTGATGAGAAATAGATAAATCACATAACAATCCATTCTGAGCTTACAAATCACCAAATCGATCAACCGTTCAATCAGAATCAGCTATAATCATGTAACAAGCCATTTTGAGCATATAAATTTTTGAACCGGTCAACCGTTTGATGAGAATTAGCTACAATCATATAAGATGCCATTCTGAGCTTAAAAATCACCGAATCGCTCAACCGTTCGATGAGAAACAATTACACTTATGTAACAAGCCATTCTAAGCTTACAAATCACTGAATCGAGTAACTGTTCGATGAGAATAAATTACAATCATGTAGCAAGCCATTCTGAGCTTACAAATCACTGACTCGGTCAACCGTTTGATGAGAATCAGCTACAATCATGTAGCAATCCATTCACAGCTTACAAATGATCGAATCGGTCAAGGGTTCTATGAGAATCAGCTACAATCACGTAACAAGTAATTCTTAGCTTTGAAATCACCGAATCGATCAACCATTCTATGAGAATTAGCTACAATCACGTAACAAGCAAGTTTGAGGTTAGAAATCATCGAATCGGTCAACCGTTCGATGAGAATAAGCTACAATCACATAACAAGTCATTCTAAGCATATAAATCACTGAATCGGTCAACCGTTCGATGAGAATTAGCTACAATCATGTAACAAGCTATTCTGGGCATATAAATCACTGAATCGGTCAACTATTCGATGAGAATCAGCTACAATCATGTAAAAAGCCGTTCTTAGCTTACAAATCACCGAATTGGTCCACCGTTCGATGAGAATTAGGTACAATAATGTAACAAGCTATTATGAGCTTACAAATCACCGAATCGGTGAACCGTTCGATGAGAATCAACTACAATCATTTAACAAGTCATTCTGAACTTAAAAATCATCGAATCGGTCAACCATTCAATGAGAATCAGGTGCAATCACGTAACAAGCTATTTTTAGCTTACAAATCACAGAATCGGTCAACCATTTGATGAGAATCAGTTACAATCACGTAGCAACCCATTCTAAACTTACAAATCACCAAATCGGTCAACCATTTGATGAGAATCAATTATAATCACGTAACAAGCCATTCTAAGCTTACAAATCACCGAATTGGTCAACCATTCGATGAGAGTTAGCTACAATCACGTAAAAAGCTAAGCTTATAAATTATAGAATTGGTCAACGGTTTGATGAGACTCAACTACAATCATGTAACGGTTGATCAATTCCGTGATTTGTAATTGATTCTCATCGAATGGTAGACTGATTTAGTGATTTGTGAGCACAAAATAGCTTGTTACATGATTGTAGCTGATTCTCATTGAACAGTTGACCAATTTGGTGATTTGTAAGCTTAGAATTGCTTGTTACGTGATTGTAGCTGATTCTCATCGAATGGTTGACTGATTCAATAATTTGTAAGCTTAGAATTGCTTGTTACATGATTATAGCTGATTCTCATCGAATGGTTGACCGATTCAATGATTTGTAAGTTTGGAATGGCTTTTTATGTTATAGTAGTTGATTCTTGTCAAACGGTTGACCGATTTTGTTATTTGTAAGCTCTGAATGGCTTGTTACATGATTGTAGCTGATTCACATTGAACAGTTGATCAATTCGGTGATTTGTTAGCTAAGAATGGCTTGTTACGTGATTGTAGCTGATTCTGATTGGACGGTTGACCAATTCATTGATTTGTAAGCTGAAAATGGCTTGTTACGTGATTGTAGCTAATTCTCATCGAACGGTTGACCAATTTGGTGATTTGTCAGCTTAGAATGACTTGTTACGTGATTATAGTTGATTCTCATCGAACGGTTGACCGATTCAATGATTTGGAAGATCAGAATGACTTGTTACATGATTGTAACTGATTCTCATGCAGGGTTCACTGATTCGGTGTTCTGTAAGCCGAAAATGATTTTTTATGTGTTTGTAGTTGATTGTCATCCAATGGTTGACCAATTTGGTGATTTGTAAGCTCAGATTGGCTTGTTACGTGATTGTAGCTGATTCTCATCAAATAGTTGACCAATTCGATGATTTTTAAGCTCAGAATGGGTTGTTTTGTGATAGTAGCTTATTCTCATTGAACGGTTGGTCGATTCGGTGATTTGTAAGCTTAGAATGGCTTGTTACGTCATTGTAGCTGATTCTCATCGAACAATTGACCGATTCGGTGATTTCTAAATTCAGAATGGCTTTTTACATGATTGTAGCTAATTCTCATTGAACACTTGATCAATTCGGTGATTTCTAAGCTCAAAATAGCTTGTTACATGGTTGTAGCTGATTCTCATCGAATGATTGACCTATTCGATGATTTGAAACCTTATAATGACTTGTTATGTGGTTGTAGCTGATTCTCATTAAGCAGTTGACAAATTCAGTGATTTGTAAGCTCAAAATAGCTTGTTACATGATTTTAGCTGATTGTCCCTGAACAATTGACCGATTCTATGATTTGTAAGCTCAAAATGGCTTGTTACATGATTGTAATTGATTCTCATCGAATGGTTGACCAATTCGGTGATTTGTATGCTTAGAATGGCTTGTTACTTGATTGTCATCAAAAGGTTGACCGACTCAGTGATTTGTATGCTCAGAATAGCTTGTTACATGATTATAATTGATTCTCATCAAATGGTTGACCTTTTCAGTTATTTGTAAGCTCAAAACGGCTTGTTACGTGATTGTAGTTGATTTTTATCGAATGATTAACTGATTCAATGATTCATAAGTTCACAATGGCTTGTTACGTGATTGTTATTGATTTTCATCGAACGGTTGAATGATTCGGTGATCTGTAAGATTAGAATAGCTTGTTACATGATTGTACCTGATTCTCATAAAATATTTGACTGATTTGGTGATTTGTAAGCTCAAAATAGCTTGTTACATGATTGTAGCTGATTCTCATTTAACAGTTGACCGATTCGGTGATTTGTAAGCTCAGAATGGCTTGTTACGTGATTGTAGCTAATTCTCATCAAACGGTTGACTGATTCGGTGATTTGTAAGCTCAGAATGCCTTGTTACATGATTGTAGCTAGTTTTCATCAAATGGTTGACCGATTCGATGATTTGTAAGCTTAGAATGGCTTGTTATGTTATTGTAGCTGATTCTCATCAAACAGTTGACCGATTCATTTATTTGTAAGTTCAAAATGACTTGTTACGTGATTGTAGTTGATTTTGATCAAACGGTGGATCAAATGGTTGACCGATTAGGTGATTTGTAAGCTCAGAATGGCTTCTTACGTGATTATAACTGATTCTCATTGAACGGTTGACCGATTCGGTAATTTGTAAGCTCAGATTGGCTTGTTAAATGATTGTAGCTGATTCTCATCAAATGGTCGATCGATTCAATGATTTTTAAGCTCAGAATGGCTTTTACATGATTGTAGGTGATTCTCATCGAATAGTTGACCGATTCGGTGATGTGTAAGCTCAGAATAGCTTGTTACGTGATTGTAGCTGATTCTCATATAACAGTTGACCGATTCGGTGATTTGTAAGCTCAGAATGGCATGTTACAGGATTGTAGTTGATTCTCATCTAACAGTTGCCCAATTTGGTGATTTGTAAGCTCATAATAGCTTGTGACATGATTATAATTGATTCTCATCAAATAGTTGTCCTTTTCAATTATTTGTAAGCTCAGAATGGCTTGTTACATTATTGTAGCTGATTCTCATAAAATAGTTGACCGATTTGGTGATTTGTAGGCTCAAAATGGCTTGTTACGTGATCATAGCTGATTGTCATCGAATAATTGACTGATTTGATTATTTGTAAGCTCAAAAGGGCTTGTTACGTGATTGTAGTTGATTCTCAACAAACGGTTGACCGATTTGGTGATTCGTAAGCTCATAATGGCTTGTTATGTGATTGTTATAGATTTTCATCAAATGGTTAAATGATTGTAGCTAATTCTCATCTAACGGTTGACCGATTCAGTCATTTGTAAGCTCAGAATGGCTTGTTACGTGATTGTAGCTGATTCTCATCAAACGATTGATCGATTCGATGATTTGTAACTTCAGAATGGCTTGTTAGATGATTGAAGCTAATTCTCAACCAACGATTGACCGATTCGGTGATTTGTAAGCTAAGAAAGGCTTGTTATGTGATTGTAGCCGATTCTCATCTCAAGTTTGACCGATTCTATGATTTGTAAGCTCATAATGGCTTTTTATGTTGATAGTAGCTGATTCTCATTGAATGGTTGACTGATTCACTGATTTGTAAGCTCAGAATGGATTTTTACGTGATTATAGCTGATTCTCATCAAACAATGGATCGTTTCAGTGATTTCTAAGCTAAGAATGACTTTTTACGTGTTTGTAGCTAATTATCATCCAATGGTTGACCGATTCAGTGAGTTGTTGGCTTAGAATGGCTTGTTACGTGATTGTAGCTAATTCTCATCTCACGGTTGATTGATTATGTAATTTGTAAGCTCAGGATGGCTTTTTACATTGATAGTAGCTGATTGTCGTCGAACGGTTGATCAATTCAATGATTTGTAAGCTCAGAATGGCTTGTTACGTGATTGTAGCTGATTCTCATCAAACAGTTGATCAATTTGGAGATTTGTAAAGTTGGAATGACTTTTTACATGATTGTAGTTGATTCTCATCGAACGGTTGACTAATTGGATGAGTTGTAAGCTTAGAATGCCTTGTTACATGATTGTAGCCGATTTTCTTCAAACGATTGACCGATTCAATCATTTGTACACTTAGAATGGATTTTTATGTGATTGTAGTTGATTCTCATCAAACGGTTGGCCGATTTGGTCATTTGTAAGTTCAGAATGGCTTATTACGTGATTGTAGGCAGTCGGGTTCCCCGTGCCCTCGGTCTCCCGAGCATAGCATACATAGGCCATCAGCCATCACTGCTTGATCAGTGAATATATATATATATATATATATATATATATATATATATATATATATATATATATATATATATATATGGTCGAGTGGCCAACGGGAGAGGCCCCAGATATAGATAGGGGGATGAGAAATTGAGGGACAAGGGCCCCTATATTATAAAGGGCTTCATTGCCCTCGGCCTCCCGGGCAGAGCTATAACTGCTATAACTGTTGGCGCGAGGGGCAATTTTGATCCAACGGTTGCCAATTCGGTGATTTGTAAACTCAAAATAGCTTGTTACATGATTATAATTGATTCTCATCAAACTATTGACCAATTCAGTGATTTCTAAGCTCAGAATAGCTTGTTACATGATTGTAGCTGATTCTCATCTAACGGTTTATCAATTCGATGATTTGTAAGCTCAGAATGGCTTGTTATGTGATTGTTGTTGATTCTCACTGAATAGTTGACTAATTCTGTGATTTGTAAACTCAGAATGGCTTGTTACGTGATTGTAGCTGATTCTCATCTAACAGTTCACCGATTCGATGATCTGTAAGCTCAGAATGTCTTGTTACGTGATTGTAGTTGATTCTCATCGAACGGTTGTTCAATTCGGTGATTTGTAAGCTCAGAGTGGCTTGTTATGTGATTGTAATTGATTCTCATCAAACGGTTGATCGATTCAGTGATTTGTAGGCTAAAAATGGCTTGTTATGTACCTATAGCTGATTCTCATCAAACGGTTGACCGATTCGGTGATTTGTATGCTTAGAATGGCTTGTTACGTGATTGTAGCTGATTCTCATCAAACAGTTGACCGATTCGATGATTTGTAAGCTCAAAATGGCTTTCCACGTGATTGTAGCTAATTCTCATCAAACAATTCCCCAATTCAATGATTTTTATGCTCAGAATGACTTGTTACATGATTATAGGTGATTCTCATTTAACAGTTGGCTGATTCAGTGATTTGGAAGCTTAGAATGACTTTTTACGTGATTGTAGTTGAGTCTCATCGAACGGTTGACAGATTTGATGATTTGTAAGCTCAGAATGTCTTGTTCCATGTTTGTAACTCATCTCATCGAACGGTTGACTGATTCAGAGATTTGTAAGCTCAGAATGGCTTGTTACGTGATTGTAGCTGATTCTCATTGAAGGGTTGACTGATTCAGTGATTTGTAAACTTAGAATGGCTTGTTACATGATTGTAGCTAATTTTTATTGAACAGTTGACCGATTCGATGATCTGTCAGCTAAGAATGGCATGTTACATGATTGTAGCTTATTCTCAAGGAATGATTGACCAATATGGTGATTTGTAAGCTCAGAATGGCTTGTTACATGACTATAGCTAATTCTCATCTAATGGTTGACCGATTCGGTGATTTGTAAGCTCAGAATGACTTGTTATGTGATTGTAGTTGATTCTCATCGGATAGTTAACCGATTTGGTGATTTGTAGGCTCAGAATGGTTTGTTACATGATAGTAGCTGATTCTCATTAAACAGTTGACTGATTAAGTCATTTCTCAACTTAGCATGGCTTGTTACATGATTTTAGGTGATTCTCAGTGAACGATTGACCGATTCGGTGATTTGTAAGCTCAAAATGGCTTGTTACATGATTGTAGCTGATTATCATCGAATGGTTGACCGATTCGATGATTTGTAAGTTGAGAATGACTTGTTACATGATTGTTGGTGATTCTCATCGAACGGCTGACCGATTCGGTGATTTGTAGGCCAAGAATGACTTGTTACATGATTGTAGCTTATTCTCATCGAACAGTTGACCAATCCAATTAATTGTAAGCTCAGAATGGCTTCTTACATGATTGTAATTGATTCTCATCAAACGGTTGACCGATTCAATGATTTGTAAGCTCATAATAGCTTCTTACATGATTATAGCTGATTCTCATCCAACGGTTGACCAATTCGGTGATTTGTAAGCTAAGAATGACTTCTTATGTGATTTTAGCTAATTATCATCGAATGGTTGACTGATTCAATTATTTGTAAGCTCAGGATGGCTTCTTACATGATTGGAGCTTATTCTCATCAGATGATAGACTGATTCGGTGATTTGTAAGCTCCGAATGGCTAGTTATGTGATTGTAAGTGATTCTCATTGAATGGTTGATCGATCCGGTGATTTGTAAGCTCAGAATGGCTTGTTGCGTGATTGTAGTTGATTATCATCGAACGGATGACCAATTCGGTGATTTGTATTCTCAAAATGGCTTGTTTCATTATTTTAGGTAATTCTCATCAAACGGTTCCCTAATTTGGTGATTTGTATGCTCAGAATGGCTTGTTACATGATTATAGGTGATTCTCATTGAACGGTTGACTGATTCACTGATTTGGAATCTCAGAATGGCTTGTTACATGATTGTAGCTGATTCTCATTGAACGGTTGACCGATTCAGTGATTCGTAAGCTTAAAATTGCTTTTTACATGATTGTAGCTAATTCTGATTGAACGGTTGACCGATTCGGTGATTTGTAAGATCAAAATGCCTTGTTACGTGATTGTAGTTGATTGTCATCAAATGGTTGATTGATTCGGTGATTCGTAATGTCAGAATGACTTGTTACATTATTATAGTTGATTCTCATTGAACGGTTGATTGATTCAGTGATTTGGAATCTCTGAATGGCTTGTTACGTGATTGTAGCTGATTTGATTCAAATGGTTGACCAATTCAGTGATCTGTAAGTTCAGAATAGCTTGTTACATGATTGTAGCTAATTCTTATCAAATGGTTGACCGATTCTGTAATTTGGAAGTTCAAAATGGCTTGTTATGTGATTGTAGCTGATTCTCATCGAACGGTTGACTGATTCAGTAATTTGTAAGCTCAGAATAGCTTGTTGAATATAGCTGATTTTTATCTAAACATTGACGGATTCGGTGATTTGTATGCTCAGAATGGTTTGTTATGTGATTTTAGCTTATTGTCATCAAGCAGTTGACCGATTCAATGATTTGTAAGTTAAGAATGGCTTGTTATGTGATTGTAGCTGATTCTCATTGAACGATTGAGTGATTCGGTGATTTGTAGACTCATAATGGCTTTTTACGTGATTGTAGTTGATTCTCATCAAATAGTTGACCGATTCGGTGATTTGTAAGCTCAGAATGGCTTGTTACGTGATTGTAGCTGATTCTCATCAAACAATAGACCGATTCAGTGATTTCTAAGCTAAGAATGACTTTTTACGTGTTTGTAGCTGATTATCATCCAATGGTTGACTGATTCCATCATTTGTAGGCTCGAAATGGCTTGTTACGTGATTGTAGTTGATTCTCATCTCACAGTTGACTGATTATGTGATTTGTAAGCTTGAAATGGCTTTTAACATTGATAGCAGCTGATTATCGTCGAACGGTTGATCAATTCAATGATTTTGTAAGCTCGGAATGGCTTGTTACAGAATTGTAGCTGAGTCTCATTGAATGATTGATCGATTCAGTGATTTGTAAGGTCAAAATGACTTTTTACGTGATTGTAGCTGATTCTCATTGAACGATTGACCAATTCGGTCATTTGTAACCTTAGAATGCCTTGTTACATGATTGTAGCTGATTTTCATCAAATGGTTGGCCCATTCGATGATTTGTAAGCTTAGAATGGCTTTTTATGTGATTGTAGCTAATTCTCATCAAACAGTTGATCGATTCGGTTATTTGTAAGTTCAGAATGGCTTGTTACATGATTGTAACTGATTTTGATCGAATGGTTGCCAATGTGGTGATTTGTAAACTCAAAATAGTTTGTTACATGATTATAATTGATTGTCATCAAACGGTTGATCGATTCAATCATTTGTAAGCTCAGAATGGCTTGTTACATGATTGTAGCTAATTCTCATATAAGAGTTTATCAATTCGATGATTTGTAAGCTCAAAAAGGCCTGTTATGTGATTGCAGTTGATTCTCATCGAACAGTAGACCAACTCGATGATTTGTAAACTTAGAATGACTTGTTACGTGAGTGTAGCTGATTCTCATCGAACGATTGATTGATTCGGTGATTTGTAAGCTTGGAATGAGTTTTTACATGATTGTAGTTGATTCTCATCGGACGGTTGACCGATTTGGTGATTTGTAAGCTCAGAATGGCTTGTTAGATGATTGTAGCTGATTCTCATCAAATAGGTGACTGATTCAATGATTTGTAAGCTCATAATGGCTTGTGCCAGAGCCCTAGCTAATTCTCATCGAATGATGGACCGATTCGGTAAGTTGTAAGCTCAGAATGGCTTTTACATGATTGTAGTTGTTTCTCATTGAACAATTGACCGATTCGGTGATTAGTAAGCTCATAATAGCTTCTTACCTGATTATAACTAATTCTAATTGAACGGTTGATCGATTCAGTGATTTGTAAGCTCAGAATAGCTTGTTACATGATTGTAGTTGATTCTCATCTAACAGTTGACCAATTCGATGATTTGTAAGCTCAGAATGACTTGTTATGTGATTCTAGTTGATTATCATCGAACAGTTGACTAATTCAGTGATTTGTAAGCTCAGGCAGGCTTGTTACGTGATTGTAGCTAATTCTCATCAAACGGTTGTCTGGTTTGGTGATTTGTAAGCTTAGATTAGTTTGTTACGTGATTGTAGCTGATTCTCATCTAACGGTTGACCGATTCGGTGATTTGTAAGCTTAGAATGGCTTGTTACATGATTGTAGCTAAGTCTCATCGAACGCTTGACTAATTCGATGATTTTTCAACTCAAAATGGCTTGTTACATGATTGTAGCTGATTCTCATCGAACAGTTGACCAATTCAATGATTTGTAAGCTCAGAGTGGTTTGTTACATGATTGTAATTGATTCTCATCAACGATTGACCGATTTGGTGTTTTATATGCTCAAAATGGCTTGTTACGTGATTGTAGCTAAGTCTCATCGAATGGGCCAATTCGGTGATTTGTAAGCTTAGAATGGTTGTTACGTAATTGTAGTTGATTATCATCGAATGGTTGATCGATCCGGTGATATGTAAGCTCAGAATGGCTTGTAAACGGGATTGTAGCTTATTCTCATCGAACGGTTGGCCGATTTTGTGATTTCTAGGCTCAGAATGGCTTGTTACGTGATTATAGCTGATTCTCATCGAATGATTGACCGATTCGGTGATTTGTAAGCTTAGAATGACTTATTACATGATTGTAGCTTATTCTTATCGAACGGTTGAGTGATTCGGTGATTTTTAAGCTCAAAATTAGTTGTTACATGATTGTATCTGATCTCATCGAACGGTTAATCGATTCAGTGATTTGTAAGCTCAGAATGGCTTGTTACGTGATTGAAGCTGATTCTCATCGAACAATTGACCGATTCGATGATTTGTAAGCTCAAAATTGCTTGTCACATGATTGTTAGATTATGTGATTTTTAAAGTTAGAATAGCTTGTTACATAATTTTAGCTGATTCTCATCAAACGGTTCACCGTTTTAGTGATTTGTAAGCTCTGAATGGCTTTTTACGTGATTATAGTTGATTCTGATCAAATGGTTGACCGATTTAGTGATTTGTAAACGCAAAATGGCGTGTTACATGATTGTAGCTGATTCTCATCGAATGGCTTCTTACATGATTGTAGCTGATTCTCATAGAATGGTTGATCGATTCGATGATTTGTAAACTCAGAATGGCTTGTTACGTGATTGTAGTTTATTCTCATCGAATAGTGGACCGATTCAGTCATTTATAAGCTCAAAATAGCTTGTTACGTGATTGTAATTGAGTCTAATTGAACAGTTGACCGATTTGATGATTTGTAAGCTTAGAATGGCTTGTTACATGATTGTAGCTATTTTTCATCAGACGGTTGACCGATTCGGTGATTTGTAAGCTCAAAATGGCTTTTGACATGATTGTCACTGATTCTAATCAAAAAATTGACCGACTTGGTAATTTGTAAGCTCAAAATGGCTTTTAACGTGATTGTATTTGATTATCATCGACCGGTTGATCGATTCAGTGATTTGTCATCTCAAAATGGCTTGTCACATGATTGTAGCTGATTCTCATCAAAGGGTTGACCCATTTTGTGATTTGTAAACTCATAATGGCTTGTTACGTGATTGTAGTTGATTCTCATCAAACGGTTGACCGATTCAATGATTTGTAAGTTCAGAATGACTTGTTACGTGATTGTAGCTGATTCTCAATGAACGGTTGACCAATTTGGTGATTTGTAAGCTCAGAATGGCTTGTTACGTGATTGTAGCTGATTCTCATGAAAAGGTTGACCGATTCGGTGATTTATAGCTCACAATGGCTTGTTACATGATTGTAGCTGATTCTCATAGAACAGTTGACCGATTCGGTGATTGTATTTGATTGTCATTGAACAATTGATCAATTTGGTGATTTTTAAGCTTAGAATGGCTTGTTACGTGATTGTAGTTGATTCACATCAAACGGCTGAGCAATTCCATGATATGTAAGCTTAGAATGGCTTGTTACATGATTGTAATTGATTCTCATCTAACAATTGATAGATTCGGTGATTTATAAGCTCAAAATGGTTATGTGATTGTAGCTAATTCTCATCGAACGGTTGACCAATTCAGTGATTTGCAAGCTCATAATGGCTTGTTACATGAATGTAGCTGAATCTCATCAAACAGGTAACTGATTCAATGATTTGTAAGCTCATAATGGCTTGTGTCGTGATTGCAATTGATTCTCATCGAATGGTCGACTGATTCATTGATTTGTAAACTCAAAATGACTTGTTATGTGATTGTAGCTGATTCTCATCAAATGGTTCACCTATTGAGTGATTTGTAAGCTCAAAATAGCTTGTTATTTGATTGTAGCTGATTCTCATCGAACGGTTGACCGATTTGGTGATTTGTAAGCTAAGAATGACTTGTTACTTGATTGTAGCTGATTCTCATAGAACAGTTGACCAATTCAGTGATTTATAAGCTTAGAATGGCTTTTTACGTGATTGTAATTGATTCTTATTGAACGGTTGACCGATTCAGTGATTTGCAAGCTCAGATTAACTTCTTAGGTGATTGTAGATGATTCTCATCAATTGGTTGACTAATTTAGTGATTTGTAAGCTCAGAATGGATTTTTACGTGATTGTAGCTAATTCTCACCAAACAGTTAATTGATTCCATGATTTATAAGCTAAAAATGGCTTCTTATGTGATTGTAATTGATTCTCATTGAATGGTTGATTGATTAGCTTAGAATTGCTTGTTACATGATTGTAATTGATTGTCATCAAACAGTTGACCAATTTGGTGATTTTTAAGCTCAAAATGGCTTGTTACGTGATTATAGTTGATTCTCATTGAACAGTTGACCAGTTTGGTTATTTGTAGGCTTAGAATGGCTTGTTACGTGATTGTAGTTAATTCTCATCGAACAACTGAGTGATTTCATGCTTTCTAAACTCAGAATGGCTTGTTACGTAATTTTAATTGATTCTCATCGAACAATTGACAGATTCGGTAATTTATAAGTTTAGAATGACTTGTTACGTGATTGTAGCTGATTTTGATCAAAAGATTCATCGATTCAGGGATTTGTAGCCTCAAAATGGCTTGTTACTTGATTGTAGTTGATTCTAACCAAACAATTGACCCCTTTGGTGAATTGTAAGCTCATAATGGCTTCTTACATGATTGTAACTTATTCTAATTGAACGGTTGAGCGATTGGGTGATTTGTAAGCTCAGAATGGCTTGTTACATGATTGTAACAAATTTTCATTGAACGATTGATTGATTCGGTGATTTGTAAGCTCATAATGGCTTGTTACATGATTCTAGTTGATTCTCATCGAACGGTTGATCGATTAAGTGATTTGCAAGCTCGGAATGGTTTGTTACATGATTGTAGCTGATTCTCATTGAATGGTTGACCGATTGGGTGATTTGTAAGCTTAGAATAGCTTGTCACGTGATTGTAATTGATTCTCATTGAACGGTTGACCGATTGGGTGATTTGTAATCTCAGAATGGCTTTTTACATGATTGTAATCTATTCTCATTGAACAGTTGACCAAGTTAGTCATTTGTTAGCTTAGAATGGCTTGCTATGTGAATTTAATTGACTCTCATCGAACAATTGACCGATTTGGTCATTTGTAAACTCAGAATGGCTTGTTACGTGATTGTAGCTGATTCTCATGGAACGGTTGACCGATTGGGTGATTTGTAAGATCAGAATGGCTTTTTACGTGATTGTAGCTAATTCTCATCGAATGGTTGACTGATTCGATGATTTGTAAGGTGAGAATAGCTTTTTTACATTATTGTAATTAATTCTCATCAAACGGTTGACCAATTTGGTGATTTGTAACTGCAGAATAGCTTCTTACATGATTGTAGCTAATTCTCATTGAATGCTTGACCGATTTGGTGATCTGTAAGCTTAGAATGGCTTGTTATATGATTGCAATTGATTCTTATGGAACGGTTCACCTATTTGGTGATTTGTAAGCTCAGAATAGCTTGTTACGTGATTGTAGCTGATTTTCATCGAACAATTGACTGATTCGGTGATTTGTAAGCTCAAAATGGCTTGTTATGTGATTGTAGCTTATTCTCATCAAAATTTTGATGTATTCGGTGATTTGTAAGCTCAGAATGGCTTGTTACATGATTGTAGGTGATTCTCATTCAACGGTTGACCGATTCAGTGATTTGTAAGCTCAAAATAGCTTGTTACGTGATTGTAATTGATTCTTATCGAATGGCTGACCGATTCAGTGATTTGTAATCTCAAAATGGCTTGTTACAAGATTGTAATTATTTCTCATCGAACAGTTGTAGTTTATTCTCATCGAACGGGTGATCGATTCGGTGAATTATAAGCTCAAAATGCCTTGTTAGGTGATAGTAGCTTATTCTCATCGAACGATTGACTGATTCGATGATTTAAAAGCTGAGAATGACTTGTTACATGATTGTAATTGATTCTCATCGAACGGTTGACCGATTCGATAATTTGTAAGCTCAAAATGACTTGTTACATGATTGTAGCTGATTGTCATTAAATGGTTGACCAATTCGGTGATTTGTGAGCTCAAAATGTCTTGTTACATGATTGTAGCTGATTCTCATAGAACGGTTGATCGATTCAGTGATTTATAAGCTCAAAATGACTTGTTACGTGATTGTAGTTGACTCTCATCGAATGGTTGACCGATTTGGTGATTTGTAAGCTCAGAATAGCTTGTTACGTGATTGTAGCTGATTCTCATCAAACAGTTGACTGATTCAACAATTTGTAAGCTCAAAATGACTTGTTAAGTGATTATTGTAGCTGATTCTCATCGATTGGTTGACTGATTCAATGATTTGTAGGCTCTGAATGGCTTGTTAATTGTAGATGATTCACATCGAACAGTTGATTGATTCGATGATTTCTAAGCTCAGAATGGCTTGTTATGTGATTGTAATTTATTCTCGTCGAACAGCTGACTGATTCGGTGACTTGTAAGCTTAGAATTGTTTGTTACTTGATTGTAGCTGATTCGCATCGAACAGTTGACCAATTTGGTGAATTGTAAGCTCAGAATGGCTTGTTACATGATTGTAGCTGATTCTCCTTGAACGGTTGACCAATTTGGTAATTTGTAAGCTTAGAATGGCTTGTTACATGATTGTAGCTTATTCTCATTGAACGGTTGACCAATTTAGTGATTTGTAAGCTCATAATGGCTTGTTACGTGATTGTAGTTGATTCTCATCAAACGGTTGATCGATTTGGTTATTTGCAAGTTAAGAATGGCTTGTTACGTGATTGTAGCTAATTCTCATCAAACGGTTGACCAATTTGGTGATTTGTAAGCTCAAAATGGCTTGTTACGTGATTGTAGCCAATTCTCATCAAACGGTTGACCGATTCAATGATTTGTAAGCTCAGAATGGCTTGTCACATGATTGTAATTGATTCTCATCGAACGGTTGATTGATTCAGTAATTTGTAAGCTCAAAATGACTTGTTCTATAATTGTAGGTGGTTCTAATCGAACGGTTCACCGATTCAGTGATTTGTAAGCTCAGAATGGCTTGTTACGTGATTGTAGCTGATTCTTATTGAATGGTTAACCGATTCGATGATTTGTAAGCTCAAAATAGCTTGTTATGTGATTGTAGCTGATTCTCATCAAACGGTTGAATGATTCAGTTATTTGTAAGCTCAAAATAGCTTATTACATTATTTTAATTTATTCTCATCAAATGGTTGACCGATTCGATAATTTTTAAGCTTAGAATGGCTTGTTATGTAATTGTAGGTGATTCGCATCCAACAGTTGACCGATTCAATACTTTGTAAGATAGGATGGCTTGTTACATGATTGTAGATGATTCTCATCAATCGATTGACCGATTCGGTAATTCAAAACCTCAGAATGGCTTGTTACGTGATTGTAGCTCATTCTCATCAAACAGTTGATCGATTCAGTGATTTGTAAGCTTGAAATGGCTTGTTACATAATTGTAATTGATTCTCATCAAACGGTTGACCGATTTGGTGATTTGTAAGCTCAGAATGGCTTGTTACGTAATTGTAATTGATTCTCATCCAACGGTTTAGTAATTTGTTGATTTGTAAGCTCAAAATGGCTTGTTACATGATTGTAATTTATTCTCATGAAATAGTTGATCGATTTAGTGATTTGTAAGCTTAGAATGGCTTGTTATGTGATTGTAGCTGATTCTAACTGAACGGTTGACCGATTCAGTGATTTGTAATCTCAGAATGACTTCTTACATGATTTTAATTTATTCTCATCAAACGGTTGATCGATTCAGTGATTTCTAAGCTCAAAATGGCTTGTTACTTGATTGTAATTGATTCTCATCAAACGGTTGACGGATTCGATTATTTGTAAGCTCACAATGACTTGTTACGTGATTGTAGCTGATTCTCATCAAAGGTTGGATGGATTTGGTGATTTCTAAGCTCATAATGGCTTGTTACATGATTGTAGCTAATTATCATCGAACGGTTGACCAATTCGGTGATTTGTAAGCTCAAAATGATTATAGTTGATTCACATCGAACGGTTGACCGATTCAGTGATTTTTCAGCTCAAATTGGCTTGTTACGTGATTGTAATTTTTTTCTCATTAAACGATTAATTGATTCGGTGATTTGTAAGCTCAAAATGGCTCTTTACTTGATTGTAATTGATTCTTATCGAATAGTTGACCAATTCGGTTATTTACAGGCTCAAAATGGCTTGTTACGTGATTCTAATTGCTTCTTATCGAACGGTTGACCGATTCGCCCATTTGTAAGCTTAGAATGGCTTGTTACATGATTGTAGCTGATTCTCATCAAACGGTTGATTGGTTTGGTGATTTGTTAGGTCAGAATGGCTTGTTACGTGATTGTAGCTAATTCTCACCGAACGATTGATCGATTCAGTGATTTGTAAGCTCAAAATGGCTTGTTACATGATTGTAGCTGATTCTCATCGAACGGTTGACCGATTCAATAATTTGTAACCTCAGAATGGCATAATACGTGATTTAAATTAATTTTCATCGAACGCTTCACAAATTCTATGATTTGCAAGCCCAAAATGGCTTGTTACGTGATGATAGATGATTTTTATCAAAGGGTTCACTGATTTGATGATTTATAAGCTCAGAATGACTTGTTACTGTATTGTAGCTGATTCTCATCAAACGGTTGACTGATTCCATAATTTGTAAGCCTAGAATGGTTTGTTACATGCTTGTAGCTAATTTTTATAAAATAGTTGACTAATTCGGTGATTTGTAAGCTCAGAATGGCTTGTTATGTGATTGTAATTGATTATCATAGAACTATTGACCGATTTAGTGATTTGTAATCTCAGAAAGGCTTATTACGTGATTATAGTTGATTCTCATCGAACGGTTGACCAATTCGGTGATTTGTAAGCTTAGAATGGCTTGTTACGTGATTGTAGCTAATTCTCATCAAACGGTTTACCAATTTGATGATTTGTAAGCTCAAAATAGCTTTTTATATGATTGTACCTGATTCTCGTCGAACGGTTGACAAATTCAGTGATTTACAAGCTCAAATAGCTTGTTACATGATTGTAATTGATTCTCATCAAATAGTTGACAGATTCAGTGATTCATAAGCTCAGAATGGCTTTTTACGTGATTGTAATTGACTCTCACCGAATGGTTGACCGATTTGGTGATTTTTAAGCTCAGAATGGCTTGATGTAATTGATTCTCATCGAACAGTTGACCAATTCAGTTGATCGAATGGTTGACCGATTTACATGATTGTAGTTGATTCTGATCGAACTGTTGACCGATTCAGTGATTTGTAAGCTCAGAATGGCTTGATGTAATTGATTCTCATCGAACAGTTGACCAATTCAGTGATTTGTAAGCTTAGTATGGCTTGTTACATGATTGTAATTGATTCTCATCGAATAGTTTACCATTTTGGTGATTTGTAAGCTCAAAATGGCTTGTTACATGATTGTAGCTGATTCTCATTAAACGGTTAACTGATTTGATGATTTGTAAGCTCAGAATAGCTTGTTACGTGATTGTAGCTGATTTTCATCAAACGGTTGAATGATTCAATGGTTTTTTAAGCTCAGAATGGCTTGTTATGTGATTGTTGTTGATTCTCATCGAAAGATTGACCGATTCAGTAATTTGTAATTTTAAGATGGCTTGTTATGTTACTGAAATTGATTCTCATCAAACGGTTGATCGATTGGGTGATTTGTAAGCTCAGAATGGCTTGTTAGGTGATTGTAGCTGATTCTCATCCAACGGTTGACCGATTTGGTGATTACAAAGTTCAAAATGGTTTGTTACATAATTGTAGCTGATTATCATAAAATGGTTTACCGATTCATTGATTTGTAAGTTTAGAATTGCTTGTTACGTGACTGTAGCTAATTCTCATCGAACGATTGACCGATTTGATTATTTGTAAGCTTAGAATGGTTTGTTACATGATTGTATTTGATTCTCATCAAACGGTTAATCCATTCGGTGATTTGTATGCTCAAAATGGGTTGCTATGTGATTGTAGATAATCTCATCAGACGGTTGACCGATTCTTTAATTTGTAAGCGCAGAATGGCTTGTTACTTGATTTTATTGATTCTTAGCAAACAATTGAACAAGTCAATGATTTGTAAGCTCAGAATGGATTGTTATGTGATTATAGGTGATTCTCATCGAATGGTTGACCAATTCAGTGATTTGTAAGCTCAGAATGACTTGTTATGTGCTTGTAGATGAAGCTCATCGAATGGCTGACTGATTCTATGATTTGTAAGCTTAGAATGGCTTGTTACTTGATTGTAATTGATTCTCAACAAATGGTTGAATGATTCAGTGATTTGTAAGCTCAGAATGGATTGTTAAGTGATTATAGGTGGTTCTCATCGAACGGTTAACCGATTCAGTGATTTGTAAGCTCAGAATGGCTTGTTACATGATTGTAGCATATTCTCATAGAATGGTTAACTGATTCGATGATTTGTAAGCCCAAAATGGTTTGTTACATGATTTTAGTTGATTCTCATCCAATTGTTCACTGATTCGATGATTTGTAAGCTCAGAATGGCTTGTTACATCATTTTAATCGATTCTCATTGAACAGTTGACCGATTCAATGATTTGTAAGCTTGAATGACTTGTTACGTGATTGTAGTTGATTCTCATCGAACAGTTGACTAATTCAGTGATTTAAAAGCTCAGAATTGCTTGTTACATGATTGTAATTTATTCTCATCAAATAGTTGACCGATTCGGCCATTTGTAAGCTTAGAATGGCTTGTAACATGATTATAGTTGATTCTGATCAAACTGTTGATGGATTCAGTGATTTGTAAGCTCAGAAAGGCTTGTTATGTGATTATTGCTGATTCTCATTGAACGTTTGATAGATTCGATGATTTGTAAGCTTAGAATAGCTCAGAATGGCTCATGACATGATTGTAATTGATTCTCATCGAACGATTGACCGATTCGATAATTTGTAAACTCAGAATGTTATGTGATTGTAGCAGATTCTCATCAAACGGTTCACCGATTCGGTGATTTGTAAGCTCAGAATGGCTTGTTACATGATTGTAGCTGATTCTCATCGAACAGTTGATCGATTCACTGATTTGTAAACTCATAATGGCTTGTTACATGATTGTAGGTGATTCTCATCGAACGGTTGATTGATTTAGTGATTTGTAAGCTCAGACTGGCTTGTTACATGATTGTAGGTGATTCTCATCGATTGGTTGACCGATTTGATTATTTGTAAGCTCAGAATGGTATGTTACGTGATTATATTTGATTCTCATCGAATTGTTCCCCGATTTGGTGATTTGTAAGATCATAATGGCTTGTTACGTGATTTTAATCGATTCTCATCAAACAGTTGACCGATTAGGTTATTTGTAAGCTTAGAATGACTTATTACATGATTGTAGCTGATTCTCATCGAAGAGTTGACCGATTTGGTGATTTGTTAGCTCAAAATGGCTTGTTACGTGCTTGTAGTTCATTCTAATCGAACGATTGATAGATTCGATGATTTGCATTCCAAAGAGTCATCACAAGAACGCTCACTGGACCTGGTGAATGTCATAGTTTCGCAGCATCTATCATTTCGTCACCATCAATCCATAGTTGTTCCGCATTTATCCGCTATAGTCATTTCGAGGCACCCCATCTTCTGTTCCCACCTTTCTTTCGGCCTACTATATGATAGACAGGGGTCTGTAGTCTGTAGTCTGGACTCTCCATCTATACATGGACTATCCATCCTAGTTCCAGGGCCCCTACTATCCATCTTAGTTGACCGGCCGGCCCCTTTATAATAGTAGGGTTCTAAAGGCAGATTCTATACGTAACATGCCCCCTATATTATAAAGGGCGGTGCCTTCAAATAGTAAGGGGGGGCCCCTACTAGAACCCCTTTCTATTGCGACTTCCTTTTTAGGACCTTTTTTATGCAAGCTTAGAATGGCTTGTTACGTGATTGTAATTAATTCTCATCGAACAATTGACCGATTTGGTAATTTGTAAGTAAAAAATAGCTTTTTACATAATTGTAATTGATTCTCATCGAATGGTTGACCGATTCAGTGATTTGTAAGCTCAGAATGGTTTTTTACGTGATTGTAGCTTATTCTCATCGATCGGTTAACTGATTTAGCGATTTGTAAGCTCAAAATAACTTGTTATGTGATTGTATCTGATTCTCATCGATCAGTTGACCGATTCAATGATTTGTAAGGTCAGAATGGCTATTTACATGATTGTAGCTGATTCTCACCGAACAGTTGACTAACTTGGTGATTTGTAAGTTTAGAATGGCTTGTTACGTGGTTGTAGCTAATTCTCATCCAATAGTTGACCCATTTAGTGATTTGTAAGATTAGAATAACTTGTTAATTGATTCTCATCAAATGATTAACAGATTTAGTTATTTGTAAGCTCAGATTGGCTTGTTATGTGATTGGAGCTGATTTTCATCGAACAACGAGTAACCAATTCGGTGATTTGTAAGTTCAGAATGGCTTGTTAGGTAATAGTAGCTGATTTTCATTGAACGGTTGACTGATTCAATGATTTGTAAGCTCAGAATGGCTTGTTACATGATTGTAATTGATTCTCATCAAACAGTTGACTGATTTGGTGATTTGTAAGCTCAGAATGGCTTGTTACGTAATTGTATTTGATTTTCATTGAACAGATTAGCAATTCATTGATTTGTAAGCTCAAAATAGCTTGTTATGTGATTGTAATTTATTCTCATCAAATAGTTGATCAATTTGGTGATTTGTAAGCTCAGAATGGCTTGTTACGTCATTGTAATATATTCTCATCAAATGGTTGACCGATTCGGTGATTTGTAAGCTCAAAATGGCTTATTACATGATTGTAGTTGATTCTCATGGAACGGTTGACAAAGTCACTGATTTACAAGCTCAGAATGGCTTCTTATGTGATTGTCACTGATTCTCATTGAACGGTTGACCAATACAGTGATTTGTAAGCTTATAAGGGCTTGTTACGTCATTGTAGATGGTTATCATCAAACGGTTGATCAATTCGGTGATTTGTAAGCTCAAAATAGCTTGTTACATGATTGTAATTGATTCTCATCGAACAGTTGACTGATTCGGTGATTTGTAAGCTGAGAATAGTTTTTTACGGTATTGTAATTGATTCTCATCAAATGGTTGACCAATTCGGTGATCTGTAAGCTCATAATGGTTTTTTACGTTATTATAATTGATTCTCATCAAACGGTTGACTGATTTGGTGATTTGTAAACTCACAATTGCTTATTACGTGATTGTAGCTGATTCTCATGGAATGGTTGATCAATTTGGTGATTTGTAAGCTCAGAATAGCTTTTTACATGATTGTAGCTGATTCTCATCGAACGGTTGACCGATTGGGTGATTTGTTCGCTCAGAATGGGTTGTTTTATGTAATTGTAGCTGATTTTTATCAAACAGTTGACTGATTCAGTAATTTGTAAGCTCAAAATGACTTGTTAGGTGATTGTAGCTGATTTGGTGAACTGTAAGCTCAGAATGACTTGTTACATGATTGTAGCTGATTCTCATCAAACAGTTGACTGATTCGGTGATTTGTAAGCTCAGAATGGCTTGTTTCATGATTGTAGTTGATTCTCATCAAACGGTTAATTGATTCAGTGATTTGCAAGGTCAAAATGGCTTGTTACGTGATTCTAGATGAATCTCATCGAATGGTTGACCGATTCAATGATTTGTAAGCTCAGAATTGCTTATGACATGATTGAAATTCATTCTCATCGAATGATCGATTGATTTGGTCATTTGTAAGCTCAAAATAACTTGTTACGTAATTGTAGGTGATTCTCATCGAATGATTGACCGATTCGGTGATTTGGTCATTTGTAAGCTCAAAATGGCTTGTTAGGTAATTGTAGCCAATTCTAATCGAACGATTCACCGATTCGATAATTTGTAAGCTCAGAATGGCTTGTTACGTGATTATAGGTGTTTCTCTTCAAAAGGTTGACTGATTCAATGATTTTTAAGCTCAGAATGGCTTGCTACGTGATTATAGCTGATCCTCATCGAACGGTTGACTAATTCAGTGATTTGTAAGCTTAGAATGGCTTCTTACGTGATTACAGCTGATTCTCATAGAACAGTTGACCGATTCGGTGATTTGTAAGCTCATAACAGCTTGTTACGTGATTTAATTGATTCTCATGAAATGGTTTACCGATTCAATGATTTGTAAGCTCAAAATGACTTGTTACGTAAGTTTTGGTGATTCTCATTGAACCGTTGACCGATTTCATGATTTGTTAGCTTAGAATGACTTGTTACATGATTCTAGCTGATTCTCATCGAACGGTTGACTGATTCGGTGGTTTGTAAACTCCAAATGGCTTCATAAGTGATTATAGCTGATTCTCATAGAACGGTTGACCGATTCAGTGATTTGTTAGCTGAGAATGGTTTGTTATGTGATTGTAATTGATTGTCATCGAATAGTTGACTGATTCGATGATTTGTAAGCTCAGAATGACTTGTTATGTAATTGTAGCTGATTCTCATCCAATGGTTGACCGATTCGGTGATTTGTAAGCTCAAAATAGCTTGTTACATGATTGTAGCTAATTTTTATCAAACGGTTGACCGATTCATTAATTTATAAGCTCAAAATGTCTTGTTACGTGATTGGTGCTGATTCTCATCAAATGGTTGACCGATTTAGAGATTTGTAATTTCAGAATGGCTTGTTACATGATTCTCATTGATTCTCATCGAATGATTGGTCGATTCGATGATTTGTAAGCTCAGAATAGCTTGTTACATGATTGTAGCTTATTCTCGTCGAACGATTGACCAATTTAGTGATTTGTAAGCTCAGAATGGATTTTTACATGACTGTAGCTAATTCTCATCGAACAGTTGATTGATTCGATGATTTATAAGCTCAAGATACCTTGTTACATGATTGTAGCTAATTCTCATCAAATGGTTGACCGATTTGGTGATTTGTAATATAATGGCTTATTACGTGATTGTAGCTGATTGTCATCAAACGATTGACTGATTTGATGATCTGTAAGTTGAGAATGGCTTGTTATATGATTATATATGATTCTCATCAAAATATTGACCGATTCATTAATTTGTAATCTCAGAATGGCTTGTTACGTTATTGTAATTGATTCTCATCAAACGATTGACCGATTTGGTTATTTGTAAGCTCAAAATAGCTTTTTACGTGATTGTAATTGATTCTCATTGAATGGTTGACCGATTCAGTGATTTGTAAGCTCAGAATGGCTTGTTACGTGATTGTAGCTGATTCTCATCAAACGGTTGACCGATTCAATGATTTGTAAGCTTAGAATAGTTTGTTACGTGATTGTAGATGATTCACATCAAACGGTTGACCAATTCAGTAAATTGTAAGCTTAAAATGGCTTATTACATCATTGTAATTGATTCTCATCGAACGGTTGACCGATTCGATAATTTGTAAGTTCAGAATGGCTAGTTACGTGATTGTAGCCTATTCTCATCAAACGGTTGACCGATTCAATGATTTGTAAGCTTAGAATGGCTAAATATGTTATTTTAATTTACTCTCATCGATTAAGTGATTTGTAAGCTCAGAATGGCTTGTTACGTGATTATAGGTGATTCTCATCGAAGGGTTCACTGATTTGATGATTTGTAAGCTCAGAATGATTGTTACTTGATTATAGCTGATTCTCGTCAAACGGTTGACCGATTTGGTGATTTAAACACTCAGAATGGCTTGTTACATGATTATGGCTGATTCTCATCAAACGGTTGATCGATTTGATGATTTGTAAGCTCAAAATGACTTGTTACATGGTTGTAGTTGATTCTGATCAAACAGTTGACTGATTCAGGGATTTGTAAGCTCAGAATGGCTTCTTATGTGATTGTAGCTGATTTTCATTCAACGGTTGACCAATTCAATGATTTGTAAGCTCAGAATGGCTTCTTATGTGATTGTAATTGATTCTTATCAAACGGTTGACCGATTCGATGATTTGTAAGCTTAGAATAGCTTGTTACGTGATTGTAATTGATTCTCATCGAACGGTTGACCGATTCGGTGATTTTTAAGCTCAGAATGGCTTTTTACGTGATTGTAGCTAATTATCATCAAGCGGTTCACCGATTCGATGATTTGTAAGCTCATAATGGATTGTTACATTATTGTAGCAGATTCTCATCAAACGGTGGACCGATTCAGTGATTTGTAAGTTAAGAATGACTTTTTACATGATTGTAGCTGATTCTCATCGAGCGGTTGACCGATTCGATGATTTATATGCCCAAAATCACTTGTTACATGATTGTAGTTGATTCTCATCGAACGATTGATCGATTCGGTGATTTATATGCTCAGAATGGCTTGTTATGTGATTGTAGCCTATTCTCATCGAACGATTGACTGATTCGATGATTTGTAAGCTCAAAATGGCTTGTTACATGATTGTAGCTAATTCTCATCAAATGGTTAATCTATTCAATTATTTGTAAGCTCAGAAGGGCTTGTTACATGATTGTAGCTAATTCTCATCTAACAATTGACCGATTCGATGATTTATAAACTCAAAATGGCTTGTTACGTGCTTGTAGTTGATTCTCATTGAATGATGGACCGATTCAGTGATTTGTAAGCTAAGAATGGCTTTTTACGTGATTCTAGTTATTTCTCATCCAACAGTTGAATGATTGATTGATTTGTAAGCTCAGATTGGCTTGTTACATGCTTGTAGCTGATTCTTATCGAACGGTTCACCGATTCGGTGATTTGTAAGCTCATAATGGCTTGTTACGTGATTGTAGTTGATTCTCATCGAACAGTGGATAGATTAGGTGATTTGTGAGCTAACAATGGCTTTTTACGTGATTGTAGCTTTTTTTCATCAAGCGGTTGACCGATTTAGTGATTTGTAACCTTAGAATGACTTGTTATGTGATTGTAGTTGATTCTCATTAAGCGGTTGATAGATTTAGTGATTTTTAAGCACAGAATGGCTTGTTACGTGATTGTAACTGATTCTCCTAGAACGGTTGACCAATTTAGTGATTTGTAAGCTTAGAATGTCTTGTTCCATGATTGTAATTGATTCTCATCAAACGGTTGACCGATTCAGAGATTTCTAAGCTTGGAATGGCTTGTTACCTGATTGTAGCTGATTCTCATCGAACGATTGACCGACTTTGATTTTTAATCTCAGAATAGCTTGTTACATGATTGTAGTTAATTTTCATCGAACGGTTGTCCAATTCAGTGATTTGTAAGCTCAGAATGGCTTGTTACGTGATTGTAGCTGAATCTCATTGAACGGTTGACCAATTCGGTGATTTTTAAGCTTGTAATGGCTTGTTACCTAATTCTAGCTGATTCTCATCCAACAGTTGATTGATTCACTGATTTATAAGCTCAGAATGGCTTGTTACATCATTGTAGCTGATTCTCATCGAACAGTTGACCAATTCGGTGATTTGTAACCTTGGAATGCCTTGTTATGTGATTGTAGCTCATTTTAGCTAATACTCATTAAACGATTGACCGATTCAATGATTGTAGCTGATTCTCATTAAACGGCTCATTGATTCGATGATTTGTAATCTCATAATGGCTTGTGACATGATTGTAGCTGATTCTTATCGAACAGTTGACCAATTCAGTGATTTGAAAGCTCGGAATGGCTTGTTACATGATTGTATCTGACTCTCATTGAACGGTTGACTGATTCGGTGATTTATAAATTTAGAGAGTCTTGTTACATGATTGTAGTTGATTCTAATCTAACAGTTGATCTATTTAGTGATTTGTAAGCTTAGAATGGCTTTTTACATGATTGTAGCTAATTCTCATCGAACGGTTGACCGATTCGATGATTTTTAAGCTCGAAATACCTTGCTACGTGATTGTAGCTGATTTTCATCGAAGGGTTGACTGAATCAGTGATTTGTAAGGTCAGAATGGCTTTTACATGATAGTAGTTGATTCTCATCAAACGTCTGACCGATTCAGTGATTTGTAAGTTCAGAATGACTTGTTACGTAATTGTAGCTGATTCTCATCGAATGGTTGACCGATTTGATGATTTGTAAGCTCAGAATGGCTTGTTACGTGATTGTAGCTGATTCTCATCGAACAGTTCATTGATTTGATGATTTGTAAGCTCATAATGGCTTATTACATGATTGTAGCTGATTCTAATTGAACGGTTGACATATTCAGTGATTTGTAAGCTCAGAATGGCTTGTTACATGATTGTAGTTGATTCTCATCAAATGGTTGACCGATTCGGTGATTTGTAAGCTCATAATGGCTTGTTACATGATACTGGTTGATTCTCATCGCACGGTTGACTGACTCAATGATTTGTAAGTTCAGAATGGCTTTGTACGTTATTGTAGCTTATTGTCATCGAATAGTTAACCAATTCGGTGATTTGTAAGCCTAGAATGGCTTGTTATTTTATTATAATTATTTCTCATGTAACAATGGACCGATTCGATGATTTGTAGGCTCAAAATGACATTTGACATGTTTGTAGCTGATTCTCATCCAATCACTGACCGATTCGGTGATTTGTAGGCTCAAAATGACATTTGACATGTTTGTAGCTGATTCTCATCCAATCACTGACCGATTCGGTGATTTGTAAGCTCAGAAGTGCTTGTTATATGATTTTAGCTGATTCTCATCGAAGGGTTGAACAATTGTAATTGATTATTATATATTTTTTTACGTGATTATAGCTACTTCTTATCGATTGGTTGACCGATTCCGTGATTCGTAAGCTGAGCATGGCTTGTTACATGATTGTAATTGATTCTGATTGAACAATTGACCGATTTGATTATTTGTAAGCTCAGAATTGCTTTTGACGTAATTGTAAATTATTCTCATCAAATGGTTGATTCCATAATTTTAAGCTCAGAATGGCTTATTACATGATTGTAGCTGACTCTAATCAAACGGTTGACCTATTCGATGATATGTAAGCTTAAAATGGCTTGTTACGTGATTGTAGCTGATTCTTATCCAACGGTTGACCGATTGCGTGATTTGTAAGCTTAAAATGGCTTGTTATGTGATTGTAATTGTTTCTCAATGAACAGTTGACCGATTTGGTGATTTGTAAGCTCATAATGACTTTTTACCTGATTGTAGTTGATTCTCATCGAACAGTTGACTGATTCATGATTTTTAAGCTCAGAATGGCTTGTTACATAATTGTACTTGATTCTGATCAAATGATTGATCGATTCGGTGATTTGTAAGCTTAGAATGGCTTGTTACGTCATTGTAGCTATTTCTTATCGAACGATTGACCGATTCAGTAATTTGTAATGTTAGCATGGCTTGCTATGTGATTGTAGTTGATTCTCACCGAATGGTTAACCGATTCGATGATTTATAAGCTCATAATGGCTTGTTACGTAATTCTAGTTGTTTCTCATCACACGGTTGACCGATTCAGTGATTTTGTAATCTTAGAATGTTTAATAGTAGGGCCCTTAGAATAGTAGGGGCGGGATGCCAACGACATCTACCCGGGCTAGCAGGCGCTTTATCTTCCACCAACTAGAAACCAATAATCTAAAAGGGGGGCTATGGGCATTAATTCTTACCGCATATAGGACTCGAATTGGAGACTTGTTACATGATTGTAGCTAATTCTCATCGGACGGTTGATCAATTCGGTGATTTGTAAGCTCAGAATGGCTTGTTACTTGATTGTAGCTGATTCTCATCGTACGATTTTCTAATTTGGTGGTTTGTAAGCTCAAAATGGCTTGTTATGTCATTGTAGCTGATTCTCATTGAACGGTGGACCGATTTAGTGATTTGTGAGCTAAGAGTGACTTTTTATATGATTGTAGCTGATTCTCATCGAACGGTTGACCGATTCAGTTATTTGTAACCTCAGAATGGCTTGTTATATGATTGTAGCTGACTCTCATTAAGCGGTTGACCGATTTGGTGATTTATAAGCTCAAAATAGCTTGTTACATGATTGTAGCTGATTTTTATTGAACGGTTGACCGATTTGGTGATTTGTAAGCTCAAAATAGCTTTTTACACGATTGTAGCTAATTCTCATTGAATAGTTTATCAATTCTGTGATTTGATAGCCCAGAATCACTTGTTACCTGATTGTAGCTGATTGTCATTGAACGGTTGACCGATTTGATGATTTGTAACCTCATAATGGCTTCTTACGTGATTGTGGTTGATTCTCATGAAGTAGTTGACCGATTCAGTGATTTTTACGCTCTGAATGGTTTGTTACGTGATTGTAGTTGATTCTCACCTAACGGTTGACTGATTTGGTGATTTGTAAGCTGGAAATGGCTTGTTACATGATTGTAGTTGATTCTCATTAAACAGATGACCGATTCAGTAATTTTTAAGCTCGAAATGACTTGTTACGTGATTGTCGCTGATTCTCATCGAACGGTTGATCGAGTCGATAATTTATAAGCTCAAAATGGCTTGTTACATGATTGTAGCTGATTCTCATCGAACGGTTGACCGAGTCGATGAATTGTAAGCTTAGAATAGCTTGTTACGTGATTATAGTTGATTTGCTTCGAACGAATCACCGATTTGGTCATATGTAAGCTCATAATGGCTTGTTAAGTAATTGTAGTTGATTCTCAGTAAACGGTGGACTGATTTGGTGATTTGTAAGCTTAGACTATCTTTTTATGTGATTGTAGTTGATTCTCATTGAATGGTTGACCAAGTCAGTGATTTATAAGCTCATAATGGCTTGTTATGAGATTGTAGATGATTCTCATTGAATTGTTGATCGATTCAATGATTTTCATTGAATGGTTGACTGATTTGATGATTTATAATATCAGAATGGCTTGTTACATGATTGTACCTGATTCTAATAAAATGGTTGACTGATTCATTGATTCGTAAGTCAGAGTGGTTTATTACATGATTGTCATTGATTCTCATTGAACGGTTGACCAATTCATTAATTTTGTAATGTTAGAATGAATTACTATGTGATTGTAGTTGATTCTCACCGAACAGTTCACCGAATCGGTGATCTGTAAGCTCATAATGGCTTGTTACGTGATTCTAATTGATTCTCATCACACGGTTGACCGATTCAGTAATTTGTAAGCTCAAGATGGCTTGTAACATGATTGTAGTTGTTTTGCATCCAAAGGTTCATCGATTCAATCATTTGTAAGCTCAGAATGGCTTGTTACGTGATTGTAGTAGATTCTCATCGCACGGTTGACCGATTCCATGATTTGTAGGTAATTCTCATTGAATGGTTGACCGATAATTCACTGAATTAGTGAATTGTTTGATAAGAATCAGCTACAATCACGTAACAAGCTATTTTGAGTTTACAAATCACCGAATCGGTGAACCGTTCAATGAGAATCAGCTACAATCATGTAACAAGCCATTTTGAACTTACAAATCACTGAATCCATCCACCGTTTAATGAGAATCGAATACAAATCACTAAATCAGTCAACCGTTACGTGATTGTAGCTGAGTCTCACCAAACGGTTGACCGATTCGATAATTTGTAAGCTCAAAATGGCTTTTTACGTGATTGTAGCTAATTCTCATCGAACGGTTGCTCGATTCGGTGATTTGTAAGCTCAGAATGGCTCCCTACATGATTGTAGCTAATTCTCATCGAATGGTTGATCGATTTGATGATTTGTCAGCTCAAAATGGCTTGTTACGTGATTGTAGCTGATTGTCATCAAACGATTGACCGATTCGGTGATTTGTAAGATAAAAAAAGGCTTGTTACGTGATTGTAGTTGATTCTCATCGAATGGTTGACAGATTCGATGATTTGTAAGCTTAGAATGTCTTGTTAAGTGATTTTAATTGATTCTCATCAATGGTTGATCGATTCAGTGATTTTTAAGCTCAAAATAGCTTGTTACGTGATTGTAGCTGATTCTCATCAAATGGTTGACCAATTTTGTGATTTGTAAGCTCAGAATGGCTTGTTACATGATTGCATCTGATTCTCATCGAATGGTTGACTGATTCGATGATCTATAAGTTTAGAATGCGTTGTTACATGATTGTAGCTAATTCTCATTGAACGGTCCACCGATTCAGTGATTTGTAAGCTCATAATTGCTTTTACGTGATTGTAGCTGATTCTCATCAAACGGTGGATTGATTTAAAGATTTTTAAGCTAAGAATGGCTAGTTACATGATTGTAGCTGATTCTCATCGAACAGTTGGCCGATTCAGTAATTTATATGCTCAGAATAGCTTTTTATGTTATTGTAGCTTATTCTCATCGAACGGTTGACTGATTCGATGATTTGTAAGCTCAGAATGGCTTGTTACATGATTGTTCCTTATTCTCATCGAATGGTTGACCGATTCGGTGATTTGTAAGCTCAGAATGGCTTGTTAGGTGATTGTAGCTTATTCTCATCAAATGGTTGACCAATTCAATGATTTGTAAGATTAGAATGGCTTGTTACATGATTCTAGCTGATTCTAATTGCACAATTGACCGATTCGGTGATTTGTAAGCTCAGAATGGCTTTTCACGTGATTGTAGATGATTCGCATCAAATGGTTGACCTATTCAGTGATTTGTAAGCTCATAATGGCTTGTTACGGGATTTTAGCTAATTCTCATCGAACGGTTCACCAATTCAATGATTTGTAAGCTTAGAATGGCTTCTTACATGATTGTAGTTGATTCTTATCAAATGGTTGACCGATTTGGTGATTTGTATGCTCAGAATGGCTTGTTATATGATTGTAGCTAATTCTCATCAAATGGTTGACTGATTCATTGATTTGTAATTTCAGAATGGCTTGTTACGTGATTGTAGCTGATTCTCATCAAAGAGTTGACTGATTCGGTGATTTGTAAGCTCATAATGACTTGTTACATGATTGTAGCTGATTCTCATCGAACAATTGACTGATTCGGTGATTTTTAAGCTCAAAATAGCTTGTTACATGATTGTAGTTGATTCTCATTGAACGTTTGACTGATTCAGTGATTTGTAACCTCAGAATGGCTTGTTACATGATTGTACCTGATTCTCATTAAGTGGTTGACCAATTCGATGATTTATAAGCATAGAATGGTTTGTTACATGATTGTAGCTAAGTCTCATCAAACGGTTGACCGATTCGGTGATTTGTGACTTTAGAACTGCTTATTAAGTGATTGTAGTAGATTCTCATGAAGACCGATTCGATGATTTGTAGCTCAGAATGGCTTGTTACATGATTGTAGCTGATTCTCACCGAACGGTTGATCGATTTGGTGATTTGTAAGCTCAGAATGGGTTATTACACGATTGTAAATGATTCTCATCGAAAGGTTGACCGATTTAGTAATTTATGTCATATGTAAGCTTGTAATGGCATGTTACATGATTGTAGCTAATTCTCAGCGAATGGTGGACCAATTTGGTGATTTGTAAGCTCATAATGTCTTTTTACGTGATTGTAGCTAAATCTCATTGAACACTTGACCAATTCAATGATTTATAAGCTCAGAATGGCTTGTTATGAGATTGTAGATGATTCTCGTTGAATGGTTGACCCATTCAGTGATTTATAATCTCAGAATGGCTTGTTTTATGATTGTACCTGATTCTGATCAAACGGTTGACTGATTCGATTATTTATTAGCTCAGAATAGCTTGTTACGTGATTGTAACTGATTCTCATCAAACAGTTGACTGATTCGATAATTTGTAATGTCAGAATGGCTTGATATGTGATTGTAGTTGATTCTCAGTGAACAATTCACCGATTTGGTGATTTATAAGCTCATAATGGCTTGTTACGTGATTCTAGCTTATTCTCATCACACAGTTGACCGATTTGGTGATTTATAAGCTCAAAATGGCTTGTCAGGTGATTGTAGTTGATTTACATTGAACAATTCACCGATTCTATGATTTGTAAGCTCAGAATGGCTTGTTACGTGATTGTAGTTGATTCTCATCGAATGGTTGACCGATTCAATGATTTGTAAGCTTAGAATGGCATTTTACGTGATTGTAGCTGATTTTCATCACATAGTTGTCTGATTCAGTAATTTGTAAGCTCAGAATGGCTTGTTATGTCATTGTATTTGATTCTCATTGAACGGTTGACTGATTCAGTGATTTAGAAGCTTAGAATGGCTTGTTACGTGATTGTAACTGATTCTCATCGAATGGTTGACCGATTTGGTGATTTGTAAGGTCAAAAAACTTTGTTACTATTGTAACTAATTCTAATTCTCAACTGTTACGTGATTGTAGCTGAGTCTCATTGAACGGTTGATTGATTCGGTAATTTGTATGCTTAGAATGACTTTTTACGTGATTGTAGCTAATTCTCATCTAATGGTTGACCAATTCAGTAGTTTGTAAGCTCAAAATGGCTTGCTACATGATTGTAGCTAATTCTCATCAAACGGTTGATCGATTCGGTGATTTGTAAGCTCAAAATGGCTTGTTACGTGATTGTAGTTGATTGTCATTAAACGATTGATCGATTTGATGATTTGTAAGATTGGAATAGCTTGTTACATGATTGTAGCTGATTCTCATCAAACGGTTGACCGATTCAGTGATTTGTAAGCTTAGAATTGCTTGTTACGTGATTATAATTGATTCTCATCAAATGGTTCACTGATTCGATGATTTGTCAGCTTAGAATGGCTTGTTACGTGATTGTAGTTGATTCTCATCAAATGGTTGACGGATTCACTGATTTGTAAGCTCAAAATGGCTTTTACATAATTGCACCTGATTCTCATCAAATGGTTGACCGATTCGATGATTTCTATGTTCAGAATGCCTTGTTACATGATTGTAGCTAATTCTCATCGAACGGTTTACCGATTCGGTGATTTGTAAGCTCATAATGGTTTGTTACATTATTGTAGTTGATTCTCATCGAATGGTGGACCGATTCGGTGATTTGTAAGCTAAGAATGGCTTTTTACATGATTGTAGCTGATTCTCATCAAACAGTTGACTGATTCAGTGATTTATATGCCAAAATGGCTTGTTACATGATTGTAGCTAATTCTCATCGAACAGTTGACCGATTCGGTGATTTATATGCTCAGAATGGCTTGTTATGTGATTGTTGCTTATTCTCATCGAACGGTTGATGGATTCGATGATTTCTAGGCTCAAAATGGCTTGTTACATGATTGTAGCTGATTTTCATCAAATGGTTGATCGATTCAGTGATTTTTAAGCTCAAAATGCCTTGTTACATAATTGTAGCTGATTCTCATCGAACGGTTACCCGATTCGATGATTTCTAAGCTCAAAATGGCTTGTTACGTGCCTGTAGCTGATTCTCATCGAACGGTTCACCAATTCGTTGATTTGTAAGCTCATAATGGCTTGTTACGTGATCTTAGATGATTCTCATCGAACGGTGGACTGATTCAGTGATTTGTAAGCTATGAATGGCTTTTTACGTGATTGTAGTTGTTTCTCATCCAACGGTTGACCGATTCATTAATTTGTAAGCTCAGAATGGCTTATTAGATGATTGTAGCTGACTCTCATCGAACAGTTGACCGATTCGGTGATTTGTAAGCTTAGAATGACTTGTTACATAATTGTAGCTTATTCTCATCGAACAGTTGATAGATTTGGTGATTTGTAAGCTCAGAATGGCTTGTTAGATGATTGTAGCTGATTCTGATCAAACAATTGACCGATTCAAGGATTTGTAAGCTTAGAATGGCTTGTTACATGATTGTAGCTGATTCTCATTGAACGGTTGATCGATTCGGTGCATTGTAAGCTTAGAATGTCTTATTATGTGATTGTAGCTAATTCTCATCAAATGACCGATTCGGTGATATGTAAGTTCAAAATGCCTTGTTACGTGATTGTAGCTGATTCTCATCAAACAGTTCATCGATTCGGTGATTTGTAAGCTCATAATGGCTTGTTACATGATTGTAGCTAATTCTACACAAACGGTGGATAGATTCAGTGATTTATAAGCTAAGAATGACTTTTTACGTGATTGTAGTTGTTTCTCATCCAACGGTTAACCGATTCAATGATTTATAAGCTCAGAATGGCATGTTATGTGATTGGAGCTGACTCTCATCGAACGGTTGACCGATTCGGTGATTTGTAAGCTCAGAATGGCTTGTTACATAATTGTAGCTGATTCTCATCAAACGGTTGACTGATTCAATTATTTATAAGCTCAGAATGGCTTGTTAGTTGATTGTAGTTGATTCTCATCGAATGGTTGACCGATTCAGTGATTTGTAAGCTTAGAATGGCTTGTTACATGATTGTAGCTGATTCTCATTAAACGATTGACCGATTCCATGCTTTGTAAGCCCAGAATGGCTTATTATGTGATTGTAGCTAATTCTCATCAAATGGTTGTCTTTTTCAGTTATTTGTAAGCACAGAATGGCTTGTTACATTATTGTAGCTGATTCTCATAAAATGGTTGACTGATTCGGTGATTTGTAGGCTCAGAATGGCTTGTTACGTGATTGTAGTTGATTGTCATCGAACAGTTGACCAATTTGATGATTTGTAAGCTCAAAAGAGCTTGTTACGTGATTGTAGCTGATTCTCATCAAAGGATTGACATATTCGGTGATTCGTAAGCTCAGAATGGCTTGTTACGTGATTGTTATTAATTTTTATCGAATGATTGTATGATTCGGTGATCTGTAAGCTTGGAATAGCTTGTTACATGATTGAACCTTATTCTCATCGAAAGATTGACTGATTTGGTGATTTGTAAGCTCAGAATAGCTTGTTGTTACGTGATTGTAGCTGATTCTCCTCTAACGGTTGACCAATTCAGTGATTTGTAAGCTAAGAATGGCTTGTTATTTGATTGTAGCCAATTTTCCTCAAACAATTGACCGATTCAGTGATTTCTAAGCTAAGAATGACTTTTTACGTGTTTGTAGCTGATTATCATCCAATGGTTGACCGATTCGGTGAGTTGTAGGCTAGGAATGGCTTGTTATGTGAATGTAGCTGATTCTCATCTCAGGGTTGATCGATTCTATGATTTGTAAGCTCGTAATGGCTTTTTACGTGACTGTAGCTGATTCTCATCAAACAATTCATCGATTCAGTCATTTGTAAGCTCAGAATAGCTTGTTACGTGATTGTAGCTGATTCTCATCAAATGGTGGACTGATTCGGTGATTTGTAAGCTCATAATGGCTTTTTACATGATTGTAGTTGATTCTCATTGCACGGTTGACCGATTTGGTGATTTGTAAGCTCAAAGTAGCTTGTTACGTGATTGTAGCTAATTCTCATCAAATGGTTCATCGATTCAGGGATTTGTAAGCTCAGAATGGCTTGTTACGTGATTGTAATTGATTCTCATCATACGGTTGACTGATTCGCTGATTTGAAAGCTCAGAATGGCTTGTTACATGATTGTAGCTGATTCTCATCTAACGGTTGACCGATATTGTGATTTGTAAGCTCAAAATGGTTTGTTACGTGATTGTATTTGGTTCTCATCGAACGGTTGACCGATTTGGTGATTTGTAAGTTCAGAATGGCTTGTTACCTTATTGTAGCTGATTTTTATCGAACGCTTGACCGATTCAGTGATTTGTAAGCTAGGAATGGCTTGTTACATTATTGTAGCTAATTCTCATGGAACGGTTGACCGATTTGGTGATTTGTAAGTTACATGGTTGTAGCTAATTCTCATCAAACAGTGGACCGATTCGGTGATTTGTAAGCTTAGAATAGCTTTTTACATGATTGGAGCTTATTTTCATCGAATGGTTGACCGATTCGGTGATTTGTAAGCTCAGAATCACTTGTTACGTGATTGTAATTAATTCTCATTTAACAATGGACCGATTCGATGATTTGTAAGCTCAGAATGACTTTTTACGTGTTTGGAGTTGATCTCATCCAATGGTTGACCGATTCAGTTATTTGTAAGGTTAGAATGACTTTTCACGTGATTGTAGCTGATTCTCATCGAATGGTTCACCAATTCGGTGATTTGTAAGCTCAGAATGTTTTGTTGATTGTAATTGATTCTCATCGAATGGTTGAATGATTCGATAATTTATACGCTCAAAATGGCTTTTTACGTGATTGTAGTTGATTCTCATCAAATGGTTGATCGATTGAGTGATTTGTAAGCTCAAAATGGCTTGTTACGTGATTGTAGGTAATTCTCATCGAACGGTTGACCGATTCGGTGATTTGCAAGCTTGAAATGGCTTGTTACGTGATTGTACCTGATTCTCATCGAATGATTAATCGATTCTATGATTTGTAAGCTCAGAATGGCTTTTTATGTGATAGTAGCTGATTCTTATCAAACGGTTGACCGATTTGGTGATTTGTATGCTCTGAATGACTTGTTACATGATTGTAGCTGATTCTCATTGAACAGTTGCCGATTCGATGATTTGTCAGTTAAGAATGGCTTGTTACATGATTGTAGCTGATTCTTATCAGACGGTTGACCGATTCATTGATTTGTAAGTTAAAAATGGCTTGTTACATGATTGGTTGTAATTCTTATCGAACGGTTGACTAATTCAGTGATTTGTCAGCTTACAATGCCTTGTTACGTGATTGTAGTTGATTCTCATTGAACGGTTAACCGATTCAGAATCTCAGAATGGCTTGTTACATGATTGTAGCTGATTCTCATGCAAGGGTTCACCGATTCGGTGATTTGTAAGCTAGAAATTACTTTTTATGTGTTTGTAGCTGATTCTCATCCAATGGTTGACCAATTCAGTGATTTGTAAGCTCAGAATGGCTTGTTACATGATTGTAGTTAATTCTCATCAAATGGTTGACTGATTCAGAGATTTGTAACCTCAGAATGGCTTGTTTCATGATTGTAGATTATTCTCATTGAACGGTTGACCGATTTGGTGATTTGTAAGAGCAGAATGGCTTGTTATGTGATTGTAGTTGATTCTCATCGAACGGTTGACTGATTCGGGGATTTGTAATTTCAAAATAGATTGTTACATGATTCTAGCTTATTCTCATCGAACGGTTGTCGATTCGGTGATTTATAAGCTTAGAATGGCTATTACGTGATTGTAGCTGATTCTCGTCGAACGTTTGACCGATTCATTGATTTGTAAGATCGAAATGGCTTTTTACATTATTGTAGCTAATTCTCATTGAACAGTTGATCGATTCCGTGATTTGTAAGCTAAGAATGGCTTGTTACATGATTGTAGTTGATTCTCATCGAACGATTGACTGATTTGGTGATTTGTAACGTTAGACTGGCTTGTTACGAGATTGTAGTTGATTCTCATTAAGTGGTTGATAGATACGGTGATTTGTAAGCTCAAAATAGCTTCTTACATGATTGTAGTTGATTCTCATCGAACGGTTGCCCGATTCGGTGATTTGTAAGCTCAGAATGGCTTGTTACCTAATTGTAGTTGATTCTCATCGAAAGGTTGACTAACTCAATGATTTTTAATCTTAGAATGACTTTTTACATGATTGTAGTTAATTCTCATCGAACGGTTGACCGATTCAGTGATTTCTAATCTTAAAATGACTTGTTACGTGATTATAGTTGATTCTCATCGAAAGGTTGACCAATTCGATGATTTGTAAGCTAAGAATGCTTTGTAACATGATTATAATTGACTCTTATTAAATGGTTGACCGATTCAGTGATTTGTAAGCGCAGAATGGCTTGTTACGTGATTGTAGCTTATTCTCATCAAATGGTTGACCACTTCAGTGAATTGTAATCTCAGAATGGCTTGTTATGTGATTGCACCTGATTCTCATCGAATGGTTGATCGATTCGATGATTTCTAAGTTCAGAATGGCTTGTTACATGATTGTAGCTAATTCTCACCGAACAGTGGACCGATTCGGTGATTTCTAAGCTCAAAATTGCTTTTTACGTTATTGTAGCTAGTTCTCATCTAACAATTGATCAATCCAATAATTTGTAAGCTCAGAATGACTTGTTACATGATTGTAGTTGATTCTCATCAAACAGTTGACTGATTCTGTATTTTGTTAGCTCGAAATGGCTTGTTACATGATTGTAGTTGATTCTCATCAAATAGTTGACTGATTCTGTGTTTCGTTAGCTCGAAATGGCTTGTTATTTGGTTGTAGCTGATTCTCATCGAAATGGCTTGTTACGTGATTGTAGCTGATTATAGCTTAGAATGGCTTGCTACATGATTATAATTGATTCTCATCAAACACTTGACCAATTCGATGATTTGTAAGCTTAGAATGGTTTGTTATGTGATTGTAGTTGATTCTCATTGAACGGTTGATTGATTCGAGGATTTGCAAGCTTAGAATCGCTTGTTACATGATTGTAGCTGATTCTCATCTAACAGTTGATCAATTCGATGATTTGTAAGCTCAGAAAGGCTTGTTACATGATTGTAGCTGATTCTCATCGAATGGTTGATCGATTCAGTGATTTGTAAGCTCAAAATGGCTTTTTACGTGATAGTAGTTGATTCTCATCAAACGATTGACCGATTCGATGATTTGTAAGTTCAGAATGGCTTGTTCCATGATTGTAGATGATTATCATCAAATGGTTGACTGATTTGATGATTTGTAAGCTCAGAATGGCTTGTTACGTGATTGTAGCTGATTCTCACCAAACGGTTCATTGACTTAGTGATTTGTAAGCTCATAATGGCTTGTTACGTGATTGTGTGTGATTCTCATCAAACAGTGGACTGATTCGGTGATCTATAAGCTTAGAATGACTTTTTACGTGATTGTAGCTGATTCTCATCGAACGGTTGACCGATTCGATGATTTATAAGCTCAAATGGCTTGTTACATGATTGTAGCTGATTCTCATCAAATGGTTGACCAATTTAGTGATTTGTAAGCTCAGATTGGCTTGTTACGTGATTCTAGCTGATTCTCATTGCACGGTTGACCGATTCAATGATTTGTAAGCTCAAAATGGCTTGTCATGTGATTGTAGCTGATTTGTATCGAATGGTTGACCTATTTGGTTATTTGTAAGCTCATAATCGCTAGTAACGGTTGATTGATTCGGTGATTTGTAAGCTCAGAATGGCTTGTTATGTGATTGTAGCTGATTGTCATCAAAAGATTGACTGATTCGATGATTTGTAAGATTAGAATGGCTTGGTATTTTATTGTAGCTATCATTGATCGGTTTACTGATTCAATGATTTGTAAGCTCACAATGGCTCGCTACATGATTGTAGCTGATTCTCATCGAACGGTTGATCAATTTGATAATTTGTAAGCTCAAAATACCTTGTTACGTGATTGTAGCTGATTGTCATCAAACGATTGACTGATTCAGTGATTTGTAAGATTAGAATGGCTTGTTATGTGATTGTAGCTGATTCTCATCAAACGACTGATCAATTTAGTGATTTGTAAGCTCATAATGGCTTGTTACATGATTGTAGCTGATTTTCAGCAAACGGTGGACTGATTCAGTGATTTGTATGCTTAGAATGTCTTTTTACATGACTATAGATGATTCTCATTGAACGGTTGACGAATTCGATGATTTATAAACTCAAAATAGCTTGCTATGTGATTGTAGATCATTCGTATTGAACGGTTGACTGATTTGGTTATTTATAATCTCAGAATGGCTTATTACATGATTATACCTGATCCTAATCAAACGATTGACCGATTCAGTGATTTGTAAGCTCATAATGGCTTGTTACATGATTGTAGCTGATTCTCGTCACATGGTTGACTGATTCAGTAATTTGTAAGCTTAGAATGGCTTGCCACATGATTGTAGCTGATTTGCATCGAACGATTCATCGATTCGGTGATTTTGTAAGCTTAGAATGACTTGTTAAGTGATTGTTGCTGATTCTCATGCTATAGTTCTCTGATTCGGTGATTTGTAAGCTCATAATGGCTTTTTATGTCATCATAGCTGATTCTCATTGAACGGTTGACCGATTCGGTGATTTAGAAGCTCGGAATGGCTTCTTACATGATTATAGCTAATTCTCATTGAACAGTGGACTGATTCCATGATTTGTAAGCTCAGAATGGCTTTTTATGTGATTGGAGCTGATTCTCATCGAACGGTTGACTGATTCAGTGATTTGTAAGCTCAGAATGGCTTGTTACGTGATTATAGTTAATTCTCATTTAACAATGGACTAATTCGGTGATTTGTAAGCTCAGAATGACTTTTTACATGTTTGTACCTGATTCTCATCCAATTGTTGACCGATTCGGTTATTTGTAAGGTTAGAATGGCTTTTCACGTGATTGTAGCAGATTCTCATCGAACGTGTTGGTTGTGGATTATTCCTTTTGATCTTCAACTTGCAGATTTACACTTTGATGGATAATTTAAATGAAACTATGACTCTATCACCACTCCAAAGTCCACAAAGAAGAGGGCCAACTGACAAGGATCAAAAGATCCTTCTACACTTTGAGCTTCAGTGCTCAGGCGGGTGTACCCTTGACTCGCTTCTCTAAAGGAGTCTAAAACAATATTCCACTATATCTCATATAAGATTGTTAAAGATTTATCAAATAATGTTTATGTTTGTAGTTGTTAACCATGCATACCTCAAGAGGAAGGACTAGTGCCTTATCCCAGGGCTCAAAGTCACCTAACTGTATACGTCAACTGAATATCTCAAATCAAACACAATGAAATCCGAGGTAAGTGCTTTACCTATTACCCCTTTCCCTCAAGCACAAGGACATCAAATTCTACACCTGACTGCAAACTCACTGAATTCACCTAGAAGACTTTAATCCTAACTTTGTTAGGAACTCAAAGGTAAATTCAAAATACTCTTTGTTTACCATATGTTAGCACACTTTGTGAAACTAACATATATGAGCTCAGAGACAAGCAAGAAGACATACACAAGATACAAGATTGGGATTCAAAATATTCTCATTAACACAATCAGGATTAACATATAATCAGAATGATACCAAAATCAGAAAAGTCACAAAATCAGACTTCTATCAGTATATTACAGTAAAAAACCAAGGACCAAAAGCAATAATGTTTTGGAACCCTTGCAAAATCCAAAATTCTCTAACTTATACCCCCTAGTCATCTTGAAAATCTGCAACAAGCTACGGATGACTAGGGTCAGGGTTTCAACCACCCAATCTGCTGGAAACGGTCTAAAAAGTTATTACAGGGGCGGGAAACACAGTCAATCAGGAAAGAGGAAATTCTTGAACTGATCCACAATTATGAAAATCTTCTCTGCAAGTACAGGGGATCACAAAATCGGGCTCAAAAGGACACCCTGCAACAAGCTTTGAGCACACAACCGAAATGGTACAAGCTCTGCAAACAATCCAACAGCACCCTGGATCACACCGCAAATGACAAACCCACATCTCACCGAACACGGTCATTTCTGCAATGAATTCCATAAATTTGGTACTTTCTAGTCGCTAGAAGTTCTCAAAAAAATTTGAATTTGAACCACAATGGCTAAATCCTTGGCGCCTGCAGAGAACGACGACCCACGTTCAAACTTTATCATTCCGCTAGCTCGGACCAACTGGAAACCACCATGACACCACCTGCCAATGGGACCACCAAATAATCGCAGACGGGCCCCAGCACACGTGGCACCCTATCGCATGATCGCATAGCCTAGAAATGGGCTATGCGAACATGCGACAACCCACGAACACTAACCGTCACCGCATGGAGTTGACAGAAAATGTCAGTCGCATGATCGCATAACCTTGCAAAAGGTTATGCGAACATGCGACTAACCACCAGCAAACCACCATCGCCACCTACCATTAAGTTGCGGTCCCACCAAGCAAAACCACCTCAGCACCGCGGATATGTGTCACCTGGTCGCATGATCGCATAGCTAAAAATTGGGTTATGCGATCATGCAACAGCCAACCCAAAGCCACCACATCATCACCTCCGGGACCATGGAACAACAACCACCACTGCGAAGAGCCGGGACCCACACGGACAGATGGCAAGCGGTCGCATGATCGCATGTCAGAAAAGTCTGACATGCGGCCATGCGACAACCTATAAGAACATGCCATCTGCAACCCCTCTGACACCGAGCCCAGGAAGATAAAGCCGAGAACCTTAGGAAAAATATTAAAATCGCAGGGCGCGATTGGGGACTTAGGAAAAATAAAGGGACCCGCCGGAGAGAAAGACTAACTGAAAACCGGGGTGACGTGGAAACTTAAAAGGCACATGCAGAAGAGGCGCTTAAGTGACCCGCGAAAAAGGTAACGTGCGAAAAAAATAAAGCTAGGGCACATTTGAATTTTGAAACCTAACGGCTAGATTCTGAACATTTTGCCTAAGGTTTAACTAGGGAGCAGAAAAATCATTGCAGAGAGCAGGGGAAAAGACCAGGAGCCATGAAATTTTTTGCACATGCTAACAGAACGGTTCACCGATTTGGTGATTTTTAAGCTCAAAATATCTTGTTATGTGATTGTATCTGATTCTCATCGAACGGTTGAACGATTCGATAATTTGTAATCTCAGAATGCTTGTTATGTGATTGTAGCTGATTCTCATTGAACGATTGATCGATTGAGTGATTTGTAAGCTCAGAATGGCTTGTTATGTGATTGTAGCTAATTCTCAATGAACGGTTGACCGATTCGGTGACTTGTAAGCTCGGAATGGCTTGTTATGTAATTGTACCTGATTCTCATCGAACGGTTGAATGATTCTATGATTTGTAAGCTCAAAATGGCTTTTTACATGATAGTAGCTGATTCTTGTCAAACGGTTGATCGATTTAGTGATTTGTAAGCTCTGAATGGCTTGTTACATGATTGTAGCTGATTCTCATTGAACAGTTGACTAATTTGGTGATTTGTAAGCTCAAAATGGCTTGTTACATGATTGTAGCTGATTCTCATCTAACGGTTGACTGATTCGGTAATTTATAAGCTCAGAATGACTTGTTACGTGATTGTAGCTGATTTTCATCAAACGGTTGACCAATTCAGTAATTTGTACGTTTGGAATGGCTTTTTACGTGATAGTAGCTAATTCTTATCAAACGATTGATCGATTTTGTGATTTGTAAGCTTCAAATGGCTTGTTACATGATTGTAGATGATTCTTGTTGAATAGTTGATCGATTCGGTGATTTGTCAGTTGAGAATGGCTTGTTACGTGATTGTAGCTGATTCTCATCGAACGGTTGCCCGATTCATTGATTTGTAAGCTCAAAATGGCTTCTTACGTGATTGTAGCTAATTCGCATCAAACGGTTGATTGATTCGATGATTTGTCAGCTTAGAATGCCTTGTTACATGATTGTAGTTGATTCTCATTGAATGGTTGACCGATTCGGTGATTTGGAAGCTCAGAATGGCTTGTTACATGATTGTAGCTGATTTTCATGTAAGGGTTCTCCGATTCAGTGATTTGTAAGCTTAAAATGACTTTTTATGTGTTTGTAGCTAATTATCATCCAATGGTTGACCAATTCGGTGATTTGTAAGCTCAGAATGGCTTATTGCATGATTGTAGTTGATTCTCATCGAACGGCTGACCAATTTAGTGATTTGTAAGCTCAGAATGGCTTGATTCATGATTGTAGCTTATTCTCATTGAACGGTTGACCGATTCACTGATTTGTAAGCTCAGAATGGCTTGTTATGTGATTGTAGCTGATTCTCATCGAACGGTTGACTGATTCGGAGATTTCTAATTTCAGAATGGCTTGTTACATGATTCTAGCTGATTCTCATCGAACGGTTGGTCGATTCGGTGATTTGTCAGCTCAAAATGGCTTGTTACGTGATTGTAGCTGATTCTTGTCGAACGATTGACCGATTCGATGATTTGTCAGCTCAAAATGGCTTTTTACATGATTGTAGCTAATTCTCATCGAACAGTTGATCGATTTGATGATTTGTAAGCTCAGAATGGGTTGTTACATGATTGTAGCTGATTCTCATTGAATGGTTGACCGATTCGATGATTTGTAACCTTAGAATGCCTTTTTCGGTGATTGTAGCTGATTGTCATTAAGCAGTTGACAGATTCAGTGACTTGTAAGCTCAAAATGGCTGGTTACGTGATTGTAGCTGATTCTCCCCGAACGGTCAACTGAGTTCAGGATGGCTTGTTACATGATTGTAATTGATTCTCATCAAATGGTTGACCAATTTGGTGATTTGTAAGCTCAGAATGACTTGTTACCTGATTGTAGTTGATTCTCATCGAACATTTGACCGATTCGATTATTTGTAGGCTCATAATTTCTTTTTACATGATTGTAACTTAATTCTCATTGAACGGTTAACCGATTCCATAATTTATAAGCCTAGAATGGCTTATTTACATGATTGTAGCTTATTCTCATCGAACAGTTTACCTATTCGGTGATTTGTAAGCTCAGAATGGCTTGTTACGTGATTGTAGCTAATTCTCATCCAAATGTTGACCGAATCGATGATTTGTAAGCTGATAATGACTTGTTACATGATTGTAATTGATTCTCAATGAACGGTTGACTGATTTGGTGATTTGTAAGGTCAAAATGGCTTATTATGTGATTGTAGCTGATTCTCATCGAAGTGTTTACCAATACTTTGATTTGTAAGCTACGAATGACTTTTTATGTGATTGTAGTTGATTCTCATCGAATGGTTGACCAATTCGGTGATTTCTAAGCTCAAAATGGCTTGTTACATGATTATAATTGATTCTTATTAAATGGTTGACCGCTTCAATGATTTGTAAGCTCAGAATCACTTGTTACATGATTGTAGCTGATTCTCATCAAATGGATGACTGATTCGGTGATTTGTAAGCTCAGAATGGCTTTTTACATGATTTCACCTGATTCTCCTCGAATGGTTGACCGATTCAATGATTTATAAGTTCATAATGACTTGTTACATGATTGTAGCTAATTCTCATCGAACAATGGACCGATTTGGTGATTTGTAAGCTCAGAATGGCTTTTTACATGATTGTAGCTAGTTTTCATCTAACAGTTGATCAATCCAATGATTTGTAAGCTCAGAATGGCTTGTTACATGATTGTAGCTAACTCTCGTCGAATGGTTGATCAAGTTGGTGATTTTTAAGCTCAAAATGGCTTGTTACATGATTGTAGCTGATTCTCATCGAACAGTTGACTGATTCAATGATTTGTAATCTCAGAATGGCTTGTTACGTGATTGTAGCTTATTCTTATTAAGCGGTTGACCGATTCGGTGATTTGTAAGCTCAGAATGGCTTGTTACATAATTGTAGCTGATTCTTATCGAACGGTTGACCGATTCGGTGATTTGTCACCTCATAATAGCTTTTTACATGATTATAGCTAATTCTCATCGAACGGTTGATCGATTTGGTGACTTGTAAGCTCAGAATGGCTTGTTACCTGATTGTTGCTGATTCTCATCAAATGATTGACCAATTCACACTAAATAGTTGACCGATTCAGTTACCTGATAGTATTTTTATTGAGAAAAGAAAATACTAATCTTTCATGTCCGTTTCCCCAGCGGAGTCGCCAAAAATCTGTTAGTAAACAGATTTACACTTCAAAAATACCAACACAAACTGACTCATGATGCCCAAATGAAAGTACAAATGCTACTAACAGTTGGATAGATTATCATTAAATTGATAACCTTCCTCTGAATTAAGAGGTACAGCTACCTCTTAGAAAGATTTACAATGAATTAAACAACTAGATATGTCTTTAACCAGAAGACACGAAGGCAGCCTAACATTTACCCATCAACATGGGAAAAATGTGATTAAGAGATTTAAAAGCTTAGAAAGAAATGAATGAATGACCAACAAATCACTCATCTAATCTCTCTAAAACAAAGAAGTAAAGGAGAATTTAACATCTTGTAATACATTTGTAATTATGGAAAAGAGAGGCAAAACAACATCTTAGAATGATTGGAATCACCCACAGATTTATTTCAATTAGAAAATCATACACCAAAACCTACAGATTTAGATATACAAAATCTATTTGTTCTTAGATGCTTAAACTGGTCATCATATCTTTGCACAAAAAGACCAACTCTACAAAAACAAAAATGAAATATCAATTCTCCTTCAATCCTTTGTTGTAAATACAGAATTCAAAAAATGTTCTCTCTCTCGTTGCCAACTGACTACTGGAAAGGAAGAACCCTTGCTTCATCAAAATCTTCCTCTAAATAATCTTCATCCCAACAACCGTTTCAATAACTGATTCTTGAATACTTTCACCCTGTTCTTTCACTTCCCGTAACTTTTCAATTTTATTCCATAACAGATTAGTTTTTCTCTTTTAAAAACATGATATCTTTATAAACTGTGGATTTTAAAGTTTATAAAGATATAGCTTAACATATTAAATGATAATTTTACAACTGACATTTGAATATGTCAAACCAAAAATAAAAACATTTTAATGTTGGGCGGACGAAAATATCTCTAACAGAAAAAATGGGTCTCCATGCGGGGGGCATAACTTTTTATTCCACTGTTGGATTGAGCTCATTTTTGGATATGTTTCCAAAATCCTAGTTTTATTCAACTTCAGTAGAGCGATTGGGCAAATTATATTCGAGCTGAAAGTTACACATCTCTAAGTCAAGGTATTTACAACTGTCATAAAATCCGCCTTGCAAAAATAGAGTTTGTAGTCACTTTCACATCTTTGGTAACAATACCAATCTGCCTAGGCACACATCCATTTTTGCTGCATTGTTTCCAATGGATTTCTAAGTTAAAAAAAAAATATTAGGAAATTCTATAAATTTATCCCGTGAAAGTACTTTTTTACACATAGAATTCTCCTTATTTTCTTTCTTTTATCAATCAACAATGCACAAATCACATATTGATTTTGTAATAAGAGAGAAAGCTAGTCACTTGAATATTTAGAAAGTTCATTTGATCCACTTCTAATCTATACTCTTGAGTGTGATTTATGGGAAAGACCACTAACCGATGTATGTTATAAATCGGGGTGTGACATTTTGACATTTTGTCAAACTATTTGAGACCATTCTTCACATATGTGCAACTCATCTTCAAATGTGGGAAAAATGATGTTTACAGGATCAATTTGAAAATGTGAATCCTATTACCCATGCCCCTATTAACATTCAGAGCATTGCATTTAAATTCCCTCATAAACCAGTAGTGATAATTTCATTGTTATATTGGGGCAACCATATTAATGAATCTCATTCATTCTATTGGGATATCATTGCCACCAATAGTTCTAGAATTGAGGTTGATGAAGCCTAAGACCATGCTATTGAACCATCAAAATGTTCTTTAGAAACTTAATTCTAGACTGGTGAACTTGCATTTCAAAATTTGTATTTTGAACTTCAAATTTGACTCTGCACATTGAACTCTAAAATGTGAACTTTAAAATCTTGCACCATGCTTTCAGACTTTGAACTTTGAACTAAGTGAACACAAATCATCGCGTCGTTGAACTTTGAGCTGAGTAAACACAAATCATCGCACCATTGAACTTTGAACTTTGAACTGAGAAGGTTCAAAATTCAGGTTCAATATGTCAATAGCATTTGCATTTTGCCTTTGGAATGAAAACTTGAATTCAATCTGAATGCTTGAAAATGAAGCACTGCCCCTTAGTGCATTTACAAAGAAATGAAACATCATAAAAGGCATGAACTGGCTACCACCCAAGGCTTGTTACAATTTACACCCGACGGTTGAACCTTGAACTTTGAACTAAAATAGTTCAAGATTTGTAGTTCAACGGGATGACTGACTTTGCAAAACATGTCTCTTACTTCACATAACTTCAAAAAATATTTAAAAATTATGCAACACTTGCATTTAATACAATGGGGGCTTGATTTGAAGGTTTAAAATAGGGCTGCTAAAAGCATAGCAACATGATTGTAGCTGATTCTCATCGAACGGTTGACCGATTCAGTGATTTGTAAGCTCAAAATGGCTTGTTATGATTGTAGCTAATTCTCATGAAAGGGTTGACCGATTCGGTGATTTGTAAGCTCACAATGGCTTGTTACATGATTGTAGTTGATTCTCATCGAACGGTTGATCGATTCAGTGATTTGTTCGCTCAAAAAGGCTTGTTATGTCATTGTAGCTGATTCTCATTGAACGGTTGACCGATTCGGTGATTTCTAAGCTCAGAAGGGTTTGTTACGTGATTGTAGCTGATTCTCATCGAACAATTGACTAATTCAGTGATTTGTAAGCTTAGAATGGCTTGTTACATGATTGTAGCTGATTCTCATTGAATGGTTGGCTGATTCAATGATTTCTATGCTCAGAATGGCTTGTTACATGATTGTAGCTGAATCTCATCAAATGATTGACTAATTCAGTGATTTGTAAGCTCAGAATGGCTTGTTACATGATTGTAGCTGATTCTCATTGAACAGTTGACCAATTCAGTGATTTGGAAGCTATGAATGGCTTGTTTCATGATTGTAATTGATTCTCATCGAACGGTTGACCGATTTAGTGATTTGTAAGTTCAGAATGGCTTTTTACATAATTGTAGTTGATTCTCATCAAACGGTTGACTGATTCGGTGATTTGTAAGCTCAGAATGGCTTATTACATGATTGTAGTTGTTTCTCATTAAAACGGTTGATCGATTTGGTGATTTGTAATCTCATAATGGCTTTTTACATGATTGGAGCTGATTTTCATCGAACGGTTGATCGATTCAGTAATTTGTAAGCTCAGAATGGCTTGTTACGTGATTTTATTTGATTCTCAAGAAACAATGGACCGATTCGGCGATTTATAAGCTCAAAATGACTTTTTATGTGTGTGTAGCTGATTCCCATCCAATGGTTGACCAATTTGATGATTTGTAAGACCTGAATGGCTTTTTACATGATTGTAGCTGATTCTAATAATATAGTTGACCAATTTGGTGATTTGTAAGCTTTGAATGGCTTCTTACAGTTGACCGATTCAGTGATTTGTAGGCTTCGAATGGCTTTTTATGTTATCGTAGCTGATTCTCATCAAACGGTTGACTGATTCGGTGATTTGTAAGCTTAGATCGACTTGTTACGTGATTGTAGCTGATTCTCATTGAACGGTTGACCGATTTAGTAATTTGCAAACTCAGAATGGCTTGTTACGTGATTGTAGCTGATTCTCATCAAACATTTAACCCATTCAGTGATTTGTAAGCCGAGAATGACTTGTTACGTGATTGTAGCTGATTCTCATTGAACAATTGACTGATTCAGTGATTTGAAAGCTCACTATAGCTTGTTACATGATTGTAGCTTATTCTCATCAAACAGTTGACCAATTCAATGATTTGTAAGCTTAGAATGGCTTGTTACATGATTGTAACTGATTTTGATCGAACAGTTGACCAATTTGATGACTTGTAAGCTCAAAATGGCTTGTTACGTGATTGTAATTGATTTTTACATGATTGGAGCTGATTCTCATCGAACGATTGACCGATTCGATGATTTGTAAGCTCAGAATGGCTTGTTACATGGTTGTAGTTAATTCTCATCGAATGGTTCCTTGATTCGGTGATTTACATGCTCAAAATGGCTTGTTACATGATTATAGCTGATTCTCATTTAACAGTTGACCGATTCAATGATTAGGAAGCTCGGAATGGCTTTTTACGTGATTGTAGCTGATTCTCATTGAACGGTTAATTGATTCAGTGATTTAGAAACTAAGAATAGCCTTTTACGTGATTGTAGCTGATTCTCACTGAATGATTCACCGATTCAATGATTTATAAGCTCAGAATGGCTTGTTAAGTGATTGTAGCTAATTATTATTAAATGATTCACTGATTCGGTGATTTGTAAGCTCAGAATAGCTTTTTACATGATTATAGGTGATTCTCATGGAACGATTGACTGATTCAGTGATTTGGAAGCTCATAATGGCTTGTTACATGATTGTAGCTGATTCTCATCAAACAGTTGACCGATTCGATGATTTGTAAGCTCAAAATGGCTTGTTACATGATTGTAGCTGAGTCTCATCAAGCGATTGACCGTTTTAGTGATTTGTAAGCTTAGAATGGTTTTTTATGTGATTATAGCTAATTCTCATTCAACTGTTTAATGAGAATCAACTACAATCACGTAACAAGCCATTCTGAGCATACAAATCACCAAATCACTCAACTGTTTGATGAGAGTCATCTATAATAACTTATCAAGCCATTCTGAGCTTACAAATCACTGAATCAGTCAACCGTTTGATGAGAATAATCTACAATCATGTAACAAGCCATTTTGAACTTACAATTCACCGAATCGGTCAACTATTTGATGAGAATTAGCTAAAATCATGTAACGAGCCATTCTGACTTACAAATAACTAAATCGGTCAAACATTTGATGAGAATCCGCTACAATCATTTATCAAGCCATTCTAAAGCTTACAAATCACTGAATCGGTCAACCATTCGATGAGAATTAGTAACAATCATGTAACTATTGGAATTAGGAGAGATCGGTACGGAGAGGGGAGGGGTGAATCAGTGCCTTCAAAACTTCACTTGTAAAATGTTTCAGATCTACAACTGTGTACTGTAATAACTGATCAAAATAAATTGAATCTAATTGCATAAATCAATCATCTAGTTAACTTGAGAAAGTAAACAACATGAAATCAATACGACAATCACATAACACAAGTATTTTGGTAATGCAGAAACCCTTGTAAGAAGGTAAAAACTACGGTGGAGATGACACCCACAAATTCTTCACTACTGTAGATAGAAAAAGTTTGCCTGTTAAGGCTACAAGTTTTGATCACTTTTGGTGATCTTACCCTATTAGGAGTAACATATTAGATTAGCTAGATCTACCTAGTTATAGGATTTTGACAACACCAATGAAGTGTGTACTTGATAAAGAGATTTGCATAAGACTATTAAGTCTACTCTGTTAAGAGATTTTATCAAAAACTCTACTACAATTGCCAGAAAGTAATAGACAATTATCTACTAGTTTGACAACTCAATTGTCTGAAATAGATCAATAAATGCTCATAAAATATCACCTTGATTGTGATGATTCACTACTTTGTTCTGCTTGGTAGCCTTGTCTAAGTCTACTCAATCTGATATCCTTTGTACTCTGTTATGCTCTGTAAACTGATTGACTTGAAGTTAGGCAATGGCTTGAAGTGCTCCATGATTCATATATATCAGTTCACTCACTTCTTCCAAAATGAAGGGAGCATACAAAATATATAGTGTTATGTTTCTGCCGCCTTAGCAAAAATTAGGTTACAAAAATAATCATAACCCTAAGATCTACGGTGCAAAATTAACCTAGATCAACTATTACAATAAGATAAACATTACATTTAATGAGTATCTTTTACAATAAATGTTCCTCGATCTTGGTAAACCATTTTATGATCTGTTATAACTGTTTGCATAGAAGAATGTGCCATTTCAGATTACTATGCCATTTTCTATGATCATCAATAAACACTATATAATCTGCTCGATGTATACTGTGATGCTTGACGTTTACTATCCATCGGTGTCGATGTTGCTAGTGCTTGGTAAACTGTGTGATGCTCGGTGTAAAGGCTTTATCGATTACTCTGTCTTACTTCTGGTTACCGACCAACTCAATATAAGTGACTGACTGACCTGTTTACTATCCTTTGATACTAATGATAACATTAAATGCTCAATAGATATTAACAATCTCCCCCTTTGGCATTAGTATCAAAACTTTGAATGTATATAGACAAAATGTTTCTATATATTCTATGTCTCTGCCATATACATATCCACAACAAAAAATTTCTAAGTACATAGTACTCCCCCTTAGTGCATGCTCCCGGTAATATATACATATCAAAGTATACTTATTTGGCATATACATGTTTCCACCCTTTTTGATAATAATGCCAAATACAAAAATAGAATGTATGGGTTTTCTTACCAAAAATGTTTGGATGGGTTTTCTTCTGCAAGTGGATCTTTACTTGATCCGGTGCATCCTGTGAAATTCTTATTTCTTCCTTTTGTTCGGTGATATCAATTACCTCAGTAACTAATATACCGGTGTCCTTTATTTTCTTTCCCTTATCATCATCAATGTATATACCTTTACCTTTTGAACTGTGTCTCTTCTTAGATAGTTTCAGGAATGCTTCCTGTTCAGCTCTCTCTTCTGCTTTCAAAATTGATGTCCATAGAGAATCACATGTGACATCCATATCAGTCACATTCTCATCCATTATCTGCATAGCTCTATTCTTGACTAGAAATTGTGCTTGGTACTTTGTCATGTATTCACTTGCTACATCATAGCTGAAGTGTGAGGCTGCATGAACTAATGATTGTTCTCTTTTCCCTTTCTCAGTATCTAGTGCAATAGCCCATCTCTCATTTATTTTGTCATCTAGTTCCTTCGGTAATTGACATGCAAATTCTATTGGTACTCTCTTGAATTTAATCATCATTTAGATGATAGCATGTTCTAGCTTTGTCTTGTCCTTAATTGACATTTTGTCAAATTTGCCTATGCTTGGATCTGCAAGATTTCCATTTTCAATTATTTCTTCTATTGTACTTTCCCTGTTACAAACTAACTTGAATTGATTAGGATCATTTTCAGTGTCAGTCTCCTCTATATCTTTTTTACTTCTTATGTATTTCCTCTTTTTCTTTGGTGGCTCAGCTACTTTCTTGTTCTTTCTCTTTATGTATTTCTTTGTTGGTGTAGGTGCTCTTCTTTTTGCTACTTTTACTATTTCTTCTTTCTCGATAGGTTGTGCTGCAGTTGACGAACGTGTCTTCATTCCTTTAGGTTCTGGTAACTACATTTCATGTTCAACATTGGTGGGAGGAACCGGTGTGTGATCCTTTTCATTGTTTGACTCAGTCTCCTCACTATCATAGGGTTTTTCAGCCAACTGTAACTGACCTTCGGTTATTTCTTTAACCGGTGACTCTGCAGATGAGGCCGATGCATTTCCATATTTTGTTGTGAGATCTTTTCTCATTTTCTTCGCCCTTTTAGACATTTTTCTAATCTCTATGTCTGTAGTGATTCGTGACTTAGCTTCCTCATATACGCCAAACCTACTGGCAGTGATGTCTATCGGTAATGTGTTGGGTCTTCTCCTTGTAGGACCAAACTTGAATCAAATGGTTGGGCTTAAAACATAGGTTAGGCAGTCAAGCTTGACAAGGAAAACAAACCAATTGATGAGGATAGAGAGAAATCCTCCTTCTTTGAGCTCCACATTCACTCAGGCGGGTATTGTCTTATCTGCACAGTCAAGACACCTCATGACAAACCAAAGGCCTGCAAACATATTAATGTGGAATAGCAGTCAATCTCCTATAGGTATCCTGTACCCCAATGATAGAAAGTCTCATGCAATAGCCTTACTTGCATGGAATGAGACTGAAAGCTAGAGACCTCTACTAACAGCAAGAAAGGGAAAGGGTGGAACTGGATGGAAATGATTTGAATGGATAGAAGGGACCCCTGAGATACCCTAAGTCTCACATAGACCAGTGCCTTATCCAATGGACCACAGAGTCATATACAATATTGCAAGGGACAACTATGAAACAAGAAAATAATATACCTAATGTGTTGATGCCTGACATTAATCACACACAATGACCAAACCTCAACTTAGCACCCACCTATGTATTTAAGTATGTTATTATCCACTCAAAGGATTTTAACCCTCCCCTTAGAAGAGACCTATAAACAGACAATACATTAACCAGCATCCACTGGAAGACAAGCATGAAATATCTTTAACACCTTAGCTCATACATACATAAACACTAACCCTAAACTAGTTATCTCTACGAAGACAACTCCACTTGCAAACACATAGGCAATACAAGCAGACAAATCAAACACCCTTAATGTATGACTAATGGACTTAGAATTCAAATGGAGATAGTTTGGTAACAATAAAAATATATTAAATCCTCACACATAAGACAAATCTGTTACAATATGTATTATATTCTTTGAACCAGCAAGAGAAAGAGGAACACTCTATATGCAAAGAGAAGGAGAAAAATCTACAGGAAAAGGACCCTTCACTAGAATTGACAAAATTCAGAACCCTTACATAGTCAAAATTTTGACAATTTATACCACTAGCTGCTTTGGAAACTCATAATAGGTTGCAACAAGCTACGGACAGCTAAGGCATAGGTTTACAATGGCTAACCACAGTAAAATTCAAAAAATAACACGTCAGAGGGAAAACCAGCACCAATCTGTCAGAAACAAGAATGATCCACAAGAAAGATAAAGTCTTCAAATCCGTACCCAGGATCACAAATTCATCATGAAAAATAGTCTGACCAGACCATCAAAACACCTCGAGCCAACAAAAACTATCCTCCCCCACATGGCAAAACACCCTCACAAACACCAATGGCACCCTGGACCACACTACAAATGGCAAACCAATCGCTTCTTACCAAACAGGGTCATTTCTGTATTAAATTCCATAAAAATGGTACCCTCTGTCACTAGAAACACTTCTGCAAATTTGAATTCAAATCCCAACGGTCACTCGATAAAATTTAAAACATGGTCGTCGATCCTTTTCTCTTCCTAGCACATCGAGCGATCAGACTTAATTCACAACAGTCGCGAGCCCCTTTGGAAAGTCAACTTGATCAGGAGTCAGCAACCAATCAAAAAAGAACACCTCGGCAACACCTGCACTGTGGACCCGCCTAACTCCGCAACCGCGACGGCCAAACAGCGGTCACATGATCGCATAGCTGAAACCTGGGCTATGCAAACACACGACAAGCCATGAGATTGCCAGCCTGTCACCCACCAGCCAATTAGGAAAAGCCTCGTCACCGAAAACATCGGCCCCACTTATCTGGCGAACTGGTGATCGAAGAACTTTTGCCAGTTCACGAGATACTTTACACCATCACCAAAAGACTTCGCGAATCACCAAATGAACTAGCGAATCACCTTTTTATTGCGCGAACACAATGAAATCCTGTCGGCACCACCAGGTCTTTATCCATTTCACCAAACCTTAGACCCCACCTGGGCCCACCCGATGCCACATGTCATCACACCATTTCACTGAAATCACCGAGCCACCAGACACAGGACCCACCGTCGAGAAAAGCCTTACCTTTTGGGAAGATTGGACGGTGGTTGCATGATCGCAAAGGGGAGGAAAATTCCTCACGATCATGCAGCAACCATAGATCTCATCTACATTGTTACTCCGCTTAAGAAATACCGGGCCCACCAACTAATTGCCGAGGATTCAGTGATCGCGTGACTAACCATTCGCCAAGTCGTGAGATGTCAGCCGCTAACCACCAAGAATGAAGAGATTGTGTGACTGAAGAGAAATAGACTGCCCGCCAGGTCGCTGAATGCTAGGCACCTAACTGCCAGAAACAAGAGATTGCGCGACAACACAGTTGCCAGGTTGTCGAATAAGAGATGTAACCACCAGGAGATTTGGAGAATGAGCGACAAGAAACCTTGCAAGGACTAGGCCCCACCATCCATTGCACCTGCACAGTTAGGACCAAGGTCGAAAACACACAGAGTTTTCAATGCCAAAAGATAACCGCAGGGTCGAAAACAACACATAGGTCGAAAACATCATGGATTTATAGAAACACTGTGGGTTTTCGACACCGAGGCAGATTTTGAAATTTTGTCTCCTGCAAACCATAGAATTTGGATAACTTTTTGGGTTTGGCGATTCAGCACGTGCAAATTGGACTGGAGCAAGGTGAAACATTGAAGAACATAAGGCAGGAGCACAAACCAAGAAACATTTGCAGGGAGGAGGCCATTTTCAAAAGATTTTGCATTGAACCAGAAAATGAACTAACATAATGCTAGCAATGCATTAATAGGTTTCAAAGTGAAATCGTAATTCATTTCGTATCCCATCGGTGCCAGCCATTTTGTTCTCAGTTCTACTACCTTTATCATTGAATGGTCTATGCTAACTACAAAACATGTCATCTTCAAATTTACTCACTAATTCCCTTGGAATTCTACTCCTTGCCTGAAATTCTTTGAAATATGCATTAAATTCCTTATTTAGATTAACTCCTAGACTTTTCATCATTTCACCAATTTGTGCAGTTATCGGTTTATCTGATCGCCACTTTACCTTACCGATACCAGGTACATATTTTTGCAGATAGAAAAATGTACAAACAAGCAGTGATCTGTACTTACATGTGTTGGACTTCTTTGATCTTATCGTCTTCATATTCTCTTGCAGTTGGTGAAGTAGCAGTTCGACAAGATCTACCTGGTGATCTTTCTTCACAATTTTATATGCCATGTCCACGACGCTACAGCGTACACTGTTTAGTCTATTGGATTGAAATATCTTGTACCCAATGACATGAGCTGTGAATTTTACCACTGGGTCTTTGATGGTTGAGATTTTCAATGCCCTACCGTCCCATTAAGCTCCAGTATTCTTTTCAATGTTGGGACAAGACGAACTTCGAAAGGCTTTTGCTTTGTCAGTTGTAGGGTACTTAGTAACCCTACTGATAATCTTCTTTGTGACCTCAACATGTTTATTTAACCAAAATTTTCCATCATGAAATTTGCTTAGCACAATTCTTATCCAATCAGTGTTGAATGTTTGGCAGAAGTATGTAAAATGTGATAACCCTGACTCCTCTATCTTCTTATAATCAGATTTTATCTTCCCATCCGGTCCAAAAACTTGTGATAAGTAGCAATGGTCTCAAAATCACCTACTTCTCTGATTTTGCAGTGAATATATGCCCTAATGTCTTATGTTAACAAAACCCTATTTGGAATACTCGAAAATGCACCTATATCATCCATTTGTGCTGCAACCTTGGGATGTGGTTTGAATTTGGCCTCGAAGAAATTAGCCCTAATAATTAATTCTACTTCCTCCTCAATGTTTTGCGATTTGCTTGCAGTCGATGTTGATGCCATAAATTGTTTCTAGGGTTTTGGCAAGCAATAGATAACCAGTGTTTGGTAGGCAAATGAACTTACTTGATATTGTCGAAGAATTATTGTCAGTTTGATCTACAGTAGCTTTGAATCTTTTCTGGAAAATCTTTAGCTCAAACCCTTCTCTGTAAAATCTCTATTCTTCGAAATCGCAGTGTAATAATGAACTGTGTTTCCATGTATTTATAGACTTTTTCGATATTCCCACTCAAACTTTGGTGCATTAAATGCATGACCTAACTTTTGATACAAAACAGCTGCCAGCTCGGTAATGTCTATTATTTCCTTTGCTCGGTTAACATAAAATTTATTCATTGGTTTGTATTATTGTCGGTTAACCTTGTATAGTGATTACCGACGGGTAATCAACTATCGTTTCTTCTTTTACCGACTATGTGACATTTGCAAACTCACAACACATAAACCATAGTGCATCTTTATTCATGCAGATTTGGTATTTGTACATCATGTATAAGGAATTATATGTAAAATGTGATCATTTAAAAATGTCAGTTCCATACATACCTTTGTCATCTTAAGTGGAGGTACCGATGTCACCCAATCCAGTGGACGAGGTTTCATTGACAGTGTTACTTGACTCAACATTCTCATTAGATGCCTTCTTCCACATTGTGTTCCTTAACTTCGTAATTTCTGCAATGTTATATCCACTCTCAAATATATGGTTTTCATCTGGTGCTTGGTCTCTACAGTTCTTGCTTAAATGATCGACCTTGTGACAGTGCATACATGCCATTCCTGCATTTGTCCAGTTTCTTGATTGTCCAATCTGACTCTTTCTATAATAGTTTGCTGCAATATGTCCATACCAACCACATACAACACAATTAGTCCATGTATTATAATCCCAAACATATGAGTTACCTTGTCTCTTCGGTTGATATTGCTTTCATTGTAGTTTTTCTTTAGGTGTCCAGACTTGTTTCATTTTTTCCTTGCAGTCCCTTGCAGTGTGTCCATGCTTATTACAAGTGTAGCATATTTTCTCCTCAGTAGTATTATTAGCAATGTCATTCTACTTAACTTTGCATTCATAAGCTGGATGTCCAAACTTACCATAGTAATAACAATATCCATTGAATTTAGGAATGACAGGAGGCTTACCTTGTGCTTTGCTTCTCCACACATTAGATGTATGTCCTGGTTTTCCACAGTGATAACATGTCAACACTTTAGGTTTCTAACTTTGATTGTTGTTGACTTTTTTCGCTTGTTGTGATGATTCTCCTTCACCGGTGTAGCCTATACCGGCTCTACTTCTGAATCTTCTCTGATTAGTCAGGAAATCATCAATCTTTTTAGAACTATCCTCAGCTATCTTCATCATTTCATTGTGTTACTTTTATATCTTTATTTCATTTCTCAATTTTTCATTATCTTCTCTGAGTATTGCAACATCTTCAAGTCTTCTTGATAATTCTCCATTTACTCAGTTCATTTCTTGAATAACTATCATCATCTGATTTGATACTTGGAAGTGACGATCAATGAGTCTCTATATTTCACTTTCTTTTGCTTGGAGTTGTTTAGTCATCAGTCTTCGGTCTTCAATAGACAGATTCTGATCTTGTTCAGCTTGTCTAGCATTGTTCATGATTTCCACCATTCTCACCATTTGTGATTCATGACCGATTTGAAGTGCTTTCACTTGCTCAAATAGATGCTGATTCTTTTTAGATAAATCAAAGATTATGCTTTCAGATCCGTCAGAGATGCTTCCAGAGCTTGATCCAATATGATCAAATATTTCATCAATAGGCTCTTCATGATAACCGATTTCATTTTGTTGAATTACAAGATTCTTTCTTTCAACCAGTAATTTCTCTAGTTCTTCCTTGGCTTGTTTATACTGTTCCACAAACATTTGTATTTGTATCTTCTAATTCTCAATAGTCTTGTCAAGTTTGTATCTCTCCATGGCTTAGATCTTTGCCCTTCAGTGGTTAGACTGTTCAACAAGAGAACTGAGCTCTGATACCAATTGTTGGAATTATGAGAGATCGGTACTGAGAGGGGAGGGGTGAATCAGTGCCTTCAAAACTTCACTTGTAAAACCTTTTAGATCTATAACTGTCAACTGTAATAACCGATCAAAATAAATTGAATCTAATTGCATAAATCAATCATCTAGTTAACTTGAGAAAGTAAACAACATGAAATCAATATGACAATCACATAACACAAGTATTTTGGTAACGCAGAAACCCTTGTAAGAAGGTAAAAAATACGGTGGGGATGACACCCACAAATTCTTCACTACTGTAGATAGAAAAGGTTTGCCTGTTAAGGCTACAAGTTTTGATCACTTCTGGTGATCTTACCTTGTTAGGAGTAAAATATTAGATTAGCTAAATCTACCTAGTTATAAGATTTTGACAACACCAATGAAGTGTGTACTCGGTAAAGAGATTTGCATAAGACTGTTAAGTCTACTCTATTAAGAGATTTTATCAAAAACTCTACTACAATTGCCAGAAAGTAATAGGCAATTATCTGCTAGTTTGACAACTTAATTGTCTGAAACAGATCAATAAATGCTCATAAAATATCACTTTGACTGTGATAATTCACTACTTTGTTTTGCTTGGTAGCCTTGTCTAATTCTGCTCAATTTGATATCCTATGTCCTCTGTTCTGCTCTGTAAACTGATTGACTTGAAGTTAGGCAATGGCTTCAAGTGCTCCGTGATTCATATATATCAGTTCACTCACTTCTTCCAAAATGAAGCGAACATACAAAATATATAGTGTTTTGTTTTTGCTGCCTTAGCAAAAATTAGGTTACAAAAATAATCATAACCGTAAGATCTATGGTGCAAAATTAACCTAGATCAACTATTACAATAAGATAAACATTACATTTAATGAGTATCTTTTAAAATAAATGTTCCTCGATCTTGGTAAACCGTTTTACGATTTTTTATAACCGTTTGCATAGAACAATGTGCCATTTCAGATTACTATGTCATTTTCTATGATCATCGATAAACACTGTATAATTTGCTTGGTGTATACTGTGATGCTCGGTGTTTACTGTCTGTCGGTGTCAGTGTCGCTGGTGCTCAGTAAATTATGTGATGCTTGGTGTAAATGCTTTACCGATTGCTATGTCTTACTTCTAGTTACCGACCAACTCAATATAAGTGACCGACTGACCTGTTTATTATCCTTTGATACTAATGACAACCTTAAATGATCAATAGAGATTAACAGGAACAAACCCTTTTGAGCTTACAAATTAGAGAATCAGTCAACTGTTTGATGAGAATAAGCTACAATCAGGTAACAAGCCATTTTGAGCTTACAAATCATCGAATCAATCAACCATTTGATGAGAATCAATTACAATAATGAAACAAGCCATTCTTAGCATATAAATATCGAATCGATAAACCGTTCGATGAGACTCAGCTACAATCATGTAAGCGATTATGAGCTTACTAATCATTGAATTGGTCAACCGTTGGATAAGAATCAACTATAATTACGTAACAAGCCATTCTGAGTGTACAAATCACTGAACCAGTCAAATGTTTGATGAGTATCAGCTACAATCAGTCAATCGTTTGATGAGAATCAGCTACAATCATGTAACAAGCCATTCTGAGCTTACAAATCGCCGAATCGATCAATTATTTGATGAAAATCAGCTACAATCATGCAACAAGGCATTCTGAGCTTAAAAATCACCGAATCGGTAAACCGTCCGATGAGAATCAGTTAGAATCACGTAACAAGCCATTTTGAGCTAATTAATCACCGAATTGGTCAACCGTTTAATGAGAATCAACTACAATCACGTAACAAGCCATTCAGAGCTTACAAATCACCAAATTGCTCAACCGTTCCATGAGAATCAGATACAATCACTTATCAAGCCATTCTGAGGTTACAAATCACCAAATCGGTCAACTATTCGATGAGAATAAGCTACAATCATGTAAAAAGCCATTTTGAACTTACAATTCACCGAATCGGTCAACCGTTCTATGAGAATCAGCTACAATAAAGTAACAAGTCATTCTAACCTTACAAATAACCAAATCGGTCAACCATTCAATGAGAATAAGCTACAATCATGTATCAAGCCATTTTGAGCTTACAAATCATTGAATCAGTCAACCGTTCGATGATAATTAGCTAGAATGATGTAACAAGCCATTCTGAGCATACAAATCACTGAATCAGTCAACTGTTTGATGAAAGTTAGCTACAATCACATAACAAGCCATTTTGAGCTTACAAATCACTGAATCGATCAACCGTTTGATGAGAATCAGCTACAATCACTTAACAAGCAATTTCTGAGCTTACAAATCACTGAATCGGTCAACCGTTCGATGAGAATCAGCTACAATCATGTAACAAGTCATTCTGAGATTACAAATCACCGAATCGGTCAACTGTTTGATGAGAATCACCTTCAATCATGTAACAAGCCATTCTAAGCTTACAAATCACCAAATCGGTCAACCGTTCGATGAGAATCAACTACAATCATGTTTCAAGCCATTTTGACTAACAAATCATCGAATCGGTTAACCATTCAATGAGAATAAGCTACAATCATGTAACAATCAATTTTGAACTTGCAAATCCTGAAATCGGTCAACCATTCAATGAGAATCAACTACAATCACGTATCAACCCATTCTGAGCTTAAAAATCATCGAATCAGTCAACCGTTCTATGAGAATCAGCTACAAATCACTAAATCGGTCAACCTTTTGATGAGAATCAACTATAATCATGAAACAAGCCATTTTGTGCTTACAAATCACTGAATCGGTCAACCGTTGGATCAAAAACAGCTCAAATCATGTAACAAGCAATTTTGAGATTACAAATCATCGAATCGATACATGGTTCGATGAGAATCAGCTATAATCATGTAACAAGATATTCTTTGCTTACAAATCAACAAATGGGTCAACCACTCGATGAGAATCAGCTACAATCAGGCAACAAGCCATTCTAAGCTTACAAATCACCAAATTCGTCAACCGTTCGATAAGAATCAACTACAATAACGTAACAAGATATTTTGAGCTTACAAATCACAGAATAGGTCAACTGTTTGATGAGAATTAACTACAATCACTTAACAAGCCATTCCAACCTTAAAAATCACCGACTTAGTGAACCGTTTGATCAAAATAAGCTACAATCATGTATCAAGCCATTTTAAGCTTACAAATCATTGAATCGGTCAACCGTTCGATGAGAAATAATTACAATCACTTAACATGCCATTTTGAGCTTACAAATCACAGAATTGGTCAACCGTTCGATGAGATTAAATTACAATCTCATAACAAGCCATTCTGAGCTTAAAAATTATTGAATTAGACAACCGTTAGATGAGAATCACTTGCAATCATTAAACAAGCCATCCTGAGCTTACAAATCACCGAATCGGTCAACTATTTGATGAGAATCAGCTACAATCACGTAACATGCCATTATGAGCTTACAAATCACCCAATCGGTCAACCGTTCAATGAGAATCAGCTACAATCATGAAACAAGCCATTTTGAGCTTAAAAACCATTGAATCGCTCAACCATTTTGAGTTTACAAATCATCGAATCGGTCCACCGTTTGATGAGAATCAGCTACAATCATGTAACAAGCCATTCTGAACTTACAAATCAATGAATTGGTCAACCTTTTCATGAGAATTAGCTAGAATCATGTAACAAGCCTTTTTGAGCTTACAAATCATAGAATTGGTCAACAGTTTGATGAGAATCAGCTATAATCATGTAACAAGCCATTCTGAGATTGCAAGTCACTGAATCGGTGAACCGTTTGAAGAGAATCATTTTAAATCACAAAACAAGCCATTATGAGCTTACAAATTACCAAATTGGTCAATCGTTCGATGAGAACCAGCTACAATCATGTAACTAGACATTCTGAGCTTACAAATCATGGAATCGATCAACCGTTCAATGAGAATCAAATACAATCACGTAACAAGCCATTCTGAGATTACAAATCACTAAATCGGTCAACCATTTGATGAGAATAAGCTACAATCACGTAACAGGCCATTTTGAGCTTACAAATCACCGAATCGGTCAACCATTTGATGCAAATCAGGTACAATTATGTAACAATTAATTTTGAATTTACAAATCACCGAATCGGTCAATTGTTCAATGAGAATCAGCTACAATCACGTAAAAAGCTATTTTGAGCTTACAAATTACTGAATCAGGCTACCTTTTGATGAGAATCAATTACAATCACGTAACAAGCCATTATGAGCTTACAAATCACGGACCAGTCAACCATTCTATGAGAATCAATTACAATCTCTTAGTAAGCTATTATGAGCTTACAAATCACCAAATCGGTCAACCGTTCGATGAGAATCAATTACAATCACGTAACAAGTCATTCTAAGCTTACAAATCATCAAACCAGTTAACCGTTGTATGAGAATCAATTAAAATCACGTAACAAGTCATTCTAGCATACAAATCACCGAATCGATCAACCGTTTGATGAGAATCAATTACAATGACGTAACAAGCCATTCTGAGCTTACAAATCATCATATCGATCAACCATTCAATGAGAATAAGCTACAATCATGTAACAAGTTATTCTGAGCTTATCAATTATCGAATTCATCAACCGTTCAATGAGAATCAATTACAATCATGTAATAAGGCATTCTAAGCTTCCAAATAATCAATTACAATCATGTAATAAGGCATTATCGAATTCATCAACCGTTCAATGAGAATCAACTACAATCATGTAACAAGTCGATCTGAGGTTGCAGATCATCGACTCGATCAACCGTTTGATGAGAATCAGATACAGGTGCGTAACACACCATTCTGAGGTTGTAGAACACCGAATTGGTGAATCATTCGATGAGAATCAGCTAAAATCACATAATAAGCCATTCTGAGCTTACAAATCACCGAATCTATCAACCATTTGATAAAAATCAACTACGATCACAAAAAAGATTCTTCTGAGGTTTCAGATCACCAAATCGGTCAACCGTTTGATGGTAATAAGCTCAAATTGAATAACAAGTTGTTCTGAGGTTGCAATTCACCACATCAGTCAACCGTTCGATTAGAATGAGCTACAATCATGTAACAAGCCATTCTGAGCTTACAAATCATAGAATCGGTCAACTATTCAATGAGAATAAATTACAATCTCAAAACAAGCCATTCTAAGATTACAAATCACCGAATCGGTCAACTATCTATCAATGTCCGCTACAATTAGCTAACAAGCCATTTCGAGCTTACAAATCACCAAATTAGTGATCCATTCAATGAGAATCAGCTACAATCATGTAGCAAGCTATTCTGAGCATACAAATCATTGAATCGGTCAACTGTTTGATGAGAATCAGTTACAGTCATGAAACAAGCCATTTTGAGCTTACAAATCACCGAATCGGTCAACCGTTCGATGAGAATTAGCTACAATCACATAACAACCCATTCTGAGCTTACAAATCATGAATCGGTCAACCGTTTGATGAAAGTCAATTACAATCATGTAACAAGCCATTCTGACCTTAAAAATCATCAAATCGGTCAACCATTCGATGCGAATCAACGAAAATCATGTAACAAGCCATTCTGAGCTTACAAATCACCGAATCGGTCAACCATTCGATAAGAATCAGCTAACATGATGTAACAAGCCATTCTGAGCTTAGAAATCATCGAATCGATCAACTGTTCCATGAGAATCAATTACAATTACATAACAAGCCATTCTTAGCTTACAAATCACTGAATTGGTCAATCTTTCGATGAGAATCAATTACAATCACATTAGAAGCCATTCTGAGCTTACAAATCACAGAATCGGTTTACCATTCGATGAGAATCAGCTATAATTATGTAACAAGCCATTCTGAGTTTATAAATCACTGAATTTGTCAACCATTCGATGACAATTAGCTACAATAAAGTAACAAGCCATTCTGAGCTTAAAAATCCCTAAATCGGTCAACCATTCGATGAGAATCAATTACAATCACGTAAAAAGCCATTCTCAGCTTACAAATCAATGAACCGATGAACCATTTGATGAGAATCAGCTAGAATCACATAACAAGCCATTCTGAGCTTACAAATCACTGAGTCAGTGAACCGTTTGATGAGAATCAGCTGTAATCATGTAACAAGCCATTATGACCTTACAAATAACTGAATTGGTGAACCGTTCGATGAGAATCAACATCAATAATGTAACAAGCTATTCTAAGCTTACAAATCACCGAATCGATCAACTATTTGATGACAATCAATTACAATCACAGAAAAAGCCATTGTGAGCTTACAGATCACGGAATCGGTCAACCATTAGATGAGAATCAATTATAATCATGTAATGAGCCATTCTAGGCTTACAAATCACCCGAATCGGTCAACCATTCGATGAGAATCAATTACAATAACATAAGAAGCCATTCTGAGGTTACAAATGACCGAACCAGTCAACCGTTCTATGAGAATCAATTATAATCATGTAACAAGCTATTTTGAGCTTACAAACACTGAACCGATCAAGGATTCGATGAGAATCAATTACAATCATGTAACAATCCATTCTGAGCTTACAAATCACCGATTCGGTCAACCATTTGATGAGAATAGGCTACAATCACGTGACAAGCCATTCTGAGTTTACAAATCCCTGAAGCGGTCAACTGATTGATGAAAATCAATTAAAATCATAACAAGCCATTCTAAGCTTACAAATCATCGAATCAGTCAACCATTTGATGAGAATCAATTACAATCAGGTAACAAGACATTCTGAGCTTATAAATCACCAAATCGGTCAACCATTTGATGAGAATCAACTACAATCATGTAACAAGCCATTCTAAGCTTACAAATCACTGAATCGATAAACCGTTTGATGAGAATCAAATACAATCACGTAACAAGCCATTTTGAGCTTAAAAAATCACTGAATCGGTCAACTGTTTGATGAGAATCAATTACAATCATGTATCAAGTCATTCTGAGCTTACAAATGACCGAATCAGTCAACTGTTCCATGATAATCAATTACAATCACATAACAAGCCATTCTGAGCTTACAAATCACTGAATCGATTAACCGTTTGGTGAGAATCAGCTGTAATCATGTAACAAACCATTCTGAGTATACAAATCATAGAATAGGTCAACCATTGGATGAGAATCAACTAAAATCAAGCCATTTTGAGCTTACAAATTACCGAATCGGTCAATCATTGGATGAGAATCAGCTACAATCACATAACAAGCCATTGTGAGCTTACAAATCACCAAATTATTGGATGAGAATCAATTACAATCATGTACTAAGCCATTCTATGCTTATAAATCATTGAATTGGTCAACCGTTCGATGAGATTTAGCTACAATCACGTAACAAGCCATTCTGAGATTACGAATCACTAAATATATCAACCGTTCAATGAGAATCAACTACAATCCGTAACAAGCCATTTTGAGCCTACAAATCACCAAATCAGTCAGTCATTCGATGAGAATCAATTAAAATCACTTAAAAAGCTATTTGAGTTTACAAATCACTGAATCGGTCAACCATTTGATGAGAATCAATTACAATCACGTAACAACCCATTCTGAGCTTAGAAATCACTGAATCAGTCAACCGTTCGATGTGAATCAGCTACAATCATGTAAGAACCTATTATGAGCTTACAAATCACCAAATCGATCAACTGGTCGATGAGAATCAGCTATAATCACATAATAAGCCATTCTGAGCTTACAAATCACTGAATTGGTCAACAGTTTGATGAGAATTAGCTACAATCATGTAATTAGCCATTCTGAGCTTACAAATCACCGAATCGGTGAACCGTTCAATGAGAATTAGATACAATTATGTAACAAGCCATTCTGAGCTAAATTATCACCAAATCAGTCTACCGTTTGATGAGAATTAACTACAATCACGTAACAAGCCATTCTGAGCTTAGAGATCACTGAATCAGTCAACCATTTGATGACAATCATCTACAATAACATAAAAGATTATTTTAAGGTTGTAGATCACTAAATCAGTCAAATGTTTGATGAGACTCAACTAAAATAATGTAACAAGTTGATTTGAGGTTGGATATCACCGACGCATAAACCGTTTGATGAAAATCACATAAAAGCACGTAACACAACATTCTAAAGTTGTAGATCACCAAATCGGTGAACCATTCAAAGAGAATCAGCTACAGCTTACAAATCACTAAATCTATCAACCATTCGATGAGACTCAACTAGGATCGCATAATTTTGAGGTTCTAGATCATCAAATCGATCAACCGTTCGATTATAATCAACTAAAATCTCGTAACAAGCTGTTCTGAGTTTTCTTTTCACCGATGAGAATCAGCTACAATCATGTAACAAGCCACTCTTAGCTTACAACTCACCGAATCAGTCAACCATTTGATGAGAATCAGCTACAATCACGTAACAAGCCATTTTGAATTTATAAATCACCAAATCGGTCAACCATTCAATGAGAATCAGCTACAATCACGTAACAAGACATTCTGAGCTTACAAACCACTTAATCATTCAACCGTTCGATGAGAATCAGCTACAATGACGTAACAAGCCATTTTGAGCTTACAAATCATTGAATCGTTCAACTGTTCGATGAGAATCAGCTACAATGATGCAACAAGCCAGTCTAAGCTTACAAATCACCTATCAGTCAACCGTTCAATGAGAATCAATTACAATCATGTAAAAATCCATTCTAAGATTACAAATCATCGAATCAGTCAACCGTTTGATGAGAATCAGCTACAATAATGTAACACGCCATTCTGCACTTACTAATCACAGAATCGATCAACTGTTCAATGACAATAGCCTATAATCACGTAACAAGCTATTCTAAGCTTACAAATCACCGAATCAGTCAACTGTTCGATGAGACTAAGCTACAATCATGTAACAAACCATTCTGAGATTACAAATCACTAAATCAGTCAATCGTTCAATGAGAATCAACTACAATCACGTAAAAAGCCATTCTGAGCTTACAAATCAGTGAATCGGTCAACCATTCGATGAGAATCACCTACAATCAGATAACAAGCCATTCTGAGCTTACAAATCACCGAATCGGTTAATCTTTTGATAAGAATCAGCTACAATCACATAACAAGGCATTCTGAGCTTACAAATCATGGAATCGGTCAACCGTTCGATGAGAATTAGCTACAATCACGTCAAAAGCTATTCCAAACTTACAAATCACCAACTCAGTCAACCGTTCAATGAGAATCAGTTACAATCACGTAACAAGCCATTCTGAGCTTACAAATCACTGCATCAATCAACCGTTCAATGAGAATTAGTAAAAAGCCATTCTGAGCTTACAAATAATCGAATCGGTCTACCGTTTGAAGAGAATCAGCTACAATCATGTAACAACCATTCGATGAGAATCAGCTACAATCTGGTAAAAATCAAACAAATCCCAGAATCGGTCAACTGTTCGATAAGAACCAACTACAATCACATAACAAGTCAGTCATTCTGAGCTTACAAATCACTAAATTATTGAACCATTCAATGAGAATCAGCTACAATCACGTAACAAGCCATTCTGAGCTTACAAATCACCAAATCGGTCAACCGTTCGATGAGAATCAGCTAAAATCATGTAACAAGCCATTCTGAGCTTACAAATAGCTGAATTGATCAACCGTTTGATAAGAATCACTTACAATAAAGTAACAAGCCATTTTGAGCTTACAAATCATAGAATCATTCAACCATTCGATGAGAATCAATTACAATCACGTAACAGGCCATTCTGAGCTTACAAATCATCGAATTAGTGAACCATTTAATAAGAGTCAGCTACAATAATGTAACAAGCCATTTTGAGCTTACAAATCATGAAATCGGTCAACCGTTTGATGAGAATCAGCCATAATCATGTAACAAGTCATTATGAGCTTATAAATCACCGAATCGGTCAACCCTTCGATGAAATTCAGCAACAATCATGTAACACAAGTCATTCTGAGCTTACAAATCATCAAATCAGTCAACCGTTCGATGAAAATCAGCTACAATCATGTAACAAGCCATTTTGAGCTTATGAATCAACAAATCGGTCAACCATTCGATGAGAATCAGCTACAATCATATAACTAGTCATTCTGAGGTTACAAATCATTGAATTGGACTATCGTTTGATCAAAATCAGCTACAATAATGTAACAAGCCATTCTGAGCTTACAAATCATCGAATCGGTTAACCATTCAATTAGAATTAGCTACAATCATGTAAGAAGCCATTATGAGTTTAGAAACCACTGAATCGGTCAACCATTCGATGAGAATTAGCTACAATCACATAACAAGCCAATGTGAGCTTACAAATCACCTATCGGTCAACCCTTCGATGAGAATCAATTACAATTACGTAAAAATCTATTTTGAGCTTACAAATCATCGAATTGGTCAACCGTTCGATGAGAATGAATTACAATCATGTAACGAGCCATTATGAGCTTACAAATCACTGAATCGGTCAACTGTTCGAAGAGAATCAGCTACAATCACGTAACAAGCCATTCTGAGCTTGTAGATCACCGAATCGGTGAATCGTTCAACTAGAAGCAGCTACAATGACGTAATAAGCCATTCTAAGCTTACAAATCATCAAATCTATCAACCATTACAAGAGAATAAATTAGGATTGTGTAAGAGATCCTTCTGAGGTTTTAGATTACCGAATCGGTCAACCGTTTGATGACAATCAACTAAAATTGGGTAACAAGTTGTTTTGAGGTTGAAATTCACCAAATCGGTCAACTGTTTAATGAGAATCAGCTACAATCACGTAACAAGCCATTTTGAGCTAACAAATCACCAAATCGATCAACCATTTGATGAGAATCAAGTACAATCACGTAACAAGTCATTCTAAAGTTAGAGATCACTTAATCGGTTAACCATTCAATGAGAATCAACTACAATAACATAAAAGATCATTCTAAGGTTGTAGATCACCAAATCGGTCAAATGTTTGGTGAGAATTAGCTACAATGACGTAACAAGCCATTCTGAGGCAACAAGCCATTCGATAAGAATCAATTAAAATAATATAACAAGACATTATGAGCTTACAAATGACCGAACTAGTCAACCATTCTATGAGAATCAATTACAATTATGTAACAAGTCATTCTCAGCTTACAAATCACCAAATCGGTCAACCATTCGATGAGAATCAATTACAATCACGTAACAAGCAATTTTGAGCTTACAAATCACTAAATCAGGCAACCGTTCGGTGAGAATCAACTACAATCACGTAACAAGCCATTCTGAGTTGACAAATCACCAAATCGGTCAACCATTCAATGAGAATCAGCTACATCCATGAAATAAGTCATTCTGAGTTTACAAATCACTGAATCGGTCAACCGTTCCATGAGAATCAATTACAATCATGTAACAAGCAATTTTGAGCTTACCAATCACCGAATCGATCAATCATTCGATGAGAATCAATTACAATCATGTTATAGGCCATTCTGTGCTTATAAATCATGAAATCGGTCAACCGTTTGGTGAGAAATACCTAAAATCATTTAACAAGCCATTCTGAGCTTATAAATCATTGAATCGATCAATAGTTCGAGGAGAATCAGCTACAATCATGTAACAAGCCATCATTCTAAGCTTACCAATCACCGAATCGCTCAACTATTCGATGAGAATAAGCTACAATCACGTAGAAAACCATTCTGAGCTTACAAATCACCGAATCAATCAACCATTCATGGGAATCAGCTACAATCATGTAACAAGTCATTATGAGCTTACAAATCACTGAATCGATCAACCATTTGATGAGAATCAATTACAATCATGTAACACGCCATTATGAGCTTACAAATCACCGAATCGGTCAATAGTTCAACGAGAATCAGCTACAATCCAGTGACAAGCCATTCTGACCTTACAAACCACCGAATGAGTCAACCGTTCAATGAGAATTAGTTATAATCATGTAACAAGCCTTTTTGAGGTTACAAATCACCGAATTGGTTAACCGTTCGATGAGAATCAGCTACAATCAGGTAACAAGTCATTTTGAGCTTACAAATAACCGAATCGGTCAACTATTCGATGAGAATCAGCAACAATCATGTAACAAGCCATTTTGAGCTTACAAATTACCGAATTGGTCAACTATTCGATGAAAATCAACTACAATCACATAACAAGCCATTCTGAGCTTACAAATCATCGAATCGGTCAACCGTTCGATGAGAATTAGCTACATTCATGTAACAAGCCATTATGAGCTGACAAATAAATGAATTAGTCAACCATTTGATGAGAATCAGCTACAATCACGTAACAAGCTATTATGTACTTACAAACCACCGAATCAGTCAACCATTTGATGAGAATCATATACAATCACGTAACAAGCCATTCTAAGCTTACAAATCACCAAATCGGTCAACTGTTCGATGAGAATCAGCTACAATCACGTAACAAGCTATTCTGAGCTTATAAATCACCGAATCGGTCAACCGTTCGATGAGAATCAACTACAATCATGTAAAAATTCATTCTCATCTTACAAATCACCGAATCGGTCAGCCGTTCCCAAAGAAATCTACAATCATGTAAGAATCCATTATGAGCTTACAAATCACTTAATTGGTCAACCTTTCGATGACAATCAATTACAATCACGTAACAAACTATTCTGAACTTACAAATCATCGAATCGGTCAACCATTTGATGAGAATCAATTATAATCGCATAACAAACCATTCTGAATAAACAAATCACCAGATCGATTAACTGTTCAATGAGAATCAACTACAATCACCTAACAAGCCATTCTGAGTTTACAAATCACCGAATCGGTCAACTATTCGATGAGTTTCAGCAACAATCATGTAACAAGCCATTCTGAGCTTATAAATCATAGAATCGGTCAACTATTCATAAGAATCAATTACAATCACGTAACAAGCCATTCTGAACTTACAAATCATCAAATCGGTCAACAGTTTGATGAGAATCAGCTACAATCACGTAACAAGTCATTCTAAGCTTACAATTTACCAAAACGGTCAACTGTTCGATGAGAATCAGCTACAATCACGTAGCAAGCCCTTATGAGCTTACAAATAACTGAATTAGTCAACCGTTCGATGTGAATCATCTACAATCACGTAAGAAGCCACTATGAGCTTACGAATCACCGAATCGGTCAACTGTTCGATGAGAATCAATTACAATCTCATAACAATCCATTGTTAGCTTACAAATCACCCAATCAGTCAACCGTTTGATTTGAATCAGCTACAATCATGGAAGAAGCTATTTTGAGATTACAAATCACTGACTCGGTCAACCATTCGATAAAAATTAGCTACAATCACGTAACAAGCCATTCTGGGCTTACAAATCACCCAATCGGTCAACTGTTCGATGAGAATCAACTACGATCACATAAAAAGTCATTCTGAGCTTACAAATCACCGAATCGGTCAACCATTCAATGAGTCTGAACTAGAATCAGGTAACAAGCCATTTTGAGCTTACAAATCAGGAATCGGTCAACCATTCGATGAGAATCAACTACAATCATGTAACGAGCCATTATGAGCTTACAAATCACTGAATTGGTCAATCATTTGATGATAATCAGCTACAATCATGTAACAAGCCATTCTGAGCCTACAAATCACTGAATCGATTAATTATTCAATGAGAATCAGGTATAATCACATAACAAGCCATTCTTAACTTACAAATCACCAAATCGGTCAACCATTCGATGAGAATCAGCTTCAATCACGTAACTAGCCATTCTAAGCTTACAAATTACCGAATCGGCCAATCGTTTGATGAGAATGAGATACAATCACGTAACAAGCCATTCTGAACTTACAAATCATCGAATCGGTCAACCGTTTGATGAGTCTCAAGTACAATCACGTAACAAGCCATTCTGAGTTTACAAATCATGAAATCGGTCAACTATTCGATGAGAATTAGCTACAATCACGTAAAAAGTCATTCTGAGCTTACAAATCAAGGAATCATTCAACTGTTCGATGAGAATCAATTATAATCATGTAACAAGCCATTCTGAGCTTACAAATTACTGAATCAGTCAACCGTTCGATGAAAATCAATTACAATCATGTAACAAACCATTCTGAGCTTACAAATCATTGAATCGGTCAACTATTCGGTTAGAATCAGCTAGAATCACATAATAAGCCATTCTGAGCTTGCAAATCACCGAATCGATCAACCGCTCGATGAGAATAAATTACAGACACTTAACAAGCCATTCTGAGCTAACAAATCACCAAAATTGGTGAACAGTTTGATGAGATTTAGCTACAATCACGTAACCAACCATTCGGAGCTTAGAAATTATCGAATCGATGAGAATCAGATACAATCATGTAACACGCCATTCTGAGCTTACAAATCACTGAATCGGTCAACCTTTCGATGAGAATCAACTAGAATCATGTAACAAACCATTCTAAGCTTACAAATCATTGAATGGGTCAACCGTTTAATGAAAATCAGCTACAAATAGGTAAGAAGCCATTCTAAAAATGCAAATCACCGAATCGGTCAATCGTTCAATGAGAATTAACTGCAATCACATAACAAGCCATTCTGAGCTTACAAATCATCGAATTAGTGAACTATTCAATGAGAATCAGCTACAATCATGTAACAAGCCATTCTGAGATTACAAATCATGTAAAAAGCAATTTTGAGATTGCAAATCACCAAATCGGTCAACCATTTGATGAGAATCAGCTACAATCATGTAACAAGCCATTCTAAGTTTACAAATCACCGAATCGGTCAATCATTCAATGCGAATCAATGACAATCATGTAACAAGCCATTCTGAGCTTACAAATCACTAAATTGGTCAACTGTTTGGTTAGAATTAGCTATAATTATGTATAAAGTCATTCTGAGCTTAAAAATCACCGAATCGGTGAACCGTTTGATGAGAGTTAGCTACAATCACATAACAAGCCATTTTGAGCTTACAAATCACTAAATCAGTCAACCATTCGGATAGAATCAACTACAATCACGTAACAAGCCATTCTCAACTTACAAATCACTGAATCAGTCAACCATTCGATGAGAATCAGCTACGATCACTTAACAAGCCATTATAAGCTTACAAATCACCGAATCGGTCAACCGTTCGACAAGAATCAGCTACAATCACGTAAGAAGCCACTCTGAGATTACAAATCACCAAATCAGTCAACCGTTCAATGAAAATCAGCTACAATCAATTACCAAGCCATTCTAAGCTTACAAATCATTGAATCAGTCAACCGTTCGATGAAAATCAGCTACAATCAAATATAATCATGTAACAAGCCATCCTGAGCTTACAAATCACCAAATCAGTCAATCATTCGATGATAATAAATTACAATCACATAACAAGCCATTCTGAGCTTACAAATCATCGAATCGGTTAACCATTTGATGACAATCAGCTACAATCACATAACAAGCTATTTTCAGTTTAAAAATCACTAAATCATTCAACCTTTTGATCAAAATAAGCTACAATCACCTAACAAGCCATTTTGAGTTTACAAATCATCAAATCGGTCAACCATTCGATGAGTATCAGCTACAATGACGTAACAAGCCATTCTGAGCTTACAAATAATCGCATCGGTCGATGAGAATCAGCTACAATCACATAATAAACTATTTTGACCTTACAAAATAATGAATCGGTCAACTGTTCAATAAGAATCAATTACAATCACGTAACAAGCCATTTTGAGCTTACAAATCACCGAATTGGTCAATCGTTTGATGAGAATCAGCTACAATCACCTAACAAGCCATTCTGAGCTAACAAATCACCAAATCGATCAACCATTTGATGAGAATCAGCTACAATTATGTAACAAGTCATTCTGAGTTTGCAAATCACCAAATTGGTCAACCATTGGATGAGAATCAGCTACAATCACATAACAAACTATTCTGAGCTTATAAATCACCGAATCGGTCAATCATTCAATGAGAATCATATTCAATCATGTAACAAGCCATTCTGAGCTTACAAATCACCAAATCGGTCAACCGTTCGATGATAATCAGCTACAATCACGTAGCAAGCCATTTTGAGCTAAGAAATCATCGAATTGCTCAACCGATCGATGAGAATCAATTACAATAACATAAAAAGCCATTGTGAGCTTACAAATCATGGAATCAGTCAACTGGTAAATGAGAATCAGCTACAATCATGTAATTCTGAACTTACGAATGATTGAATCAGTCAACCGTTCGATGAGAATCAGCTACAATCATGTAACAAGCCATTCTGAGCTTACAAATCACCTAAGCAGTCAACGGTTCGATGACAATCAGCTACATTCACGTAACAAGCCATTCTGAGCTTACAAATCACTGAATTAGATAACTGTTCAATGAGAATCAACTATAATCACATCATAAGTTCTTATGAGTTTACAAATCACCGAATCGGTCAACTGTTCTTGCCATTATGAGCTAACAAATCACCAAATCGGTCAACTGTTCAATGAAAATCAACTACAATCACATAACAAGCCATTGCTGAGTAAACAAATCACCAAATCGGTCAATCGTTCGATCAAAATCATCCACAATCACGTAATAAGTCATTTTGAGCTTACAAATTGCCGAATCGGTCAACCGTTCGATGAGAATGAGCTACAATTATGTAACAAGTCATTTTGAGCTTACAAATCACCGAATCGATCGACCGCTCGATGAGAATCAGCTACATAACAAGCCAATCTGAGCTTACAAATCACCAAATCGGTCAACCGTTCAATAAGAATCAAAAGACCATTCTGAGCTTAAAAATGACTGAATCGGTCACCCATTCGATGATAATCAACAACAATCATGTAACAAGCCATTATGAGGTTCAAATTATCGAATTAGTCAACCGTTCGATGAGAATCACTTACAATCACGAAACAAGCCATTCTAAGCTTACAAATTACCAAATCGGTCAACCGTTCGAGGAGAATCAGCTACAATCACGTAATAAGCCATTTTGAGCTTACAAATCATAGAATCAGTCAACTGTTCAATGAGAATCAATTACAATCACGTAACAAGAAGCCATTCTGAGATTACAAATCACTAAATCGGTCAGTCGTTTGATGAGAATTAGCTAGAATCATGTAACAAGCCATTCTGAGCATACAAATCACCGAATCGGGCAACCATTCTATGAAAATCAATTACAATAATGTAACAAGTCATTCTGAACTTACAAATCAGCGAACTAGTCAACCGTTCTATGATAATCAATTACAATCATGTAACAAGCCATTCTAAGATTACAAATCACCAAATCGATCAACCGTCAACCGTTCAATTAGAATAAGCTCTAATCACGTAACAAGCCATTATGAGCTTACAAATCACCTAATCAGTCAGCTGTTTGATGAGAATCAACTACAATCATATAACAAGCCATTCTGAGCTTTCAAATCACCAAATAGATCAATCGTTTGATGTGAATTAGCTACAATCATGTAAGAAGCCATTATGATCTTACAAATCATCGAATCGGTCAACCATTCGATGAGAATCAGTTACAATCACGTAACAAGGCATTATGATTCTACAAATCATTGAATCGATCAATCGTTCGATGAGAATCAATTACAATCATGTAACAAGCCATTCTGAACTTACAAATCATTAAATCGGTGAACCGTTCGATGAGAATCAGCTACAGTCATGTAACAAGCCATTTTGAGCTAACATATCACCAAATCGGTCTACCGTTTGATGAGAATAAAGTATAATCAACTACAAGCATTTAACAAGTCGATCTGAGGTTGGAGATAACCAACTCATCAACTATTCGATGAGAATCAAATACAAGCACGTAACACACCATTATGAGGTTTTAGATCAATGAATCGGTGAACCATTTGATGAGAATCAGCTACAATCACGTAATAAACCATTCTGAGCTTACAAATGATTGAATCAGTCAACCATTCAATGAGAATCAACTACAATCATGTAACAAGCCATTATGAGCTTACAAATCACCGACGGTCAATCGTTTGATGAGAATTAGCTACAATCATGTAACAGGGCATTATGAGCTTACAAATTACTAAATCGGTCAACCATTCGAAAAGAATCAACTACGATCGCATAAAAGATCCTTGTGAGGTTGTAGATCACCGAATCAGTCAACCATTCAATGACAATCAACTAAAATTGGGTAACAAATTGTTTTGAGGTTGTAGTTCACCAAATCGGTCAACCGTTTGATGATAATCAACTACAATCACATAACAAGCTATTCTGAGCTAACAGATAACCAAATCGGTCTATCATTTGATGAGAATCAACTACAATCACGTAACAAGCCTTTCTGAGGTTAGAGATCACTGAATTGGTCAACCATTCGATGAGAATCAACTACAATAATATAAAAGATCATTCTAAAGTTGTAGATCACCAAATCGGTCAAATGTTCAATGAGAATCAACTACAATCATGTAACAAGTCGATCTGATGTTGCAAATCACCAAATCACCAGCCGTTTGATGAGAATCGAATACAAGTGCATAACACAGCATTTTGAGGTTGTAGATCACCAAATCAGTGAACCATTCGATGAGAATCTGCTTCAATCACGTAATAAGCTATTCTGAGCTTACAAATCACCAAATCTATGAACCATTCGATGAGAATCAACTATGATCGCATAAAAAGGCCTTCTGAGGTTGTAGATCATTGAATTGATCAACCGTTCAATGATAATCAACTAAAATCATGTAAAGTTGGTCTGAGGTTGAAGTTCGCTGAATTGGTTAACCGTTCGATGAGAATCAGCTACAATCACGTAACACGCCATTCTGAACTAACAGATCACCAAATCGGTCATAGCTACAATCACGTAACAAGCCATTCCGAGCTTGCAAATAACTGAATAGGTCAACCGTTGGATGAGAATCATCTACAATCACGTAAAAAGACAACAAATCATAGAATTGGTCAACTATTTGATAAGAATCAGGTACAATCACGTAACAAGCCAGCCATTCTGAGCTAACAAATCACCGAATTGGTTTACCATTCGAAAAGAATCAGCTACAATCATGTAAGAAGCCATTCTGAGCTTCCAAATCACTGAATTGATCAACCATTCGATGAGAATCAGCTACAATCACGTAACAAGCCATTCTGAACTTACAAATCACCAAATCAGTCAACCATTTGATGAGAATCAGCAAAAATCACGTAACCATTCTGAGCTTACAAATCACCGAATGGGTCAACCGTTCGATAAGAATCACTTACAATCAAGTAATAAGCCATTCTAAGCTTACAAATCATAGAATCATTCAACCGTTCGCTGAGAATGAGCTATAATCAGGTAACAAGCAATGAGCTTACAAATCACCAAATCGGTCAACCATTCGATGAGAATTAGCTACAATCATGTAACAAGCTATTCTAAGCTTACAAATCACCAAATTGGTCAACCGTTCAATGAGAATCAGCTACAGTCACATAACAAGCCATTCTGAGCTTACAAATCACCAAATCAGTCAACCATTCTATGAGACTCAATTACAATCACGTAAAAAGTCACTCTGAGCTTGTTCGATGAGAAACAATTACAATTTCATAACAAGCCATTCTGAGCTTACAAATCACCGAATTAGAGAACCATTTGATGAGAATAAGCTACAATAATGTAACAAGCCATTCTGAGCCTACAAATCACCAAATCGGTCAATCGTTTGATGAGAATTAGCCACAATCACGTAAGAAGTCCTTCTAAGCTTACAAATCACCGAATAGATCAACCCTTAGATGAGATTCAACAACAATCATGTAACAAGCCATTTTGAGCTTACAAATCACTGAATCAGTCAACCGTTCGATGAGAATCAACTACAATCATGTAACAAGCCATTATGAGCTTACAAATCACCAAATCGGTCAACCATTCGATGAGAATCACCTGCAATCACATTACTAATCATTTTGAGCTTACGAATCATTGACTCAGACTACTGTTTGATGAGAATCAGCCACAATAATGTAACAATTCATTCTGAGCTTACAAATTATCGAATCAGTTAATCGTTCGATTACAATCAGCTACAATCACGAAACAAGTCATTATGAGCTTACAAATCATCGAATCTGTCAACCGTTCGATAAGAATCAGCTACAATCACGTAACAAGCTATTCTGAGCTTACAAATCACCGAATCGATCACCATTCGATGAGAATCAGCTCCAATCACATAACAAGCCATTCTGAGCTTACAAATCACCAAATCGGTCACTGTTCGATAAGAATTAGCTTCAATCACATAACAAGCCATTTTGAGCTTACAAATCACCGAATCGCTGAATCGTTTGATGAGAATCAATTACAATCACGTAATAAGCTATTCTGAGTTTACAAATCACCGAATCTATCAACATTCGATGAGAATCAGCTAGAATCATGTAACAAGCCATTCTGAGCTTACAAATCACCAAATCGATCAACCGTTCGATGCAAATTAGCTACAATCACATAACAAGCTATTCTAAGATTACAAATCACCGAATCGGTCAACCATTCGATGAGAATCAGCTATAATCACTTAAAAAGCCATTATGAGCTTACAAATCACCGAATCAATCAACCGTTTGCTCAGAATCAGCTATAATCACGCAACAAGCCATTCTGAGCTTACAAATCATGATCGGTCAACCGTTCGATGAAAATCAATTACAATCACGTAAAAATCCATTATGAGCTTACAAATCACCGAATTGGTCAACCGTTCGATGAGAATCAATTACAATCATGTAACAAGCGATTCTGAGCTTATAAATCACCTAATCGGTCAATCGTTCGATGAGAATCAGCTACAATCAAGTAACAAGCCATTCTGCGCTTACTTATCATCCAATTGGTTAACCGTTCAATGACAATCAGCTAGAATCATGTGACAAGGTATTCTAACCTTACAAATCACCGAATTCGTCAACCGTTTGATGAAAATCAGCTACAATCACGTAACAAGCCATTCTGAGCTTACAAATAATCAAATCGGTCTATCATTTGATGAGAATTAATTACAATCACGTAAGAATCCATTCTAAGCTTACAAATCACCGAATCGGTCAACCGTTCGATGAGACTAAATTAAAATCATGTAACAAGTTATTCTAAGCTTACAAATCACTGAATCGGTGAACCGTTCGATGAGAATCAGCTACAATCATGTAACAAGCCATTCTGAGCTTACAAATCACTAAATCGATCAACCGTTCCATGAGAATTATCTACAATCACGTAACAAACCATTATGCGCTTACTTATCACCGAATTGGTTAACCGTTTAATGACAATAAGCTAAAATCACGTAATAAGCTATTGTAAGCTTACAAATCACTGAATTGGTCAATCGTTCAATGAGAATCAGCTACAATCACATAACAAGCCATTCTCAGCTTAAATATCATGAAATCAGTCTATCATTTGATGATAATCAATTACAATCATGTAACAATCTATTCTGATCTTACAAATCACGGAATCGGTCAACCGTTTGATGAGAATCAATTAGAATCATGTAATAAGCCATTCTGAGCTTGCAAATCACCGAATCGGTGAACCGTTCGATGAGAATCAGCTCCAATCACGTAACAAGCCATTGTGAGCTTACAAATCACCGAATCGGTGAACCGTTCGATGAGAATCAATTAGAATGACATAACAAGCCATTTTGAGCTTACAAACCCTTCGAATCGATCAACCATTCGATGAGAATCAGCTACAATCACGTACCAAGCCATTCTGAGCTTACAAATCACCAAATCTATCAACTGTTCAATTAGAATCAGCTCTAATCATGTAACAAGCCATTATGAGCAAACAAATCACTGAATTAGTCAACTGTTCGATGAGAGTCAGCTACAATCATGTAATAAGCCATTTTGAACTTACAAATCACTGAATCGATCAACCATTCGATAAGAATCAGCTACAATCACGTCTATTCTAAGCTTACAAATAATCGAATCGGTCTATTATTTAATGAGAAGCAATTACAATCACATAACAAGCCATTCTGAGCTTACTAATCACTGAACCAGTCAACCATTCTATGAAAATCAATTACAATTTTGTAATAAACCATTATGAGCTTACAAATCACCAAATCAGTCAACCGTTCAATGAGAATTAAGTACAATCATGTAACAAGTCATCCTGAGCTTACAAATCACCGAACTAATCAACTATTCTGTGATAATCAATTACAATCATGTAACAAGCAATTAGGAGCTTACAAATCAGTGAATCGATCAGTCGTCTAATGAGAATCAAATACAATCACATAATAAACCATTCTGAGCGTACAAATCACCATATCAGTCAACCGTTTGATGAAAATCAACTACAATCATGAAACAAGCCATTCTGAGCTTACAAATCACCAAATCGGTCAACCATTCGATGAGAATCAATTACAATCATGGAATAAGCCATTCTGAGCTTCCAAATCATCGAATCGGTCAATTATTTGATTAGAATCAGCTCTAATCATGTAACAAGCCATTTTGAGCTTACAAATCATCAAATCGGTGAACTGTTTGATGAGAATCAGCTACAATCATATAATAAGCTATTCTGAGATAACATATCACAAAATTGGTCTAGCATTTGATACGAATCAACTACAATCACATAACAAGCCATTATGAGCTTATAGTTCACTGAATCAATCAAATGTTCGATGAGAATCAACTACAATCATGTAACAAGTCGATCTAAGGTTGCAGATCATCGACTCGATCAACTATTTGATGAGAATCAGATACAGGCGCGTAACACACCATTTTGAGATTTTAGATCATCGAATCGGTGAACCGTTTGATGAGAATCGGCTAAAATCACATAATAAGCTAGTCTAGGCTTACAAATCAGCGAATCTATCATTCATTCAAGGAGAATCAACTACGATCCCAAAAAAGATCTTTCTGAGCTTTTAGATCATCAAATTGGTCAACCATTCGATGACAATAAGCTAAAATCGCATAACAGATTATGAAATTGATCTACCATTCAATGAAAATCAAATAAATTGACGTAACAAGCTATTTTGAGCTTACAACTCACTAAATCTATCAACCGTTCAATGAGAATTAGCTACAATCATGTAACAAGCTATTCTGAGCTTACAAATCCTTGAAATGGTCAACCGTTTGATGAGAATTAGCTACAATCATATAACAACCCATTCTAAGCCTATAAATCACCGAGTCGATCAACCGTTCGATGAGAATCAATAACAATCAGCTAACAAGCCATTCTGAGCTTAGAAATCACTAAATCGGTCAACCATTCGATGAGAATCAGCTACAATCACGTAACAAACCATTCTGAGCTTACAAATCATTGAAACGCTTAACCGTTTGATGAAAATCAATTACAATCATGTAACACTGAGCTTACAAATCATCAAATCGGTCAATCGTTCGATGAGAATCAGCTACAATCATGTAACAAGCCATTTTGAGTGTACAAATCATTGAATCAGTCAACCGTTTGATGCGAATTAGTTACAATCACGTAGCAATCCATTCTGAGCTTACAAATCACTGAATCGATCAACCGTTCAATGAGAATTAGCTACAATAACGTAACAAGCCATTATGAGCTTATAAATCATCAAATCAGTCAACCGTTTGATGAGAATTAGCTACAACCACGTAACATGCCATTTTGAGCTTAAAAATAACTGAACCGGTCAACCGTTCGATTAGAATAAATTACAATTATGTTACAAGCCATTCTGAGCTTAAAAATCACTGAATCGGTAAATTATTCCATGAGACTCAATTACAATCACGTAACAAGCGATTATGAGCTTACAAATCACCGAATCGGGAACCGTTCAATTAGAATCAGCTACAATCACGTAACAAGCAATTTTGAGCTTGTAAATCATCGAATTGGTCAACCGTTAGATGAGAATCAGCTACAATCACGTAACTAGCTATTCTGAGCTTACAAATCACTGAATCAATCAAATATTTAATGAAAATCAGCTACAATGCCATTCTAAACTTACAGATCACTGAATCGGTCAACCGTTTGATGAGAATCAATTAAAAGCTCGTACCAAGCCATTTTGAGCTTACAAATCACTAAATCATTCAACTGTATGATGAGAATCAATTATAATCATGTAACGAGTTATTCTAAGTTTACAAATTACCGAATCGGTCAACCGTTTGATGAGAATGAACTACAATCACGTAACAAGCCATTGTGAGCTTGAAAATCACTGAATCAATCAACCTTTCAATGAGAATCAGCTACAATCACATAACAAGCCATTTTGAGATTACAAATAATTAAATGGGTCAATCGTTCGATGAAAATCAGCTACAATCATGTAATAAGCCATTCTGAGCTTACGAATCACTGAATCGGTCAATAGTTCAATGAGAATCAACTACAATCACATAACAAGCCATTTTGACCTTAAAAATCATCAAATTGGTCAACTGTTCGATGAGAATCAGCTACAATCACGTAACAAGCTATTCTGAGATTACAAATCACGTAAAAGCCATTATGAGCTTGTAAATCACAAAGTGCTCAACCGTTTGATGAGAATAAGTTACAATCATGTAACAAGTCATTCTAAGGTTACAAATCACCGAATCGGTCAACCATTAATTGCGAATCAATGACAATCATGTAACAAATCATTCTGAGCTTACAAATCACTAAATCTGACTGTTTGATTAGAATGACCTACAATCATGTACTAAAGCCATTTTGAGCTTACAAATCACCAAATCGGTCACTATTCGGTGAGAATTAGCTCCAAACACGTAACAAGCCATTCTGAGCTTACAGATCACCGAATCGATGAACCGTTCGATGATAATCAAATACAATCATGTAACAAGCTATTCTGAGTTTACAAATCACTGAATCTGTCAACGTTCGATGAGAATTAGCTAGAATCACATAACAAGCCATTCTGAGCGTACAAATTACCTAATCGGTCAACCGTTTGAAGAGAATAAATTACAATCATGTAACAAGCCATTTTCAGCTTACAAATCACCGAATTGGTCAACTGTTTGATGAGAATCAACTACAATCATGTAACAAGCCATTCTGCACTTACTTATCAGTATCGGTTCACCGTTCAATGACAATCAACAAGAATCACATAACAAGCTATTCTAAACTTACAAATCACCAAATTGGTCAACCGTTCGATGAGAATGACCTACAATCATGTAACAAGCCATTCTTAGCTCACAAATCACTGAATCGATCTATCGTTTGATGAGAATCAGTTGCAATAATGCAACAATCTATTCTGGGCTTACAAATCATCGAATGGTCAACCGTTCGATGAGAATGAATTACAATCACGTAAAAATCAATTTTAAGCTTACAAATCACCAAATTGGTCAACCGTTCATTTACAATAAGTACAATCGCGTAACATGCCATTTTGAGCTTACAAATCATGAAATCGATCAACAGTTCCATGAAAATCAGCTACAATCACGTAACAAGCCATTCTAAGATTTGAAATCACTGAATCGGTCAATCATTCGATGAGAATCAAGTACAATCATGTAACAAGCCATTTTGAGCTGACAAATCACTGAATCGGTCAACTGTTCGATGACAATCAATTACAATCACATAAAGAGCCATTATTAACTTACAAATCACCAAAACGGTCAACCGTTCGATGAGAATCAGCTACAATCACATAACAAGTCATTATGAGCTTACAAATCACCGAATCGGTCAACAGTTCGATGAGAATCAATTAAAATCAAGTAACAAAACATTTTGAGCCTACAAATCAGCGAATGGGTCAACCATTCGATGAGAATCGGCTACAATCATGTAACAAGCTATTCTGAGCTTACAAACTATCGAATCGGTCAACTGTAAGATGAAAATATTTTACAATCATGTAACAAGCCATTTTGAGCTTACGAATCATGAAATCTGTCAACTATCGATAAGAATCAGCTACAATCACCTAGCAAGCCATTCCGAGCTGACAAATCACTGAATCAGTCAACTGTTCAATGAGCATTAGCTGCAATCATTTAAAAACCCATTCTGAGTTTACAAATTAGGGATTCGGTCAACTGTTCGATGAGAATCAGCTACAATCACGTAACAAGCCATTCTGATCTTACAAATCAGTGAATTGGTCAACCGTTCAGTAAGAATCTACTACAATCACGTAACAAGCCATTTTGAGCTTAAATTTCACTGAATCAGTCAACCATTCGATGGGCATAAGCTAAAATCACGTAACAACCCATTCTGAGCGTAGAAATGATCTTACAATCATGTATCACTAAGCTTACAAATCAATGAATCGATCAACCGTTCAATGAGAATTAGCTACAATCATGTAACAAGCCATTCTAAGCCTACAAATCATCGAATCGGTAAACCGTTCGATGAGAATTAGCTACAATCACGTAACAAGCTATTCTGAGATTACAAATCACCAAATCGGTCAACCGTTCGATGAGAATTAGCTACAAGCACGTAACAAGCCATTCTGAGCTTACAAATTATCGAATCGATCAACCGTTCATTGACAATCAATTATAATCGTAACAAACCATTATGAGCTTACAAATCACTGAATCGATTAACCTTTTGATGAGAATAATTTACAATCACGTAACAAGCCATTCTAAGCTTACAAATCATCAAATCGGTCAACCGTTCGATGAGAATCAATTACAATTACATAAGAAGCCATTCTGAGATTACAAATCATCGAATCAGTAAACCATTCGGTGAGAATGAGCTACAATTGCATAAAAAGCCATTCTGAGCTTACAAATCACCAAATCAGTCAACTGTTCAATGAGAAACAACCACAATCATGTAACAAGTCATTCTAAGTTTACAAATCTTCAGAGCGGTTAACCATTTGATGAGAATCAGCTACAATCACATAACAAGCCATTCTGAGCTTACAAATCACCAAATCAGTCAACCGTTCGATGAGAATCAGCTACAATCACATAACAAGTCATTCTCAGCTTACGAATCACCGAATCAGTCAACCATTCAATGAGAATCAGCTAAAATCACATAACTAGTCATTCTAGGCTTACAAATCGCTGAATCAGACTACCATTTGATAACAATCAGCTACAATAATGTAACAAATCATTATGAGGTTACAAATCACCAAATCGATCAATTGTTTGATTAGAATTAGCTACAATCATGTAATTGCCATTATGAGCTTACAAATCACCAAATTGGTCAACTGTTAGATCAATCACATAATGCTATTCTAAGATTACAAATCACCGAATCTATCAACATTCGATGAGAATCAGCAAAAATCATGTAACAAGCCATTATGAGCTAACAAATCACCAAATTAGTCAACCATTCCATGAGAATCAACTACAATCACGTAACAAGTTGTTCTGAACTTACAAACCCTTCGAATCGGTTAACCGTTCGATGAGAATCAGCTACAATCACGTAACAAGTCATTCTGAGATTACAAATCACCGAATTGGTCAACCATTTGATTAGAATCAGCTCTAATCATGTATCAAGCCATTATGAGCTTACAATCACCGAATCGGTCAGCCATTCGGTGAGAATCATCTACAATCATGTAACAAGCCATTTTGAACATACAAATCAATGAATCGGCCAACCTTTCGATGAGAATCAACTACAATCATGTAACAAACCATTATGAGCTTACAAATCATTGAATCGGTCAATCATTTGATGAGAATCAATTACAATCACATAACAAGCCATTCTGAGCTTACAAATCACTGAATCGATCAACCATCCGATGAGAATCAAATACAATCACGTAACAAGCCATTCTGAGCTTACAAATCACTGTATCGGTCAATTGTTTGATGAGAATCAATTACAATCACATAACAAGCCATTTTGAGCTTACAAATCACCAAATCAGTCAACCGTTCAATGAGAATCAATTACAATCATGTAATAAACCATTCTAAGCTTCCAAATCATCAAATCAGTTAACCATTCAATAAGAATCAGCTACAATCATGTAATAAGCCATTATGAGCTAACATATCACCAAATCAGTCTACCATTTGATGAGAATCAATTGCAATCATGTAACAAGCCATTTTGAGCTTACAGATCACTGAATCGGTCAACCATTCGATAAGAATTGACTAGAATAGCATAAAAGATCATTCTTACGTTGTAGATCACTGAATCAGTCAAATGTTTGATGAGAATCAATTAAAATCATGTAACAAGTCGATCTGAGGGTTTAGATCACTGAATCGGTGAAATGTTCGATGAGAATCAGCTACAATCATGTAATAAGCTATTCTGAGCTTACAAATCATTGAAACGGTAAACCGTTTGATGAGAATAAGCTACAATCATGTGGCAAGCCGTTCTGAGCTCACAAACCACTGAATAGGTCAACCGTTCGATGAGAATATTTTACAATCATGTAACATGCCCTTCTAAGCTTACAAATCACTGAATCCGTCAACTATCCATAAGAATTAGCTACAATCACCTAACACCCTATTTCGAGCTTACAAATCACCGAATCGGTCAACCATTGAATGAGAATCAGCTACAATCACGCAACAAGCCATAGCTTACAAATCATCGAATCGGTCAACCGTTTGATGAGAATCAGCTACAATCACGTAACAAGCCATTCTGAGATTACAAATGACCGAATCGATCAACCGATCGATGAGAATCAGCTACAATCACATAACAAGCTATTCTGAGCTTAGAAATCACTGTCGAATCGGTCAATAGTTCGATGAGAATTAGCTACAATTACGTAACAAGCCATTCTACACTTACAAATCACCGAATTAGTCAACCATTCCTTGAGAATCACTTACAATCATGTAACACTTAGCTTACTAATCACTGAATCGGTCAACAATTTGATGAGAATCAGCTACAATTATGTAACAAGCCATTCTAAGCTTACAAATCACTGAATCGGTCAATCATTCGATGAGAATCAGCTACAATCACGTAACAAGCCATTTTGAGACTACAAATCACCAAATCGGTCAAATGTTCCATGAGAATCAACTACAAGCACATTACAAGCTATTGTGAGCTTACAAATCACCGAATCGGTCAACCATTTGATGAGAATCAATTGCAATGTAACAACCCATTCTGAGCTTACAAATCACCGTATCAGTCAACCTTTCGATGAGAATCAATTACAATCACGTAACAAGCCATTTTGAGCTTACAAATCACCAAATCGGTCAACCGTTCAATGAGAATCAACTACAACCATGAAAAAAACCATTTTGAGTTTACAAATCATGGAATGAGTCAACTGTATTGTGAGAATCAGCTACAATGACATAACAAGCCATTCTAAGGTAACAACCATTTGATGAGAATCAATTACAATAATGTAACAAGTCATTTTGAGCTTACAAATGATTGAACCAGTCAACCATTCTATGAGAATTAATTAAAATGACGTAATAAGTCATTTTGAGGTTACAAATCATCGAATCGGTCAACCATTCGATGAGAATCAATTACAATCATGTAACAAGTCATTCTGAGTTTAAAAATCATTGAATCTGTCAACCGTTGGATGAGAATCAACTACAATCACGTAACAAGCTATTTTGAGCTTACAAATCACCAAATCGATCAATTGTTCGATGAGAATCAGCTACAGCCACGAAACAAGCCATTCTGAGTTTACAAACCATCGAATCGGTCAACCGTTCGATGAGAATCAATTACAATTACGTAATAAGCAATTTTGAGCTTACAAATAATCGAATTTGTCAACCGTTCGATGAGAATCAATTACAATCACGTAACAAGCCATTCTGAGTTTACAAATCATCGAGTCGGTCAACCATTCCGTGTGAATCAATTACAATCATGTAACAAGTATTTCTAAAATTACAAATCATCGAATCGGTCAACCGTTCGATGAGAATCAATGACAATCACGTAAGAAGCCATTCTGAGCTTACAAATCACTGAATCTGTCAACCGTTCAATGAGAAATAGCACCAATCACGTAACAAGCAATTCTGACCTTACAAATTATCGAATCAGTCAACTACTCGAGAAGAATCATTTACAATCACGTAATAAGCCATTTTGAGCTTACAAATCATCAAATTAGTCAACCGTTTGATGAGAATCAATTACAATCATGTAACACTGATATTACAAATCATCGAATTGGTCAATCATTCGATGAGAATCAACTACAATCATGTAACAAGCCATTCTAAGCTTACAAATCACTGTTCGATTAGAATCAGCTACAATCATGTAACAAGCCATTCTATTATTACAAATTATCAAATCAGTCAACCGTTCGATGAGAATTAGCTACAATCGTGTAACAAGCCATTCTGAGCTTACAAATCACCGAATCAGTCAACCGTTCAATGAAAATCAGCTACAATCACGTACCAAGCTATTCTATAGTTACAAATCACTGAATCGGTCAATCGTTTGATGAGAATCAGATACGATCACGTAACAAGCCATTCTAAGTTTTCAAATCATCAAATCAGTCAACCGTTCAATGAGACTCGACTACAATCATGTAACAAGCCATTTTGAGCTAATAAATACCTGAATCGATCAACCATTCATTGAGAATCAGCTACAGTCATGTAACAATCCATTCTGATCTTACAAATCATCGAATCGGTCAACCGTTCATAGTGAATCATCTACAACCATGTAAGAAACCATTCTAAGCCTACAAATCACTGAATCAGTCAACCTTTCAATGAAGATCAATTACAATCACGTAACAAACCATTATGAGCTTACAAATCACTGAATCGGTCAACCGTTCGATGAGAATCAATTATAATCACGTAACAAACCATTTTGAGCCTACAAATCACCTAATCGGTCAACCGTTCGATTAGAATCAGCTACAATCATGTAACAAGTCATTCTAAGTTTATAGATCACCAAATCAATCAACGTTCGATGAGGCTACAATCACGTAACAAACCATTCTGAGCTTACAAATCATGAAATCGATCAACCGTTTGATGAGAATAAGCTAGAATCACCAAACATGCCATTATGAGCTTACAAATCACTGAATCGGTCAACCGTTCAGTGAGAATCAACTACAATCACGTAACAAGCCATTCTGAGCTTATAAATCACCGAATCGGTCAACCGTAGGAGAATCAATTACAATCATGTAAAAATCCATTCTGAGCTTACAAATCATTCAATCGGTCAACCATTTGATGAGAATCAAAAAAACATTCTGAGCTTACAAATCACCGAATCGGTCTACCATTCGATGAGAATCAACTACAATCACGTAACAAGTCATTCTGAGCTTACAAATCACCAAATCGGTCAACCATTCTATGACAATCAATTAAGATCACGTAACAACCCATTTTGAGCTTACAAATCATCAAATCGGTCAACCATTCGATGAGAATTAGCGACAATCATGTCACAAGCCATTCTGAGCTTACAAATCACCAAATTGGTCAACTGTTGGATGAGAATCATGTAACAAGCCATTCTGAGCTTCAAATTTTCAAATTGGTCAACTATTCGATGAGAATCACATACAATCATGAAACAAGCCATTCTAAGCTTTTAAATTACCGAATCGGTCAACCATTTAATGAGAATCAGCTACAATCACGTAACAAGCCATTATGAGCTTACAAATCACTGAATCGGTCAACCATTCGATGAGAATCAGCTACAATCATGTAACAAGTCATTCTGAGCTTACAAATCATCAAATCGATCAATCGTTCAATGAGACTCAACTACAATCATGTAACAAGCCATTATGATCTTACAAATTATTGAATCGGTCAACCATTCGATCAAAATCAGCTATAATCATGTAACAAGTCATTCTGAGCTTACAAATCATCAAATTGGTCAACTGTTCGATGAGAATCAATTACAGTCACGTAACAAGCCATTATGAGCTTACAAATCACCAAATTAGTGAACCATTTGATGAGAATCAACTACAATAATGTAACAAGCCATTATGAACTTACAAATCACCAAATCAGTCAACCGTTCAATGAGAATCAGCCAAAATCATGTAACAAGTCATTTTGAGCTTACAAATCACCGAATCGGTCAACCCTTAGATGAGATTCAGCAAAAATCATGTAACAAGCCATTCTCAGCTTACAATTCACCAAATTAGTCAACCATTCGATGAGAATCAACTACAATCACGTAAAAGCCATTCTGAGCTTACGAATCACTGAATCGGTCAACCTTTCGATGAGAATTAGCTACAATTACATAACTAGTCATTTTGAGCTTACAAATCACTGAATCGAACTACCATTTGAAAAGAATCAGGTACAATAATGTAACAAGCCATTGTGAGCTTACAAATCATTGAATTGGTCAATCGTTCGATTAGAATAATCTACAATCGCGTAACAAGCCATTATGAGCTTATAAATCACTGAGTCGGTGAATTGTTCGATGAGAATCAGCTACAATCATATAACAAGCCATTCTGAGCTTACAAATCATTGAATTGGTGAACTGTTCGATGAAAATCAATTATAATCACGTAACAAGCTATTCTAAGTTTACAAATCATCGAATCTATGAACGTTCGATAAAAATAAGCTAGAATCACATAACAAGCCATTTTGAGCCTACAAAACACCGAATCGGTGAGCCGTTCAATGAGGATCAATTATAATCACGTAACAAGCTATTCTGAGTTTACAAATCTCTAAATTTGTCAACCGTTCAATGAGAATCAGCTACAATCATGTAACAAGCCATTATGAGCTTATAAATCACTGAATTGGTCAACTGTTGACTAAGAGTCAGCAACAATCACGCAACAAGCCATTCTAAGCTTACAAATCACTGATCGGTCAACCGTTCGATGAGAATCAATTACAATCACGTAAAAATCCATTCTCAGCTTACAAATCACTGAATCGATCAACCGTTCGATGAGAATAAATTAGAATCATGTAACATGCCATTCTGAGCTTACGAATCATCGAATCGGTCTATCGTTTGATCAGAATCAATTACAATCACGCAACAAGCCATTTTGGGCTTATAGATCATTGATCGGTCAACCGTTCGATGAGAATCAATTACAATCCCGTAAAAATCCATTCTGAGCTTAAAAATCACCAAATCGGTCAACCGTTCGATGAGAATAAATTACAATCATGTAACAAGCCATTCTAATCTTACCAATCACTGAATTGGTCAACCGTTCAATGAGAATCAACTACAATCATGTAACAAGCCATTCTGAGCTTACATATAACTGAATCGATTAACTGTTCCATGAGAATTAGCTACAATCACGTAACAAATCATTTTGCACTTACTTATCACCGGATCGGTTAACCGTTCAATGACAATTAGCTAGAATCACGTAACAAGCTATTATAAGCTTAAAAATGATTGAATTGGCCAATGGTTTGATGAGAATTAGTTATAATCACATAACAAGCCATTATGAGCTTGGAAATCACCGAATCGCTCTCTCGTTTGATGAGAATCAATTACAATTACATAACAAGCCATTATGAGCTTACAAATCACCAAACCAGTCAGCCGTTCTCTAAGAATCAATTACAATCTCGTAACAAGCCATTATGAGCTTACAAATTAATGAATCTGTCAACTATTCCATGAGAATTAATTACAATCATGTAACAAGTCATTTTGAGCTTACAAATCATCGAACCAATCAACCGTTCTATGAGATTCATTTACAATCACGTAACAAGCCATTCTAAGCTTACAAATCACTGTATCGGTCAACCGTTCGATGAGAATTAATTACAATCATGCAACAAGTCATTATGAGCTTACAAATCACCGAATCAATCAACTGTTCAATGAGAATCACTTACAATAATGTAACAAGCCATTCTGAGCTTACAAATCACCAAATCGGTCAACCGTTCGATGAGAATCAGCTACAATCATGTAACAAGCCATTCTTAGCTTACAAATCACCCAACCAGGCAATCCTTCGATGAGAATCAATTACAATATGGTAAAAAGCCATTATGAGCTTACAAATCATCGAATCAATCAATCATTTGATGAGAATTAGCTACAATCATGTAACAAGCCATTCTGAGCTCATGAATCACCGAATTGGTCAACCATTCGATAAGAATCAGCTACAATCACATAACTAGTCATTTTGAGCTTACAACTTGTTGAATCGGTGTACCATTTGATGAGAATCAGCTACAATAATGTAACAAGCCATTCTGAGTTTACAAATCACTGAATCGGTCAACCGTTCGATGAGAATCAGCTATAATCATCTAACAAGCCATTCTGAGCTTACAAATCACAAAGTCGGTCAATCGTTCAATGAGACTCAATTACAATCACGTACCAAGCCATTTTGAGTTTATAAATCACCGAATCGGTCATCCGTTTGATGAGACTCAATTAGAATCACGTAATAAGCCATTCTGAACTTACAAATCACCAAATCGGTCAACATTCGATGAGAATCAGCTCCAACCACGTAACAAGCCATTCTGAGCTTACAAATCACCGAATCGATGAACCATTCGATGAGAATTAATTACAATCACGTAATAAGCTATTCTAACTTTAAAAAATCACCAAATCAATCACCGTCCAATGAGAATCCGCTAAAATCACGTGACAAGCCATTCTGACCTTGCAAATCACCAAATCAGTCAACCGTTCGATGAGAATCAACTACAATCACATAACAAGCCATTCTGAGCTTACAAACCACCGAATTGGTCAACCGTTTGATGAAAATCAGCTACAATCATAGAAAAAGTCATTCTGAGCTTACAAATCATCTACAATCATGTAACAAGTCATTGTGAACTTACAAATCACTGAATCGGTCAACCTTTCGATGAGAATCAGCTACAATCATGAAACAAGCCATTCTGAGCTTACAAATCGTCGAATCGATCTATTGTTTGATGAGAATAAATTACAATCACGTAACAAGTAATTTTGAGCTTACAAATCACTGAACCAGTCAACTATTTTATGAGAATCAATTACAATCTCATAACAAGCCATTATGAGCTTACAAATCACCAAATCAGTCAACCGTTCAATGAGAATTAATTACAATCATGTAACAAGTCATTATGAGCTTACAAATCACTGAACCAATCAACCATTCTATGAGAATCAAGTACAATCACGTAATAAGTCATTCTGAGCTTACAAATCACTGAATCGATGAATCGTCTGATCAGAATCAAATATAATCATGTAACAAGCCATTCTGAGCTTAAAAATCACCGTATTGGTCAACCGTTCGATGAGAATCACCTACAATCATGTAAAAAGCTATTAAGAGTTTACAAATCACCAAATCGGTCAACCGTTCGATGAGAATCAATTACAATTATGTAATACATTTTGACCTTCCAAATCACCGAATTGGTCAATTGTTTGATTAGAATCAGCTCTAATCACGTAACAAGCCATTCTGACCTTACAAAATTGGTCTACTGTTTGATGAGAATCAAGTACAATCACGTAACAAGTCATTTTGAGCTTACAAATCTAAGGTTGTAGATCACCAAATCAGTCAAATATTCGATGAGAATCAACTACAATCATGTAACAAGTCGATCTGAGGTTGCAGATCACCGACTTGATCAACTGTTCGATGAGAATCAGATACAGGAGCGTAACACACCATTCTGAGGTTTTTGATCACTGAATTGGTGAAGCATTCGATCATCGAATTGATCAACCGTTCGATGACAATCAGCTAAAATCTCATAACAAGTTATTCTGAGGTTGCAATTCACCACATCAGTCAACCGTTCAATGAGAATTAGCGACAATAACGTAACAAGCCATTTTGTGCTAACAGATCACCAAATCGGTCTACCATTCGATGACAATCAACTAAAATTGGGTAACAAGTTGTTTTGAGGTTGCAGTTAACCAAATCGGTCAACCGTTTTATGAGAATCAGCTACAATCACGTAATAAACCATTCTAAGCTTACAAATCTTCAGAGCTGTCAACAGTTTGATGAGAATCAACTACAATCACATAAAAAGACATTCTGAGCTTACAAATCACCAAAATGACCATTATACGAGAATCAATTACAATCAGGTAACAAGACATTTTGAGCTAACAAATTAGAGAATCAGTCAACCATTCGATGAGAATCAGGTACAATCACGTAACAAGCCATTCTAAGCTTTCAAATCACTGAAACGGTAAATCATTTGATGACAATAAGCTACAATCATGTAACAAGCCATTTTGAGCTTAAAAACCACCAAATTGGTTAACCGTTCGATGAGAATATTTTACAATCATGTAACATTTTGAGCTTACAAATCATCAAATCCATCAACTATCGATAAGAATCAGCTACAATCACCTAAAAAGCCATTCTGAGCTTACAAATCACCGAATCGGTTAACCATTCATTGAGAATCAGCTACAATCATGTAACAAGTCATTTTGAGCTTACAAATCACCGAATCGGTCAACTATTTGATGAGAATCAATTACAATCACGTAACAAGCCATCCGGAGCTTACAAATCACTAAATCGATCAACCGTTCAGTGAGAATCAAATACAATCACATAACAAGCCATTATGAGCTTACAAATCACCAAATCAGTCAATAGTTCAATGGGCATAAGTTACAATCACGTAAGAAGCCATTCTGAGCTTGTAAATGATCGAATCGGTGAACTGTTCGATGAGAATGAGCTACAATCACATTAGAAGCCATTCTAAGCTTAGAAATCACCAAATCTGTCAATTGTTCGATGAGAATTAGCTACAATTACGTAACAAGCCGTTCTGAGCTTACAAATCACCGAATCGGACAACCGTTCGATGAAAATCAATTACAATCATGTAACATTGAGCTTACAAATCACCGAATCAGTCAACCGTTCGATGAAAATTAGCTACAATCCTGTAACAAACCATTCTAAGCTTAAAAATCACTGAATTGGTCAACCGTTCGATGAGAATTAATTACAATCACGTAACAAGCCATTATGAGCTTACAAATCACCAAATCGGTCAACCATTTGATGAGAATTAGCTACAATCACATAACAATCCATTCTAAGCTTACAAATCACCGAATGGGTCAACCGTTCAATGATAATCAAATACTATCTTGTAACAAGCCATTCTGAGCTTACAAATCACTGAATCGGTCAATTATTTGATGAAAATCAACTATAATCGCATAACAAGACTTTCTAAGCTTACCGATCACATAATTGGTCAACCGTTCGATCAGAATTAGCTAAAATCACATAACAAACCATTTTTAGCTTACAAATCATTGAATTGGTCAACCGTTTGATGAGAATCAACTACAATAACGTGACAATCCATTCTGAGCTTACAAATCACTGAATTGGTCAACAGTTCAATGAGAATCAGCTACAATCATGTAACAAGCCATTTTGAGCTTTCATCGAATCGGTCAACCATTCGATGAGAATTAGCTACAATCATGTAACATGCCATTCTGAGCTTATAAATCCCCAAATCAGTCAACTGTTCGATGAGAATTATTTACAATCACATAACAAGCCATTATGAGCTTATAAATCAATGAATCGGGCAACCGTGCAATCAGAATCAGCTACAATCACGTAACAAGCCATTCTAAGCTTATAAATCACTGAATCTGTCAACCGTTTGATGAAAATCAATTACAGTCACGTAACAAGTTATTCTGAGTAGCCATTCTGAGCATACAAATCATTGAATCGATCAACCTTTCGATGAAAATCAGCTAGAATCATTTAACAAGCCATTATAAGTTACAAATCACCGAATCGGTTGACTGTTTGATGACAATAGGTTACAATCACATAACAAGCCATTTTGAGCTTACGAATCACCGAATCGATTAACTGTTCAATGAGAATCAGCTTCAATCATGTAACAAGCTAATCTGAGCTTACAAATCACTGAATCGGTCAATCATTCGATGAGAATAAGCTACAATCACGTAACAAGCTATTCTAAGCTTACAAATCACCGAATTGGTCAATCGTTTGATGAAAATAAGCTACAATCACATAACAAGCCATTCTAAGCTTACAAATCACCGAATCGGTCAACTATTCGATGAAAATCAATTGCAATCATGTAACAAGCCATTCTTCACTTACAAATCACATAATCGGTCAACCATTCGATGATAATCAGTTACAATCACGTAACAATCCATTCTGAGCTTACAAATCACTAATCGGTCAACCGTTCGATGAGAATCAACTAAAATCATGTAACAAGTCACTTTGAGCTTACAAATCACTGAATTGGTCAATCCTTTGACGAGACTCAGCTACAATCATGTAACAAGCCATTGAAAGCTTACAAATCACTGAATTGGTCAACTGTTCAATGAGAATCAGCTACAATCATGTAACAGGCATTTTGAGCTTACAAATTACTGAATCAGTCAACCGTTTGATTAGAATCAGCTACAATCATGTAACAAGCCATTCTGAGCTTACAAATCATCGAATCGATCAACCGTTCGACGAGAATCAATTACAATCACATAACAATCCATTGTGAGCCTACAAATCACGAAATTGATCAACTGTTCGATGAGAATCAACTACAATCATGTAATAAGACATTCTGAGCTTAAAAATCACCGAATCGGTCAAGCATTCGATGAGTCTCACCTACAATCATGTAACAAGCCATTCTGAGTGTACAAATCACTGAATCAGTCAACCGTTCGATGAGAATCAATTACAATCATGTAACAATCCATTTTGAGCTAACAAACCACTGAATCGATCAACCTTTCGAATAAGAATCAATTACAATCATGTGACAAACCATTCTGATCTTACAAATCATCGAAACGGTCAACCGTTCGATGAGAATGGGCTACAAGCTATTATGAGCTTACAAATCTTTGAATCGGTCAATTGTTTGATGAGAATTAGCTACAATCATATAACAAGCCATTCTAAGCTTATAAATCACTGAATCGGTCAATTGTTTGATCAAAATCAACTACAACCACATTAGAAGCCATTCTGAGCTTACAAATCACCAAATTGGTTAACCGTTTGATGAAAATCAGCTACAATCATGTAACAATCCATTCTGACCTTGCAAATCACTGAATTTGTCAACCGTTCGATGAGAATCAATTACAATCATGTAACAAGTTATTCTCAGCTTACAAATCACCGAATCGGTCAACCATTCGATGAGAATCAGTTACAATCCTGTAACAAGCCATTATGAGCTTAAAAATCACCGAATAAGTCAACCGTTCAATGAGAATCAATTACAGTCATGTAACAATCCATTCTAAGCTAACAAATCATCGAATGGTCAACCTTTACATGAGAATAAATTACAATCATTTGACAAACCGTTATGATCTTAAAAATCAGCGAAACGATCAATCGTTCGATGAGAATCAACTACCATCACGTAACAAGCGATTCTAAGCTTACAAATCAAGCCATTCTAAGCTAACAAATCACAGAATCGGTCAATGGTTCGATAAGAATCACCAAAACTTATGTAACAAGTCATTCTGAGCTTACAAATCATTGAATCGGTAAACCATTTCATGAGAATCAATTAAATCACGTAACAAGCCGTTATGAGCTTACAAATCACTGAATCGGTCAATCGTTCTATGAAAATCAGCTATAATCATGTAACAAGCCATTCTAAGTTTACAAATCATCGAATTAGTCAACCGTTCGATGAGGATCAGCTATAATCACGTAGCAAGCCATTCTAAGCTTAAAAATCATTGAATCGGTCAACCGTTTGATAAGAATCACCTACAATCACATAATAAGTCATTTTGAGCTTACAAATCACCAAATCGATTGACCGTTCGATGAGAATGAATTTCAGTAACGTCACAAGCAATTCTGAGCTTACAAATCATTGAATCGGTCAACCATTCGATGAGATTCATCTACAATCACGTAACAAGCTATTTTGAGCTTGCAAATCATTGAATCAATCAATCGTTTGATGAATATCAGCTACAATCATGAAACAAGCTATTCTAAATTTAAAAATCACCGAATCGGTCAACTATTCGATGAGAATCAACTACAATTATGTAACAAGTCATTCTGAGCTTATAGTTCACCAAATCGGTCAACTGTTTGGTGAGAGTCAGCTAAAATCATGTAACAAGCCATTCCAAGCTTACAAATCACTGAATCAGTCAACCAATCGATGAGAATCAGGTACAATCACCTAACAAGTCATTTTGAGCTTACAAATTGCTGAATCGATCAACTGTTTCATGAGAATCAGCTACAATTGCATAACAACCCATTTTGAGCGAACAAATCACCCAATCGATCAACCATTCGATGAGAATCAGCTATAATCACATAAAAAGTCATTCTAAGCTTACAAATTACCGAATTGATCAACCATTCCATGAGAATCAGCTACAATCACGTAATAAGCAATTGTGAGTTTATAAATCACCAAATCAGTCAACCATTTGATGAGAATCAATTATAATAACGTAAAAAACCATTACAATTACAATCAATTACAATCATGTAACAAGCTATTTTGAGCTTACAAATCACCGAATTGATCAATCGTTCGATGATAACCATCTACAATGATGTAACAAGCCCTTATAAGCTTACAAATCACTGTATTGGTGAACCGTTCGATGAGAATCAGCGACAATCACATAAGAAGCCATTCTGAGCTTGTAAATCAGTGAATTTGTCAACCGTTCCATGAGAATCAACTACAATCATGTAATAAGCCATTTTGAGCTTACAAATCACCCAATCGGTGAACCATTTGATGAGAATATATTACAATGACGTAACAAACTATTATGAGCTTACAAATCACCGAATTGGTCAACTGTTTGATGAGAATAAATTACAATCACATACAAGCCATTTTGAGCTTACAAATCAATGAATTGCTAATCCGTTCAATGAAAATTAATTACAATGACGTAACAAGTCATTCTGAGCTTACAAATCACCAAATCGATCAACTGTTTGATGAGAATCAATTACAATCATGTAACAAGCCATTCTGAGCTTACAAATCGTTGAATCAGTAAACCGTTCGATGAGAATCAGCTACTATTTACCTAACAAGCCATTCTGAACTTACAAATCACCAAGTTAGTCAACCGTTTGGTGAGAATCAGCTACAATCATGTAAATAGCCATTCTGACCTTACAAATCATTGAATCGATCAACTGATCGATGAGAATCAGATACAATCACATAACAAGTCATTTTTAGATTACAAATCACTGAATCAGTTAACCGAACGATGAGAATAAGCTACAATCACGTAAAAAACCATTCTAAGCTTACAAATCACTGAATCGGTCAACCATTCGATGAGAATCAATTACAATTACGTAAAAAGCCATTTTGAGCTTACAAATCACCGAATCAGTCAATTGTTCGATGAGAATTAATTACAATCACGTAACAAGCCATTCTAAGCTTACAAATCACCGAATCGATCAATCATTTGATGAGAATGAGCTACAAGCAGGTAAAAGGCCATTTTGAGCTGACAAATCAATAAATCGGTCAACCATTCGATGGCTACAATCATGTAACAAGTCATTCTAAGCTTACAAATCACCGAATCGGTCAACTGTTCAATGAGAATGGATTAAAATCATGTAACAAGCCATTATGATCTTACAAATCACCAAATCGGGGAACAGTTTGATGAGAATCAACTATAATCACGTAACAAGCCATTCTAAGCTTACAAATCATCAAATCGGTCAACCAATCAATGAGCATCAGCTACAATCACATAACAAACCATTCTGACCTTACAAATCACTGAATCGATCAACTGTTCGATGAGAATCACCTATAATCATGTAACAAGCCAGTCTGAGCTTGCTAATCACTGAATCAGTCAACCGTTTGATGAGAATCACCTACAATCATGTAACAAGCCATTATGAGTTTACAAATTAGTGAATCAGTCAACCGTTCGATGAGAATCAGCTACAATCATGTAACAAGCCATTCTGAGCTTGCAAATCACCGAATCGGTGAACCGTTTGATGAGAATCAGCTACAATCACATAACAAGCTATTCTAAGTTTACAAATCATCAAATCCATCAATCGTTCGATGAGAATCAATTACAATCATGTCATGAGTCATTGTGAGTTATTCTAAGCTTACAAATCACCGTATCTGTCAAACGTTCAATGAGAATCAGCTATAATCACATAACAAGCCTTTCTGAGCTTACAAATCACTGAATCTATCAACAGTTTGATCAGAATCAACTAAAATCATGTTACAAGCCATTCTAAGCTTGCAAATGGCCGAATCGGTCAACTATTTGATGAGAATAAATTACAATCATGTAACAAGCAATTCTGAGCTTTTAAATACTGAATCAGTCAACTGTTCAATGAGAATCAACTACAATCACGTAACAAGTCATTCAAGCTTACAAATCATCAAATTGGTCAACTGTTCAATGAGAATCAATTAAAATGATGTAACAAGTTATTCTGAGCTTACAAATCACCGAATCAGTGAACAGTTGGATGAGAATCAACTAAAATCATGTAACAAACCATTTTGGGCTTACAAATCATCGAATCGGTTAACCATTCTATGAGAATATGCTACAATCATGTAACAAGCCATTCTGAGCTTACAAATCACTGAATCAGTCAACCGTTCGATGAGAACCACCTATAATCACTTAACAATCCATTCTGAGCTTACAAATCACTGAATTGTTCAACCATTTGCTGAGAATCAATTACAATCAAGTAACAAGCCATTCTAAACTTACAAATCATAGAATCAGTCAGCCATTCGATGAGCTTCATCTACAAGCACATAACAAGCCATTTCGAGCTTACAAATCACTGAATCGGTCAACCATTCGATGAGAATCACCTATAATCACATAACATTCCATTCTGAGCTTACAAATCACTGAATTGTTCAACTGTTTTCTGAGAATCAATAAAATCAAGTAACAAGCCATTCTGAGCTTACAAATTAAAAAATTGGTCAATCATCTGATGAGATTCATCCATTCTGAGCAAATAAATCACTGAATGGATTATCATCGGCGGGGCGGGCTATAGTAGCCATAGAATTGCCCGGGCTAGCCGCCCTTTTAAACGATTATTGCCACCCTCCCGGCCCCTAGCCTCCCAATTATAGCCCCTTTATATCATCGGAGGGCCCATTTAGAATAGGGCGTTCAGATGAGGGCCCATTTGATGAGAATCAAATACAATCATGTAACAAGCCATTCTAAGCTTACAAATCATCGAATTGATCAACCGTTCGATGAGAATTAACTACAGTCACGTAACAAGCAATTCTAAACTTACAAATCAATGAATCGGTAAACCATTTTATGATAATCAGCTACAATTATGTAACAAACCATTCTGAACTTATTAATCACCGAATCGGTCAACCGTTGGATGAGAATCAGCTACAATCACCTAACAAGCCATTCTGAGCTTACAAATCACCCAATCGATCAACCATTCGATGAGAATCAATTTCAGTAACATAACAAGCCATTTTAAAATTATAAATCACTGAATCGGTCAACCTTTCGATGAGAATCAGCAACAATCACATAACAAGCTATTGTAAGCTTAAAAACTATTGAATCAGTCAACCGTTCGATGGGAAATAGCTACAATCATGTAACAAAATATTCTGAGCTTACAAATCACCAAATCAGTCAACTGTTCGATGAAAATCAGCTACAATCATGTAACAATCTATTTTGAGCTTACAAATCACCAAAATGGTAAACTATTCGATGAGAATCAATTACAATCATGTAACAAGCCATACTAAGCTTACAAATCACTGAATCAGTCAACTGTTCGATGAGAATCAATTACATCAAGCTATTCTGAGCTTACAAATAACCAAAACAGTCAATCATTTGGTGAGAATCAGCTACAATCGTGTAACAAGCCATTCTGAGCTTACAAAATCACTGGATCAGTCAATCATTCAATGATAATCAGCTACAATCACATAACAGGTCATTTTGAGCTTACAAATCGCTAAATTGGTCAACAGTTCGATGAGAATCAGCTACAATCACGTAACAAGCCATTCTGAGCTTAAAAATCACCAAATCGATCAACCATTCGGTGAGAGTCAATTACAATCACGTAAAAAGCCATTCTGAGCTTATAAATCACTGAATCGGTCAACTATTTGATGAGAATCAATTACAATCATGTAAGAAAACATTCTAAGCTTACAAATTATCGATTCGGTCAATCATTTGATGAGAATCAACTACAATGACGTAAAAAGCTATTTTGACCTTACAAATCACCGCATCGATCAACCGTTCGACAAGAATCATCTATAATCATGTAACAAGCCATTTTGAGCTTACAAATCACTGAATTGGTAAACCGTTCAATGAGAATCAACTACAATCTTATAACAAGACATTATGATCTTACAAATTACCAAATCGGCCAACTGTTTGATGAGAATCAGCTATAATAATGTAACAAGCCATTGTGAGCTTACAATTCACCAAATTGGTCAACTGTTTGATAAGAATCAGCTACAATCAAGTAACAAGCCATTCTAAGGTTACAAATCACCGATCGGTGAACTGTTCAATCAGAATCAGCTACAACAACATAACAAGTCATTCTGAGCTTACAAATCACCAAATCAATCAACCAATCGATGAGAATGAGCTACAATCATCTAACAAGTCATTTTGACCTTACAAATTGCTGAATCTATCAACTGTTCGATGAGAATTAGCTACAATCACGTAACAAGCTATTTTGAGCTTACAAATTACCAAATTGGTCAACTGTTCGACGACAACCAATTACAATCATGTAACAAGCAATTCTAAGCTTACAAATCATAGAATCAGTCAACCGTTTGATGAGAATAAATTAGAATCACATAACAAGCCGTTTTGAGCTTACAAATCACTGAATCAGTTAACTATTCGGTGAGAATCAGCTACAATCACAAAACAAGCAATTATGAGCTTACAAATCACTGAAGCAGTCACCCAATCGATGAGAATCAGCTACAATCACCTAACAAGTCATTCTGAGCTTACAAATTGCTGAATCGGTCAACCGTTCGATGCGAATCAGCTACAATCACATAACAATTAATTCTGAGCTTACAAATCACTGAATTAGTCAACTGTTCTATAAGAATCAGCTACAATCATGTAACAAACCATTCTAAACTTACAAATTATGGAATCAGTCGACCGTTTGATGAGAATCAACTACAATACAGTAACAAGTCATTCTGAGCTTATAAATCATCAAATCAGTCAACCCTTCGATAAAAATCACCTATAATCACGTAACAAGCTATTTTGAGCTTACAAATCACAGAATTTGTGAAGCGTTTGATGAAAATTAATTAAAATCACGTATTATGGCATTCTGAGCTTACAAATTATTGAATCGGTCAACCGTTCGATGAGAATCAGCTACAATCATGTAACAAACCATTCTGAGCTTACAAATCACCCAATCGATCAATCATTCGATGAGAATCAGCTACAATCACGTAACAAGCCATTCTGACCTAACAAATCACCAAACCAGTCAACCGTTTGATGAAAATTAGCTACAATCATGTAACAAGTCATTCTAAGCTTACAAATCACCGAATCGGTCAACCGTTTGATAAGAAGCAATTACAATCACATAACAAGCCAATTTGAGCTGACAAATCACTGAATCGGTCAACTGTTCGATGTGAATCAACTATAATCATTCTGAGCTTACAAATCACCGAATTGGTCAACCGTTCGATGACAATCAGCTACAATCATGTAACAAGCCATTATGAGCTTAGAAATCACCGAATCCGTCCAACGTTTGATGAGAATCAGCTACAATCACATAAGAAGTCATTGCGAGCTTACAAATAACTGAATCCATCAACAGTTTGATGAGAATCAATTACAATCAAGTAACAAGCCATTTTGAGCTGAGAAATCACTGAATCGATCAACCGTTTGATGAGAATAAATTAAAATCATGTTACAAGTCATTCTGAGCTTACAAATCACCCAATCGATCAACCGTTCAATTAGAATCAGCTACAATCACATAACAAGCCATTCTGAGCTTACAAATGACTGAATCGATCAATGAGAATCAGCTATAATCATGTAACAAACTATTTTGAGCTTACAAATCACCAAATCAATAAACCGTTCGATGAGAATCAGGTACAATCATGTAATAGGCTATTATGAGCTTAGAGATCACCAAATCGTTTAACCGTTTGATGAAAATCAATAACAATCACGTAACAAGCCATTGTGAGCTTGCGAATCACCAAATTAGTCAACCGTTCGTTGAGAATCAACTACAATCACTTAACAAGCCCTTTTGAGCTTACAAATAATCAAATCGGTCAATTGTTCGATGACAATCAGCTACAATCACGTAACAAGCCATTCTGAGCCTAAAAATCATCAAATCGGTCAACTGTTTTATGAGAATCAGCTACAATAATGTAACAAGCCATTCTGAGCTTACAAATAACTGAAAAGGACAACTATTTGATGAGAATCAATTATAATCATGTAACAAGCTATTATGAGCTTACAAATCACCAAATTGGGCAATTGTTAGATGAGAATCAACTACAATCCCGTAACATGCCATTCTAAGCTTACAAATCACTGAATCGGTCAACCGTTATATGAGAATCAGCTACAATCACGTAACAAGCTATTCTAAGCTTACACATCACTGAATCGATCAACTATTTGATGAGAATCACCTACAATCATGTAAAAGCTATTCTGAGCTTAAAAATCACTGAATCGATCCACCGTTTGATGAGAATCAGCTACAATCATTTAACAAGCCATTCTGAGCTTACAAATCGTCGAATCGGTCAACCGTTCGATGAGAATCAGTTACAATCACATAACAAATCATTCAAGCTTATAAATCACCTAATCGGTCAACCATTTGATCCACCATTCGATCAGAATCAAGTATAATCACGTAACAAGCCATTCTGAACTTACAAATAAATGAATCGCTCAACCGTTTGATGACAATCAGCTACAATAACATAACAAGCCATTCTAAGCTTACAAATCATTGAATCAGTCAACCATTTGATGAAAACCAGCTACAATCATGTAACAAGGCATTCTGGACTTACAAATCACCGAATCGGTCAATAGTTTGATGAGAATTAGCTACAATCACGTAACAAGCTATTGTGAGTTTACAAATCACCGAATCGGTCAACTGTTAGATGAGAATCAACTACAATCACGTAACAAGCTATTTTGAGCTTACAAATCACCAAATCAGTCAAATGTTTTATGAGAATCAAGTACAATCACATAACAAGCTATTCTAAACTTACAGATCACTGAATCATTTAACCGTTCGATGAAAATCAATAACAATCACGTAACAAGCCATTGTGAGCTTATGAATCACCGAGTCAGTCAATCGTTCGATAAGAATCAACTACAATCATGTAACAAGCCCTTTTGAGCTTACACATAACTAAAAAGGTCAACCATTTGATGAGAATCAATTATAATCATGTAACGGGGCCGTTCGATCGAACATTCCTTATTCCTCCCTCTGGATAATATTTAGAATCATCGGCAAATCTCTTTTCTTTCGGGGCCCCAACTCTACTTTTCATTCTCTTTCCTCTTTATCCGGAAGATGGATCGATCACCCAACCCCGCCCTTTATATAGTAAGGCGGAGTTGAGCTATTCTGAGCTTACAAATCACTGAGTCGGTCAACCTTTTGATGACAATCAGCTACAATTAGGTAACAAGCCATTCTGAGTATACAAATCACGAAATCGGTCAACCGTTCGATGAGAATGAATTACAATCATGTAACAAGCCATTTTGAACTTACAAATCACCGAATCAGTCAACTGTTCGGGGACAATCAGCTAAAATCACATACCAGGCCATTCTGAGCTTACAAATCACTGAATTTGTTAACCGCTTAATGAGAATCAGCTATAATCACATAACAAGTCATTATAAAGTTTCATATCATCGAATCAGTTAATCGTTTGATGAGAATCAGCTACAACCATGTAACAAACTATTTTGAGCTTAGAAATTACCGAATTGATCAACTGTTCAATGAGAATTAGCTACAATCATGTAAAAAGTCATTCTAAGCTTAGAAATCACCGAATCGGTCAACCGTTCGATGAGAATCAGCTACAATGACGTAACAAGCCATTCTAAGCTTACAAATCACCGAATCGACCAACCGTTCAATGAGAATAAGCTACAATCACGAAACAAGCTATTTTGAGCTTAAAAATCACCGAATCCGTTAACCGTTTGATGAGAATCAGCTACAATCACGTAACAAGTCATTCGGAGCTTACAAATCATCAAATTGGTCAACCATTGGATGACAATCAACTACAAATACATAAAAAGTCATTTTTGACTTACAAATCACCGAATTGGTGAACCCTTGCATGAGAATCAGCTACAATCATGTAACAAGTCATTCTGATTTTGCAAATTACCGAATCGATCAACCGTTCAATGAGAATCAACTATAATCATGTAACAAGTCATTCTAAGTTGACAAATCACCAAATCGGTCAACCGTTCGATGAGAATTAGCTACAATCACGTAACAAGCCATTTTCAGCTTACAAATCAATGAATCAGTCAACCGTCCAATCAGAATTAGCTACAATCACGTAGCAAGCCATTCTCAGCTAACAAATCACCGAATCGGTCAACTGTTCAATGAGAATCAGCTACAATCATGTAACAAGCCATTCAGAGCTTACAAATCACAAAATCGGTCAACCGTTTGACAAGAATCAGCTACTATAATGTAAAAAGCCATTTCAAACTTACAAATCATTGAATCGGTCAACCGTTAGATGAGAATCAGCTACAATCATGTAACAAGCCATTCTGAGCTTACAAATTATTGAATTAGTCAACCATTCGATGAGAATCAGCTACAATCATGTAACAAGCAATTTTGAGTTTACAAATCACCAAATTGGTCAACTGTTCAATGAAAATCAACTACAATCATGTAACAAGCCATTTTGAGCTCACAAATCATTGAATCGGTCGACCGTTCGATGAGAATCAATTAATTACAAATCACGGAATTGATCAACCGTTACGTGATTGTAGGGGAGTCTCATCAAACCGTTGACCGATTCGGTAATTTATAAGCTTAGAATGGCTTTTTACATGATTGTAGCTAATTCTCATCGAATGGTTGACCTATTCGGTGATTTGTAAGCTTAGAATGGCTTGTTACGTGATTATAATTAGTTCTCATCAAATGGTTGACCGATTCGATGATTTGTAAGCTTAGAATGAGTTGCTACGTGATTGTAGCTGATTCTCATCAAATGGTTGACCGATTCTGTGATTTGTAAGCTAAAAATAGCTTGTTACGTGATTGCACCTGATTCTCATTGAATTGTTGACTGATTCAATGATTTCTAAATTCAGAATGACATGTTAAATGATTGTAGTTGATTCTCATCAAACGGTTCACCGATTCGGTGATTTGTAAGCTCATAATGGCTTGTTACATTATTGTAGCTGGTTCTCATCGAACGGTGGACCGATTCGGTGATTTGTAAGCTAAGAACGGCTTTTTACATGATTGTAGCTGATTCTCATCAAACGGTTGACCGATTCGATGATTTATATGCCCAGAATAGCTTGTTACATGATTGTAGCTAATTCTCATCGAATGATTGACCGATTCGGTGATTTATATGCTCAGAATGGCTTGTTATGTGATTGTAGCTTATTCTCATCAAATGGTTGACCGATTCGATGATTTCTAAGCTCAAATTGGCTTGTTACGTGATTGTAGCTAATTCTCATTGAATGGTTGATCGATTTGGTGATTTCAAAGCTAAGAATTGTTTGTTACGTGATTGTAGTTGATTCTCATAGAATGATTGACCGATTAAGTGATTTATAAGATCAGAAGGGCTTGTTACGTGATTGTAATTGATACTCATCGAACGGTTGACTGATTCAGTGATTTGTAAGCTCATAATGGCTTTTTATGTTATTGTAAATGATTCTCATCAAATGGTTGACCGATTCGGTGATTTGTAAGCTCAGAATGACTTGTTACATGATTGTAGTTGATTCTCACGAAAGAGTTGACCGATTCGATGATTTGTAAGCTCAGAATGACTTTTTATGTGATTGTAATTCATTCTAACCGAATGGTTGACCGATTCAGTGATTTGTAAGCTTAGAATGTCTTGTTACATGATTGTAGCTGATTCTTATCGAACGGTTGACCGATTCGGTGATTTATAAGATCAAAAGGGCTTGTTACGTGATTAGAATTGACTCTCAGTGAACAGTTGACCGATTTGGTGATTTGTAAGCTCAGAATGGCTTTTTACGTAATTGTAATTGATTCTCATCAAATGGTTGACCGATTCAATGATTTGTAAGCTTAGAATGGCTTGTTGCGTGATTGTAGTTGGTTGATTCTCACCGAACGGTTGACCGATTCAATGATTTGTAAGCTCAGAATGGCTTGTTACGTGATCTTAATTGATTCTCATAGAATGGTTGGCCAATTCAGTGATTTGTAAGCCCGAAATGGCTTGTTATAAGATTTGTAAGCTCAGAATGGATTTTTACTTGATTGTTATTGATTCTCATACGGTTGACCGATTCGATGATTTGTATGCTCAAAATGGCTTGTTATGTGATTGTAGCTGATTCTCATCGAACGGTTGACCGATTTGGTGATTTGTAAGCTCAGAATGACTTGTTACATGATTGTAGCTAATTCTCATTAAATGATTGATCAATTTGGTGATTTGTAAGCTCAAAATGGCTTGTTATCATGATTGTAGGTCATTCTCACCGAACCGTTCATCGATTTGGTGATTTGTTAGCTCATAATGGCTTGTTACGTCATTGTAGCTGATTCTCATCGAACAGTTGACCGATTCGGTGATTTGTAAGCTCAGAATGACTTGTTATGTGATTGTAGCTGATTCTCATTGAAAGGTTGACTGATTCGATTATTTGTAAGCTCGGAATGGCATGTTACGTGATTGTAGTTGATTCTCATTGACAGGTTGACTGATTTCATGATTTGTAAACTTAGAATAGCTTTCTAAATGATTGTAATTGATTCTCATCGACCGGTTGAGCGATTCAGTGATTTGTAAGCTTAGAATGGCTTGTTACGTTATTGTAGCTGATTTTGATCGAACGGTTGACTGATTTGGTGATTTGTAAGCTCAAAATGGCTTGTTACATGATTGTAGCTGATTCTCATCAAACGGTTGATCGATTTGGTAATTTATAAGCATGATTGTAGCTGATTCTCATCAAACAGTTGACCCATTTAGTTTTTTGTAACCTCACAATGGCTTGTTACGTAATTGTAATTGATTCTTATCGAACAGTTGATCGATTTGATGATTTATAAGCTTAAAATAACTTTTTACGTGATTGTAGCTGGTTCTCATCGATCGATGTGGTGATTTTTTAGCTTAGAATGGCTTGCTACTTGATTGTACTTGATGCTCATCGAACGGTTGAATGATTCCATGATTTGTAAGCACAAAATGGCTTTTTACGTGATTGTAATTGATTCTCATCGAACGGTTGACCGATTTAGTGATTTCTAAGCTTAGAATGGCTTGTTACATGATTATAGCTGATTCGCATTGAAGGGTTGACCGATTTGGTGATTTTTACGCTCAAAATGGATTCTTACGTGATTGTAGCTGATACTCACCGAAGGGTTGACCGGTTCAGTGATTTGTAAGCTTAGAATGGCTTGCTATGTGATTGTACCTGATTCTCATCGAATAGTTGACCAATTCAAGGATTTGTAAGGTCAGAATGGCTTGTTATGTGATTGTAGCTGATTCTCATCAAAAGGTTGACCGATTCGGTGATTTCTAAGCTTAAAATGGCTTGATACATGATTATAGCTGATTCTCATCATATGGTTAACAATTCAGTGATTTGTAAGTTTAGAATGGCTTGTTACGTGAATGTAATTGATTCTAATGAAATGTTTAACTCATTCGGTGATTTGTAAGCTTGAAATGAGTTGTTACGTGATTGTAAATGATTCTCATCGAACGGTTGACTGATTTGGTGATTTGAAAGTTCATAATGGCTTTTTTACATGATTGTAGCTGATTCTCATTGAACGGTTGACCGATTCAGTGATTTGTATGCTCAAAATGGCTTGTTACATGATAGTAGCATATTTTCATCTAACGGTTGATCGATTCGATGATTTGTAAACTCAGAATGGCTTGTTGGGTGATTGTAGCTGATTCTCATTGAACAGTTGACCGATTTAGTATTTTGTAAGTTCATAATGGCTTGTTACGTGATTATACATGATTCTCAATGAACGGTTGACCAATTCAGTGATTTGTGAGATAGGAATCGATTGTTATGTAATTGTAATTGATTCTCATCGAATGGTTGACCGATTTGATGATTCGTAAGCTCAGAATGACTTCTTACATCATTGTTAAATGATTGTAAGTGAATTCTTATCGAATGGTCGACCAATTCAGTGATTTGCAAGCTCAGACTGACTTGTTACGTGATTGTAATTCATTCTTATCGAACGATTGACCCATTCGATGATTTGTAAGCTCAGAATGGCTTATTACCTGATTGTAGATGATTCTCATCGAACGATTGACCGATTCAGTGATTTGTAAGCTTAGAATGCCTCGCTACGTGATTGTATCTGAGACTCATCGAACGATTGATGGATTCTATGATCTGTAAGCTCAGAATGGCTTGTTACATGATTGTACCTGATTCTGATCAAATAATTAACCGATTTGGTAATTTGTAAGCTCAGAATGGCTTGTTACATGATTGTAGCTGATTCTCATTGAACAGTTGACTGATTTGGTGATTTGGAATCTCAGAATGGTTTGTTATGTGATTATAGCTAATTCTCATTGAACAATTTACTGATGTGGTGATTGATAAGCTAAGAATGGCTTGTTAGATGATTGTACCTGATTCTCATTGAAGGGTTCATCGATTCAGTGATTTCTAAGCTCAGAATGGCTTCTTACGTTATTGTAATTGATTCTCATCGAATAGTTGATCGATTCAGTGATTTGTAAGCTCAAAATGGATTGTTATCTCATTGTAACTGATTCTCATCGAACGGTTGACTGATTCGGTGATTTATAAGCTCAGAATGGCTTGTTACGTGAGTGTACCTGATTCTCACCAAACAGTTGACCGATTCAGTGATTTGTAATCTCAAAATGTAGTTTTACATGATTGTAGCTGATTCTCATTGAACGGTTGACCGATTTAGTGATTTGTAAGGTCAGAATTGCTTGTTCCATGATTGTAGCTGATTTGTAAACTGAGAATGGCTTGTTACATTATTGTAATTGATTTTCATCTAACAGTGACCGATTCGGTGATTTGTAAGCTTAGAGTCATTTGTTATGTTATTATATCTGATTCTCATCGAACGGTTGGCCGATTTAGTCATTTATAAGCTTAGATTAGCTTGTTACATGATAGTAATTGATCTTCATCGAACGATTGACTGAGTCTGTGATTTGTAAGGTAAGAATGACTTGATACATGATTGTAGCTGATTATCATCAAACGGTTGACTGATTCAGTGATTTGTAAGCTCAGAATGGCTTGTTATGTGATTGTAGCTGATTCTCACCTAACAATTGACCGATTCCATGATTTACAAGCTCATAATGGCTTGTTACATTATTGTAATTCTTTCTCATCGAATGGTTGACCGATTTAGTGATTTATTGGCACATAGTGGCTTGTTACGTGATTGTAGCTGATTCTCAGCGAACGGTTGACCATAGTTGATTTGTATTCTCAGATTGGCTTATTACATGATTGTATCTGATTCTCATTAAACAGTTCATTGATTCGATGATTTGTAAGCTCAGAATGGCTTGTTACGTGATTGTAGCTGACTGTCATCGAATGGTTGACTGATTTGGTGATTTTTAATCTTAGAATAGCTTGTTACGTGATTGTAGTTGAGTCTCATCAAACGGTTGACCCATTCAATGATTTGTAAGCTCAGAATGGCTTGTTACATGATTCTAATTCATTCTTATTGACCGGTTGACCAATTCAGTGATTTGTAAGCTCAGAATGTCTATCTACATTATTGTAGTTGATTCTCATCAAACAATTTACCCATTCAGTGATTTCTAAGTTCAGAATGGCTTGTTATGTGATTGTAGCAAATTCATATTGAATGGTTCACCGATTTGGTAATTTGTAAGCTCAAAATGGCTTGTCACGTGATTGTAGTTGATTCTCATCGAATGGTTGATCGATTCGGTGATTTGTAAGCTCACAATGGCTTGTTACATGATTGTAATTGATTCTCATCGAACGGTTGACCGATTCGGTAATTTGTAAGCTCAAAATGGCTTGTTACATGATTGTAGCTGATTCTCATTGAACGGTTGATTGATTCGGTGATTTGTAAAGTCAGAATGCCTATTACATGATTGTAGCTAATTCTTATTGAATGGTTGATGGATTCAATGATTTGTAAGCTTAGAATGGCTTGTTACGTGATTGTAGCTCTCATCGAACGGTTGACTGATTCGATAATTTGTAAGCTCAAAATAACTTGTTACATGATTGTAGTTGAGTCTAATCGAACGGTTGACCGATTATGTGATTTGTAAGTTAAGAATGACTTGTTACATGATTTTAATTGATTCTCATTGAACAGTTCACCAATTCGATGATTCGTAATCTCATAATGGGTTGTTTCATGATTGTAGCTTAGTTTCATTGAATGATTGATCGATTCGATGATTTGTAAACTTAGAATGGCCTGTTATGTGATTTAGCTTATTCTCGTCGAACGGTTGACTGATTCGGTGATTTGTAAGCTCAAAATGGCTTGTTACATGATTGTAGTTCATTCTCATCGAACGGTTGACTGATTCGGTAACTTGTAAACTCAAAATAAATAGTTACGTGACTGTAATTGATTTTCATGAAACGGTTGACCGATTCGGTTATTTGTAAGCTCAGGATGGCTTGCTACATGATTGTAATTGATTCTCATCGAACGATTGATCGATTCAGTGATTTGTAAGTTCAAAATGGCTTGTTACATAAGTGTAATTCATTCTCATCGAATGGTTGACCAATTCAGTGATTTGTAAGCTCAGAATTGAATGTTACGTGATTGTAGTTGATTCTCATCAAATGGTTGACCGATTCGATGATTTATAAGCTCAGAAATGGCTTGATACATGATTGTAGCTAATTGTGATCGAACGGTTGACCGATTCAATGATTTATAAGCTCAAAAAGGCTTATTAAGTGATTATAGTTGATTTTCATGGAACAATTGACCGATTCGATGATTTGTAACCTCAGAATCAAGTTATGTGATTATAGTTGATTATCATCAAACGGTTTACCGATTCGATGATTTGTAAGCTAATAATGGATTGTTACGTGATTGTAGTTGATTCTCATCAAACAGTTTACCGATTTAGTGATTTTTAAGCTCGAAATGGCCTGTTACATTATTCTAGTTGATTTTTAGTGAACGGTTAACCGATTTAGTGATTTGTGAGCTCAGAATGGCTTGTTACATGATTGTAGTTGATTCTCATCGAACCCTTGACTAATTCGGTCATTTGTAAGCTGAGAATGGATTGCTACGTGATTGTAGCTGATTCTCATCAAACAGTTGATCGATTCGATGATTTGTAAGCTCAAAATGGCTTGTTACATGATTGTAATTGATTCTCATCGAACAGTTGCCCGATTTAGTGATTTGTAAACTCAGAATGGCTTGTTACATAAGTGTAATTTTTTCTCATCGAACGGTTGAGCGATTCGGTGATTTGTAAGCTCAGTTTGGCATGTTATGATTGTAACTGATTCTCATTGAATAGTTGATCGGTTTGAAGATTTATATGCTCAAAATGGCTTGTTACATGATTGTAGCTGATTCTGATCGAACAGTTGACCAATTTGGTGATTTGTAAGCTCAGAATAGATTGTTATATGATTATAGCCATTTCTCATCAAACTCTTGACCGATTCAGTGATTTGTAAGCTCAGAAATGGATTGTTACATGATTGTAGCTAAATCTGATTGAACTATTGACCGATTCGGTGATTTATAAGCTCAGAAAGGCTTGTTATGTGATTATAGATGATTTTCATGGAACAATTGACCGATTCAATGATTTGTAAGATCAAAATGGCTTGTTATGTAATTGTAGTTGATTATCATCGAACGGTTGATTGATTAGGTGATTTGTAAGCTTAGAATGGATTGTTACATGATTGTAGCTGATTCTCATCAAACAGTTGACCGATTCGGTGATTTGTAAGCTTAAAATTCTAGTTGATTTTCATTGAACGGTTAACTAATTCAGTGATTTGTAAGCTCAGAATGACTTGTTACGTAATTGTAGTTGATTCTCATCGAACCGTTGATCGATTCGATGATTTGTAAGCTCAGAATGGATTGTTACATGATTTGTAGCTGATTCTCATCAAATGGTTGACTAATTCGGTGATTTGTAAGCTCAAATGGCTTGTTATGTGATTGTAGTTGATTTTGATTGAATAGTTGACCGATTCGGTGATTTGTAAGCTTAGAATGGCTTGTTACGTGATTGTAGCTGATTCTCATCAAAAGGTTGACCAATTTGGTGATTTGTTAGCTCAGAATGGCTTGTTACGTGAATGTAATTGATTCTCATGGAATGGTTGACCGATTTAGTGATTTGTAAACTCAAAATGGCTCCTTATGTGATTGTTATTAATTCTCATCGAATGGTTGATTGATTTAGTGATTTGTAAGCTCAAAATGACTTATTACGTCATTGTAATTGATTCTCATAGAACAGTTGACTGGTTCGGTCATTTGTAAGCTTAGAATGGCTTGTTATCTTAATGTAATTGATTCTCATTAAATGGCTTGTTACATCATTGTAGCAGATTCTCATTGAACGGTTGACCGATTCGATGATTCGTAAACTCAGAATGGCTTGTTTAATGGCTGTAGCTGATTCTCATCAAACGGTTGACCGATTTGGTGACTGTAATTGATTCTCATTGAAAGGGTAACCAATTTAGTGATTTGTAAGCTTAGAATGACTTGTTACACGATTGTAATTGAGTCTCATCAAACGATTGACCGATTCAGTGATTTGTAAGCTTAGAATGGCTTGTTACGTGATTGTAATTTATTCTCATTGAATGGTTGACCGATTCGGTGATTTGTAAGCTCAAAATAGTTACATGATTATAGCTAATTCTCTTCGAACTGTTGATCGATTAGGTGATTTATAAGCTCAGAATGGCTTGTTACATGATTTTAGCTATTTCTCACCAAATAGTTGACCGATTTCATGATTTGTAAGCTCAGAATGGCCTATTACGTGATTGTAATTAATTATCATCGAATGATTGACGGATTCAGTGATTTGTAAGCTTAGAATTGCTTGTTACGTGATTGTAATTGATTCTCATCGAATGGTTGACCAATTCGATGATTTGTAAATTCAAAATAGCTTATTTCATGGCTGTAGTTGATTCTGATCGAACGGTTGATTGATTCGGTGATTTGTAAGCTCATAATGGCTCGTTACGTGATTGTAATTAATTCTCATTGAATGGTTGACCGATTTGGTGATTTGTAAACTCAGAATGACTTATTACGTCATTGTAATTGATTCTCATAGAACGGTTGACTAGTTTGGTCATTTGTAAGCTCAAAATGTCTTGTTAGCTGATTGTAATTGATTCTCATCAAACAGTTGACTGATTCATTAATTTATCAGCTCTAAATGGCTTGTTATGTGATTGTAGCTGATTCTCATTGAACAGTTGACCGCTTCAAGGATTTGTAAGCTCAGAATGGCTTGTTACATAATTGTAGCTTATTCTCATCGAACGGTTGACAACTTCAATGATTTGTAAGCTTAGAATGGCTTGTTACATCATTCTAGTTGATTCTCATCGAATTGTAGACCGATTTGGTGATCTGTTAGCATAGAATGGCTTGTTACATGATTGTAGCTGATTCTCATCTAATAGTTGATTGATGCTGTGAATTGCAACCTCAGAACAACTTGTTATATAATTTTAGCTTATTGTCATTGAATGGTTGACTGATTCGATGATCTAAACTTCAGAAAAATCTTTTTTGCGATCTTAGTTGATTCTCATTGAATGAATGATAGATTCGTTGATTTTTAAGCTTAGAATGGCTTATTATATGATTGTAGATGATTTTCATGAAACACTTCACCGATTCAGTTATCTAAAACCTCAGAATGGTGTGTTACGTACCTATATCTGATTCTCATCAAATAGTTGATCGAGTCGATGATCTCCAACTTGAGATCAACTTGTTAAATGATTGTAGTTGATTCTCATCGAACATTTGACTGATTCAGTGATCTGTACCTTAGAATGATCTTTTATGTTATTGTAGTTAATTCTCATCAAATGGTTGACCGATTCAGTGATCTGTAAGCTCAGAATGGCTTGTTATGTGATTGCACTTGATTCTTATCAAACGGTAGACTGATTTGGTGATATGTTAGCTCGGAATGGCTTGTTACTTGATTGTAGCTGATTCTCATCGAACAGTTCACCAATTCAGTGATTTGTAAGCTCAGAATGGCTTGTTACATGATTAAAGCTGATTCTAATCAAATGGTTGACCGATTTGGTGATTTGGAAGCTCAGAATGGATTATTACATGATTGTAATCTATTCTCATCAAACGATTGACCGATTTGGTGATTTGTAAGCTTAGAATGGCTTGTTACCTGATTATAGCTGATTCTCATCGAACGGTTGACCGATACGGTGATTTGTAAGCTCAGAGTGGCTTGTTACGTGATTGTAATTGATTCTCATCGAACGGTCTACCGATAGGTGATTGTACTTGATTCTCATCGAACGGTTGATCGATTCGGTGATTTGTAAGCTTAGAGTGGCTTGTTACGTGATTCTAATTGATTCTCATAGAACGGTTGATTGGTTCGGTGATTTGTAAGCTCATAATGACTTGTTACATGATAGTAATTAATTCTCATCGAACAGTTGATAAATTTAGTGATTTGTAAGTTCAAAATGGCTTGTTACATGATTGTACCTGATTTTCATCAAACGGTTGACTGATTCAGTGAATTGTAAGCTCATAATAGCTTGTTACATGATCAGAGCTGAATCTAATCGAACGGTTGACCGATTCAGTGATTTGTAAGCTCGGAATGGCTTGTTACATGATTGTAGCTGATTTTCATCAAACGGTTGACTGATTCGGTGGTTTGTAAGCTTAGAATGGCTTGTTACGTGATTGTAGCTGATTCTCATCGAACGGTTGACCGATTTAGTAATTTTTAAGGTCAAAATGGTTTGTTACGAGATTTTAGGTGATTATCATCGAACAGTGATAGATTCGGTGATTTGTAAGCTAAGAATAGCTTGTTACGTGATTGTAACTGATTCTCATCAAACTTTTTATTGATTCAGTGATTTATAAGCTCAAAATGACTTGTTACGTGATTGGAGCTGACTCTCATCGAACGGTGATAGATTCAGTGATTTGTAAGCTTAGAATGGCTTGTTACGTGATTGTAATTGAGTCTCATCAAACGGTTGACCGACTCTATGATTTGTAAGCTAAGAATGGCTTGTTACATGATTGTAACTAATTCTCATCGAACGGTTGACAAATTCGGTGATTTGTAAGCTCATAATGGCTTGTTACATTATTGTCATTGATTCTCATCAAACGGTACACTGATTCAGTGATTTGTAAGCTTAAAATGACTAGTTATATGATTGTAGCTGATTTTCATCAAATGGTTGACCGATTTAGTGATTCATAAGCTCAGAATGGCTTGTTACATGATTGTAGCTGATTCTCGTCAAACGGTTGACTGATTCAGTGATTTGTAAGCTCAGAATGGCTTGTTAAGTGACTTTTGCTGATTCTCATCGAAGGGTTGACTGATTCAGTGATTTGTAAGCTCATAATGACTTGTTACATGATTGTGGCTTATTCTCATTGAACAGTTGATCGATTTACTGAGTACTAAGCTCAGGATGACTTGTTACATAATTGTAGCTGATTCTCATCAAACGACTGATTGATTCTGTGATTTGCGAGCTCAGAATGGCTTTTTATGTGATTGTAATTGATTCTCATCAAACGGTTGATCGATTGGGTGATTTGTAAGCTCAAAATGGCTTGTTACATGATTGTAGCTGATTCTCATCAAACGGTTGACTGATTCAGTGATTTTTAAACTCAGAATGGATTGTTACGTGATTATAATTGATTCTCATCGAATGGTTGACTGATTCTATGATTTGAAAGTTCATAATAGCTTGTTACATGATTGTAGCTGATTCTCATCGAACGATTGATCGATTTGGTGAATTGTATGCTCAAAATGGCTTGGTACATGATAGTTTCTGATTGTCATCTAACGGTTGACCGATTTGGTGATTTGTAAACTCAAAATAGCTTGTTACATGATTATAGGTGATTCTCATCGAATGGTTGACTAATTCAGTGATTTGTAAGTTCAGAATGACTTGTTACATGATTGTAGGTGATTTGCAAGCACAAAATGGCTTGTTATAAAATTGTAATTGATTCTAATTGAATGATTGATCAATTCAGTGATTTGTAAGCTTAGAATGGCTTGCTACATGATTGTAGCTGATTCTCATCGAACGGTGAATCGAGTCTATCATTTGTAAGCTTAGAATTGCTTGTTACATGATTGTACTTGATTTTGATCGAACAATTGACCGATTCGGTGATTTGTAAGCTCAAAATCACTTGTTACATGATTCTACCTGATTCTGATCGAACAATTGACCGATTCGATGATTTTTAAGCTCAAAATGGCTTGTTACGTGATTGTAGCTTATTCTCATCGAACAGTTGATCGATTCGATGATTTAGAAGCTCAAAATGGTGTTTTATTAGATTGTAGCTGATTCTCATCGAACAGTTGACTGATTTATTGATTTATAAGCTTAGAATGGCTTGTTAGGTGATTGTAGCTGATTATCATTGAATGGTTGACCAATTCACTGATTTATGAAATTGTAATTGATTCTAATCGAACGGTTGACCGATTCGTTGATTTGTAAGCTCAAAATGGCTTGTTACGTGGTTGTAGACTATTCTCATCAAACGGTTGACCGTTCCGGTGATTTTTAAGAATATAATAGTTTGTTACATGATTGTAATTTATTCTCATGTAAAAGGTTGACCGATTCGGTGATTTGTTAGCTCAGAATGGATTGTTACATGACTATAATTGATTCTCATCGAATGGTTGACCGATTCAGTAATTTGTACACTCAGAATGGCTTGTTACATGATTGTAGGTGAGACTCATCGAACGGTTGACCGATTCAGTGGTTTGTAAGCTCAGAATGTCTTGTTACCTGATTGTACTTAATTCTAATTGAACGGTTGACCGATTCGGTGATTTGTAAGCTTAGAATGGCTTGTTACGTGATTGTAGCCGATTCACATCAAATGGTTCTGTGATTCAATAATTTGTAAGCTCAGAATGGCTGTTCACATGATTGTATCTAATTCTTATTGAACAATTGACCAATTCGATGATTTGTAAGCTCACAATGGCTTGTTACGTGATTGTAATTTATTCTCATCAAATGGTTGACCAATTCGGTGATTTGTAAGCTCAGAGTGACTTGTTACATAATTTTAATTGATTCTCATCGAACAGTTGATCGATTCGATGATTTGTAAGCTCAGAATACATTGTTACGTGATTGTGGCTGATTCTCATTGAACGGTTGACCGATTATGTGATTTGTAAGTTGAGAATGGCTTGTTACGTGATTCCAATTGATTCTCATCAAACAGTTGACTGATTCGATGATTCGTAAGCTCAAAATGACTTGTTACATGATTGTAGCTTATTTTCATCGAACGATTGATCGATTTAGTGATTTGTAAGTTTAGAATGGCTTGTTACATGATTGTAGCTTATTCTCATCGAATGGTTGAATGATTCGGTGATTTGTAAGCTTAGAATGGCAAGTTACATGGTTGAAGCTGATTCTCATCGAACAGTTAACCGATTCAATGATTCATAAGCTCAGAATGGCTTGTTATGTGATTGTAACCTATTGACATCGAACGATCAACCATTCAGTGATTTGTAATCTCAGAATAGCTTGTTACATGATTGTAGTTGATTCTCATCAAATAGTTGACCGATTTAGTGATTTATATTAAAGCTCATAATGGCTTGTTAGGTGATTATAACTAATTCTCATCGAACAGTTAACCGATTTAATTATTTGTAAATTTAGAATGGCTTTTTACATGATTGTAGCTAATTCTCATTGAACGGTTGACTGATTTAGTGATTTGTAACTTATAATGGCTTACATGATTCTAGCTGATTCTCATCGAAAGGTTGACCAATTCGATGATTTGTATGCTCAAAATGGCTTGTTACGTAATTGTAGTTCATTCTCATCGAACGGTTGATCGATTCGATAATTTGTAAACTCAGAATAACTTGTTACATGACTGTAATTGATTCTCATCAAATGGTTGACCGATTCGGTGATTTGTAAGCTTAGAATGGCTTGCTACATGATTGTAATTGATTCTCATTGAACGGTTGACTGATTCGTTGATTTGTAAGTTCAGAATGGGTTGTTACATGATTGTAGCTGATTTGTAAGCTCAGAATGGCCTGTTACATGATTGTAGTTGATTCTCATCGAACAGTTGACAGATTCAGTGATTTGTAAGCTCAGAATGACATGTTACATGATTGTAGCTGATTCTCATCGAACGGTTGACCGATTCGATGATTTAAAAGCTTAGAATTGCTTGTTACATGATTGTAGCTGATTCTCATTGAACGATTGACCGATTCGGTGATTTGTAAGCTCAGAATGGATTTTTATGTTATTGTAGCTGATTCTCATCAAACGGTTGACTGATTTGGTGATTTTTAAGCTAAAAATGGCTTGTATAATGTAGTTAATTCTGATCGAACGGTTGAGCGATTTGCTGATTTGTAAGCTCAGAAAGGCTTGTTATGTGATTATAGTTGATTTTCATTGAACAATTGACCGATTCAAAGATTTTTAATCTCAGAATGGCTTGTTATGTGATTGTAGTTGATTATAATCGAACGGTTGACCGATTCGGTGATTTGTAAGCTCAGAATGGATTGTTACATGATTGTAATTGATTCTCATCAAACAGTTGACCGATTTGATGATTTGTCAGCTCAGAATGGCTTGTTTCATGATTGTAGTTGATTTTTATTGAACGGTTGACCAATACAGTGATTTGTAAGCTCAGAATGGCTTGTTACATGATTGTAGTTGATTCTCATCGAACGGTTGACTGATTTGGAGATTTGTAAGTTTAGAACAGATTGTTACGTGATTGTAGTTGATTCTAATCCAATGGTTGACTTATTCAGTGATTGTTAAGCTCAGAATGACTTGTTACATGATTGCAGCTGATTCTCATCCAAAGTTTGACCGATTCGGTGATTTATAAGCTCAGAATAGCTTGTTACATGATTGTAGCCGATTCTCATCGAACGGTTTACCATTTCAATGATTTGTAACATCAGAATGGTTTGTCACATTATTGTAATTGATTCTCATCGAAAGGTTGATCGATTTGGTGATTTGTTAGCTCATAATGGATTCTTACATGATTGTAATTGATTCTCATGGAACGGTTGACCGATTCAATGATTAGTAAGCTCAAAATGGCTTGATACATTATTATAAATTATTCTCATCGAACGGTTGACCGATTCGGTGATTTGTAATCTTAGAATGACTTGTTACATGATTGTTGCTGATTCTCATTGAAGGGTTGACCGATTCGGTGTTTTGTAAGCTCAGAATGGCTTGTTACGTCATTGTACATGATTGTCATTGAACGGTTGACTGATTCGATGATTTGTAAGTCAGAATGACTTGTTATGTGATTGTAGCTGATTCTCATGGAATGGTTGAATGATTCGATGATTTGTAAGCTCTGAATGGTTGGTTATGTGATTGTAGCTGATTCTCATCAAACCGTTCCCCAATTTGGTGATTTGTTAGCTCAGAATGGCTTGTTACGTGAGTAGCTAATTCTAATTGAATGGTTGATCGATTTGGTGATTTGTAAGCTCATAATGGCTTGTTACGTGATTTTAATTGATTCTCATCAAACGGTTGACCGATTCAATGATTTGTAAGTTCATAATGGTTTATTACATGATTGTAGCTGATCCTCATCGAATGGTTGACCGATTCGGTGATTTGTAAGCTCAGTGTCACATGATTGTAATTGATTCTCATCGAATGATTGATCGATTCGGTGATTTGTAAGCTTAGAATGGCTTGTTACATGATTGTAGCTCATTCTCATCGAACGGTTGACCGATTCGATCATTTGCAAGCTCAAAATGGCTTCTTACGTGATTGTAGCTTATGCCGATTGAACTGTTGACCGATTCGGTGAATTGTAAGCTCATAATGGCTTGTTATATGATTGTATTTGATTCTCACCAAATGGTTGACCGATTCAGTGATTTGTAAGCTCAGAATGGCTTGTTACGTGATAGTAGCTGATTCTCATCAAACGGTTGATCGATTCAATGATTTGTAAGCTCCGAATGACTTTTTAGGTGATTGTAGCTGATTCTTATCTATAGTTGATGGATTCGATGATTTGTAAGCTCAGAATGCTTGTTACATGATTGTAAAATATTCTCATCGAATGGTTGACCGATTCAGAGGTTTGTAAGCTCAGAATGGCTTGTTACATGATTATAGCTTATTCTCATCAAACAGTTTACCATTTCAATGATTTGTAAGCTCAGAATGGTTTGTTACGTGATTGTACCTAATTCTCATCGAATGGTTGATCGATTCTCTGATTTGTTAGCTCAAAATGTCTTGTTACCTAATTGTAATTGATTCTCATATAACGATTGACCGATTCAGTGATTTGTAAGCTCAGAATGACTTTTTATTTGATTGTAGCTGATTTTCATCGAACGGTTGACCACTTCGGGGATTTTTTAGCTCAGAATGGCTTGTTACGTGATTGTAGCTGATTCTCATCAAACATTTGACCGATTTGGTGAACTGCAACCTCAACACAACTTGTTACCAAATTTTAGTTGATTGTCATCGAATGGTAGATCGACTTGGTGATCTATTAGCACAAAATGGCTTGTTACGTTATTGTAGCTGATTCTCATTGAATAGTTGACTGATGCAGAGAATTGCAACCTCAAAACAACTTGTGATGTGATTTTAGCTTATTGTCATCGAAAGGTTGACCGATTCGATGATCTAAAACCTCAAAAAGATCTTTTTTGTGATCGTAGTTGATTCTCATTGAATGAATGATAGATTCACTAATTTCTAAGCTCAGAATGGCTTATTACGTGATTGTAGCTGATTTTCATCGAATGCTTCACCAATTCGATGATCAAAAACCTCATAATGGTGTGTTACGCTCATGTATCTGATTCTCATCGAACAGTTGATCGAGTCGGTGATCTGCAACCTCAAATAGACTTGTTACATGATTGTAGTTGATTCTCATCTAATATTTGACTGATTCAGTGATCTACAACCTTAGAATGATCTTTTATGTTATTGTAGTTGATTCTCATTGAATGGTTGACTGATTCAATGATCTGTAAGCTCAGAATGGCTTGTTACGTGATTGTAGTTGATTCTCATCAAACAGTAGACTGATTTGCTGATATGTTAGGTCAACATGGCTTGTTACATGATTGTAGCTGAGTCTCATCGAACGGTTCATCGATTCGGTGATTTGTAAGCTTAGAATGACTTCTTACATGATTAGAGATGATTCTAATCAAACACTTGACCGATTCAGTGATTTGGAAGCACAGAATGGCTTATTATATAATTGTAATTGATTCTCATCGAACGGTTGACCGATTTGGTGATTTATAAGCTCTAAATAGTTTGTTACATGATTGTAGCTGATTCTCATCGAACGGTTGACCAATACGGTGATTTGTAAACTCAGAATGGCTTGTTACATAATTGTATTTGATTCTCATCGGACGGTTGATCGATTCGGTGATTTGTAAGCTCAGAATGGCTTATTACATGATTGTAATTGATTCTCATAAAATGGTTGATTGGTTTAGCGATTTGTAAGCTCATAATGACTTGGTACATCATTGTAATTAATTCTAATCAAACGGATGACCGATTTGGTGATTTGTAAGCTCATAATGGCTTGTTACAATATTGTAATTGATTCTCATAGAATGGTTGACTGGTTCGGTGATTTGTAAGCTCAATTTTACTTGTTACGTGGTTGTAATTGATTCTCATCAAACAATAGACCCATTCAATAATTTGTAAGCTCTGAATGGCTTGTTACGTAATTATAGCTGATTCTCATCGAACGGTTGACCGATTCGGTGATTTGTAAGTTCAAAATTGCTTGTTACATGATTAGAGCCCATTCTAATTGAACAGTTGACCGATTCGGTGATTTGTAAGCTCAGAATGACTTTTTACGTGATTGTAGCTAATTTTCATCGAACAGTTGACCGATTTGATGGGTTGTAAGCTCAGAATAGATTTGGTGATTTGTAAGCTCAGATTTTAGCTAATTCTCATCAAACGGTGATAGATTTGGTGATTTGTAAGCTCAAAATAGCTTGTTACATGATTGTAATTGATTCTCATCGAACGGTTCATCGATTTGGTGATTTGTAAGCTCAAAATGGCTTGTTACATGGTTGGAGCTGACTCTCATTGAACGGTGATCGATTCAGTGATTTGTAAGCTCAGAATGGCTTGTTACATGATTCTAATTGATTCTCATCGAATGGATGACCGATTCAATGATTTGTAAGCTCAGAATGGCTTGGTACATGATTGTAATTGATTCTCATTGAGCGGTTGACCGACTTTATGATTTGTAAGCTCAGAATGGCTTGTTAGCTGATTCTCATTGAATAGTTGACCGATTTGATGATTTGTAAGCTCAGAATGACTTGTTACATTATTGTAGCTGATTCTCATCAAACAGTACACCGACTCAGTGATTTGTAAGCTCAAAATGACTAGTTATGTGATTGTAGCTGATTCTCATTGAATGGTTGACCGATTCGGTGATTCATAAGCTCAAAATAGCTTGTTACATGATTGTAGCTGATTCTCATCAAACAGTTGATTGATTCGATGATTTGTAAGCTTAGAATGGCTTGTTAAGTGATTATTTTTTTATTCTCATTGAAGGGTTGACCGATTCGGTGATTTGTAAGCTCAGAATGACTTGTTACGTTATTGTGGTTGATTCTCATCGAACGGTTGATCGATTTGTTGATTTGTAAGCTCAGAATAACTTGTTACGTGATTGTATTTGATTCTCATCAGATGGTTGATCGATTTGGTGATTTGTAAGCTCAAAATGGCTTATTACATGATTGTAGTTGATTCTCATAGAATGGTTGATTGGTTCAGTGATTTGCAAGCTCATAACTTGTTACATGATTGTAATTAATTCTCATCGAACGGTTGACCGATTTGGTGATTTGTAAGCTCATAATGGCTTGTTATGAGATTGTAATTGATTCTCATAGAACGGTTGATTGGTTCAGTGATTTGCAAGCTCATAACTTGTTACATGATTATAATTAATTCTCATCGAACGGTTGACCGATTTGGTGATTTGTAAGCTCATAATGGCTTGTTATGAGATTGTAATTGATTCTCATAGAACGGTTGACTGGTTCAGTGATTTGTAAACTCATAATGACTTGTTACATGATTGTATTTAATTCTCATCGAACAGTTGACCAATATAGTCATTTGTAAGCTTAAAATGGCTTCTTACATGATTGTAAATGATTCTCATACAACGGTTGATTGGTTCAGTGATTTGTAAGCTCAAAATGACTTGTTACATGATTGTAATTAATTCTCATGGAACAGTTGACAGATTCGGTGAGTTGTAAGCTCATAATGGCTTGTTACGAGATTGTAATTGATTCTCAGAGAACGGTTGGTTGGTTTAGTAATTTGTAAGCTCATAATGGCTTGTTACATAATTGTAATTGATTCTCATCAAATGATAGACCGATTCGGTGATTTGTAAGCACATGGTTTGTTACGTGATTGTAGTTGATTCTCATCGAACGGTTGCCAAATTCAGTAATTTTTAAACTTAGAATACCTTGTTACATTATTCTAGCTGATTGTCATTGAATGGTTAACCAATTCGATGATAAGTAAGAGCAAAATAGTTTGTTACATGATTAGTAGTTTGTTATTAAAATAGTAGCTAATTCTCATCGAACAGTTGACCGATTCGATGATTTGTAAGCTCAGAATGGCTTGTTACATGATTGTAGCTAATTCTCATTGAATGGTTCACCAATTTAATGAATTTTAATATTAGAATGGCTTGTTACATGATTGTAATTTATTCTCATTGAACGGTTGACCGATTCGGTGATCTATCAGCTCAAAATGAATTTTTACGTGATTGTAATTGATTGTCATCGAACGATTGATCGATCGATGCTCTGTAAGCCTAAAATGGCTTGTTGCGTGATTGTAATTGATTCTGATGAAACGATAGACCCATTCAATGATTTGTAAACTCAGAATGGCTTGTTACGTGATTATAATTGATTCTCATTGAACAGTTCACCGATTCGGTGATTTGTATGCTCAGAATGGCTTGTTACGTGATTCTAGCTGATTCTCATTGAACGTTGACAGATTCAGTGATTTGTCAACTCAGAATAGCTTGTTACATGATTATAATTGATTCTCAGTGAATGGTTCACCGATTTGGTCATTTGTAAGCTCAGAATGGCTTGTTATGTGATTGGAGCTGATTCTCATCAAACGGTGACCGATTCGGTGATTTGTAAGCTCAGAATGGCTTGTTACGTGATTGTAGCTGATTCTCTTCAAATAGTTGACTAATTCGATGATTTATAGGCTCATAATGGCTTGTCACATGATTGTAGCTTATTCTAATCGAACGGTTGACCGATTCAATGATTTGTAAGCTCACAATAGCTTGTTACATTATTGTAGTTGATTCTCATCAAACGGTAGTTCGATTAGTGATTTGTAAGCTCAGAATAATTGTAGTTGATTCTCATTGAAAGGTTGACCGATTCAGTGATTCGTAAGCTCAGAATGGCTTTTACGTGATCGTAGCTGATTCTCATCAAATGGTTGACTGATTCAGTGATTTGTAAGCTGAGAATGGCTTGTTACATGATTTTTGCTGAATCTCATCAAAGGGTTGACCGATTCAATGATTTGTAAGCTCAGAATGACTTGTTACGTGATTGTGGCTGATTCTCATCAAACGGTCGACTGATTTGGTGATTTGTAAGCTCATAATGGCTTGTTACATTATTGTAGTTGGTTCTCATCAAACGGTTCACTAATTCGGTGATTTGTAAGCTTAATGGCTTGTTATGAAATTGTAATTGTTTCTCATCGAACAGTTGACTGATTCAGTAATTTGTAAGCCCAGAATGGCTTTTTACGTTATTGTAATTGATTCTCATAGAACGGTTGACCAATTTGGTGATTTGTAAGCTCAGAATGACTTGTTACGTGGTTGTAGCTGATTCTCATCGAACAGTTGATCGATTTGGTGATTTGTAAGCTCGTAATGGCTTCTTACCTGATTATAGCTCATTCTCACTAAACGGTTGACTGATTCGGTGATTTGCAATCTCAGAATGGCTTCTTACATGATTGTAAAGGATTATCATCAAACGCTTGATCGATTCGGTGATTTTTAAGCTTAGAATGGCTTGTTACGTGATTGTAATTGATTCTCATCTAACGGTTGACTGATTCATTGATTTGTAAGTTTTGAATGGCTTGTTACGTGATTATAATTCATTCTCATCGAATGGTTGACCGATTCAATAATTTGTAACCTCATAATGACTTGTTATGTGATTGTATTTGCTCTTAATAAACGGTTGACCGATTCGATGATTTGTAAGCTCAGAATGGCTTGTTACGTGATTGTAGCTGATTCTCATCGAATGGTTAACCGATTCGATTATTTATAAGCTCAGAATGGCTTGTTACATGATTGTAGACTATTCTCATCAAATAGTTGACCGATTTGGTTGTTTGTAAGCTCAGAATGGCTTGTTACATGATTGTAATTGATTCTCATCGAATAGTTGAACGATTCTATGATTTGTAAGCTCAAAATGGCTTGTTACTTGATTGTAAGTGATTCTTATCAAAAGGTTGATTGATTCAATGATTTGTAAGGTCATAATAGCTTGTTAGGTGATTGTAATTGATTGTCATTCAATGGTTAATCAATTCAGTGATTTGTAACCTCAGAATGACTTCTATGTGATTGTATCTGATTCTCCATGAACGGTTGACCGATTCGGTGATTTGTAAGTTCAGAATGGCTTGTTACGTGATTATAGCTAATTCTCATTGAACGATTGATAGACTCAATGATTTATCAGCTCAGAATGGCTTATTACGTTATTGTAGCTGATTCTCATCGAATAGTTGACCGATTCAGTGATTTGTAAGCTTAGAATGGCCTGTTACGTGATTGTAATTGATTCTCATCAAACGGTTGAATGATTATATGATTTGTAAGCTCAGAATGGCTTTTTACGTTATTTAGCTGATTGTCATCGAACGGTTGACCTATTCATTGATTTGTAAGCTCATAATGGCTTATTACATGATTGTAGCTGATTCTCATCGAATGGTTCACCAATTTAGTGATTTGTAAGCTTAAAATGGTTGGCCTGTTACGTGATTGTAGCTGATTCTTATTGAACAGTTGACCAATTCTGTGATTTGTTGGCAGCTGATTCTCATCGAATGGTTGACCGATTCAGTGATTTGGAAGCTCAGAATAGCTTGTTACATGATTGTAGCTGATTCTTTTCGAATGGTAAATTGATTCGATGATTTGTAAGCTCATAATGACTTGTTACGTGATTGTAGCTACTTCTCATCGAACGGTTGACCGATTTGGTGATTTGTAACCTTAGAATGGCTTAATATATGATTGTAATTGATTCTCATCAAACGGTAGACCAATTTGGTGTTTTGCTAGTTTAGAATGGCTTGTTACATGATTGTAGCTGATTCTCATTGAACGGTTGACCGATTCGGTGAACTGCAACCTCAGAACAACTTGTTACATGATCTTAGTTGATTGTCATCGAACAGTTGAATGATTTGGTGATCTACAACCTCAGAAGGATCTTTTATGCGATCCTAGTTGATTCTCATTGAATTGTTCACAGGTTAGGTGATTTGTAAGCTCAGAATGACTTATTACATGATTGTAGTAGATTCTCATCGAATGGTTGAATGATTCGATGATTTGTTAGCTCAAAATGGCATCACATGATTGTAGCTGATTCTCATCAAACGGTTGACTGACTTGGTGAACTGCAACCTCAGAACTACTTGTTACCCAATTTTAGTTGATTGTCATTGAATGGTTGACCGATTCCGTGATCTACAACCTCAGAAGGATCTTTTATGCGATCCTAGTGATTTGTAAGCTTAAAATGTCTTATTACGTGATTGTCGCTGATTCTTATCGAACGGTTCACTAATTCGTTGATCTACAACCTCAGATCGACTTGTTACATCATTGTAGTTGATTCTCACCGATCGAGTCATCTCTAAGCTCAGAATGGCTTGTAACATGATTGTAGTTTGTTCTCATCAAACGGTAGACCGATTTGGTGATATGTTAGCTCATAATAGCTTATTACGTGATTGTAGCTGATTCTCATTAAACGGTTGATCGATTTAGTGATTTGAAAGCTCAGAATGGCTTATTTCATGATTGTAAGTGATTCTCATTGAACGATTGACCAATTTGATAATTTGAAGCTCAGAATGGCTTATTACATGATTCTCATCCAATGGTTGACCGATTTGGTGATTTGTAAGCTCAGAATGGCTTGTTACATGATTCTAGCTGGTTCTTACCGAATGGTTGACTAATTTGATGATTTGTAAGCTCAAAATGACTTGTTAAGTGAGCTTAATTGATTCTCTCATAGAATGGTTAACCGATTCGGTGATTTGTAAGCTCAAAATGGCTTGTTACGTGATTGTAGCTAATTCTCATCAAATGGTTACTGATTCGATGATTTGTAAGCTCAGAATAATTTTTTGATTCTCATCGAATCGTTGACCGATTCAGTGATTTGTAAGTTCATAATAGATTTTTACGTGATTGTAATTGATTCTGCTATGGTTGACGATTCGATGATTTGTAAGTTTAGAATGGCTTGTTAAGTGATTTTGTTGATTCTCATTGAACGGTTGACCGATTCAGTGATTTGTAAGCTTAGAATGGCATGTTAGGTGATTGTAGCTTATTCCCATCAAACAGTTGATCGATTCAGTGATTTGTAAGCTCATAATGGTTTGCTACGTGATTGTAATTGATTCTCATCGAAACGTTGACCAAGTCAGTGATTTGTAAGCTCAGAATTGTTTCTTACGTGATTGTATATGATTCTCATCAAACGGTTGACCGATTTAGTGATTTGTAAGTACAAAATAGCTTGGTACGTGATTGTAGCTAAGTCTCATCGAACGGTTGACTGATTCAGTGATTTGCAAGTTTGAAATGGCTTGTTACATGATTTTAGCTAATTCTCATCAAACAATTGACTGATTGGATGATTGTAAGCCTAGAATGGCTTGTTACATGATTGCAGTTGACTCTCATCGAACGGTTAACTGATTCAATTTTTTTATAAGCTCGTAATGGCTTGTTACGTGATTGTAGCTAATTCTCATCAAACAATTGACCAATTCGGTGATTTATAAGCCCAGAATGACTTGTTACATGATTATAACTAATTCTCAGCGAACGGTTCATTGAGTCGGTGGTTTGTAAGCTCAGAATGGCTCATTTCATGATTGTAAGTGATTCTCATAGAATAGTTGACCAATTTACTAATTTGTAAGTTCAGAATGGCTTGTTACATGATTATAGTTGATTCTCATCGAACGGTTGACCGATTCGGTGATTTGTAAGATCAGTGTTACATGATTATAATTGATTCTCATAGAACGGTTGACTAATTTGATGATTTTTAAGCTCAGAATGGCTTGTTACGTGATTGTAATTGATTATGCTCGAATGGTTGACTAATTCGATAATTTGCAAGCTCAAAATTGCTTGTTATGTGACTGTAGCTATTTCTCATTGAACGGTTGATAGATTCAGTGATTTGTAAGCTCAGAATGGCTTGTTACATGATTATCATTGATTCTTATCAAACGGTTGACCGATTCAGTGATTTGTAATCTTAGAATTGCTTGTCACGTGATTCTAATTGATTCGCATCGAATGGTTGACCGATTTGATGATTTGTAAACTCAGAATGACTTGTTACGTGATTGTAATTCATTCTCATCGAATGGTTAACCGATTCGATAATTTGTAAGCTTCAAATTGCTTGTTACGTGATTGTAATTGATTTTGATCGAACGGTTGACCAATTCGATGATTTGTAAACTCAGAATAACTTGTTTCATGGCTGTAGTTGATTCTTATCGAACGGTTGACCGATTTTGTGATTTGTAAGTTCAGAATGGCTTGTTATGTGATTTTAGTTGATCCTCATCCAACGGTTGATGGATTTGGTGATTTGTAATCTCAGAATGGCTTGTTACGTGATTGTAATTGATTCTCATTGAACGGTTAATTATTACGTTATTCTAATTGATTCTCATCGAACGGTTAATTATTACGTTATTCTAATTGATTCTCATCGAATGACTTGTTACGTCATTGTAGCTGATTCTCATCGAACAGTTGACTGATTCCATGATTTGTAAACCCAAAATGGCTTTTTTATGGCTATAGTTGATTCTCATCAACAGGTTGACCGATTTGGTTATTTGTAAGCTCAAAATGGCTTGTTACATGATTGTAATTGATTCTCATCAAAAGGTTGACCGATTCGGTGATTTGTAAGCTCATAATGGCTTGTTACGTTCTTGTAGCTGATTCTCATCGAATGTTTAACCAATTTAGTGATTTGTGGTCTCAAAATGACTTGTTATGTGACTGTATCTGATTCTCATCGAATGATTGACTGATTCGGTGATTTGTAAGCTCAGAATGGCTTGTTACATAATTGTAGCTGATTCTCATCGAATTATTAACCGATTCGGTGATTAGTAAGCTCGGTGTTACATGATTGTAATTAATTCTCATTGAATGGTTGACCGATTCGGTGATTTGTAAGCGTAGAATAGCAACATAAGTGTAGCTAATTCTCATCGAACTGTTGACGATTTCATGATTTCTAAGCTCAGAATGGGTTGTTACGTGATTGTAGCTCATGCTCATCGATCGGTTGACCGATTCGGTCATTTGTAAGCTCAAAATGACATGTTACATGATTGTAACTGATTCTCATCAAACAGTTGACCGATTCAGTGATTTGTAAGCTAAGAATGGCTTGTTAGGTGATTGTAGCTGATTCTCATTCAATGGTTGACCGATTAAGTGATTTGTAAGCTCAGAATGGCTTGTTAGGTGATTGTAGCTGATTCTTATTCATAGTTGATGGATTCGGTGATTTGTAAGCTTAAAGGGAATGTTACATGATTGTAAAATATTCTCATCGAACGGTTGACTGATTGAATGGTTTTTAAGCTTAGAATGGCTTGTTACATGATTGTAGCTTATTCTCATCAAATGATTTACCGTTTCAGTGATTTGTAAGCTCATAATGGCTTATTAAGTGATTGTAAATGATTCTCATTGAACACGGTTCACCAATTCGATGATCTAAAACCTCAAAATGGTGTGTAATGCACTTGTATCTAATTCTCATCAAATAATTGATCAAGTCAGTGATCTACAACCTCAGATCGACATTTTACATGATTGTAGTTGATTCTCATCGAACATTTGACTAATTCAGTGATCTACAACCTGAGAATGATCTTTTATGTTATTGTCGTTGATTCTCATCGAATGGTTGACCAATTCAGTGATTTGTAAACTCAAAATGGCTTGTTACGTGATTGTAGTTGATTCTCATCAAACGGTAGACCGATTTGGTGATATGTTAGCTCATAATGGCTTGTTACGTGATTGTAGTTGATTCTCATCGAATGGTTCACCGATTCGGTGATTGGTAAGCTCAGAATGGCTTGTTACGTGATTAGAGCTGATTCTTATTGAATGGTTGACCAATTCAGTGAGTTGGAAGCTCATAATGGCTTATTACATGATTTTAATTGATTCTCATCAAACGGGTGACCGATTTGGTGATTTGTAAGCTCAGAATGGCTTGTTATGTGATTGTAATTGATTCTCATAGAAAGGTTGATTGGTTCGGTGATTTGTAAGCTAGAATGACTTGTTACATTATTGTAATTAATTCTCATCAAACAGTTGACCAATTTAGTGATTTGTAAACTCATAATGGCTTGTTACGAGATTATAATAACTCATATAACGGTTGACTGGTTCGGTGATTTGTATGCTCAGAATGGCTTGTTACGTGATTGCAATTGATTCTCATCAAACGATAGATGAATTCAGTGATTTGTAAGCTCATAATGGTTTGTTACATGATTGTAGTTGATTCTCATCGAACGGTTGACCAATTTGGTGATTTGTAAGTTCAAAATGGCTTGTTACATGATTGTAGCTGATTCTCATCGAACAGTTGACCGATTCGATGATTTGTAAGCTCATAATGGCTTGTTACATGATTAGAATATATTCTAATCAAATGATTGACTGATTCAGTGATTTGTAATGTCAGAATGGCTTGTTACGTGATTGTAGCTGATTCTCATCGAACAGTTGACCGATTCGATGGGTGTGTAAGCTCAGAATGGCCTCTTACATGATTGTAGCTGATTCTCATGCAACGGTTGATCAATTTGGTGATTTGTTAGCTCATAATGCCTTGTTACATGATTTTAGCTGATTCTCATCAAATGGTGACAAATTCGGTAATTTATAAGCTTAGAATAGCTTGTTACGTAATTGTAATTGATTTTGATCGAACGGTTCATCAATTCGGTGATTTGTAAGCTCAGAATGGCTTGTTAAGTGATTGGAGTTGATTCTCATCAAACGGTGACAAATTCGTTGATTTGTAAGCTGAGAAAGGCTTGTTACGTGATTGTAGCTAAGTCTCATCGAACGGTTGAATGATTTGGTGATTTGTAAGCTCACAATGGCTTGTTACGTGATTGTAGCTGATTCTAATTGAACGGTTAACCGATTCGGTGATTTGTAAGCTCAAAATGGCTTGTAACATTATTGTAGCTGATTCTCATCAAATGGTAGTCCGATTCAGTGATTTGTAAGCTCAGGATGACTAGTTATGTGATTGTAGCTGATTCTCATTGAATGGTTGATTGATTCGATGATTCGTAAGCTCAGAATGACTTGTTACGTGATTGTAGATGATTGTCATCGAATGGTTGACTGATTCAGTGATTTGTAAGCTTAGAATAGCTTGTTATGTGATTGTAGCTGATTCTCATCGAACGGTTGACCGCTCCAGAGATTTGTAAGCTCAAAATGACTTGTTATGTGATTGTGGCTAATTCTTATCTAATATTTGATTGATTTGGTTATTTGTAAGCTCAGAATGGCTTGCTACATTATTGTAGATGATTCTCATCAAACAGTTCACTAATTCAGTGATTTGTAAGCTCAGAATGACTTGTTATGAAATTGTAATTGTTTCTCCTTGAATAGTTGACCGATTCGATGATTTGTAAGCTCAAAATGACTTTTGAACTGATTGTAATTGATTCTCATAGAATGGTTGACCGATTTGGTGATTTGTAAGCTCATAATGGCTTCTTACTTGATTGTAGCTCATTCTCACCGAATGATTGACTGATTCGATGATTTGTAATCTTAGATTGGCTTCTTATGTGATTGTAATTGATTCTCATCGAACGGTTGATCGATTCGGTGATTTGTAAGCTCAGAATGGCTTGTTACATAATTGTAATAGATTCTAATCAAAAGGTTAACCGATTTATTGATTTGAAAGCTTAGAATGGCTTGTTATGATTATAATTGATTCTCATTGAACGGGTGAACGATTCGGTGATTTGTAAGCTTAGAATGGCTTGTAGCTGATTTTCATTGAACGGTTGACCGATTTGGTGATTTGTAATCTTAGAATAGCTTGTTACGTGATTGTAGTTGATTCTCATCGAACGGTTTACCGATTCAATGATTTGTAATCTCAGAATGGCTTGTTACATGATTGTAGCTGATTCTCATTGAACAGTTGACCGATTTGATGATTTGTATAAGCTATACATGATTGTAAGATCATTTGTACGCTCAGAATGGCTTGTTACATGATTGTAGCTTATGCCCATCAAACGGTTCATCGATTCGATGAAATTTAAGCTCAGAATGGCTTGTTACGTGATTGTAGTTGATTCTTACCGAATGGTTGACCAATTCATTGATTTGTAAGCTCAAAATGGCTTGTTACATGTTGTTGATGATTCTCATCGAACAGTTGACTGATTCGGTGATTTGTAAACTCAGAATGGCTTGTTACATGATTGTAGTTGATGCTCATTGAACAGTTGACCGATTCGATAATTTTTAACCTCAGAATGGCTTGCTAGGTGATTGTAGCTGATTCTTATCGATAGTTGACAGATTCGGTGATTCTTAAGCTTAGAATGGCTTGTTACATTATTTTAAAATATTCTCATCGAACGGTTGACCAATTTGGTGGTTTGTAAGCTAACAATGGCTTGTTACCTGATTTTAATTGATTCTCATCGAACGGTTGACCAATTCGAAGATTTGTAAGCTCAGAATGTCTTGTTACCTGATTTTAACTGATTCTAATTGAACGGTTGACTGATTCAGTGATTTGTAAGCTCAGATAGATTTTTTTTTATTGTAGCTGATTCTCATCGAACGGTTGACCGCTTCCAAGATTTGTATGCTCGAAATTGCTTGTTACATGATTGTAGCTGATTCTCATCGAATGGTTGATAGATTCAGTAATTTGTAGACCGATTTGGTGATCTGCTAGCACATAATGACTTGTTACATGATTGTAGCTGATTCTCATCAAACAATTGACTGATGCGGTGAATTACAACCTCAGAACAACTTGTTATGCAATTTTAGGTTATTCTCATGGAATGATTAACGGATTCGATGATCTAAAACCTCAAAAGGATCTCTTTTGTGATTGTAGTTGATTCTCATCAAATGAATGACATATTTGCTGATTTGTAAGCTCAAAATGTCTTATTACGTGATTGTAGCTGATTCTCATCGAACGGTTCACCGATTCGGTGATCTAAAACCTCAAAATGGTGTGTTATGTGCCTGTATCTGATTCTCATCGAATAGTTGATCATGTCGGTGATCTACAATCTCAAATCAACTTGTTACATGATTGTAGTTGCTTCTCATCGAACATTTAATTGATTCAGTGATCTACAAACCTTAGAATGATCTTTAATATTATTGTAGTTGATTCTCATCGAATGGTTGACTGATTTAGTGATCAATAAGTTTAGAGTGGCTTGTTACGTGATTGTAGTTGATTCTCATCAAAGTGTAGACCAATTTGGTGATATGTTAGCTCAGAATGGGTTGTTACGTAACTGTAGCTAATTCTCATCGAACGGTTTATCGGTTTGATTTATTTGTAATCTCAGAATGGCTTGCTACGTGATTAGAGCTGATTCTAATTGAACATTTGACCAATTCGGTGATTTAGAAGCTTAGAATGGCTTATTACATGATTGTAATTGATTCTCATCAAACAGTTGACCGATTTGGTGATTTGTAAGTTCAGAATGACTTGTTACATGATTGTAATTAATTCTCATCGAACGGTTGACCGATTCAATGATTTGTAAGCTCATAATAGTTGTTACGACATTGTAATTGATTCTCATAGAATGGTTGACTGGTTCAGTGATTTGTAAGATCAGAATGGTTTGTTACATGATTGTAATTGATTCTAATCAAACAATAGAACGATTCGGTGATTTGTAAGCTCAGAATTGCTTGTTACGTGATTGTAGCTGATTCTCATCGAACGGTTGACCATTTTGGTGATTTGTAAGTTAAGAATGGCTCTTTACATGATTGTAATTGATTCTCATCAAACAATTGAGCGATTAAGTGATTCGTAAGCTCAGAATGGCTTGTTACATGATTGTACCTGATTCTCATCAAACGATTGATCGATTCAATGATTTGTAAGCTCAGAATGGCTTGTTACGTGATTGTAGCGTATTCTCATCGAATGGTTGACTGATTCGGTGATTTGTAACTTAAGAATGGCTTGTTATGTGATTGTAGTTGATTCTCATCGAACAATTTACTGATTCGATGATTTGTAAGCTCAGAATGGCTTGTTACATGATTGTAATTTATTCTCATCAAACAGTTGATTGGTTCGATGATTTGTAAGCTCAGAATAGATTTTTACGTGATTGTAATTGAATCTCATCGAACGGTTGACCAATTGGTGATTTGTAAGCCCAGAATAGCTTGTTGCGTGATTGTCATCAAACGATAGATCGATTCAGTGATTTGTAAGCTCAGAATGGCTTGTTATATGATTGTAGCTGATTCTCATCGAACGGGTTAACAATTTGGTGATTTGTAAGCTTAGAATAGCTTGTTATGTGATTCTAGTTGATTGTCATTGAACGGTGAACTGATTCGATGATAAGTAAGTGCAGAATGGCTTGTTACGTGATTGTAGTTGATTCTCATTGAACGGTTGACCGATTCGATGATTTGTAAGTTTAGAATAGCTTGTTACATGATTATAATTTATTTCATCGAACAGTTGACCGATTCGGTGATTTGTAAGCTCAAAATAGATTTTTATGTGATTGTAATTGATTCTCATCGAACGGTTGACTAATCCGTGATTTGTAAGCTTAGAATGGCTTGTTGCATGATTGTAGTTGATTCTTAGCAAACGGTTGAGCAATTTGATGATTTGTAAGCTCATAATGGCTTGTTACGTGATTATAGCTGATTCTCATTGAATGGTTGACCGATTCGGTGGTTTGTAAGCTCAAAATAGCTTGTACGTCATTGTAGCTGATTCTCATCAAATAGTGGACTGATTTGGTGATTTGTAAGCTCAGAATGGCTTATTACGTGATTCTAGTTAATTCTCATCGAACGTTGATAGATTCAGTGATTTGTAAACTCAGAATAGCTTGTTACGTGATTGTGATTGAGTCTCATCGAACGGTTCACCGATTCGGTGATTTGTAAGCTCAGAATGGCTTGTTACGTGATTGGAGGTAATTCTCATCGAATAGTGACCGATACAATGATTTGTAAGCTCAGAATGGCTTCTTACATTATTGTAGCTAATTCTCATTGAACGATTGATCGAGTCGGTGATTTGTAACCTAAGAATGGCTTGTTAGGTGATTGTAGCTCATTTTCACCGAATGATTGACTGATTCGATGATTTGTAAGCTCAGAATGGCTTGTTACATGATTGTAATTGATTGTCATCAAATAGTTGACCGATTCAGTGATTTGTAAGCTTGGAATGGCTTATTACGTGATTGTTCTTGATTCTCATCGAATGGTTGACCGATTTGGTGATTTGTAAGCTCAAAATAGATTGTTACGCGATATTTGCTGATTCTCATCGAAAGGTTGACCGACACGATGATTTGTAAGCTCAGAATGGCTTGTTATGTGATTGTAATTTATTCTCATCAAACAGTTGACCAATTTAGTAATTCGTAAGCTTAAAATGGCTTGTTACATGACTGTAGCTGATTCTCGTCGAATGGTTGACTAATGTAGTGATTTGTATGCTCAGAATGGTTTGTTATGTGATTGTAGCTGAGACTCATCGAATGGTTGATGGATTATGTGATTTGTAAGCTCAGAATGACTTGTTACGTGATTGTAGTTGATTCTCATCGAACGGTTGATCGATTCAATGATTTGTAAGCTCAGAATGGTTTGTTATGTGATTGTAGCTGATTCTCATCGAACAGTTGACCGATTCGGTGACTTGTAAGGTTAAAATGGCTTGTTACATGATTGTAGCTGATTCTCATCAAAAGGTTGACGGATTCATTGATTTCTAAGTTCAAAATAGCTTTTTACATGATTGTAGCTGATTCTCATCATATGGTTAACCAATTCGGTGATTTGTAAGCTCATAATGACTTGTTACGTGATTGTAGCTGATTCTCATCGAACAGTTGACTGATTCAATATTTTGTAAGCTCAGAATGGCTTGTTACATGATTGTAGTTGATTCTCATCGAACGGTTGACTGATTCGGTGATTTGTAAGCTCAGAATGGCTTGTTACGGGATTGTTCTGATTCTTATTGAATGGTTGACCGATGCGATGATTTGTAAATTAAGAATAGCTCGTTACATGATTGTAATTAATTGTCATCGAACAGTTGACCGATTCGGTAATTCGTAAGCTCAGAATGGCTTGTTACCTGATTGTACCTGATTCTCATCGAATAATTGACCGATTCGATGATTTGTAAGCTCAAAATGTCTTGTTACATGATTGTAGTTGATTCTCATTGAACGGTTGACAGATTCAGAGATTTATAAGCTCAGAATGGCTTGTTACATGATTGTAGCTGATTCTCATCAAACGGTTGATCGATTCCATGATTTGTAAGCTTAGAATGGTTTTTTACATGATTGTGGCTGAGACTCATCAAACGGTTGACCAATTCAGTGATTTGTACGCTCAAAGTGGCTTGTTACATGATTGTAGTTGATTCTCATCGAACAGTTGACCGATTCGATCATTTGTAAGTTAAGAATGGCTTGTTACGTGATTGTAATTGATTCTAATCAAACACTTGATCGATTCGGTGATTCATAAGCTTAGAATGGCTTGTTACATGATTGTACCTTATTCTCATCGAATGATTGATGCATTCAGTGATTTGTAAGCTCGTAATGGCTTGTTATGTGCTTGTAGTTGATTCACATCAAACGGTTGACCGATTCGATGATTTGTATGCTCAGAATGGTTTGTTATGTGATTGTAGCTGATTCTCATCAAGTAGTTGACTGATTTGGTGATTTATAAGCTTAGAATGACTTGTTAGGTGATTGTAGCTGATTCTCATCGAACGGTTGACCGATTCGGTGATTTGTAAGCTCAAAATGACCTTTTACGTGATTGTAATTGATTTTCATCGAACGGTTGACTGACTCGATGATTTGTAACCTGAAAATGGCTTGTTACATGATTTTAACTAATTCTCATCAAATGGTTGACTGATTCAGTGATTTCTAAGCTTAGAATGGCTTGCTACGCTATTTAATTAATTGTCATGAAATAGTTGACCGATTCGGTGATTTGTAAGCTCAGAATGGATTGTGATGTGATTGTAATTGATTCTAATTGAACTGTTGACCGATTCGGTGTTGTAAGCTCAGAATGGCTTGTTACGTGATTGTAATTTATTCTCATCGAACGATTGATTGATTTAGTGATTCGTCAGCTTAAAATAGCTTGTTACATTATTGTAGCTGATTCTCATCGAATGGTTGACCGATTCGGTGATTTCTAAGCCCAGAATGGCTTGTTACGTGATTGTAGTTGATTCTCATCGAACGGTTGACTTTTTCAGTGATTTTTAAAATCAAAATAGTTTTTCATGTGATTGTAATTGATTCTCATGAAAAGGTTGTACAATTCAGTGATTTGTTAGCTCAAAATGGATTGTTACGTGACTGTAATTGATTCTCATCAAACGGTTGACCGATTTGGTGATTTGTAAGCTCAAAATGATTTTTTTACGTGATTGTAGCTGATTCTAACCGAACAGTTGACCAATTCAGTGATTTGTAAGCTCAGAATGGCTTGTTAATGATTGTCATTGATTCACAATTAATGGTTGACTGATTTGGTGATTTGTAAGCTTAGAATGACTTGTTACATGATTGTAGCGTATTCTCATCGAACAGTTGACCGATTTGGTGATTTGTAAGGTCAAAATGGCTTGTTATGTGATTGTAGTTGATTCTCATTGAACTATTGACTGATTCAGTGATTTGTAAGTTCAGAATATCTTGTTACGTGATTGTAGCTGATTTTCATCAAACGGTTGACCCGTTCAATGATTTGTAAGCTCAGAATGGCTTGTTACGTGATTGTAGCTAATTCTAATCGAAAGGTTGACTGATTCAGTGATTTGTAAGCTCACAATGGCTTTTTACGTGATTGTAGTTCATTCTCGTCGAACAGTTGATCGATTGAGTAATTTGTAAACTCAGAATAACTCGTTATGTGATTGTAATTGTTTCTCATCATACGGTTGACCGATTTGGTGATTTGTAAGCTCAGAATGCCATACATGATTGTAGCTGATTCTCATCAAACGTTTGACTGATTCAGTGATTTGTAAACTTAGAATGGCTTGTCATGAGATTATAGCTGATTCTCATCTAACGGCTAACCAATTTGGTGATTTATAAGCTCAAAATAGCTTGTTACGGGATTGTAGCTGTTTCTAATCAAACGGTTGACCGATTTGGTGATTTGTAAGCTCATAATAGCTTGTTATGTGATTGTAGTTGATTCTCATCAAACGGTTGACCGCTTTAGGGATTTTTAAGCTCAGAATAGCTTGTTACGTGATCAGAATGGCTTGTTATGTCATTGTAGTTGATTCTCATCGAATGGTAAACCCATTTGGTGATTCTATTAGCACAGAATGGCTTGTTACAGGATTGTAGCTGATTCTCATCGAACAGTTGACTGATGCAGTGAATTGCAACCTCAAAACAACTTGTTATGCGATTTTAGGTTATTGCACCCTCAGATCGACTTGTTACATGATTGTAGTTGATTCTCATCAAATATTTGACTAATTCAATAATCTACAACTTTAGAATGATCTTTTGTTTATTGTAGTTGATTATCATCGAATGGTTGACCGATTCAATGAACTGTAAGCTCAAAATGGTTTATTACATGATTGTAACTGATTCTCATTGAACGGTTCATCGATTTTGTGATTTGTAAGCTAAGAATGGCTTCTTTGATTCTCATCAAATAGTTGACTGATACAGTGATTTGTAAGCTCAAAATGGCTTGTTACATGATTGTATTTGATTCTCATCGGACGGCTGATCGATTTAGTGATTTGTGAGCTCCTAATGGCTTGTTACATGATTGTAATTGATTCTCACAGAATGGTTGATTGGTTCGGTGATTTGTAAGCTCAGAATGACTTGTTACATGATTGTAATTCATTCTCATCGAATGGTTGACCGATTCGGTGATTTGTAAGCTCATAATGGCTTGTTACAAGATTGTAATTGATTTTCATAGAACGGTTGACTGGTTCGGTGATTGCTAAGCTCAGAATGGCTTGTTACATGATTTTAATTGATTCTCATCAAATGATAGACCGATTCAGTGATTTGTAAGCTCAGAATGGCCTCTTCTGTGATTGTAGCTGATTCTCATCGAACAGTTGACCGATTCGGTGATTTGTAAGTTCAAAATGGCTTGTTGTAGCTGATTCTCATCGAACGGTTAACTAATTCGGTGATTTGTTTGCTCATAACAAGTTACATGATTAGAGCTGATTCTAATCGAACGGTTGATTAATTCGGTGATTTGTTTTCTCATAACAAGTTACATGATTAGAGTTGATACTAATCGAACGGTTGACTGATTCGGTGATTTCTAAATTTAGAATAGCTTGTTATGTGATTGTAGTTGATTCTCATCGAATGGTTGATCGATTCAGAAGTTTTGTAAGCTCAAAATGGCTTGTTACATGATTCTAATTAATTCTCATCAAACGGTTCACCGATTCAGTGATTTGTAAAATCACAATGGCTTGTTACATGATTGGAGCTGATTCTCATCGAATGGTGACTGATTCGGTGATTTTCAAGCTTAGAATGGCTTGTTATGTGACTCTAATTGATTCTCATCAAACGGTTGACCAATTTAGTGATTTCTAATCTCAGAATGGTTTGTTACATGATTGTAATTGATTCTCATCGAATGGTTAACCGACTCTACGATTTGTAAGTCCAAAATGGCTTGTTACATGATTGTAGCTGATTCTTATCGAACCTTTGACTGATTTGATGATTTGTAAGCTCAGAATGGCTTGTTACATTATTGTAGCTGATTCTCTTTGAACGATTGGCCAATTCAGTGATTTGTAAGTTTAGAATAGCTTGTTATGTGATTCTAGCTTATTGTCATTAAAACGGTTAACCGATTCGGTGATAAGTAAGCACATAATGGTTTGTTATGTGATTGTAGCTGATTCTCATCGTACAGTTCACCAATTCAATGATTTGTAAACTCAGAATGGCTTGTTACATGATTGTAATTTATTCTCATCGAACGGTTGACCAATTCGGTGATTTGTTAGCTCAGAATGGATTCTTATGTGATTGTAATTGATTCTCATCGAACGGTTGACCGATCAGTGATTTGTGAGCCTAGAATGGCTTGTTGCGTGATTGTAATTGATTCTTTATCAAATGATAGGCGGATTCGATTATTTGTAAGCTCAGAATGGCTTTTTATGTGATTGTAGCTGATTCTCATCTAACGGTTAATTGATTCGATGATTTGTAAGCTTAAAATAGCTTGTTCCGTGATTTTAGCTGATTGTCATTGAATGGTTAATCGATTCGATGGTAAGTAAGCTTAGAATGGCTTGTTACTTGATTGTAGCTGATTCTCATCGAACAGTTGACTGATTAGGTGAATTATAAGCTTAGAATGGCTTGTTACATGATTGTAATTAATTCTCATTGAACGGTTGACCGGTTCAAAAAATTTTAAGCTCAGATTGGATTTATGCATGATTGTAATTGATTCTCATCAAACAGTTGACCGATCAGTGATTTGTAAGCTTAGAATGGCTTGTTGCATGAATTATAGCTGATTCTCATTGAATTATTGACCGATTCAGTGATTTGTAAGCTCGGAATGGCTTGTTACATGATTATAACTGATTCTCATCGAAAGGTTGACCGATTCGGTAGTTTGTAGGCTCAGAATGGCTTGTTACATGATTGTAACTTATTCTCATCGAACGGTTGACCGATTTGGTCATTTGTAAGCTCAGAATGACTTGTTACATGATTCTAGCTAATTCTCATCAAACATTGATAGATTCGGTGATTTGTAAACTCAGAATAGCTTGTTACATGATTGTAATTGATTCTCATCAAACAGTTTAGCGATTCAGTGATTTGTAAGCTCAAAATGGCTTGTTACATGATTGGAGCTGATTCTCATCGAACGGTGACCGATTCGGTGATTTGTAAGCTCAGAATGGCTTGTTACATGATTGTAGTTGATTCTTATCAAACGGTTGACCGATTCCATGATTTGTAAGCTCATAATGGCTTGTTACGCGATTGTAGCTGATTGTAATCGGATGGTTGACCGATTCGATGATTTGTAAGTTTAGAATGGCTTGTTACATTATTGTGGCTGATTCTCATCAAACAGTAGTCCGATTCAGTGATTTATAATCTCAGAAAGATTAGTTATGTCATTGCAAGTGATTCTCATCGAATGGTTGACCAATTCGGTGATTTGTAAGCTTAAAATAGCTTGTTACATGATTGTGGCTGATTCTCATCGAACGGTTGACCGATTTGGTGATTTGTAAGCTTAAAATAGCTTGTTACATGTAGCTGATTCTCATCGAACAGTTGACCGATTTGAGGATTTGTAAGCTCATAATAACTTGTTACCTGATTGTAGCTTATTCTCACCGAACAGTTGACCGATTCAGTGATTTGTAATCTTAGAATGGCTTCTTACGTGAGTGTAATTGATTCTCATCAAACGGTTGACCAATTCATTGATTTGTAAGCTTAGAATGGCTTGTTACGTGATTGTAATTGATTCTCATCGAACGGTTGATCGATGCAGTGACTTGTAAGCTCTGAATGGCTTGTTATGTGATTGTAATTGATTCTCATTCTTGATCGATTCAGTGATTTGTAACTTCATAATGACTTGTTATGTGATTGTAGCTGATTCACATTGAACGGTTGACTGATTCAATGATTTGTAAGCTCAGAATGGCTTATTACTTGATTTTAAGTGATTCTTATCAAACGGTTGACCAATTCGGTGATTTGTAAGCTCAGAATGGCTTGTTACGTGATTTGAGCTGATTCTCATCAAACAGTTGACTGATTCAGTGATTTGTAAGTTCAGAATGGCTTGTTACGTGATTGTAGTTGATTCTTATCGAACAGTTGATCAATTCGGTGATTTGTTGGCTTTTTACGTGATTGTAGTTGATTCTCATCGTTGACCGATTCGGTGATTTGGAAGCTCAGAATTGCTTGTTACATGATTGTAGCTGATTCTCTTCGAATGGTAAACTGATTCGGTGATTTATAAGCTTAGAATGGCTGGCTTGTTACGTGATTGTAGCTGATTCTTATCAAATAGTTGATCGATTTTCTGATTTGTTAGCTTTTTATGCGATTATAGCTGATTCTCATCGAACGGTTGATTGATTCAATTATTTGTAAGCTCAAAATGGCTTGTTTCACGATTGTAGCTATTTCTCATTAAACGATTGACTGATTTGTAAGCTCAAAATGGCTTGTTACATGATTGTAGCTAATTCTCATCGAACGGTTGACCGATTCGGTGATTTGTAAGCTCAGAATGGCTTGTTACGTGATTGTAGTTGATTCTCATCGAACGGTAGACCGATTTGGTGATCTATTATTTCAGAATGGCGTGTTACATGATTGTAGCTGATTCTCATTGAACAGTTGACCGATTCGGCAAACTTCAACCTCAAAATAACTCGTTACAGGATTTTAGTTGATTGTCATCAAACGGTTGACCAATTCGATGATCTACAACCTCAGAAGGCGCTTTTATGGAATCATAATTGATTCTCATGGAATGGTTCATAAATTCGGTGATTTGTAAGCTTAGATTTGTAACCTCAAAATGGTGTGTTTTGCATTTGTATTTGATTCTCATCGGACGGTTGATGATTTGGTGATTTGCAACCTCAGATCGACTTGTTACATGATTGTAGTTGATTCTCATTGAACATTTGACCGATTTGGTGATCTACAACCTTAGAATGATCTTTTATATTCTTGTAGTTGATTCTCATCGAATGGTTGACCGATTCAGTGATCTCTAACCTCAGAAAGACTTGTTACGTGATTGTAGTTGATTCTCATCAAACGGTAGACTAATTTGGTTATCTGTTAGCTCATAATGGGTTGTTACATGATTGTAGCTGATTCTCATCAAACTGTTGACCGATTTGGTGAACTGTAACCTCAGAACAACTTGTTACCCAATTTTAGTTGATTGTCATCGAACGGTTTACCTATTCAGTGATCTACAACCTCACAAGGATCTATTATGTGATCGTAGTTGATTCTATTCGAATGGTTGATCGATTCAGTAATTTTTAAGCTCATAATGGCCTGTTACATGATTGTAGCTAATTCTCATCGAACGATTGATCGATTCCATGATTTGTAAGCTCAGAATGGCTTGTTACGTGATTATAGCTGATTCTCATTAAATGGTTGACTGATTCGGTGATGTGTTAGCCTAGAATGCCTTGTTACGTGATTGTAGCTGATTCTCATCAAATGGTTGACCGATTTGATGAACTGCAACCTTAGAACAACAACTTGATACCCAATTTTTGTTGATTGTCATCGAAAGGTTGACCAATTTGGTGATCTACAACCTCAGAAGGATCTTTTATGTGATCCTAGTTGATTCTCTTCAAATGGTTGATAGATTCAGTGATTTGTAAGCTTAGAATGGCTTATTACGTGATTGTAACTGATTCTCATCGAACGGTTCACCGATTCATTGATCTACAACCTCATAATGGTGTGTTACGTGCTTGTATTTGATTCTCATTGAACAGTTGATGAGTCAGTGATCTCCAACCTTAGATCGACTTGTTAAATGCTTGTAGTTGATTGTACTTTATTCTCATCAAACGATAGACCAATTTGGTGATATGTTAGCTCAAACTGGCTTGTTACATGACTGTAGCTGATTCTCATCAAACGGCTCACCGATTCAGTGATTTGTAAGCTCAGAATGGCTTGTTATATGATTGTAATTGATTCTCATCGAATTGATCGACTCGATGATTTCTAGGCTCAGAATGACTTATTACGTGATTGTAGCTGATTCTCATTGAATGGTTGACCGATTCGATGATTTGTAAGATCATAATGGCTTCTTACATGATTGTAGCTGATTCTCATCGAATGATTGACCGATTTGGTGATTTGTAAGCTCAGAATGGCTTGTTACATAATTGTAGTTGATTCTCATCGAATAGTTGACCGATTAGGTGATTTGTAAGCTCATAATGGCTTGTTACATGATTGTAGTTGATTCTTATCAAATGATTGACCGATTTAGTGATTTGTAATCTCAGAATGACTTGTTACGTGATTGTAATTGATTCTCATCGAAGGGTTGACCGATTCTATGATTATTAGCTCAGAATGGCTTATTACATGATTGTAATTGATTCTCCTCGAATGGTTGACCAATTTGGTAATTTGTAAGCTCAGAATGGCTTATTTCATGACTATAAGTGATTCTCATCGAACGGTTGACCAATTCAATAATTTGAAGCTTAGAATAGCTTGTTACGTGATTATAGCTGATCCTCATCGAACGGGTGACCGATTCGATGATTTTTAAGTTCAGAAAGGTTTTTTTATTCTTATCGAATGGTTGACCGATTCAGTGATTTGTAAGCTCAAAATGGCTTGTTATGTGACTGTAGCTGATTCTCATCAAGCAATCGACCGATTCGGTGATTTATAAGCTCAGAATGACTTGTTACGTGATTGTAGCTGATTCTCATCGAACAGTTGACCAATTCGATGACTTGTATGCTCAAAATGGCTTGTTATGTGATTGTAGCTCATTCTCACCAAATGGTTGACTAATTCTCTGATTTGTAAGCTCATAATGGCTTGTTACATGATTATAATTGATTCTCATCAAACGGTTGATCGATTCGGCAATTTGTAAGCTCAGAATGGCTTATTACGTGATTGTAGCTAATTTCGATCGAACAATTGACCGATTTGGTTATTTGTTTACTTAGAATGACTTGTTATGTGATTGTAGTTGATTTTCATCGAACGATTGACTGATTCGTTGATTTGTTATGGCTTGTTACATGATTGTAGCTTATTCTCATCGAATAGTTGACCGATTCAGTGATTTGTAAGCTCATAATAGCTTATGACGTGATTATAGCTGATTCTCATTGAATAGTTGTCCGATTCGGTGATTTGTAAGCTCAGAATGGCTTGTTACATGAATGTAGCTAATTCTCATCAAACGGTTGACTGATTCAGTGATTTGTAAGCTCAGAATGACTTATTATGTGATTGTAGCTAATTCTCATCAAACGGCTGACTGACTGAATCATTCATAAGTTAAAAATGGCATGTTACATGATTGTAGCTGATTCTCAATGACTGGTTGACTGATTCCATGATTTGTAAGCTCACAATGGCTTTTTACGTGATTGTAATTGATTCTCATCGATCGGTTGAGTGATTCGATGATTTGTAAGCTCAGATTAGCTTGGTACATGATTGTAGCTAATTTTCATCGAATGGTATTTGGTGATTTGTAAGCCCAGACTGGCTTGTTACGTGATTGTAGCTGATTCTCATTGAATGATTGACCGATTCGGTGATTTATAAGCTCAGAATGGCTTGTTACGTGATTGTAGTTGATTCTTATCAAACAGTTGATCAATTCAGTGATTTGTAAGATCAGAATAGCTTGTTACATGATTGTAGTTGATTCGCATCAAATGGTTGACCAATTCAGTGAATTGTAAGCTCAAAATGCCTTGTAACGTAATTGTAGCTGATTCTCATCGAACGGTTGACCATTTCGATGATTTGTTAGCTCAGAATGGCGTGTTACGTGATTGTAGCTGATTCTCATCGAACAGTTGACCAATTCAGTGATTTGTAAGCTTGAAATGGCTTGTTACGTGATTGTAATTGATTCTTATCAAATGGTTGACCAATTCATTATTTTGTATCAAAATTGCTTGTTACATTATTGTAGCTGATTCTCATCGACCGATGCAGTCATTTGTAAGCTTAGAATGGCTTGTTACGTGATTGTAGCTGATCCTCATCGAATGGTTGACCGATTCAGTGATTTGTAAATTCAAAATGGCTTGTTACATGATTGTAGCTTATTCTAATCAAAAGGTTGAACGATTTAGTGATTTCTAAACTCAAAATGGCTTGTTACATGATTGTAGCTGATTCTCATCGAATGGTTAACCGATTCGATGATTTGTAAGCTCAGAATGGCTTGTTACGTGATTGTAATTTATTCTCATCGAACGGTTGGCTTATTTGGTGATATGTAAACTCAGGATGGCTTGTTACGTGATTATATTTGATTGTAGCTGATTTTCATTGAACAGTTGATTGATTCGGTGATTTGTAAGCTCAAAATGGCTTGTTAATTGCTTGTAGCTGATTCTCATCAAACGGTTCACCGATTCAATGATTTGTAATCTCAGAGTCGCTTCTTATGTGATTGTAGCTGATTCTCATCGAACGGTTGATCGATTCAATGATTTGTAAGCCTTATAATGGCTTGTTAAATAATTGTAGCTAATTCTCATCGAACGGTTGACTGATTAGGTGATTTGTAAGCTCAGAATGGCTTGTTACGTGATTGTAGTTGATTCTCATTGAATTGTTGACCGATTCAGTGATTTGTCAGCTCAAAATGGCTTGTTACGTGATTGTAGTTGATTCTCATTGAATTTTTGACCGATTCAGTGATTTGTAAGCTCAGAATGGCTTGTTACGTGATTGTAGTTGATTCTTATCGAACGGTTCATTGAGTCGCTCATTTGTAAGCTCAGAATGGCTTTTTATGTGATTGTAGCTGATTCTAACTGAACAGTTGACCAATTTAGTGATTTGTTAGCTCGAAATGGCTTGTTACATAATTGTCATTGATTCGCATCGAATGATTATTTGATTCGATGATTTGTAAGTTTAGAATGGCTTGTTACATGATTGTAGCTGATTCTCATCAAACGATTGACCGATTTGGTGATTTACAAACTCAAAATTGGTTTTTACGTGATTTGTAATCTCAGAATGGCTTGTTACATGATTGTAGCTGATTCTCATCGAACAGTTGAACAGTGTGGTGATTTGTAAGCTCAAAATGGCTTGTTATGTGATTGTAGCTAATTCTCATTGAACGGTTGACTAATTTGGTGATTTGTAAGCTTAGAATAGCTTCTTACATGATTGTAGCTGATTTTCATTGAACGGTTGACCCATTCAATGATTTGTAAGCTCAAAATAGTTTGTTACGTGATTCTAGCTGATTCTCATTGAAAGGTTGACCGATTCGGTGATTTGTAGGCTCAGAATGGCTTGTTACGTGATTGTAGTTCATTCTCATCGAACGGTTGACCGATTCGATAATTTGTAAAGTTAGAATAACTTGTTACGTGACTTTAATTGATTCTCATCATACGGTTGGCCGATTCAGTAATTTTTAAGCTCAAAATGGCTTGCTACATTATTGTAATTGATTCTCATCGAACGATTGACGGATTCGGTGATTTGTAATTTTAAAATAGCTTGTTACATAATTGTAGCTGATTCTTATCAAATGTTTGACTGATTCAGTGATTTGTAAGCTTAGAATGGCTTGTTACGTGAGTGTACCTGATTCTCATCTAACGGCTAACCAATTCAGTGATTTATAAGCTCAGAATGGCTTGTTACGTGATTGTAGCTGATTTTGATTGAACAGTTGACTGATCCGGTGATTTGTAATCTTAAAATGACTTGTTGCATGATTGTAATTGATTCTCATCAAACAGTTGACATATTCAGTGATTTGTAAGCTTAGAATGGCTTGTTACATAATTGTGATTGATTCTCATCGAACGATTGAACGATTCAGTGTTTTGTAAGCTCAAAATGGCATGTTACATGATTGTAGCTGATTCTCATTGAACTGTTTATAGAAGGTTAGAAATCCAACTTCACAGAATGCCAAGAACATGCAAATAACCTGTTGCCAAAAGGAAACCAAAAAGACAAAAAGCAAAGGCTTGAAAAATCTCAGCGGGGTGAGAGCAAATTGTATTCCAAGATAATGAAAAAAGAATTACAAGGTTCAACTTATAAAGGTGAACAAAATCCTAAAACTAGAAAAGCTAGGTTGCACATTATAATTAATAAAGATATTAATTATAATGTACCTAAGAGATAGCTTAAGTAAAAAAGAGTAATAAAACTAACTAATTACTCTAACACCTCCCCTTAAGCGAAGCTCAGGAGGTAAGCTAACCTAGCATAGCTATGAAAGCAGGAAATGGGTCATGGCAACAAGGCTTGATCAGGTACTCAATACAAGAAAATCTTTATAAACTGGAGAAAAAGGAGAAAACCCAGTGGGAAAAACTCCTCTCCAAAAAGAGACATAAAAGCAATTAAAAGACAAAAAATGACTTCAAGAGACTCTCTCAAAGCCAAAAGTGCAATGCATGTTGCCAACCCCCCCGTGAGAGAGGGTCAAAGCTCCAAAGCTCCCTGAATGAAAGAACTCCTGGATCAATGAACAAACCACCATGACACCAATACAAAGGAGTGAAAGGCAGTGAACAATGAAGAGGGAACCTCAAAAGATGAGGTGTCACTGGAAGGCCGAGCTGATGCTCAAAGGAGTAGACACGAGGATCCTAAAAGGGAATCCCGAATGTAGCCACATGGTATGACAGGTGTGCTGACACTGTCAAGAGAGAGGAGATGAGTGTCCTCTATAGAATCCTCAACAACTGCACCTGAAGGCTCGATGAATGGAGCTAGAGGGTCTGGCAGTGCTAAAGAAGAGTCCTTTTGAAGAGAAGAAACCCCAACAAGATGAGGTGAGGTAGTCATAGAAGTGGTCTCAGGAACAACACAGAGGTTCAAGTAACCTGACTGTCTGATACACATGATGCTCTCATGTAAGAGGAGAGCTGTGCTCTGATAATGGAGATGGTGGACCAACATGTGAGAAGGTGTAGAGACGGGTGGAATGATCAACTATCCCTATAGCAACAATGCTACCTGTCGCACTATCTTGGATGAAGACTGAATCTGGAGTGAACTCAACTGTCTTCCCTGACCCACTGAGTGTAATCTGATAAATTGAGAGGAGGTTTGCAGACAAAGATGGAACATATAATACATCATTGAATGTGCCATTCTGAATGCCTACAAAACCTTTCTTGCAGACTGGCATAACAGGGTTATTCCCCATGAGAATGTGAGGAATAGGAGAAGGCTCAATAGAAGAGAAGATCTCTAGAGAAGATGCCATATAGTGAGAAGCACCTGAATCCAGTATCCAAGGGACCTGTGAAGGGGATGCAATGGAAGCTCGTAATGCATGACCCTGTCCAAAATCCTATCCAGATGTCAAAGATGAGGTAGAAGATTGAAAAGCAGACCCCTGTGAGGTGGAAGAGGATGGAGAGAAAATAGTGCTCTTCTGAAGGAGAGCTTGCAAATCTGCAATCTATTTCTCATAGCCATCAAATCTCTTCTAAAAAGAATGTGACTCATCATGAGGTCCCTTCTGACAATAGGAACATGCAGGGCTCTTAGTCTTCTATTTGTCCTTCTTAAAAGAAGATGGTGGGCCAATAGAGTGCTGAGAAGAGGAATCAGATATCTGCTTCAACTTCTTCTTCTGTGTATCCTGAGGTGTCTTGGAAAGCAATGCCTATGACTGTGAACATGTAAGTGAATCCATCTAATTGAGCTTGGACTACTCACGAGTCAACTTATCACAGAAGGTCTCAAAAGAGGGCATAACATGTCGTGCACCTAGTGCATCCATAGTGGAGAAGGTAGAAGTGAAAGATAAGGGGCCGTGAAGCTTTGAGAGTATCAGAAAGATACACTCATCATCTGACTTCGTCTTTCTAGCAACCTGTAAAATAGATCGAAGAGACTTGAACTTCATCAAGAAGTCCTCAATGCTGGTGAATGATTCAGGTACCAAGGAGGTGAACTCTGCATCTATCTGGAGAACCCTGAATTGATTCATTATGCCAAACAAGGTGGAAAGCTTATTCCACATATCCCTGGGTGTGGTCAAACCATCCAGGTGGAACAACAACCCATCTGAAATATTTATTGCGATGAGGCCCATTGCCTCATCCATCCTATTTTTCTGCATAAGAGCCTCATAAGGCCTCTTTAGAATTGGCTGAGCCGCATCGAGGCATGACCCCCTTTTTCCATAAGCAATCAGGTCCTCTGTCGTTTCCAAGTGTGATAGTTGTGAGGTGTAAGGCGAGTGACAGAAGAGTCTGCTATTGAGAGAAAGAAGATAGAAGTAGAAGGGTCTTTCTGAAGTAAATTACAGAAAGTAAAGAGCACTCCCCCACAAAGTATAATACTATCCCCGTACACAACTAAGTACTATGAAAGCATAGAAATGAGAAAAAAACTTGAGTTTTAGAAGTAGAATAGTAGCACAGAAGAATCAAATGGAAAAATTAGGAAGTGAAACTTGCACGAGAGCGACGGGCTTGGAAAGACCCTTCCAACGATATATCATATGTCAAATTTTGAGTTCGTACGAGCCCTGTAGGACCAAAAAAGCCTAGGTACCCCCAAAATGCAAGCTCCCTGGAAAAAACCAGGCACGGGAAAAAATTCGACGACCGTCTACACATCACAGGAACGTCTCGCTGGAAAAGAAATATCAGTCACCAAAAAGTTTTTAAAAATGGCCAAAATTTGATTTTTTGGCAGGTGATGTCAGTAGTGATGTCGCTTGTTCGCAGGTTAGCGGTGAGCGGCGCGGTGGGCGGCACGGCGGCTGGTGAGGGGCGCAGTGGCCAACGGGTGGCACGGGGGTCGGGAGGAGGTGGTGTGGCAGTGGCACACTCTGAGAAACATTTTTTTTTATTTTTTTTCTCATTTTTCGAGCTATACGACCCTAATAGGCAAGAAAAAAACTCTCAAATGCCCTAGAGGCCGAATAGGTCAAATTTTATATGAAAATAGGGGCTTTTGGGTCTTTCGAATGCAATCGTGAGGTCAGTTTTTGCCCAAGTGCTGCAAAAAAATGAGACCCCGCAAATCTAATAAAAGACAACAGAGAAAAAACCAGAGGAGCTGTGGCTTTCATCTTTGAATCACGGCTCCAAAAGCTCAGACCAAGCAGTAGCAGGGAAGCTCTAATACCATGTAGAAGTTGATAAATCCAACTTCACAGAACGCCAAAAACACTTGCATGCAAATAACCTGTTGCTGAAAGGAAACCAAACAGACAAAAAGCAAAGGCTTAGAAAATCTCAGCAGAGTGAGAGCAAATTGTATTCCAAGATAATGAAAAGAGAATTACAAGGTTCAACCTATAAAGGTGAACAAAACCTTAAAACTAGAAAAGCTAGGTTTTACATTATAATTAATAAAGATATTAATTATAATGTACCTAAGAGATAGCTTAAGTAAAAAAGAGTAATAAAACTAACTAATTACTCTAACACGGTTACTGATTCGATGATTTATAATCTCAGAATGGTTTGTTACATGATTGTAGCTGATTCTCATCAAACGGTTGTCGATTTGGTGATTTGTAAACTCAGAATGGATTGTTACGTGATTGTAGTTGATTCTCATCAAATGGTTGATCGATTTGGTGATTTGTAAGCTCAAAATAGTTTGTTACGTGATTGTAGCTAATTCTAATTGAACGGTTGACCGATTCAGTGATTTGTAAGCATAGAATGGCTTGTTATGTGATTATAGTTGATTTTCATTGAACAATTGACCGATTGGGTGATTTGTAAGCTTAGAATGACTTGTTATGTGATTGTAGTTGATTATCATTGAACAATTGACCGATTCGATGATTTGTAAGCTCAAAATGGATTGTTACATGATTGTAGTTGATTATAATCAAATGGTTGACCGATTTGTTGATTTGTAAGCTTAGAATGGCTTGTTACGTGATTGTAGTTCATTTTGATTGAACGGTTGACTGATTCGATGATTTGTAAGCTCAGAATGACTTGTTACATGATTGTAGTTGATTCTCATCGAACGGTTGACTGATTCAGGAATTTGTATGCTCAAAATAGATTGTTACGTGATTGTAGCTGATTCTCATCAAATGGTTGACCAATTCAGTGATTTGTAAGCTTAGAATGGCTTGTTATGTGATTGTAGTTGATTTTGATTGAATGGTCGACTGATTCGATGATTTGTAAGCTCAGAATGGCTTGTTACGTGATTGTAGCTGATTCTCATCGAACGATTGACCGATTTGGTGATTTGTAATGTCAGAATGGCTTGTTACGTGATTGTAGTTGATTCTCATCGAACGGTTGATCGTTTCGATGATTTGTAAGATCATAATGGTTTTTCACATGATTGTAAGTGATTCTCATCAAAAGGTTGACCGATTTGGTGATTTGCTAGCTCATAATGGATTGTTACTTAATAGTAATTGATTCTCACCGAACAGTTGACCAATTCAGTGATTAGTAAGCTCAGAATGGCTTGTTGCATTATTGTAGCTTATTCTCATTGAACGATTGACTGGTTCAGTGATTTGTATTCTCAAAATGGCTCATTAGATTATTGTACCCAATTCTCATCGAACGGTTGACCAATTTGGTGATTTGTAAGCTTAGAATGGCGTATTACGTCATTGTAGATGATTTTCATCGAATAGTTGATCGATTCGGTGATTTGTAAGCTCAGAATGGCTTGTCACATTATTGTAGCTGATTCTCATCGAATGGTTGACTGATTCGGTGATTTGTAAGCTCCGAATGGCTGGTTACGTGATTGTAGCTGAGTCTCATCGAATCGTTCACCAATTTGGTGATTTGTAAGCTCAGAATGGCTTGTTTAAGTGATTGTAATTTATTCTCATCGAACGGTTGACTGATTCGGTGATTTGCAAGCTCAGAATGGCTTGTTATGTGATTGTAACTAATTCTAACTGAACAGTTCACCGATTCAGTGATTCGTAAGCTCATAATGGTTTGTTACATTATTGTAATTGATTTTCATCAAATGGTTGACTGATTCAATAATTTGTAAGCTCGAAATGGCTTGTTATGTGATTGTAATTGATTCTCATCGAACAATTTAACGATTCGATGATTTGTAAGCTCAGAATTGCTTTTTACGTGATTGTAGCTGATTCTCATCGAATGGTTGACCAATTCAGTGATTTGTAAGACCAGAATGGCTTGTTACGTGATTATATCTCATTCTCATCAAACGGTTGACCGATTCGGTAACTTGTAAGCTTAGAACTGCTTGTTCCATGATTGAAACTGATTCTCATCGAACAGTTGACTGATTCGGTTATTTGTAAGTTAAGAATGGCTTGTTACGTGATTGTAATTGATTCTCATCAAAAAATTAACCGATTCAGTGATTGATAAGCTCAGAATGCCTTGTACGTGATTACACCTGATTCTTACCGAATGATTGATCGATTCAGTGATTTGTAAGCTCAGAATGGCTTGTTACATGATTGCAGCTGATTCTCATCAAATGGTTGACCAATTCAGTGATTTGTAAGCTCAGAATGGTTTTGTTACGTGATTGTAGTTGATTCTCATTGAATGGTTGACCGATTCCGTAATTTGTAAGCTCAAAATGGCTTGTTACCTGATTTTAGGTGAGAGTCATCGAATGGTTGACCGATTGACCGATTTAGTAATTTGTAAGCTCAAAATGGCTTGTTACATTATTGTAGCTGATTTTTATCGAATGATTGACCGATTCGGTTATTTCTAAGCTCAGAATGGCTTATTACGTGATCGTAGCTGATTCTCATCGAACGATTGACTGATTCGATGATTTGTAAGCTCAAAATAGCTTGTTACATGATTGTAGTTGATTCTCATCGAATAGATGACCGATTCAGTCATTTGTAAGCTCAAAATGGCTTGCTATGTGATTGTTGCTGAGTCTCATTGAATGGTTTACCGATTCAGTGATATGTAAGCTTAGAATGGCTTGTCACATGATTGTAGCTGATTTTCTATGAATGGTTAACCGATTCAGTGATTTGTAAGCTCAGAATAGATTCTTACATGATTCTAGCTGATTTGATTCAAACGGTTGACCGATTCGATGATTTGTAAGCTAAGAATGACTTGTTATGAGATTGTAATTGATTCTCATCAAACAGTTGACCGATTCGATGATTCGTAAGCTCAGAATGACTTCTTATGTGATTATAGATGATTGTCATCGAACGGTTGACTGATTCGGTGATTTGTAAGCTCATAATGGCTTGCTACATGATTGTAGTTGATTCTCATCGAACGGTTGACCGTTTCGGTGATTTGTTAGCTTAGAATGGCTTGTTACATGATTGTAGCTGATTCTCATCGAACTATTGACCGATTCAGTGATTTGTAAGATGAGAATGGATTTTTACATGATTGTAGCTGATTCTCATCAAACGATTGACAAATTTGGTGATTTCTAAGCTCAGAATAGCTTGTTACGTGATTGTAGCTGATTCTCATCGAATGGTTGACCGATTCGGTGATTTGTAAGCTTAGAATGGCTTCTTACGTGATTGTAGTTGAGTGTCATTGAACAGTTAACCAATTAGGTAATTTGTAAGCTCAGAATGGCTTGTTACGTGATTGTAGTTGAGGCTCATTGAATGGTTTACCGATTTGGTGATTTGTAAGCTTAGAATGGCTTGTTACGTGATTGTATCTGATTCTCATCAAACGGTTGACCGATTTGGTGATTTGTAAGCATGGAATAGCTTGTTACATGATTGTAGCTGATTCTCATTGAATGGTTGTCTAATTCGATGATTTGGAAGCTAAGAATGGCTTGAATGTAGCTAATTCTCATCAAACAGTTGACCGATTTGATGATTTGTAAGCCTACAATAGCTTGTTACATGATTGTAGCTGATTCTCATCGAACGGTTAACTCATTCGACGATTTGTAAGCTCAAAATGACTTGTTACGTGATTGTAACTGATTCTCATTGAACAATTGACCGATTCGGTGATTTATAAGCTGAGAATGGCTTGTCACGGGATTGTAGCCAATTCTCATCGAACTATTAACCGATTCAGTGATTTGTAAGCTCATAATGGCGTGTTACATAATTGTAATTGATTCTCATCAAATGGTTCATCGATTCGGTGATTTGTAAGCTCAGAATAGCTTGTTATGTGATTGTAGTTGATTCTCATCGAACAATTGATCGATTCGGTTATTTATAAGCTCATAATGGCTTGTTACATTATTGGAGCTGATTCTCATCAAACAGTTGACAGATTCGGTGATTTGTAAGCTCAGAATGGCTTGTTACGTGATTGTAGCTGATTCTCATCGAATGATTAACCAATTCGGTGATTTGTAAGCTCAGAAAGGCCTGTTACATGATTATAACTAATTCTCAGTGAATGGTTCACTTATTCAGTGGCTTGTAAGGTCAAAATGGCTTATCACGGGATTGTAGCTGATTCTCATCGAACTATTGACCGATTCAGTGATTTGTAAGCTCATAATGGCGTGTTACATGATTGTAATTGATTCTCATCAAATGGTTGATCGATTCGATGATTTGTAAGTTGAGAATGGCTTGTTAAATGATTGTAGCTGATTCCCATAGAATGGTTGACTGATTCGGTGATTTGTAAGCTCAGAATGGCTTGTTACATAATTGTAGCTTATTCTCATCGAATAGTTGAGCGATTCAGTGATTGGTCAGCTCAGAATGGCTTGTTACATGATTGTAGCTGATTCTCCTCGAATTGTTGACCGATTCAGTGATTCATAAGCTCAGAATGGCTTCTTACTTGATTTTGGCTGTTTCTCACCAAACGGTTGACCGATTTCATGATTTGTAAGCTCAAAATAGCCTATAACATGATTATAATTTATTCTCAACGAACCATTGACCGATTCAGTGATTTGTAAGCTCAAAATTGCTTGTTACATGATTGTAATTGATTCTCATCGAATAGTTGATCGATTCAGTGATTTGTAAACTCAGAATGGCTTGTTTCATGGATGTAGCTGATTCTCATCGAATGGTTGACCGATTTGGTGATTTGTAAGCTTAGAATGGCTTGTTACGTGATTGTAGGTGATTCTCATCGAATGGTTGCCCGATTTGATGATTTGTAAGCTCAAAATTATCTGTTATGTGATTGTAGCTGATTCTCATTGAACAAATGGCTTGTTACGTCATTGTGACTTGTTACCTCAGATTGGCTTGTTACGTCATTGTAGCTGATTCTCATCAAAGGACTGACTGATTCAGTGATTTATAAACTTTGAATAGCTTGTTTCATGGCTGTAGTTGATTCTCATCGAACAATTGACCGATTTGATGATTTGTAAGCTTAGAATGGCTTGTTACTCTACTGTAATTGATTCTCAATGAATGGTGGACCGATTCGATGATTTTTAAGTTTGAAATGGCTTGTTACGTGCTTGCAGCTGATTCTCATCGAACGGTTGACCAATTTGGTGATTTGTAATCTCAGAATGGCTTGTTACGTGGTTGTCGCTGATTCTCATCGAACAGTTTACCGATTCGGTGATTTGTAAGCTCAGAATGGCTTGTTACATGATTATAGTTGATTCTCATCGAACGGTTGACCAATTCGATGATTTGTAAGCTCAGTGTTACATGATTGTTATTGATTATCATTGAATAGTTGATCGATTTTGTGATTTGTAAGGTCAAAATGACTTGTTACGTAATTGTAGCTAATTCTCATCAAATTGTTGACCAATTCGCTGATTTCTAAGCTTAGAATGGCTTGTTACATGATTGTAGGTCATTCTCATTGAACGATTGATCGATTCAGTGATTTGTAAGTTCAAAAATGTTTTTTACATGATTATAGTGTATGCCCATCGAATGGTTGACTGATTCAGTGAATTGTAAGCTCAATGGCTTGTTATGTGATTGTAGTTGATTCTCACCAAACGGTTGACCGATTCAGTTATTTGTAAGCTTGGAATGGATTATTACGTGATTGTAGCTGATTCTCATTGAACGGTTGACCGATTCGGTGATTTGTAAGCTTAGACTGGCTTGTTACGTGATTGTAGCTGATTTTCATTGAACGGTTAACCGATTTGGTGATTTATAAGCTCGAAATGGATTGTTAGGTGATTGTAGCTGATTCTTATTGATAGTTGATGTATTTAGTGATTTGTAAGCTTATAATGGCTTGTTACAAGATTGTAAAATATTCTTATCAAATGGTTGACCGATTCGGTGATTTGTAAGGTCAGAATGGCTTGTGACATGATTGTAATTGACTGTTTGTTGGAAGCTTGATTGGTAAAGCTATTGATTGGTTCTAGAATTTACAAAGTGGATGCATTACTTGTTGGAATGATCTAGAGGTAAAATTCCTTGATAGATTTGGATCTGCAGTTGATATAGTTGAATTATTAGTAAATTTTGTTCAAATCAAAATAGAGGAAAATGAATCTATGAGAAGTTTCATTGACATATTTAATAGATGTGTTAGTAAAATGCCTCATGCAAGTCAACCAACTGAAAATAATCTGTTATCTATTTTTATTGTTGCATTGCAAACTGAGATCAAATTTTTGTTGAGGCAAAAGAAATTGCAAAATTTAAAAGATGCTCAAAGGGAAGCTGTGGAAATAGATGATTGTATGACTTTGAGTGGAATAAAGTGTTTGGATACATATGCTGCAAATATTCTCAATCTAAAATTTATCTTTGCGATCAAAATGTGTATCCGAAAAAAAGCCCTTTACAAAGGAAGCCTGTCATGAAAGCAGTGCAGCCAACACAATCTATTTCTTGTTTCCAAAACTTGACCGTTTTTAATGATCAAGACTTCCAATCAGCTCTTGTGATTGAAAATAATCCTTCTAGTGTTGCTAGAATAAATTATTTACATGTTGAGCATGAGGATGAGTTAAAAAATGTGTATGACCATACTACACTATCAAAAAAATCATTAACATGCACCATCCATTGAGCAAAGATCCAATGATGGAATATTATATGCAAGCTTGCCTAAAAGCATGTCCTTTTCATATTTTGAGGCCTTTACATTTTCTAATGCATTTCCAGCAAGTAATTTTAAGCATGCTAGTATGATGGAGCAGCAAGAACAAGAAATCTATAGTGATGATAAGATAGAAGATATCTTGCATATTGATTTACAGGCAGATTTTGAGTCTTTTCAGTTTGATTGCATGCAAGATAGTAAAGAGGTTTTACAATCTAAGGTATTGAAGAATCATGAGAGATCTTATGAAGAGAAAGATGATGAAAACTCTTTTGCTTCCGGTATGACATCACATACACAATCTGAATTAGAGATATTCAAGTTTGATTATGAAGATGTGTTGCTTGATTGTAATCCCATGCTGGAATCATTTTGTTTTGATGATGTTCTTGATAATGCATCCTTGGAAAACAAGTATCAAACAAATTCAAATTCAAATTTTAAAAGGTGCATTCTTGCAGATCATCCTTTCACCCTTGAAGAATGTTGTCCAATCAAATGCCTAACTTGTTTTTCTAACATTCATATGGGAGGCACTGGTTTTCTTGGTACAAATCAGCTCTTTCAATATGGTCTCAGCACATTGCAACCAGAAATCTATGATGAAACATGGCTCTTTGGGAGTGAGTTTTTACTTGCAAAATTCCTGCTCACTATTGATTGCCAGATGGCAATTGGTATGTGTTGCTTCACGTGGATGCATCCCATTATTCTGGAAAGGTTTATTTTTTTTGCAGCTGAATTTTGAACCTTCTCAGTTCAAAGTTCAAAGTTCAACGGCATAATGATTTGTGTTTACTTAGTTCAAAGTTCAAAGTTCAACGGCGCGATGATTTGTGTTCACTTAGTTCAAAGTCTGAAAGCATGGTGCAGGATTTTAGAGTTCAATGTGTAGAGTCAGATTTCAAGTTCAAAATGCAGATTTTGAAATGCAACTTCACCAGTCTAGAGTTAAGTTTCTAAAGAACATTTTGATGGTTCAATAGCATGGTCTCAGGCTTCATCAACCTCAATTCTAGAACTATTGGTGGCAATGATATCCCAATAGAATGAATGAGATTCCCCAATATAACAATGAAAGTATCACTATTGGTTTATGAGGGAATTTAAATGCAAAGCTCTGAATGTTAACAGGGGCACGGGTAACAGGATTCACATTTTCAAATTGATTCCGTAAACATCATTTTTCCCACATTTGAAGATGAGTTGCACATATGTGAAGAATGGTCTCAAACAGTTTGACAAAATGTCAAAATGTCACACCCCAATTTATAACATACATCAGTTAGTGGTCTTTCCCATAAATCACACCCGAGAATATATAGATTAGAAGTGGATCAAATGAACTTTCTAAATATTCAAGTGACCAGCTTTCTCTCTTATTACAAAATCAATATGTGATTTGTACATTGTTGACTGATAAAAGAAGGAAAATAAGGAGAATTCTGTGTGTAAAAAAGTACTTTCACGGGATAAATTTACAGAATTTTCCAATATTTTTTTTTTAACTTAGAAATCCATTGGAAACAATGCAGCAAAAATGGATGTGTGCCTAGGCAGATTGGTATTATTACCAAAGATGTGAAAGTGACTACAAACTCTATTTTTGCAAGGCGGATTTTATGACAGTCGTATATACCTTCACTCAGAGATGTGTAACTTTCAGCTCGAATATAATTTGCCCAATCGCCTTGGTGAAGTTGAATAAAACTATGATTTTGGAAACATATCCGAAAATGAGCTCAATCCAACGATGGAATAAAAAGTTATTCCCCCGCATGGAGACCCATTTTTTCTGTCAGAGATATTTTCGTCCGCCCAGCATTAAAATATTTTTATTTTTGGTTTGACATATTCAAATGCTAGTTGTAAAATTATCATTTAATATGTTAAGCTATATCTTTATAAACTTTAAAATCCATAGTTTATAAAGATATCATGTTTTTAAAAGAGAAAAACTTTGGGAATGAATGACAAATATTTCCAGGAATTAGTTATGGAATAAAATTGAAAAATTACGGGAAGTGAAAGAACGGGGTGAAAGTATTCAAGAATCAGTTATTGAAACAGTTGCTGGGATGAAGATTATTTAGAGGAAGATTTTGATGAAACAAGGGTTCTTCTTTTCCAACAATTAGTTGGCAACAAGGAGAGGGAGAACATTTTCTGAATTCTGTATTTACAACAAAGGATTGAAGGGGAATTGATATTTCATTTTTGTTTTTGTAGAGCTGGTCTTTTTGTGCAAAGATATGATGATCAGTTGGTCATTATATTAAGCATCTAAGAAAAAATAAATTTTGTATATGTAAATTTGTAAGTTTTGGTGTATAATTTTCTGATTGAAATAAATCTGTGGGTGATTCCAGTCATTCTTAGATGTTGTTTTGCCTCTATTTTCCAGAATTACAAATGTATTACAAGATGTTAAATTCTCCTTTACTTCTTTATTTTAGGGAGATTAGATGAGTGATCTGTTGGTCATTCATTCATTTCCTTCTAAGCTTTTAAATTTTGTTAATCACATTTTTCCCATGTTGATGGGTAAATGTTAGGCTGCCTTGGTGTCTTCTGGTTAAAGACATATCCAGTTGTTTAATTCATGGTAAATCTTTCTAAGAGTGACCTATACCTCTTAATTCATAGGAAAGTTATCAATTTAATGATAATCTATCCAACAATTAGTAGCATTTGTACTTTCATTTGGGCATCATGAGTCAGTTTGTGTTGGTATTTTTGAAGTGCAAATCTGTTTACTAACAAATCACGTAAGAAGTCATTCTGAACTTACAAATCACTGAATTGGTCAACTGTTTGATGAGAATCAGCTACAATCATGTAACAAGCTATTCTAAGTTCAAAAATCACAAAATGGGTCAACCCTTTGATGAGAATCAGCTACAATCATGTAACAAGCCATTCTGAGCTTACAAATCACTGAATCGATCAATCGTTTGATGAGAATCAAATACAATCACGTCAAAAGCCATTCTAAGCTTACAAATTACTGAATCAGTGAACCATTTGATGAGAATCAGCTACAATCATGTAACAAGCCATTCTGAGATTACAAATCACCGAATCGGTCAACTGTCTGATGAGAATCAACTACAATCATGTAACAAGCCATTCTAAACTTACAAATCACTGAATCGGTCTACTATTCGATGAGAATCAATTATAATTACGTAACAAGCCATTCTGAGCTTACAAACCACCGAATTGATCCACTATTCGATGAGAATCAACTACAATAATGTAACAAGCCATTCTGAGCTTATAAATCATTAAATTGGTCAACCATTTGATGAGAATCAGCTACAATCATGTAAGAAGTCATTCTAAACTTACAAATTATCGAATCAATCATCTGTTTGATGAGAATTAGTTACAATCATGTAACAAGCCATTCTGAGCTTATAAATCACTAAAACGGTGAACCATTTGATGACAATCAACTAAAATTACGTAACAATCCATTCTAAGCTTACAAATCACTGAATCTAACAAGCCATTATGAGCTTACAAATGGCTGAATTGGTCAACCATTTGATGAGAATCAGCTACAATCACATAATAAGCCATTCTGAGCTTCCAAATCACTTAATTGGTCAACCGTTCAATGAGAATTAGCTATAATAACATAACAAGCCATTCTGAGCTTACAAATCTCTGAATCGGTCAACCGTTCAATGAGAATCAGATACAATCATGTAACAATCGATTCTGAGTTTAAAAATCACCGAACCGGTCAACCGTTCGATAAGGATAAGCTACAATCATGTAACAAACCATTATGAGCTAACAAATTACTGAATCAATCAACCGTTCAATGATAATCAGCTACAATCATGTAACAAGCCATTCTGAGCTTAGAAATCATTGAATCGGCCAACCGTTCGATGAGAATCAGCTAAAATGACGTGACAGGTCATTCTGAGCTTACAAATCATTGAATCGATTAACCATTTAGTGAGAATCAGCTATAATCACGTAACAAGTCATTCTGAGCTTAGAAATCACCAAATTGGCCAACCATTTGATGAGAATCAACTACAATCATGTAAAATGCCATTTTGAGATAACAAATTACCGAATCAGTTAACCGTTTGATGAGAATCAACTACAATCACGTAACAAGCCATTTTGAGCTTACAAAACATCGAATCAGTGAATCATTGATGAGAATCAATTACAATCATGTAACAAACCATTCAGAGCTTACAAATCATAAAATTGGTCAACCATTCGATGAGAATCAGCTACAATCATGTAGTAGGCAATTCTAAGCTTACAAATCATTGAATCGGGCAACTGTTCGATGAGAATCACCTACAATCATGTAACAAGTCATTCTGAACTTACAAATCACTAAATCGGTCAACCATTCGATGAGAATCAGCTGCCTCATTCTGAGTTTACAAATCACTGAATCGGTCAACCGTTCGATGAGAATCAATTACAATCATGTAATAAGCAATTTTGAGCTTACAAATCACTGAATCTGTGAACCGTTTGATTAGAATCAATTACAATATTTTTATAGGCCATTTTGAGCTTACATATCACCGAATTGGTCAACCGTTCAATGAGAATAATCTACAATCAGGTAGCAAGCCTATTAGAGCTTACAAATTATCGAATCGGTCAACTGCTTGATGATAATAAGCTACAATCACATAACAAACCATTCTAAACATACAAATAATTGAATCGGTCAAATCTTTCGATGAGAATCAGCTACATTCACCTAACAAGCCATTCTGAGCTTACAAATCACTGAATCGGTCAATAGTTCGATTAGAATCAGCTCCAATTATGTAAATACCCATTATGAGCTTACAAATCACTGAATCGGTCCACTATTCGATGAGAATCAACTACAATCATGTAATAAGCAATTTTGAGCTTACAAATCACTGAATCGATCAACCATTTAATGAAAATCAGCTACAATCATGTAACAAGCCATTCTGAACTTACAAATCATCGAATTGGTCAACCGTTCGATGAGAATCAACTACAATCATGTAACAAGTCATTCTAAGCTTACAAATCAGTGAATCGATCAACCGTTAGATGAGAATCATCTACAATCACGTAACAAACTATTTAGAGCTTACAAATTATTGAATCGGTCAACCGTTCAATGAGAATTAGCTACAATCACGTAACAAGCCATCCTGAGCTTAGAAATTATTGAATCAGTCAACCGTTCGATGACAATCAGCGAGAATCATGTAACAAGTCATTTTGAGCGTACAAATCACCGAATCGGTCAACCGTTAGATGAGAATCAACTACAATCATGTAACAAGCTATTTTGAGGTTACAAATTACCGAATCAGTCCATCGTTCGATAAGAATTAGCTACAGTAATGTAGAAGCCACTCTGAGCTTACAAATTACCAAATCGTTCAACCGTCTAATGAGAATCAGCTACAATCATGTAAAAAGCCATTCTGAGCTTACAAATCACCGAATCGATTCACCATTCAATAAGAATCAGCTACAATCATGTAACAAGCCATTCTAAGCTTACAAATTATTGAAGAGGTCAACTATTTGATGAGAATCAGCTACAATCATGTAACAAGCCATTCTGAGTTTACAAATCACCGAATTGGTCTATTGTTCGATGAGAATCAACTACAATCACATAACAAGCCATTCTGCGCTTACAAATCATTGAATTGATAAACTGTTAGATCAGAATCAACTACAATCACATAACAAGCCATTTTGAACTTACAAATAACTGAATCAGTCAACCGTTTGATGAGAATCAGCTACAACCACATAACAAGCCATTCTAAGCTTACAAATCATCGAATCGGTCAACTGTTTGATGAAAATCAGCTACAATCATGTAACAAGGCATTCTAAGGTTACAAATCACAGAATCGGTCAACCGTTCGATGAGAATCATCTACAATCATGTAACAAGATATTCTGAGTTTACAAATTATTGAATCGGTCCATTGTTTGATGAGAATCAGCTACAATCATGTAACAAGCCATTCTGAGCTTACAAATCAGCAAATCGGTCAACCATTCGATGAGAATTGGCTACAATCACATAACAAGCCATTCTTAGCTTACAAATCACTGAATCAGTCAACTGCTTGATGACAATAAGTGACAATCACATAACAAACCATTCTGAGCATACAAATAATTGAATCAGTCAACCTTTCGAATGAGAATCAGCAACATTCTCGTAACAAGTCATTCTAAGCTTACAAATCACTGAATCAGTCAACCGTTCGATGAGAATTAGCTCCAATCACGAAAATAGACATTGTGAGCTTATGAATCATGAAATCGGTCCACTATTCGGTGAGAATCAACTACAATCATATAACAAGTAATTTTGAGGTTACAAATCACCGAATCGATCAACCATTCGATGAGAATCAACTACAATCATGTAACAAGCCATTCTGAACTTACAAATCATCGAATGGGTCAACCGTTGGATGAGAATCAACTACAATCATGTAACAAGTTATTCTGAGCTTACAAATCACCAAATCAGTCAACCGTTCCATGAGAATCAACTACAATCACATAAAAAGCCATTCTAAGCTTACAAATTACCGAATCGGTCAACCGTTCAATGAGAATCAGCTACAATCATGTAACCAACCATTATGAGCTTACAAATCACTGAATCAATCAAGCGTTCAATGAGAATCAGCTACAATCACGTAACAAGTCATTCTGAGTTTACAAATTATGAAATCGGTCAACTATTCATTGAGAATCAATTACAATCACATAACAAGCCCTTTTAAGCTTACAAATCACTCATCCCGTCAACCATTGGATGAGAATTAGCTACAATCATGTAACAAGCCATTCTGAGCTTACAAATCTCTGAATAGGTCAACCGTTCGATGAGAGTCAGCTACTATCACGTAATAAGTCATTCTGAGCTTACAAATTATTGAATCGGTCAACCGTTCGATGAGAATAAGTTACGATCACGTAAAAAGTAATTTTGAGCTTACAAATAATTGAATCGATCAACTGTTCGCTGATAATCAACTACAATCACATAACAAACCATTCTTAGCTTACAAATCACTGAATTGGTCAACCCTTCGATGAGAATAAGCTACAATCATGTAACAAGCACTTATGAGCTTACAAATCACTGAATCAGTCAACCATTCGATGAGAATCAGCTACAATCACGTAATAAGGCATTCTTAGCTTAGAAATTATCAAATTGGTCAACCATTCAATGAGAATTAAGTACAATCATGTAACAAGCCATTCTAGGATTCCAAATCACCGAATCGGTTAACCGTGCGATGAGAATCAGCTTCAATGAAGTAAAAAGTCATTCTGAGCTTACAAATCACCTAATCAATCAACCGTTCGATGAGAATCAGCTCCAATCACGTAAAAAGTCATTATAAGCTTACAAATTACCCAATCAGTCAACCGTTCGATGAGAATCAGCAACAATCATGTAACAAGCCATTCTGAGCTTACAAATCACCGAATCGGTCAACTGTTTGATGAGAATAAGCTACAATCATGTAACAAGCCATTATGAGCTTGCAAATCACCAAATTGGTCAACCGTTACATGAGAAATAATTACAATTAGGTAACAAGCCTTTTTGACATTACAAATCACCGAATCGGTTAACTATTCGATTAGAATCAGCTACAATCACGTAACAAGTCATTCTGAACTTACAAATCGCTGAATCGGTCAACCGTGCAATGAGAATTAGCCAGTATCACATAACAAGCTATTTTGAGCTTACAAATCACTGAATTAGTTAACCGTTCAATGAGAATCAGCTACAATCATGTAACAAACCATTCTAAGCTTACAAATCACCAAATTGGTTGACTGTTCAATGAGAATAAGCTACAATCATGTAACAAGCCATTCTAAGCATATAAATCACCAAATCAATCAATCGTTCAATGAGAATGAGCTACAATCATGTAACAAGTCATTCTGAGGTTATAAATCATCGAATCGATCAACCATTCAATGAGAATCAGCTACAATCACGTAGTAAGCCATTCTAAACTTACAAATCACTAAATCAATCAACAGTTAGATGAGAATCAACTAAAATCATGTGACAAGCCATTCTGAGTTTACAAATCACTGAATCGGTCAATCATTCAATGAGAGTGAGAGCTAAAATCAGTACAAGGCATTTCAAGCTTACAAATCACCGAATCAGTCAACCGTTCTATAAGAATCAGCTATAACAATCTATTCTAAGCTTACAAGTCACCGAATCGGTCAATCATTTGATGAGAATGAATTATAATCATGTAACAAGCAATTCTAAGCTTACAAATCATCGAATCTGTCAACCGTTCGATGAGAATCAGCTACAATAATGTAACACACCATTTCAAGCTTACAAATCATCAAATCGGTCAACCGTTCAATGAGAATTAGCTACAATCACATAACAAGCCATTCTGAGCTTACAAATCACTGAATTGATCAACCGTTAGATGAGAACCAGCTACAATCATGTAAAAAGTCATTCTGAACTGACAAATCACCGAATCGGTCCACTGTTCAATAAGAATTAGGTACAATCAAGTAACAAGCCGTTCTGAGCTTACAAATCACTGAATCAGTCAACCGTTCGATGAGAATCAGCCAGAATCATGTAACAAGTCATTTTGAGCTTACAAATCACTGAATCGATCTAACTACAATCATGTAACAAGCCATTCTGAGCTTACAAATCACCGAATCGATCAATTGTTCGATGAGAATTAGCTATAATCATGTAAAAAGCCATTATGAGCTAAAAAATCACCGAATCGGTCAACCGGTCTATGAGAATCAGCTACAATAACGTAACAAGTCATTATGAGCTTAAAAATTACTGAATCGATCAACTATTTGATGAGAATCGACTACAATAACGTAACAAGTCATTCTGAGCTTATAAATCACTAAATCAGTCAACCATTTAATAAGAATCAATTATAATCACGTAACAAGCCATTCTGAGCTTACAAATCACTGAATCGGTCAATCATTCGATGAGAATCAACTACAATCACATAAAAAGTCATTTCTAGCTTACAAATTAATGTATTGGTAAACAATTCGATGAGAATCAACTACAATCATGTAATAAGCCATTTTGAGCTTATAAATCACCAAATCAGTCAACTGTTCGTTGAAAATCAATTACAATCATGTAACAAGCCATTATGAGCTTACAAATCACCCATTACTAACATTTGGATGAGAATCAACTACAATCACGTAACAAGCTATTCTAAGCTTACAAATCACCGAATCGATCAACCATTTTGTGAGAATCAGCTACAATCACGTAACAAACCATTTTGAGCTTACAAATTATTGAATCGGTCAACCGCTTTATGAGAATTTGCTACAACACATAACAAGCCATTTTGAGGTCACAAATCACCGAATCGGTCGACCATTTGATCAGAATCAACTACAATCAAGTAACAAGCCATTCCAGGCTTACAATCACCGAATCGATCAACCGTTCGATGAGAATTAGCTACAATCATGTAAAAATCTATTTTAAGTTTGAAAATCACCGAATCGGTCAACCGTTTGATGAGAATAAGCTACAATCATGTAACAAGCCATTCTAACCGTACAAATAACCGAGTTGGTCAACCGTTCAATGAGAATCAACTACAATCATGTAACAAGCCATTATGAGTTTAAAAATCACCAAATCAGTCAACTGTTTGATGAGAAGCAGCTCCAATCATTTAATAAGCCATTCTAAACTTACAAATCAATGAATCGGTCAACCGTTCGATGAGAATCGGCTACAATCACGTAACAAGTCATTCTGAGGTTACAAATCAATGAATCGGTCAACCGTTCGATGAGAATCAACTACAATCATGTAACAAGTCATTCTGAGCATACAAATCACCAAATTGGTCAACCATTTGATAAGAATCAGCTACAATGAGATAACAAGCGATTATGAGCTTACAAATCACCGAATCGGTGAATCGTTCGATGTGAATTAGATACAATCACGTAACATGTCATTCTAACCTTACAAATCACCGAATAGGTCAATAATTCAATTTGAATCAACTACAATCACATGACAAGCCAGTTTGAGCTTACAAATCATCGAATCGATCAATTGTGTGATTAGAATCAGCTAGAATCATGGAACAAGCCATTCTGAGCTTACAAATCACCGAATTGGTCAACCATTCGATTAGAATCAGCTACAATCACGTAAAAGGCCATTCTGAGCTTACAAATCATCAAATCGATCAACCATTTGATGAGAATCAGCAATAATCACGTAACAAGCCATTCTGAGCTTACAAATCATCGAATCAATCAACCGTTTGATGAGAATAAGTTACAATAACATAACAACCATTCTGAGTATATAAATGAACAAATCGGTCAACCGTTCAATGAGAACTAGCTACAATCATGTAACAAGCCATTATGAGCTTACAAATGATTGAATTGATCAACCATTTGATGAGAATCAGCTACAATCATGTAACAAGCCATTTTGAGCTTACAAATCACTGAATCGGTCAACCATTTGATGAAAATCAATTATAATCACTTAACAAGCCATTCTGAGCTTACAAATCATTGAATTGGTCATCCATTCGATGAGAATCAACTACAATCACGTAAGAAGCCATTCTCATCTTAGAAATCACTGAATCGGTCAGTCGTTTGACGACAATTAGCTACAATCATGTAACAAGTCATTTTGAGGTTACAAATCACCAAATCATGTAACAAGCTATTCTGAGCTTTTAAATCACTGAGTTGGTCAACTGTTCAATGAGAATCGGCTAGAATGACATAACAAGCCATTCTGAACTCACAAATCACCGAATCACACAATCGCACAATGAGAATAAGCTACAATCACGTAACAAGCTATTCTGAGCTTATAAATCACCGAATCGGTCAACCGTGCTGTTGGTGTTCTTTTTCTCCAAAGGTCAGCTTGGCATCAGGATTGACAAGGCTAGTGTCACATTCACTCAACACTCCAAATCTGACAGGAAAAAGGGCCAACTGACAAGGATCAAAGAGAGATCTTTCTACACTTTGAGCTCCACATTCACTCAGGCGGGTATTGCCTTATCTGCACATTCAAGACACCTCATGAGAAAACCAAAGGCCTGCAAACAAATTAATGTGGAATAGCAATCAATCTCCTATAGGTATCCTGTACCCCAATGATAGAAAGTCTCATGCAATAGCCCTATTTGCATGGAATGAGATTGAAAGCCAAAAACCTATCCTAACATGAAAGGGAAAGGGTGGAACTGAAAGGAAATGATTTTAAATGGATTTGAAGGGACCCCTGAGATACCCTAAGTCCCTGATAGACCAGTGCCTTATCCAATGGGCCACAGAGTCAAATACCCTACTGCAAGAGACAGTTATGAAACAAGAACACAATATGTTCAATGTGTTAATGCCTGACATCAATCACACACCATGACCAAACCTCAACTTAACACCCACCTGTGCATTCAAGCATGCTATTATCCATTCAAAGGATTTTAACCTTCCCCTTAGAAGAGATCTATGAATCAGACAATACATTAACCAGCATCCACTGGAAGACAAGCATGACCTATCCTTGATATCTTAGCTCATACATGCATAAACACTAATCCTGAACCAGTTACCTCTGCGAAGATAACTCCACTTGCAAACACGTAGGCAATACAAATAGACAAATCAAACACCCTTGATGTATGATTAATGCATTCAGAATTCAAATGGAGATAGCTTGGTGACTATAAGAATAAACTGAGTTCTCATACATAAAATAAGTCTGTTACAATATGTATTGTGTTCTTTGAACCAGCAATAGAAACAGAACACCCTATATGCAGAGAGAAGGGGAAATCTGCAGAGCAGAAACTTTCACTGGAACTAACAAAATTTAGAACCCTGGACAAGTCAAAATTTTGACACTTTATACCACTAGCTGCCATGGGAACCCAAAATAGGTTGCAACAAGCTACAAACAGCTAGGGCATAGGTTACAATAGCTAAACCAATTGGAAACGGTCAAAAATTTATTGTAGGGGCAGGAAACCAAGCAACCTGCAAAAGCCTCAAGCCAAGATTGTAATCATTCCTTACATGGTACAGATCCCTGCAAACGATCACCAAGCATCCTAGACCACACTGGAGCGGCAAGCAAATCACTTTTTACCAGTTCCAATCACTTCTGCATTGAAATTCAGTCCTTTCTATCACTGGAAACCCTCAGACAATTCAAATTAAAAAATGAACGGCTACCTTGCATTTCGCGCTCAGTCGTGCAACTGCGCAGTCACAACCTCACCGCCACAGGAAACGGGCAACAATTTATGCCTGGTCGCATGATCACATAACCCGAAAATGGGTTATGTGAACATGTGACAACTATTTTCCCTCGCATTCTGCATAACCACTTATGCCAAACTGTGGCCACAAAAGGTTATGTCGCATGTTCGCAAGCTAGAAAATTGGCTCATGCGAACATGCAACAAGCCGCTACCATGCACCCCACTGGCCGTCAAATCACCGTCGAAAAATCCTGACTTGGGCCCGCGTTCAAATCCACCATCCCGCCAGCACGAACCAACCGGAGATCGCCACGACCTCTCACCTGCCATCGAGCCCACCAAACAGCCGCAAACGGGCCCCAGCACACGTGCCACCCTGTCGCATGATCGTATAGCCTGAAAATGGGCTATGCGAACATGCGGCAACCCGTAGACCGCTACCATAACTGCCACTACAATCGCCACCTCAACAGCCAACTGACTGCAATCGCCATGGACACGTGTCGACCGGTCGCATGATCGCATAGCCAAAAATTGGGCTATGCGACCATGCGACAACCAACCAAAGGCTGCCACATGACCACCTCTACCTGCCATTGCACGAAGATAACACCACCACCTGCCAGCCAATAGGACACCACCACCGCATTCGAAAGATGCCCCATCACCCGCAACTGGGCCCCAGGAACACGTGGCAAGCGGTCGCATGATCACATAGCAAAAAATTGGGCTATGCGATCATGCGACAACCAATCGCAGGCTGCCACATCACCGCCTTGGACCACCAAACAACAACCATTATCGCGAAGAGCCGGGACCCATGCAGACAAATGGCAAGCGATCGCATGATCGCATGTCAGAAAAGTCTGACATGCGGCCATGCGACAGCCAATAAGGATATACCATCTGTCACCCCTTTGACACCGGGCCCACCAAACAGAAGCAATGGTGGAACAGACAAAATCGACGGTAGGCACATGATCGCATGGGGAAAGAATATTCCATGCGATCACACACCGACCGTTGATCTCCTCCCTCTGGCCCCACATCGTCGCACTTGCGCACTTAAGACAAAGAACAGGAGAGCCAACAGAAAAGAAGACATGCAAGGTCGAAAACACACAAGGTTTTCGGTGAAAGATCAAAAATACAAAAAGTTTTCAACATGACACAAAGGTAAACCAGGAAGCCGAAAACATCAAGGGTTTTTATGCAGGCCAAAAAAGTCGAAAACAACGAAGCTCGAAAACACACAGACCGAAAAGATCATGGACTTTCAAAAACACTGTGGGTTTTTGACATTGCGGCAAATTTAAAGTTTGCTTCCCGCAGACCTCAAAATTTTAATAACTTTCTGAGTTTTGCACATTAGGAGATGCGACCTGGACTGAAGCAAGGTGACACGTAAAGAGCACAGGGTAGGACACTTGACAAACACATTGCAGGGAACAGGCGAATTTCACAAGATTTTTGCTATGGAAGAAAATTGGCCTAACACGTGCGATGAGAATCAACTACAATCATGTAACAAGCCATCCTGAGCTTACAAATGACTGAATCGGTGAACCGTTCGATGCAAATCAGCTATAATCACGTGACAAGCCATTCTTAGCTTACAAATTACCGAATCGGTCAACCGTATGATTAGAATCAATTAGAATCATGTAACAAGCTATTATGAGCTGACAGATCACCGAATCAGTGAACCGTTAGGTGAGAATCAACTACAATCACATAACAAGCCATTCTAACATGACAAATTACTGAATTGGTCAATCGTTCAATGAGAATCAGTGACAATAACGAAATAAGCCACTTTGAGCTTACAAATCACCGAATTAGTGAACCGTTCGATGCAAATCAGCTACAATCATGTGACAAGCAACTCTGAGCTTACAAATTACTGAATCAGTCAACCGTATGATGAGAATCAACTACAATCACATTACAAGCTATTATGAGCTTACAGATCACCAAATCAGTGAACTGTTTGGTGAGAATCAACTACAATCACATAACAAGCCATTCTGACATGTAAAATTACCAAATTGGTCAACTGTTCGATGAGAATCAGTGACAATCATGTAAAAAACTATTCTAAGCTTACAAATAACCGAATTGGTCAACTATTTTATCAAAATTAGGTACAATCATTTAACAAGCCATTCTAAGATTATAAATTACCGAATTCGTCAATCGTTCAATTAGAATCATCTACAATCTCATAGCAAGCCATTCTGAGCTACAATCACATAACAAGCTATTATGAACAAACAAATCAATGAATCGATCAACCGTTGGATTAGAAATAACTACAATCACATAAAAAGTCATTCTTAGCTTACAAATCATTGAATCGGTACACCGTTTGATAAGAATCAGCTACAATCATGTAACAAGCCATTATGAGCTTACAAATCACTAAATCAGTGAACCATTCGATGAGAATCAGCTACAAGCACATAAAAAGCCATTATGAGCTTAGAAATCATTGAATCGGTCAACCGATGATGAGAATTAGCTACAATCATGTAACAAGCCATTTTGATAAAATCATCAAATCAGTCAACCATTTGATGAGAATCAACTACAATCACGTGACAAGCCATTCTGAGCTTAAAAATCACCGAATCGGTCAACCGTTCGATGAGAATCATCTAAGTAACTAGTGATTATGAGCTTACAAACCATCAAATAGGTCATCCGTTTGATGTGAATCAGCTACAATCACATGACAATCCATTTTGAGCTTAACCAAATCGGTCAACCGTGTGATGACAATGAGCTAGAATCATGTAACAAGCCATTCTGAGCTTACCAATCACCGAATTGGTAAATCATTCGATGAGAATCAGCTACAGTCAAGTAACAAGCTATTATGCTTACAAGTCACCGAATCGGTCAACCATTCGATGAGAATTAGCAACAATCACTTAGCAAGCCATTATGAGCTTACCAATAATTGAATTAGTCAACCATTCGATGAGAATACGCTACAATCATATAACAAGCCATTATGAGCATATAAATCACTGAATCGTTCAACTGTTCGATGAAAATCAACTTAAATCACACAACAAGTCATTCTGAGCTTATAAATCAACGAATCAATCAACCGTTCGATGGGAATCAGCTACAATCACATAAAAAGTCATTCTAAGCTTATAGATCACCGAATCGGTCCACTATTTGATGAGAATCAGCTACAATTATGTAACAAGCCATTATGAGCTTACAAAGCACCGAATCGGTCAACCATTCAATGAGAATCAGTTACAATCATGTAACAAGCCATTCTAAGCTTACAAATCATCAAATCGGTCAACTGTTTGATGAGAATCAACTACAATCATCTAACAAGCCATTCTGAGCTTACAAATCATAGAATCTATCAATCATTTGATGAGAATCAATTACAATTACGTAGCAAGCCATTCAGACTCACAAATCATTAAATCGACAACCGTTCGATGAGAGTCAGCTACAATCACGTAATAAGCCATTCTGAGCTTATAAATCAATGAATCGGTCCACCATTGGATGAGAAATAGCTACAATCACGTAAAAAGTCATTCTTAGCTTGTAAATCACCGAATCGGTCCACCGTTCGATTAGAATCAGCTAAGATCACGTAACAAGCCATTATGAGCTTACAAATCACCCAATCATTGAACCGTTCAATGAGAATCAGCTACAAGCACGTAACAAGCCGTTCTGAGCTTAGAAATCATTGAATCGGTCCGCTGTTCGATGAGAATTAGCTACAATTACATAACAAGTCATTCTAAGCTTACAAATCACCAAATTGATCAACCATTTGATGAGAATCAGCTACAATCACGTAACAAACCATTTTGAGCTTACAAATCAAAGAAACGATCAACTGTTCGATGAGAATAAGCTACAATCACATAACAAGCAATTCTTAGCATATAAATCACCGAATCGGTGAACCGTTCGATGAGAATCAGCTACAATCATGTAACAAGCCATTCTAGGTATATAAATCACCGAATCGGTGAACCGTTCGATGAGAATTAGCTACAATCATGTAAAAAACCATTCTTAGCTTACAAATACCGAATCGGTCCACCGTTCAATGAGCATCAGCTACAATCATGTAACAAGGCATTCTAAACTTAGAAATCATTGAATCGATCAACCATTCGATGAGAATCAGGTGCAATTACGTAACAAGTCATTTTGAGCTTACAAATCAGCGAATCAGTCAACCATTTGATGAGAATCAGATACAATCACGTAAGAAGCCATTTTGAGTTTACAAATCATCAAATCGGTCAACCATTTGATGAGAATCAATTATAATCACGTAACAAGCAATTCTAAGCTTACAAATCATCGAATCGGTCAACCGTTCGATGAGAATTAATTACAATCACGTAACAAGCCATTCTAATTTTACAAATCATCGAATCAGTCAATTATTGACGACAATCAACTTCACGTAACAAGCTATTATTAGCTTACAAATCACCGAATCGATCAACCGTTCAATGAGAATTAGCCACAATCATGTAGCAAGCCATTCTGAGCTTACAAACCACCAAATTGGTCAACCGTTCAATGAAAGTTAGCTACAATCATGTAAAAAGTCATTTGAAGGATTGACCGATTCAATAATTTGTAAGCTCAGAATGGCTTGTTACGTGATTGTAGGTGATTCTCATCGAACAGTTGACCGATTCAGTAATTTTTAAACTCATAACGGCTTGTTACATGATTGTAACTGATTCTCATCGAACGGTTGACCGATTCAGTATTTTTGTAAGGTTAGAATGGCTTGTTACGTGATTATAGCTAATTCTCATCGAACGATTGACCGATTCGGTGATTTGTAAGCTTAGAATGGCTTGTTACGTGATTTTAATTGATTCTCATCAAACGGTTGACCGATTCAATGATTTGTAAGCTCAGAATGGCTTGTTACATAATTGTACATAATTATCATCGAACGGTTGACCGATTCAATGCTTTGTAAGCTTAGAATGACTTTGTTACATGATTGTAGCTAATTCTAATCGAACAGTCGACCAATTCAGTGATTTGTAAGCTCAAAATGGCTTTTTACATGATTGTAGCTAATTCTCATTGAACAGTTCACTGATTTGGTGATTTGTAAAATCAGAATAGCTTTTTACATGATTGTAGCTGATTCTTATCAAATCGTTCACCGATTTAGTGAATTGTCAGTCAACCATTCGATGACAATTAGCTACAATATATTAACAAGCTATTGTGAGCTTACAAATCATCGAATCGGTCAACCGTTTGATGAGAATCAGCTACAATCACGTAACAAGCCATTCTGAGTTGCTAAATCACCAAATAGGTCAACCGTTCAATGAGAAATCAGCTATAGTGACATAACAAGCCATTTTGACATTACAAATTACTAAATCAGTCAACCGTTCGATGAGAATCAGCTAAAATCACGTAACAAGCCATTCTGAGCTTACAAATAACTGAATCGATTAACCGTTTGATTAGAATCAAGTACATTCATGTAACAAGTCATTCTAAGATTATAAATCACAGAATCGGTCAACCGTTCCATGAGAATCATCTACAATCTCATAGCCATTCTGAATAAATCATCGAATTGGTCAACTGTTCAATGAGAATCAGCTATAATTAGGTAAAAAGACATTCTAAGCATATAAATCATCGAATCAGTTAATCGTTTGATCACAATCAGCTACAATCATGTAACAAGCTATTTTAAGCTAACAAATTACCAAATCGGTCAACCGTTCGATGAGAATCAGGTACAATCATGTAGCAAGGCATTCTGAGCTTACAAATTATCGAATCGGTAAACCGTTCGATGAGAATTAGCTACAATCAAATAACAAGCCATTCTAATCTTACAAATCATCGAATCAGTCAATCTTTTGATGACAATCAACTACAATCATGTGACAAGCCATTTTGAGCTTACAAATTACCAAATTGGTCAACTATTCGATGAAAATCAGTTACAATCATGTGACAAGCCATTCTGAGCTTACAAATTACTGAATCCGTCAACTGTGTCATGAGACTCAGCTAGAATAACATAACAAGCCATTATGAGCTTACAAATCACCAAATCGGTGAACCGTTTGGTGAGAATCAACTACAATCACATAACAAGCCATTCTAACATTACAAATTATCGAATCGGTCAACCGTTTGATGAGAATCAACTACAATCACATAACAAGCCATTCTGAGCTTACAAATCACCAAATCAGTCAATCGTTTGATCAAAATTAGGTACAATCATGATACAAGCAATTCTAAGATTATAAATCCCTGAATTAGTCAACCATTTAATGATAATCATCTACAATCTCATAACAAGCCATTCTGAGGTTATAAATCATGGAATTGGTCAACCGTTCAATGAGAATCATCTACAATCACGTAAAAAGACATTTTGAGCCTACAAATCACTGAATTGGTCCACCGTTAGCTGAGAACTAGCTACAATCATGTAACATGCCATTATGAGCTTACATATGACCGAACTGGTGAACCGTTCGAAGAGAATCAGCTACAATAAAATCTTAAGCCATTCTAAGCTTACAATTCATCGAATCGGTCAACTGTTCCATGAGAATCAACTACAATCACCTAACAAGCCATTTTAAGCTTACAAATCACCGAATCGGTCGACTATTCGATGAGAATCAGCTACAATCACGTAACAAGTCATTCTAAGTTTATAAATTATTGAATCGGTCAACCATTCGATGAGAATCAATTACAATCTTGTAACAAGCCATTCTGAGTGACAAATCACCAAATCGGTCAAATGTTCGATGAGAATCAGCTACAATCATGTAACAGGCCATTCTGAGCTTACAAATCATCGAATTGGTCAACCACTTTAATAAAATCTACTACAATCATGTTACAAGCCATTCTAAGGTCACAAATCACTGAATCAATCAACCATTCGATGAGAATCAACTACAATCAGGTAACAAGCCATTCTGAGCTTACAATCATTGAATCGATCAACCGTTCGATGAGAATTAGCTACAATCATGTAACAAGCCATTCTAAGCTTACAAATCACCGAATCGGTCAACCACTTAATGAGAATCAGCTATAATCATGTAACAAGCCATTCTGAGATTATAAATCACTGAATCCGCAACCGTTCAATGAGAATTACCTACGTAACAAGCCATTCTGGGCTTACAAATCACTGAATCGATCAACTATTCGATGAGAATTAGCTACAATCATTTAAAAAGCCATCATGAGCTTAGAAATCACCGAATCGGTCAACTGTTCGATGAGAATCAGAAATAATGATGTAACAAGCCATTCTGAGCTGACAAATCATCAAATCAGTCAACTGTTCAATGAGAATCAACTACAATCATGTAACAAGCCGTTATGAACTTAAAAATCATCTAATCGATTAATTGTTCGATGAGAATCAGCTACAATCATGTAACAAGTCATTCTGAGATTAAAAATTATTGAATCGATCAATTGTTTGATGACAATCAGCTACAATCACGTAACAATCCATTCTCAGATTACAAATCACCGAATCGGTAAACTATTCGATGAGACTTAGCTACAATCATGTAACAAGCTATTTTGAGCTTAGAAATCAATGAATCGGTCAACCATTCGATGAGAATCAGCTACAATCACATAACAAGCCATTATGAGCATACAAATCACCAAATTCATCAACCATTTGATAACAATTAGCTACAATCATGTAACAAGCCATTCTGAGCTTACAAATCACCAAATCGGTGAACCGTTCGATGAGAATCAGCTACAATCCTATGAGAAGTCATTTTATGTTTACAAATCACCAAATAGGTCAACCGTTTAATGAGAATCAACTACAATCACATAAAAAGATATTTTGAGCTTACAAATCAAAGAATCGATCCACCGTTCACTGAGAATCAGCTACAATCACTTAACAAGCCATTATGAGCTTACATATGACCGAATTGGTGAACCGTTCGAAGAGAATTAGCTACAATCACGTAACAAGCCATTCTAAGCTTACAATTTAGTAAATCGGTCAACCGTTTGATGAGAATTAGCTACAATCTTGTAACAAGCCATTTTGAGCTTACAAATTACCGAATCGGTCAATGATTCAATGAGAATCAGTGATAATCACGTAACAGGTCATTCTAAGCTTACAAATCACCGAATCGATCATCCGTTCGATGAGAATCAACTACAATCATGTAACAAGCCATTTCGAGCTTACAAATCACCGAATCGGTCAACCGTTAGGTGAGAATTAGCTACAATCACATAACAAACCATTATGAGCTTACAAATCACTGAATCGGTCAACCGCTTCATGAGAATCAACCACAATCATGTAAGAAGCCATTCTGAGGTTACAAATCACTGAATCGGTCAACCATTCTATGAGAATCAGCTACAATTAGGTAACAAGCCATTCTGGGCTTTCCAATCATCGAATTGATAAATTATTCGATGAGAATTAGCTACAATCATGTAAAAAGCCATTTTGAGCTTATAAATCACCGAATCAGTCAACCGTTCGATGAGAATCAACTACAATCATGTAACAAGCCATTTTGATTTTACAAATCACTGAATCGGTCAACTGCTTAATGAGAGTCAACTACAAGCATGTAACAAGCCATTTTGAGGTTACAAATAATCGAATCGGTCAACCGTTCGATGAGAATCACTTACAATCACATAAAAAGCCATTCTTAGCTTACAAATCACTGAATTAGTCCACCGTTCAATGAGAATCAGCTACAATGACATAACAAGCCACAATCAAGTAACAAGCCATTCCTAGCTTATAAATCACCGAATCGGTCAACCGTACGATGAGAATTAGCTACAATCATGTAATAAGCTATTCTAAGCTTACAAATCACTAAATTGGTGAACCGTTCGATGCAAATTAGCTACAATCACGTGACACGCCATTCTAAGCTTGCAAATCACTGAATAGGTCAACCGTGTGATGAGAATCAGCTAGAATCACGTAACAAGCCATTATGAGCTTACAAATCACCAAATCGGTGAACCGTTCGGTGAGAATCAACTACAATAACATAACAAGCGATTCTAACATTACAAATTACTGAATCGATCAACCGTTCAATGAGAAATAGCTACAATCACGTAACAAGCCATTCTGAGCTTACAAATCACCGAATCGGTCAACTGTTTGCTCAGAATTAGTTACAATAATGTAACAAGTCATTCTAAGATTATAAATCACCGAATCGTTCAACCGTTGAATGAGAATCATCTACAATCTCATAACAAGGCATTTTGAGCTTATAAATCACCAAATTGGTTAACTGTTCAATGAGAATACGCTACAATCACGTAAAAAGACATTCCAAACTTACAAATCACCAAATCGGTCCACCATTCATTGAGAATTAGCTACAATCACGTAACATGCCATTATGAGCTTACATATGACCGAATAGATGAACCGTTCAAAGAGAATCAGCTACAATCACATGACAAGCAATTCTAAGCTTACATATGAGTGAATCGATCAATCGTTCGATGAAAATCAGCTACAATAAAGTAACAAGCTATTCTGGGCTTTTAAATCACTGAACTGATCAACCGTTCAATTAGAATTAGCTACAATCATGTAAAAAGCCATTCTGAGGTTACAAATCACCGAATCGGTCAACTATTTGAAGAGAATCAGCTACAATGACGTAACAAGCCATTCTGAGCTTACAAGTCACTGAATCGTTCAATTGTTCAATGAGAATCAACTACAATCATGTAACAAGCCATTCTGAGCTTAAAAATCACTGAATTGGTCAATTGTTTGATGAAAATCAACTACAATCACGTAACAAGCCATTCTGAGCTTACAAATCACCAAATTGGTCAACTGTTCATTGACAATCAATTAAAATGACATAACAAGCTATTTTAATCTTACAAATCACCCATTCGGTCAATCGTTGGATGAGAATCAGCTACAATCATGTAACAAGTCATTCTGAGCTTACAAATCACCGAATAGGTCAACCGTTCTATGAGAGTCAGCTAAAATCATGTAATAAGCCATTCTGAGCTTACAAATTATGGAATCGATCAATCATTCGATGAGAATAAGTTACAATCATGTAAAAAGCAATTCTAAGCAACTATAATCACGTAAAAAACCATTCTTAGCTTACAAATAACTGAATTGTTCAACTCTTCGATAAGAATCAGCTACAATCACGTAACAAGCACTTCTGAGATTACAAATCACCAAATCGGTCAACTGTTTGATGACAATCAGCTACATTCACGTAACAAGCTATTCTTAGCTTACAAATCACTGAATCGGTCAACAATTCGGTGAGAATAATTTATAATCATGTAACAAGCCATACTGAGCTTACAAATCACCAAATCGGTCAGCGATTGGATGAGAATCAGCTACAAACATGTTAAATGTCATTCTAATCTTACAAATCATTGAATCGGTCCATTGTTACATGAGAAATAATTACAATCAAGTAACAAGCCATTCTGAGTTTACAAATCACCGGATCAGTCAACTGTTCGATGAGAATCAGCTACAATCATGTCACAAGCCATTATGAGATTACAAATCATCGAATCAATGAACCGTTCGATGAGAATCAGCTACTATCACGTAAAAAGCCATTTTGAGCTTAAAAATTCTTGAATTGGTCTACCGCTCGATGAAAATTAGCTACAATCACGTAACAAGGCATTCCGAGCTTAGAAATCACTGAGTTTGTCAAATGTTCGATGAGAATTAGCTACAATGATGTAACAAGCCAGTCTAAGCTTACAAATCACTAAATCGATCAACCGTTAAATGAGAATTAGCTAAAATCAAGTAATAAGCCATTCTAAGCTTAAAAATCACTGAATCGATCAACCGTTCAAAGAGAGTCAGCTACAATCACGTAAAAAGCTGAGCTTACAAATCACTGAATCGGTCAACTGTTCGATGAGAATCAACTACAATCATGTAAAAAGATAATCTAAGATTAAATATCACTGAGTCAGTCAACCGTTCGATGAGAATTAGCTACAATTAGGTAATAAGCAATTCTGAGCTTACAAATCACAAAATCGGTTAACCATTCGATAAGAATCAATTACAATCATGTAACAAGATATTCTAAGCATACAAATCACTGAATCGGTCAACCATTTGGGGAGAATTAGCTACAATCACATAACAAGCCATTATGAGCTTACAAATTGATAAATTTATCAACCGCTTAATGAGAATCAGCTAGAATCACGTAACAAGCCATTCTATAGTTACAAATCACCGAATCGGTCAATCATTCGATGAAAATTAGCTACAATCATGCAACAAGCCATTCTGAGCTTACAAATCACTGAATCGATCAACTATTCAATGAGAATTAGCTACAGTCATGTAAAAAGCCTTTTTGAGCTTACAAACCACCAAATTGGTGAACTGTTCTACGAGAATCAGCTACAATCATGTAACAAGCAATTCTGAGCTTACAAATCACCGAATTGACTAATCGTTTGATAAAAATCAGCTAGAATCATGTAACAAGCCATTCTGAAATTACAAATCTCTGAATTAGTCAACCGTTCGATGAGAATCAGCTACAATCACATAACAAGCCATTCTGAGCTTACAAATCACCGAATCGATAAATCATTCAATGAGAATCAGCTACAATAACATAACAAGTCATTCTAAGCTTATAAATCACTGAATCGATCAACCGTTTCATGAGAATCAGCCACAATCACGTAACAAGCCATTTTGAGCTTATAAATCACCAAATATTTTCACCGTTTGATGAGAATCAGCTACAATCACGTAACAAGCCATTCTGAGCTTACAAATCTCTGAATCGGTCAACAGTTCGATGAGAGTCAGCTACAATCACGTAACAAACCATTCTGAGCTTACAAATCAATGAATCGGTCAACGGTTGGATGAGAAACAACTACAATCACGTAAAAAGTCATTCTTAGCTTACAAATTATTGAATTTGTCCACCGTTCGATGAGAATCAGCTACAATCATGTAACAAGCCATTATGAGCCTACAAATCACTGAATCGGTGAACCGTTCGATGAGAATCAGCTAAGAGCATGTAACAAGCCATTCAGAGCTTATAAATCATCGAATCGGTCAACTATTCAATGAGAATCAATTACAACACGTAACAAGCCCTTATGAGCTTACAAATCACTGAATCGATCAACCATTCGATGATAATTAGCTACAATCACGTAACAAGTCATTTTGAGCTTAGAAATCATCGAATAAGTCAACCGTTCGATGAGAATAAGCTACAATCACATAACAAGCCATACTGAGCATATAAATTATCAAATCAATCAACCGTTCGATGGGAATCAGCTACAATCATGTAGCAAGCCATTCTAGGTATATAAATCATCGAATTGGTCAATCGTTCGATTAGAATTAGCTACAATCATGTAAAAGGCCATTCTTAGCTTACAAATCATCGAATCGGTCCACCGTTCGATCAAAATCAGCTACAATAATGTATCAAGCCATTATGAGCTTACAAATCATCAAATCGGTGAACTGCTCGATGAGAATCAACTAAAATCATGTAACAAGGCATTATGTACTTAGAAATCATCGAATCGGTCAACCATTCGATGAGAATTAGGCGTAATCATGTAACAAGCCATTTTGAGCTTACAAATCACCAAATCGGTCAACCATTTGATGAGAATCATTTATAATCATGTAACAAGCCATTTTAAGCTTACAAATCACTGAATCCGTCAACCGTTAGATGAGAATTAGATACAATCACGTAATAAGCCATTCTAATCTTACAAATCATCGAATTGGTCAATCATTTGATGACAATCAGCTACAATCATTAACAAGCCATTTTGAGCTTACAAATCACCAAATCAGTCAACCATTCGATGAGAATTAGCTACAATCATGTAGCAAACCATTCTGAGCTTACAAATCATCGAATCGATCAACCGTTCTATGATAATTAGCTACAATCATGTAAAAAGCCATTCTGAGCTTACAAATTATCGAATCGATCAATCGTTTGATGAGACTTAGCAATAATCACCTAACGCTTGATCGATTCTGTGATTTGTAATTGATTCTCATCGAATAATTAACCGATTAAGTGATTTGTAAGCTCAAAATTGCTTGTTACATGATTGTAGTTGATTCTCATTGAATGATTCATCGATTCGGTGATTTGTAAGCTCAGAATAGCTTGTTAGATGATTGTAGTTGATTCTTATCAAATAGTTCACCGATTTAGTGAATTATCGGTCAACCATTCGATGAGAATTAGCTACAATCAAGTAACAAGCCATTTTGAGCTTACAAATCACTGAATCAGTCAACCGTTCGATGAAAATCAGCTACAATCATGTAACAAGCCATTCTGAGCTTCTAAATCACCAATTCGGGCAACCGTTCAATGATAATCAGCTACAATGACATAACAAGCCATTATGAGCTGACAAATCACTGAATCGGTGAACCGTTCGATGCAAATCAGCTACAATCACGTGACAACACATTTTGAGCTTACAAATTATCGAATCGGTCAAGTGTGTGATGAGAATCATTTAGAATCATGTAACAAGCCATTATGAGCTTACAAATCAACCAATTGGTGAACCGTTCAGTCAGAATCAACTACAATCGCATAACAAGCCTTTCTGACATTACAAATTATCGAATCGGTCAACCGTTTGATAAGAATCAGCTACAATCACGTAAGAATACATTCTAAGCTTACAAATCACCGAATTGGTCAACTGTTTGATCAAAATCAAGTACAATTATGTAACAAGCCATTCTGAGTTTATAAACAACCAAATCTACAGTCTCATAGCAAGCCATTTTGGGCTAATAAATCATCGAATTGGTCAACCGTTCAATGAGAATCAACTATAATCATGTAAAAAGACATTCTAAGCATAGAAATCACCGAATCAATCCACTGTTCGCTAAGACTCAGCTACAATCACGTAACAAGCCATTATGAGTTTACAAACCACCGAATTGGTCAACCGTTCGATGAGAATCAGCTACAATCACATAACAAACTATTCTAATCTTAGAAATCACCGAATCGGTCAATTGTTTGATGACAATCAGCTACAATCATGTAACAAGCCATTTTGAGCTTGCAAATTACCAAATCGGTCAACCGTTCGATGAGAATCAGCTACAATCATGCAGCGAGCCATTCTGAGCTTACAAATCACTGACTCGGTAAACCGTTCAATGAGAATCAGCTACAATAAAATAACAAGCCATTCTTATCTTATAAATCACTGAATCAGTCAATCTTTTGATTACAATCAGCTACAATCACGTAACAAGCCATTTTAAGCTTACAAATTACCAAATTAGTCAATTGTTAAATGAGAATCAGCTACAATCATGTTGCAAGTCATTCTAAACTTACAAATCATTGACTCAGTCAACCGTTCAATGAGAATTAGCTACAATCATGTAAAAAGCCATTCTGAGCTTAGAAATCAGCAAATCGATCAACCATTTGATGAGAATCAATTATAATTACGTAACAAGCCATTATGAACTTACAAATCACCGAATCGGTGAACCGTTCGGTGAGAATCAACTACAATCACACAATAGGCCATTCTAACAAATTACTGAATCGGTCAACCGTTTGATGAGAATCGGCTACAATAACATAACAAGCTATTCTGAGCTTACAAATCATCGAATCAGTCAACCGTTTGATCAGAATCAGGTACAATCATGTAACAAGCAATTTTGAGATTATAAATCACTGAATCAGTCAACCGTTTAATGATAATCATCTACAATCTCATAACAAGCCATTCTAAGCTTATAAATCACCGAATTGGTCAACCTTACAATGAGAATCAGATACAATCACGTAAAAAGATATTCTAAGCTTACAAATCACCGATTCGGTCCACCGTTCGCTGAGAATCAACTACAATAATGTAACAAGTCATTCTAAGCTTACAATTCATCGAATCGGTCAACCGTTCAATGAGAATCAGTTACAATCACATAACAAGCCATTTTGAGCTTACAAATGACTGAATCGGTAACCATTCAATGAGAATCAGCTACAATCATGTAACAAGCCATTCTAAGCTTATAATTCATCGAATCGGTCAACTGTTCAATGAGAATCAGCTACAATCACATAACAAGTCATTTTAAGCTTACAAATCACTGAATCGGTCAACTGTTCGATGAGAATCAGCTACAATCATTTAACAAGCCATTCAGAGCTTACAAATCATCGAATTGGTCAACCGTTCGATGAGAATCAATAACAATCATGTAACAAGCCATTTGGAGCTTACAAATTACTGAATCGGTCAACTGTTTGGTGAGAATCAGCTACAATTACGTAACAAGCCACTCTGAGCTTACAAATCACCGAATCGATCAACTGCTTCATGAGAATCAGCTATAGTCATGTAACAAGCTATTCTAAGGTTACAAATCATTGAATCAGTCAACCGTTCGATGAGAATCAGTTACAATCAGGTAACAAGTCATTCTGGGCTTAGAAATCACCGAATCAATCAACCGTTTGATGAGAATTAGCTACAATCATGTAAAATGCCACTTTGAGCTTACAAATCATGAAATCCGTCAACCGGTCGATGTGAATCAGCTCCAATCATGTAACAAGCCATTATGAGCTTACAAATTATCGAATCAATGAATCGTTCGATGAGAATAAACTACAATCATGTAACAAGCCATTCTGAGCTTACAAATCATCGAATCGGTCAACCATTTGGTGATAATCAGCTACAATCACGTAACAAGCCATTTGGAACTTACAAATCACCAAATCGGTTAATCGTTTGATGAGTATCAACTAATATCACGTAAAAAGCCATGCCGAGCTTACAAATCACTGAATCGGTCAACTATTCAATGAGAATCAACTACAATCATGTAACAAGCCAGTCAGAGCTTACAAATCACTGAATCGATCAACCGTTAAATGAGAATCAACTATAATCACGTAACAAGTCATTCTAAGCTTACAAATCACCGAATCGATCAACCGTTCGATGAGAGTCAGCTACAATCACGTAACAAGCCATTTCGTGCTTACAAATCACCGAATCAGTCAATCGTTCAATCAGAATCAGCTACAATCACGTAACAAGCCATTCTAAGCTTACAAGTCACCGAATCGGTCAATCATTTGATGATAATTAATTATAATCATGTAACAAGCCATTCTAAGCTTACAAATCATTGAATTTGTCAACCATTCAATGAGAATCAACTACAATAACGTAACAAGCCATTTCGAGCTTACGAATCACCAAATCGGTTAACCGTTCAATGAGAATCAGTTACAATCATGTAACAAGCCATTCTGAGTTTACAATTCACCGAATCAATCAACCGTTAGATGAGAACTAGCTTCAATCATGTAAAAAGTCATTCTGAGCTTACAAATCACCGAATTGGTCCACTGTTCAATGAGAATTAGCGACAATCAGGTAACAAGCCATTCTGAGCTTACAAATCACCGAATCGGTCAACCGTTTGATGAGAATCAGCCAGAATCACATAACAAGCTATTTTGAGCTTTCAAATCACTGAATCGGTCAATCGTTCGATGAGAATCAACTACAATCATGTAACAAGTCATTCTGAGGTTACAAATCACTGAATCAATCAACCACTTAATGAGAATCTGCTACAATCATGTAACAACCGATTTTGTTAGAAAGTAAAGTCCAGCAAGATAACTGAGAGGGGGGGGTGAATCAATTAACAGATAATTATAACTTTTATCATTTCAACAACATTAAACCATATAAGCAATACAATTACCAACCATAGAAAGATATTCATACATAATAACACAAAATATGTTGACTAGGGAACCTCTTGAGCAAAGAGTAAATCCCGGTGGGAATGATGCCCACAAAAGATGCACTAATATGAATATTTCTTGTGAATGGATGGACTCTGTTAGGAGTCTTATAAAATACATTCAGTACATATAAATCGCTATTAGAAGATTTTGAATCCCTGTTAAAAGATTCTAACCTTGTTAAGAGTTATGGAAGACAGAAGGACCCACTGCCCAAACAGCTTCAGGGTAAGATCACTGAACTCACTATCCAAATAATCTTTGCATTATTCAACAAAATAATATGTTACCTCTTCTCTGATTGTGTCAAACCGCACTCACTGTTACATCAGATCTCAATTTCAGATCTTTGTACTTCACATGTCTTCCTTCACAATTTTGCTCTCATACTTAGCTCTTTTCTTTTACTTCATGCATACCGCATCACATCTTAACACTACAACAAGGAAAAACATTCCCTCTTTTATACCACACTCAAATAATTACAAATGAGTCGGCACATAATTACAAAATAAAATATTCCACACGCTACACCAAAATTACATAAAACTATCGGCTTCCAAATATAATAAATCTTCACTCGTGTGACTTCGAAGTTTGTACTATCATCCACATCACTATCAATGTGTCTTTAACTTCCCTTTAACTGTGCAAAGTCAGATTCCATCCCGATTAGGAGATATCATCCGATTGCCAAAAACTGCTCAGGAACACTACCTGAATACTGCTTCCACCAAAATGATCATAACTTTCATAAATAAATAAATTACTGTATACACTCTTAACCATAGACATATAACATATCAAAGAGTATATCCTCAATGTTGCATAGCTCCAACTACAATATCCCACATGTGCTAATCAAAACATTGTCTACTTCTCTGCAAGTCTTCGGTAAACACTGTGTTGACATCAATGACAATCATAGTCATGAATGCAACAACAACTGCTACAAAATGGGTGCCAAACACTTTAGCATTCATTCCTAACAATCTCCCCCATTGGCATTGATGGCAACATAGATGAAAAAACATCCAATGTTCCAAAAATCCAACACTGCAACACTGCTTCTTCAAATCCTCTTCATCAATCAAATCTTACTTCGTTATCCTGTTCAGTTCTCACATATTATTTTCTCATATTGTTTTTCATGCATACTTCTCCCCCATTGACATCAATGAGAGAAACTCCATCACTAAGTCAACAACAACTCAATGTCAAAAGACACTATTCAAAAAATACATTTACTAGAGTCCTCATGACTCAGCTCAGATACACATACTCCCCCATAGAGGAAGTACCAACATCTAGTCTAGAAGAAAGATACGGCTCATATATTACTGAACGGATGCAACCAACTGCATCATTACTCAAAAGTAGGCTGAGGCATAACCCCAAGCATACCTCTCAGATACTCAAATGTATCTTTAGGTAAAGGCTTAGTAAATATGTCTGTTATCTGTTCCTTTGTACTCTAGTTTGACTTTTTTCTCAGCAACTTTCTCTCTTTGATCTCTATATGTTTTATCTTAGAATGTAGTACAAGATTCTTAGACATACTAACTGTACTAGTGTTGTCACAATGTATAACAACAGGTTCAACAAATTTAATTCCAATATCCTTCAGCATCTGCTTCATCCAAATTATCTAATTACAATTGTTTGCTGCTGCTACATACTCTACTTCTGCTGTGCTTTGTGAAATACAATTCTGCTTCTTGCTTAGCCAAGAAACTAATCTTCCTCCAAGGAAAAATGCTCCTCCATTGGTGATTTTCTTATCATCAACATTGCCTCCTTAATCAGCATCTGTGTATGCACATAGGGTAAAATCATCAGATTTTTCATATCACAATCCATAGTCCATTGTGCCTCTTAAATATCTCAACATCCTCTTTACTGCTGCATAATGTGATTCTCTAAGTTCAGCTTGAAATCTTGCTACAATTCCAACTGAATGTGCTATATCTGGTCTTGTGTATGTCAAATACTGTAATCTTTCAATCATGAATCTGTATTTCTTCTGCTCAACTATCGGTGTTTCATCTGTGCTTGATAACTTATGTCCGGTTACCATAGGTGTTCCAACTGGTTTACAATCCTCCATTCCAAATCTTTTCAGCAAATCATTCAAGTACTTTGTCTGACTTACAAAGATACCATCATTTTTTTTATGTTATCTGTAATCCCAAAAAGTATTTCATCTCACCAATCATACTCATTTCAAATTTAGTCTTCATTTCATCAGCAAATTTGTCACTAGCTTCATCTTCTCCTCCAAAAATAATGTCATCAACAAAAATAACTATAATCAACAAACCATTTTCAATTTCTTTTGTGTACAGATTGCTATCAGTTGTTCCTTCAGCAAATCCCAAGTTTAAAAAATACTTATCCAGTCTTGCATACCAAGTTTTAGGTGCTTGTTTTAGTCCATATAATGCTTTCTTCAGTTTACATACCATGTCTCCTTCTTGAGTCAAAGGAAAACCTTCAGGCTACTCAATGTAGACTTTTTCTTCCAATTCTCCATTCAGAAATATTGACTTCACAACCATCTGATACACTTTAAATTTCTTAAAAGCTGCATAGGCCAAAAACATTCTTACTGCTTCACTAGTAGATTTAGGTTCAATTTGAGAAATTAAACATAAATGTACTTTATTCTGAGTCAGAACTCCTCTGTCTAAACTTCCAATAACTTGTTCAACAAGATGATGTCTTGATAAATACATGTTCAGTGTCATAGTCTCAGATCTGATTCAACTGTAGATTCTTCTCTAGATTTCTCTTTGGTTTCTTCAGCATGACTTTCATTCAACAATTCACTGTCAGTTTCATAGAATAATTCATTAGTTTCAGTGTTAGGCTTAGGATGAGCTTCTTCATCAGATTCATAATCAAGCATTCTTTCCTAAATTTTGAACTTTTCATCAACTTTAACATTTGCACTCTCAACAATACTTTTAGTTATTGTAACATCTATATGCTTTGCTCTTCAAAGAATATCCAAGAAAAATACCAATTGTTAGAAAGTAAAGTCCACCAAGATAACTGAGAGGGGGGGGGGGGGAGGGGGTGAATCAGTTATTAGATAATTATAACTTTTACCATCTTCAACAGTATTAAACCATGTAAACAATACAATTACCAACTATAGAAAGATATTCATACACAATTACACAATAACACAAGATATGTTGACTAGGGAACCTCTTGATCAAAGAGTAATAAACCCCGGTGGGAATGATGCCCACAAAAGATGCACTAATATGAATATTCCTTGTGAAAGGATGGACTCTGTTAAGAGTCTTATGAAATACATTCAGTACATATAAATCTCTGTTATGAGATTTTGAATCCTTGTTAAAAGATTTTAACCCTGTTAAGAGTTATGGAAGAGAGAAGGACCCACTGCCCAAACAACGTCAGGATAAGATCATTAAACTCACTGTCCAAATAATCTTCTTATTATTCAACAAAATAATATGTTACCTCTTCTTTGACTGTGCCAAACCGCACTCACTGTTATATTAGATGTCAATTTCAGATCTTTGTACTTCGCATGTCTTCCTTCACAATTTCGCTCTCATACTTAGCTCTTTTCTTCACTTCATGCATACCGCATCACATCTCAACACTAAAATAAGGAAAAACATTCATTCTTTTATACCACACTCAAATAATTACAAATGAGTCGGCACATAATTATAAAATAAAATATTCCACACGCTACACCAAAATTACATAAAACTATCGGCTTTGAAATACAATAAATCTTCACTCGTGTGACTTCAAAGTTTGCGCTGTCATCCATGTTACTATCAATGTGTCCCTAACTTCTCTTTAACTGTGCAAAGTCAAATTCCATCCTGATTAGGAGATATCATCTGAATGCCAAAAGCCGCTACTCAGTATAACATATCAAAGAGTATATTGTCAATGTCGCATAGCTTCAACTACAATATCCCACGTGCGCTAATCAAAACATTGTCTGCTTCTCTGCAAGTCTTCGGTAAACACTGTGTAACAATCAGGTCACAAGCCATTCTGAGCTTACAAATTATCAAATCAATTAACTGTTCAATGAGAATCAACTACAATCACGTAACAAGCCATTTTGAGCTTACAAATCACTGAATTGGTCAACTGTTGGATGAGAATCAGCTACAATCACGTAACAAGCCATTTTGAGCTTACAAATCACCAAATCAGTCAACCGTTCGATGAGAATCAACTACAATCATGTAACAAGTCATTCTGAGCTTACAAATCACCAAATCGGTCAACGGTTCGATGAAAATCAACCATAATCATGTAACAAGCCATTCTGAGCATTCAAATCACCAAATCAGTTAGTCGTTTGATGAGAATCAGCTACAATCAAGTAACAACCATTCTAAGCTTACAAATCATCAAATTAGTGAACCATTCAATGAGAATGATCTACAAAATGATGTAACAAGCTATTCTAAAATTACAAATCACCGAATCGATCAACCATTTGATGCGAATCAGCTACAATCATGTAAGCCATTCTGAGCTTACAAATCACTGAATGGATCAACCGTTCGATGAGAATCATCGAATCGATCAACCGTGCGATGATAATCAATTACAATCATGTAACAAGCCATTATGGGCTTACAAATTATTAAACCAGTGAACCATTCAATGAAAATCAGCTACAATCAAGTAACAAGCCATTCTAAGCTAACATATCACAAAATCGGTCTACCATTTGATAAGAATAAATTACAATCATGTTACAAGCCATTCTGAGCTTGAGATCACTGAATCGGTCAACCATTTGATGAGAATCAAGTACAATAACACAAAAGATCATTCTAAACTTGTAGATCACCGAATCGGTCAAATGTTAGATGAGAATCAACTACAATCATGTAACAAGTCAATTTGAGGTTGCAGATCACCGACTCATCAAGTGTTCGATGAGTATCAAATACAAGCATGTAACACACCATTCTGAGGTTGTGGATCACTGAATCGGTGAACCGTTTGATGAGAATCAGCTACAATCATGTAATAAGCCATTCTGGGCTTAAAAATCACCGAATCTGTCAACCATTCGAAGAGAATCAACTAGGATCGCATAAAAGATCCTTTTGAAGTTGTAGATCACCAAATCGGTCAACCGTTCAATGACAATCAACCAAAATTGGGTAACAAGTTGTTCTGAGGTTGCAGTTCACCAAATCGGTCAACCGTTTGATGAGAATCAGCTACAATCACGTAACAAGCCATTTTTCACTAACAAATCATGGAATCAGTCAATCGTTCGACGAGGATCAGCTACAATCACATACCATGCCATTCTAAACTTACAAATCACCGAATCGGTCAATCGTTCGATGAGAATTAGCTACAATCATGTAACAGGCCATTATGAACTTACAAATTACTGAATTGGTCAACCATTCGATGAGAATCAGCTATAATCATGTAACAAGCCATTCTAAGCTTACAAATCACCGAATCTGTCAACCGTTCGATGAGAATTAATTACAATCATGTAACAAGTCAGTCTGAGCTTCCAAATCACCGAATCAATCAACCGTTTGATGAGAATCAGCTACAATCACGTAACAAGCCATTTTGAGCTAACAGGTCACCAAATCAGTCTACCATTTGATGAGAATCAACTACAATCATGTAACATGTCATTCTGAGGTTAGAGATCACTGAGTTGGTCAAATGTTTGGTGAGAATCAACTATAATCATGCAACAAGGTGATCTGAGGTTTCAGATCACCTACTCATCCATCGTTCAATGAGAATCAAATAAAAGTGCGCAACACACCATTCTGAGGTTGTAGATCACCAAATCGGTCAACCATTCGATGAGAATCTACTATAATTAAGTAATAAGTCATTCTGAGCTTACAAATCACCGAATCTATGAACCATATGATGAGAATCAATTAGGATCTCATAAAAGATCCTTTTGATGTTGTAGATCACCGAATTGGTCAACCATTCAATGACAATCAACTAAAATTGCATAACAAGTTCTTCTAAGGTTGCAGTTCACCGAATCGGTCAACCGTTCAATGAGAATCAGCTACAATCACGTAACAAGCCATTTTGAACTAATAGATAACCAAATTGGTCTATCGTTTGATGAGAATAAACTACAATTATGTAACAAGCCAACAAATCATAAAATTGGTCAACTGTTCGACAAGAATCAACTACAATCACGTAACAAGCCAACAAATCACTAAATCTGTGAACCATTTGATGAGAATAAACTAGGATTGCATAAAAGATTCTTCTGAGGTTGTAGATCACTGAATCGGTCAACCGTTCGATGAGAATCAACTACAATCACGTAATAAGCCATTATGAGCTTACAAATCAATAAATTAGTCAATCGTTTAATTAGAATTAGCTACAATCACGTAACAAGTCATTCTGAGCTTACAAATTACAGAATTGGTCAATCGTTCGGTGAGAATCAACTACAATCACGTAAAAAACCAACAAGTCACAGAATCGATCAATTGTTTGATAAGAATCAGCTACAATCACGTAACAAGCCAGCCATTCTCAACTTACAAATCACCGAATCGGTTTATCGTTCGAAGGGAATCAGCTACGATTTGTAACAATCGTTCAATGAGAATCAGCTACAATCACGTAAATAGACAACAAATCCCATAATCGGTCACCTGTTCGATAAGAATCAACTACAATCACGTTACAAGCAGTCATTCTGAGCTTACAAATCACTAAATTGGTGAACCATTCGATGAGAATCAGCAACAATCACGTAACCAGCCATTCTGAGCTTACAAATCACTGAATCGGTCAACCGTTCGATGAGAATCAACAAAAATCATGTAACAAGCCATTCTGAGCTTACAAATAGCCGAATCGGTCAACCATTTGATAAGAATCACTTACAATCAAGTAACAAGCCATTCTGAGCTTACAAATCATAGAATCGTTCAACTGTTCAATGAGAATCAGCCACAATCACGTAACAAGTAATGATTATGAGCTTATAAATCACCGAATTGGTCAACCCTTCAATGAGTTCAAGAACAATCATGTAACAAGCCATTTTGAGCTTAAAAATCACCAAATTAGTCAACCGTTCAATGAGAATCAACTACAATCATTTCACAAGCAATTCTGAGCTAATGAATCACCGAATTGGTCAACCATTCAATGAGAATCAGCTACAATCACATAACTAGTCATTTTGAGATTACATATCATTGAATCGAACTATCATTTGATGAGAATTAGCCACAATAATGTAACAAGCCATTTTGAGCTTACAAATCACCAAATCGGTCAACCGTTCGATTAGAATCAGCTACAATCACGTAACAAGCCATTATGAGCTTACAAATCACTGAATCGGTTAACCGTTTGATGAGAATCAGCTATAATCATGTACCAAGCCATTATGAGCATACAAATCACCGAATTGGTCACCGTTCAATGAGAATCCGCTCCAATTACGTAATAAACTATTCTGAGCTTACAAATCATTGAATCGGTCAACCTTTCGATGAGAATCAATTACAATCACATAACGAGCTATTCTGAGTTTACAAATCACTGAATCTGTCATCGTTTGATGAGAATCAGTTAGAATCACGTAACAAGCCATTTTGAGCTAAACCACCGAATCGATCAACCATTCGATGAGAATCAGCTACAATCACAAAACAAGCCATTCTGAGTTTACAAATACTGAATCGGTCAACCATTCACTGAGAATCAGCTACAATAATCTAAAAGATCATTCTAAGGTTGTAGATCACCGAATCGATCAAATATTCGATGAAAATCAACCATAATCATGTAACAAGTTGATCTAAGGTTGCAGATCACCGAATCGATCAACCGTTCAATGAGAATAATCGAGTCGATCTGAGGTTGCAGATCATCGAATCAGTGAACTGTTTGATGAGAAATAGCTACAATAACATAATAAGCCATTTTGAGAATACAAATAATCAAATCTGTCAACCATTCAATGAGAATCAACTACGATCACAAAAAGGATCCTTCTGAGGTTTTAAATCACCGAATCAGTCAACTATTTGATGACAATAAGCTAAACTCGCATAACAAGTTGTTCTAAGGTTGCAATTCACTGCATCAATCAACCGTTCGATGAGAATCAACTACAATCATGTAACAAGCCATTTTGAGCTAATAGATCCCCAAATCTGTCTACCATTCGATGAGAATCAACTACAATCACATAACAAGCCATTCTAAACTTACAAATCACTGAATCTATCTATCGTTCGATCAGAATCAGCTACAATCATGTAACAAGCTATTTTGAGCTTACAAATGACCAAATCAGTCAACCGTTTGATGAGAATCAACCACAATCATGTAACAAGTCATTCTGACCTTACAAATAAGCCAATCGGTCAACCCTTCGATGAGAATCAACAATAATAACGTAACAAGCCATTTTGATATTACAAATCATTGACTCAGTCAACCGTTTGATGAGAATCAACAATAATCACATAACAAGCCATTCTGAGTTTACAAATCATCAAATCAGTGAACCGTTCGATGAGAATCAATTAGAATCATGTAACAAGCCATTCTGAGCTTAAAAATAATTGAATCAGGCAACTGTTCGATGAGAATCAGCTACAATCAAGTAACAAGCCATTATGAGCTTACAAATCATTGAATCAATCAACCGTTCAATGAGAATCAGCTACAATCAAGTAACAAGCCATTCTGAGCTTACAAATCACCAAATCGATCAACCGTTCGATGAGAATCAATTACAATTGCATAACAAGCCATTATGAACTTACAAATCAATGAATCGGTCAACCTTTCAATGAGAATCAATTACAATCATGTAACAAGCCATTTGGAGCCTACAAATCACCAACTTAATCGTTCGATGAGAATCAGTTACAATCAAGCCATTATGAGCTTCCAAATCACTGAACCTATCAACCGTTCAATGACAATCAACTACAATCACGTAACAGGCCATTCTAACCTTACAAATCCCCGAATCGGTCAACCGTTCAATGAGAATCAATTACAATCATGTAACAAGCCATTCTAAGCTTACAAATCACCGAATTAGTCTACCATTCGATGAGAATCAGCTACAATCACGTACCAAGCCATTTTAGGCTTACAAATCACCATATCAGTCAATAGTTCAAGGAGAATCAGCTACAATCATGTAACAAGCCATTTTGAGATTACCAATCACCGAATCGGTCAACTATTTGATGAGAATAAGCTACAATCTCGTAACATGCCATTCTGAGCTTACAAATCACTGAAACCATCAACCGTTCGATGAGAATCAGCTAAAATCACATAACAAGACATTTTGAGCTTAAAAATCATCGAATCGGTCAATCATTAGATGAGAATCAACTACAATCACGTAACAAGCCATTCCGAGCTTACAAATCACCAAATTTGTCAACCGTTCGATGAGAATCAATGACAATCATGTAACAAGTCATTCTGAGCTTACAAATCACCCAATTGGTCAATCGTTCGATGAGAATTAGCTTCAATCATTACAAATCACCAAATCGGTAACCGTTCAATGGAAATCAATAACAAGCCATTCTGAGCTTACAAATCACTGAATCAGTAGAATGTTGGAGGAGAATCAGCTATAATAATGTAACAAGCCATTTTGAGCTTACAAATCACAAAATTGGTCAACCTTTTCGATGAGAATCAGCAAAAATCATTTAACAATCCATTTTGAGCTTACAAATCACTGAATGAATCAACCGTTTGATGAGAATCAGCTACAATTATGTAACAAGTCATTCTGACCTTACAAATCACCCAATCGGTCAACCATTTGATGAGAATCAGCTAAAATCACATAAATAGTCATTTTGAGCTTACAAATCACTGAATCACTCTACTGTTTGATGAGAATCAACTAAAATAATGTAACAAGCCATTCTAAGCTTACAAATAACTGAATCGGTCAACCATTCGATGAGAATCAGCTACAATCATGTACCAAGCCATTCTAAGCTTACAAATAACTGAATCAGTAGAACTTTCGAGGAGAATCAGCTACAATAACGTAACAAGCTATTCTGAGCTTACAAATTATTGAATCGGTAAACTATTTGATGAGAATTAGCTACAATTAGGTAACAAGTCATTTTGAGCTTACAAATCACCGAATCGGTCAACCGTTTGTAGAGAATCAACTACAATCACGTAACAAGCTATTTTGAGCTTACAAATCATCGAATCGGTCAACTGTTCACTGAGAATCAACTACAATCACGCAACAAGCCATTTTGAGCTTACAAATCACCGGTCAGTCAATCGTTCGATGAGAATCAATTATAATCACGTAAAAATCGATTCTGAGCATACAAATCACCGAATCAGTCAACCGTTTGATGAGAATAAATTACAATCATGTAAAAAGCCATTTTGAGCTTACAAATCACTGAATCGGTCAACTGTTTGATGAAAATTAGCTACAATCACGTAACAAGCCATTCCGCACTTATCACCAAATCGTTTAACCGTTCAATGACAATCAGCTAGAATCACGTAACAAGCTATTCTAAGCTTACAAATCATCGAATTGGTCAACCATTCAATGAGAATCAGCTACAATCACGTAACAAGCCATTCTGAGCTTACAAATCACTGAATCGGCCTATCATTTGATGAGAATCAATTACAATCACGTAACAACCCTTTCTGGGCTTACAAATCACTGATCGGTCAACCGTTCGATGAGAGTCAATTACAATCACGTAAAAATCCATTTTCAGCTTACAAATCACTGAATTGGTCAACCGTTCGATGAGAATAAATTACAATCATGTAACAAGCCATTCTTATTTTACAAATTGTTGAATCGGTGAACCGTTCGATGAGAATCATCTACAATTACGTAACAAGCCATTCTGAGCTTAGAAATCACCGAATCGGTTAATCGTTCGATGAGAATTAGCTACAATCACGTAACAAACTATTATGCACTTACTTATCACCGAATCGGTTAACCGTTCAATGACAATCAGCTAGAATCACGTAACAAGTTATTCTAAGCTTACAAATCACTGACTCGATCTATCGTTCAATGAGAATCAAGTACAATCACATAACAAGCTATTTTGAGCTCACAAATCACCGAACCAGTCAACCATTTTCTAAGAATCAATTACAATCTCGTTACAAGCCATCATGAGCTTACAAATCACCAAATCTGTCAACTGTTTGATGAGAATTAATTACAATCACGTAACAAGTTATTTTAAGCTTACAAATCACCGAACCAATCAACTGTTCTATTAGAATTGATTATAATCACGTAACAAGCCATTTTGAGCTTACAAATCACTGAATCGATCAACCGTCTGATGAGAATCAAATACAATCATGTAACAAGCCATTATGAGCTTACAAGTCATCATATCGGTCAACCGTTTGGTGAGAATGAGTTACAATCACGTAACAAGCCATTATGAGCTTACAAATCACCAAATCGGTCAACCCTTCGATGAGAATCAGCAGAAATCACTTAACAAGCAATTTTGAGTTTACAAATCACCGAATCAATCAACCGTTTGATGAGAATCAGCTAAAATCATGTAACAAGTCATTCTGACCTTACAAATCACCCAATCGATCAACCATTTAATGAGAATCAGCTACAACATAAATAGTCATTTTGAGCTTACAAATCACTGAATCGCTCTATCGTTTGATGAGAATCAGCTAAAATAATGTAACAAGCGATTCTAAGCTTACAAATCACTGAATCAGTAGAACGTTCAAAGAGAATCAACTACAATAATTGAAAAAGCTATTATGAGCTTACAAATTATCGAATCAGTAAACCGTTCGATGAGAATTAGCTACAATTAGGTAACAAGCTATTTTGAGCTTACAAATCACTGAATCGATCAACTGTTCGCAAAGAATCAGCTACAATTACGTAATAAGCCATGATGTACAAGTCGTTGAATCACTCTAGTGTTTCATGAGAATCAACTAAAATAATGTAACAAGCCATTCTAAGCTTACAAATAACTGAATCCATCAATCTTTAGATGAGAATCAACTACAATCACGTAAATTTTGAGCTTACAAATCACCAAATTTATCAACCATTCGATGAGAGTCAGCCACAATCACATAACAAGTCATTCTGAGCTTACAAATCACCCAATCGGTCAACTGTTCGATGAGAATTAGCTTCAATCATGTAACAAACCATTCTAAGATTACAAATCACCAAATCGGTAACCGTTCAATGGGAATCAATAACAATCACATAACAAGCCATTCTGAGCTAACAAATCACTGAATCAGTAGAACGTTTGAGGTGAATCAGCTACAATAACGTAACAAGCCATTCTGAGCTTACAAATTATCGAATAGGTAAACCGTTCGATGACAATTAGCTACAATCAGGTAACAAGCTATTTTGAGCTTACAAATAATCGAATCGGTCAACCGTTCGCAGAGAATCAACTACAATTATGTAACAAGCCATTATGACCTTACAAATTATTGAATCGGTCAACCGTTTAATGAGAATCACCTACAATCATGTAATAAGCCGTTCTGAGCTTACCAATCACCGAATCGGTCAACCATTCGATGAGAATCACCTACAATCACGTAACAAGCCATTCTGAGCTTACAAATCACTGAATCAATCAACCGTTCGATGAGAATCAGCTACAACCATGTCACAAGCCATTCTAAACTTACAAATCACCAAATCGGTCAACCATTCATGATAATCAGTTACAATCATGTAACAAGCCATTATGAGCTTACAAATCACAAAATTGATCAACTGTTGGATGAGAATTAGCTAGAATCATGTAACAAGCCATTTTGTGCTTCAAACTATCGAATTGGTCAATCGTTCGATGACAACCACTTACAATCATGAAACAAGTCATTCTGAGCTTACAAATCACCGAATCGATCAACCGTTTGATGAGAATCGGCTACAATCATGTAACAAGCCATTCTAAGTTTAGAAATCACTGAATTGGTCAACCATTCGATGAGAATTAACTACAATCACATAACAAGCCAGTCTGAGCTTACAAACCACTGAATTAGTGAACCGTTCGCTAAGAATGAGCTACAATCATGTAACAAGCCATTCTGAGCTTACAAATCCATTCGATGAGAATCAGCTACAATCACGTCACAGGTCATTCTAAGCTTACAAATCACCAAATCCATCAACCGTTCGATCAAAATCAATTACAATCACGTAACAAGCTAGTCTGAGCTGACAAATCACCGAATCAGTCAACCGTTTGATTAGAATCAACTACAATCATGTAACAAGCCATTCTGAGCTAACAAATCACCAAATCGGTCTACCGTTTGATTAGAATCAACTACAACCACATAACAAGCCATTCTGATGTTAGAGATAACTGAATCAGTCAACTATTCGATGAGAATCAACTACAATAACATAAAAGATCCATTCTAAGGTTGTAGATCACCAAATCGGTCAAATGTTTGGTGAGAATCAATGACAATCATGTAACAAGTCGATCTGAGGTTGCAGATCACCAACTCATAAATCATTTGATGAGAATTAAACACAAGAGCATAACACACCTTTCTGAGGTTGTAGATCACCAAATCGATGAACCATTCGATGAGAATTTGCTACAATCACGTAATAAGCCATTATGAGTTTACAAATCATTGAATCTGCGAACCATTTCATGAGAATGAAATAGGATCGCATAAAAGATCCTTCTGATGTTGTAGATCATGAAATCAGTCAACTGTTCGATGACAATCAACTAAAATCGCGTAACAAGTTGTTTTCAGGTTGTAGTTCATCGAATCGATCAACCATTTGATGAGAATCAACTACAATCATGTAAGAAGCCATTCTAAACTAACAGATCACCAAATTAGTCTACTGTTTGATGAGAATCAACTATAATCACGTAACAAGCCATTCTGAGCTTAAAAATCACTGAATCGTTCAACCATTTGATGAGAATTAGCTAGAATAATGTAACAAGCCATTCTAAGCTTACAAATCACTAAATCGATCAATCGTTTAATTATAATTAGCTACAATAACATAACAAGCCATTCTGAGCTTACAAATCACCGATTCGGTCAACCATTTGATGAGAATCAGCTACAATCACGTTTACAAATCACCAAATCGGTTTACTGTTCGAAGAGAATCAGTTACAATCATGTAACAAGCCATTCTGAGTTTCCAAATCACTGAATCAGTCAAACGTTCGATGAGAATCAGCTATAATCACATAAAAAGCCAACAAATCATAGAATCGGTCAACTATTCGATAAGAATCAGCTACAATCACGTAACAAGTCAACCATTCTGACCTTACAAATCACTAAATTGGTGAACCATTCGATGAGAATCAGCTACAATCAAGTAACAAGCCATTCTGAGCTTAGAAATCACCGAATAGATCAACCGTTCGATCAGAATCAGCTATAATCATGTAAAAAGTCATTCTGAGCTTACAAATCATTGAATCGATCAACCATTTGATAAGAATCACTTACAATCAAGTAATAAGCCATTCTGAGCTTACAAATCATGAGAATCAGCTACAATCACATAACAAGCCATTCTGAGCTTATAAATCATTGAATCAGTTAGTCATTCGATGAGAATTGGCTACAATCACATAACAAGCCATTCTAAGTTTACAAATCACCAAATCGGTCAATCATTCATTAAGAATCAACTACAATAACATAATAGCCATTCTGAGGTTACAAGTCACTGAATCGGTCAACCGTTCGATGAGAATCAATTACAATCATGTAACAAGCCATTAAGAGCTTACAAATTATCGAATCGGTCAACCGTTCGATGAGAATCAATTACAATCATGTAACAAGCCATGCTGAGATTAGAAATCACCGAATCAGTCACGTTCGATGAGAATCAGCTACAATCATGTAACAAGCCATTCTAAGCTTAGAAATCACCGAATCGGTCACCGTTCGATGAGAATCAGCTCCAATCACGTAACAAGCCATTCTGAGCTTACAAATCACCGAATTAGTGAACCGTTCGATGAGAATCAATTACAATCACGTAACAAGCTATTCTGAGTTTACAAATCACTGAATTTGTCATCGTTCGATGAGAATAAGCTAGAATCATGTAACAGGCTATTTTGAGCTTACAAATCACTAAATCTGTCAAGCGTTCGATGAGAAATAGCTACAATCACGTAACATGCCATTCTGAGCTTACAAACCAACGAATCGGTCAACCGTTCAATGAGAATCAACTACAATCATGTAACAAGCTATTATGAGCTTACAAATCAATGAATCGGTCAATCATTCGGTGAGAATCAGCTACAATCACGCAACAAGCCATTCTGACCTTACAAATCATCGATCGGTCAACCGTTTGATGAGAATCAATTACAATCACGTAAAAATCTATTTTGAGCTTACAAATCACCAAATCAGTCAACCGTTCGATGAGAATAAATTATAATCATGTAACAAGTCATTCTGAGCTTACAAATCATCGAATTGATCAACCGTTCGATTAGAATCAGCTACAATCATGAAACAAGCCATTCTAAGCTTACAAATCACCAGATTGGTCAACCCTTCAATGACAATCAGCTACAATCACGTAACAAGCCATACTGAGCTTACAAATCACTAAATCAATCACCGTTTGATGAGAATCAGCTCCAATCATGTAACAAGCCATTCTAAGATTAAAAAACACCGAATCGATGAACCGTTCGATGAGAATCAATTACAATCATGTAAAAAGCTATTCTGAGCCTACAAACCACCGATAGGTCAACCATTCGATGAGAATCAATTACAATCATGTAAAAATCCATTCTGAACTTACAAATCACCAAATCGGTCAACCGTTCGATGAGAATAAATTACAATCATGTAACAAGCCATTTTGAGCTTACAAATCACCGAATCGGTCAACCGTTCGATGAGAATCAGCTATAATCACGTAACAAGCCATTCCGCGCTTACTTATCACCAAATTATTTAACCATTTAATGACAATCGGTTAGAATCACGTAACAAGCTATTCTAAGCTTACAAAATCACTGAATCGGTCAACCGTTCGATGAGAATCAGCTGCAATCACGTAACAAGTCATTCTGAGCTTACAAATCACCAAATTGGTCTATTGTTCGATGAGAATCAATTACAATCACGCAACAAGACATTCTAGGCTTACAAATCACCGATCGGTCAACCGTTCGATGAGAATCAATTACACAATCACGTAAAAATCCATTTTGAGCTTACAAATTATTGAATCAATCAAACGTTCTATCACAATAAATTATAATCATGTAACAAGCCATTCTTAATTTACAAATTACTGAATCGGTGAACCGTTCGATGAAAATCAGCTACAATCAAGTAACAAGCCATTCTGAGTTCACAAATCACCGAACCAATCAACCGTTCTCTGAGAATCAATTACAATCTCGTAACAAGCCATCATGAGCTTACAAATCACCAAATTTGTCAACTGTTCGATGAGAATTAATTATAATCATGTAACAAGTTATTCTGAGCTTACAAATCACCGAACCAATCAACCGTTCTATGAGAATAAATTACAATCACGTAACAAGCCATTCTAAGCTTACAAATCATCATATCAGTCAACCGTTCGATGAGAATCAGCTACAATCACGTAACAAGCCATTATGAGCTTACAAATCATCGAATTGGTCAACCGTTTGATTAGAATCAGCTCTAATCATGTAACAAGCCGTTCTGAGCTTACAAATCACCGACTCGGTGAACCGTTCGATGAAAATCAGCTACCATCATGTAACAAGCCATTCTGAGCTAACATATGACCAAATCAGTCTACCGTTTGATGAGAATCAACTACAATCATGTAACAAGCCATTGTGAGTTTATAGATCAGTGAATCGGTCAACCATTCGATGAGAATCAACTATAATAACATAAAAGATCATTCTAAGGTTGTAGATCACCGAATCGATCAAACGTTCAATGAGAATCAACTACAATAATGTAACAAGTCGATTTGAGGTTATAGATCACCAATTCAACCAATTGTTCAATGAGAATCAGATACAGGTGTGTAAAACACCATTCTGAGGTTTTAGATCACCGAATCGGTGAACCGTTCGATGAGAATCAGCTACAACCACGTAATAAGTCATTTTGAGCCTACAACTTTGCAAATCTGTCAAACATTCGATGAGAATCAACTACGATCACAAAAGAGATCCTTATGAGGTTTTAGATCATCGAATCAGTCAACCGTTTGATGACAATAAGCTAAAATTACAAAACAAGTTGTTATGAGGTTGAAAGTCATCGCATCAGTCAACCGTTCGATGAGAATCAACTACAATCACGTAACAAGTCATTCTGAGCTAATAGATCACCAAATCAGTCTACCATTCGATGAGAATCAACTACAATGAGGTAACAAGCCATTTTGAGCCTAAAAATCACTGAATTTGTCAACTGTTCGATGAGAATCAGCTACAGTCACGTAACAAGCCATTATGAGCTTACAAATCCCCGAAGCTGTTAACCGTTTGATGAGAATCAGCTACAATCACATAACAAGTCATTCTGAGCTTACAAATCACCGAATCGGGGAACCATTCGATGAGAATCAATTACAATCAGGTAACAAGCCATTCTGAGCTTACAAATCACCGAATCGGTCAACCGTTTAATGAGAATCAGTACAATCACATAACAAGATAGTCTGAGCTGACAAATCACCGAATCGATCAATCGTTTGATGAGAATCAACTACAATCATGTAATAAGCCATTCTGAGCTTACAGATAACTGAATCGATCAACTGTTCGATGAGAATCAACTACAATCACGTAACAAGGTATTCTAAGCTTACAATTCACTGATTTGGTCAACCATTCGATGGGCATACGCTACAATCATGTAAAAAGCCATTCTAAGCTTACAAATCACCAAATCGATCAACCGTTCGATGAGAATGACCTAAAATCATGTAACAAGCCATTCTGAGCTTAGAAATCACCAAATCGGTCAACATTTCGATGAAAATTAGGTACAATTGCGTAACAAGTCGTTCAGAGCTTACAAATCATGTAATCAGTCAACCGTTCAATGATAATCAATAACAACCATGTAACACTAAGCTTACAAATCACCAAATCGGTCCACTATTTGATTATAATCGACTACAATCATCTAACAGGCCATTCTGAGCTTACAAATCACCGAACTGATAAATTGTTTGATGAGAATCAGCTACAAGCCATTTCGAGCTTACAAATCACCGAATCAGTCAACCGTTCGATGAGAATCAATTACAATCACGTAAGAAGCCATTAGGAGGTTACAAATCACTGAATTAGTCAACCTTTCGATGAGAATCAATTACAATCACGTAATAGGCCATTCTTAGCTTACAAATCATCAAATCGGTCAAAAATTTGATGAGAATTAGTTACAGCCATGAAACAAGCCATTTTGAGTTTATAATCACTGAATCGGTCATCTGTTTGATGAAAATCAGCTACAATGACGTACCAAGCCATTTTGAGGTAACAAGCCATTCGATCATAATCAATTACAATAAAGTAACAAACCATTTTGAGCTTACAAATGACCAAACCAGTCAACCATTCTACGAGAATCAATTACAATCACGTAACAAGTCATTCTAAGCTTACAAATCATTGAATCGGTTAACCATTCGATGAGAATCAATTACAATCATGTAACAAGCCATTCTAAACTTACAAATCACCAGATCGGTCAACCGTTCGATGATAATCAGTTACAATCACATAACAAGCCATTTTGCGCTTATAAATCACCAAATCGATCAATCATTCGATTAGAATCAGCTACATCCATGAAACAAGCCATTCTGAGTTTACAAATCATTGAATCGGTCAACCATTCGATGAGAAGCAAATATAATCATGTAACAAGCAATTTTGAGGTTATAAATCACCAAATCGGTCAACAGTTCGAGGAGAATCAGCTACAATCATGTAACAAGCCATTTTGAGCTTACCAATCACTGAATCTCTCAACTGTTTGATGTAAATAAGCTACAATCATGTAATTTACAAATCACCAAATCAGTCAACCATTTGATGGAAATCAGCTACAATCATGTAACAACCATTTTGTGCTTACAAATCACTGAATCGGTCAACCATTCGATGAGAATCAGCTACAATCACGTAACAAGCCATTCTGAGCTTACAAATCACCAAATTTGTGAACCGTTGGATGACAATCAGCTACAATCATGTAACAAGCCATTTTGAAGTTACAAAATACTGAATTGGTCAACCATTCGATGAGAATCACTTACAGTCACGAAACAAGCCATCTGAGCTTACAAACCATCGAATAAGTGAATTGTTCACTGAGAATGAGTTATAATCTTGTAACAAGCCATTCCAAGCTTACAAATCAATGAATTGGTTAACCGTTCGATGAGAATCAGCTACAATCATGTAATAAGCCATTCTAAGCTTACAAATCATCGAATCGGTCAACCTTTTGATGAGAATCAGCTACAATCACATAACAAATCATTCTAAGCTTACAAATCACTGAATGGCTCAACTGTTGCATGAAAATTAGCTACAATCATGTAAGAAGTCAGTCTGAGCTTACAAATCACCGAATCGGTCAACTATTCAATGAGAATTAGCTACAATCACATGACAAGCCATTTTGAGCTTAAAAATCACCAAATTGGTCAATTGTTCGATCAGAATCAGCTACAATCACGTAACAAGCCATTCTGAGATTACAAATCACTTAAAAAGTCATTATGAGCTTGTAAATCACCAAATCGATCAATTGTTTGATGAGAATCAGCTACAATCATGTAACAAGCCATTCTAAGCTTACAAATCACCAAATCGGTCAATCGTTTGATGCGAATCAATGACAATCATGTAACAAGCCATTCTGAGCTTACGAATCACTGAATTGGTCAACTGTTCGGTAAGAATCAGTTACAATCATGTAAAAAGCTATTCTGAGCTTACAAATCACTGAATCAGTCAACCGTTTAATGAGAATCAAGTACAATCACGTAACAAGCCATTTTTGGAACTTAAAAATCACCGAATCGGTCAACCGTTCAATAAGAATTAGCTACAATCACTTAACAAACCATTATAAGCTTACAAATCACTGAATTGGTCAACCGTTTAGTGAGAATCAGATACAATCACATAAGAAGCCACTCTGAGATTACAAATCACCGAATTGGCCAACCATTCGATGAGAATCAACTACAATGACATAACAAGCCATTCTGAGCTTAGAAATCATCGAATCAGTCAATCGTTCGATGAGAATCAGCTACAATCATGTAAGAAGCCATTCTAAGCTTCCAAATCACTGAATTGGTCAGTCGTTCGATGAGAATCAGCTACAATCATGTAACAAGCCATTATAAGCTTACAAATAATTGAATTGATCAACCGTTCGATGAAAATCAGTTAGAATCACCTAATAAGCCATTCTTCCGAGCTTATAAATCACCAAATTGGTCAACAGTTTGATGAGAATCAACTACAATGATGTAAGTCATTCTAAGTTTACAAATCACCGAATCAGTCAACGGTTCGATGACAATAGGCTACAATCACATACCAAGCCATTATGAGCTTACGAATCATCGAATCGGTCAACTCTTCGATGAGAATCAGCTTCAATCATGTAACAAGCCATTCTGAGCTTACAAATTACTAAATCGGTCAACCATTCAATGAGAATTAGCTACAATCACGTAAACATTCTGAGCTTACAAATCACTGAATCAATGAACCGTTCGATGAGAATAAGATACAATCATGTAACAAGCCATTCTGAGCTTACAAATCAATGAATCAGTCAACCGTTCGCTGAGAATCAGCTACAATCATGTAACAAGCCATTCTAAGCCAACAAATCACCGAATCGGTCAACCATTTGATGAGAAACAATTACAATCACGTAACAAGCCATTCCAAGCTTACAAATCATGGAATCGATCAACTGTTTGATGAGAATCAATTACAATCACGTAACAAGAGATTATGAGCTTACAAATCAATGAATCGGTCAATCGTTTGATGATAATCAACTACAATCATGTAATAAGAGCCATTCTGAGTTTACAAATCACTGAATCAGTCAATCATTCCGTGAGAATCAACTACAATCATTTAACAAGTCATTCTGACCTTACAAATCATCGACTCGGTCAACCATTCAATGAAAATCAATTACAATTACGTAACAAGCCACTTTGAACTTATAAATCACTGAATCGGTCAACCGTTCAATGAGAATCAACTACAATCATGTAATAAGCCATTTTGAGCTTACAAATAAATGAATTGATCAAGTGTTCAATGAGAATTAGCTACAATCACGTAACAAGCCATTCTGAGGTTACAAATCACTGAATCAGTCATCGTTAGATGAAAATCAATTACAATAATATAACAAGCCATTCTCAGTTTACAAATCACTGAATCGGTCAACCGTTCGATGAGAATCGAATACTATCATGCAAGCCATTATGAGCTTAAAAATCATCGAATTATTCAACTGTTCGATGATTATAAGCTACAATCACATAACAAGCCATTTTGGCCTTACAAATCACCGAATCAGTCTCCCATTCAATAAGAATCAGCTACAATCACGTAACAAGCTATTTTGTACTTCCAAATCATCAAATTGGTCAATCATTCAGTGAGTCTCAGCTACAATCATGTAACAAGCCATTCTGAGCTTACAAATCACCGAATCAGTCAACCGTTCGATGAGAATCAATTACAATCACGTAACAAGCCATTCTCATCTCACAAATAATCGAATCGGTCAACCGTTCGATTAGAATCAGCTACAATCACGTAACAAGCTATTCTAAGCTTACAAATCACTGAATCTGTCAAGCATTCGATGAGAATCAGCTATAATCATGTAACAAGCCATTCTAAGCTTACATATCACTGAATCGGTCAACCATTCAATCAGACTCAACTACAATCACGTAACAAGCCATTTTGAGCTTATAAATCACTCAATCAGTCATCCGTTCAATGAGAATCAGCTATAATCACGTAACAAGCCATTCTGAGCTTACAAAGCACCGAATCGAACAACCGTTCGATTAGAATCAGCTACAATCATGTAACAAGCCATTCTAAGCTTATAAATCATAGAATCGGTCACCGTTCGAAGGAATCAGCTACAATCACGTAATAAGCCATTCTAAGTTTACAAATTACAGAATTGGTCAACCGTCCGATGAGAATCAGCTACAATCATGTAACAAGACATTCTAAGCTTACAAATCATCTAATCAGTCAACCGTTCGATGAGTCTCAGCTACAATACGTACAAGCCATTCTCAGCTTACATCACTGAATCGGTCAATGGTTCAATGAGAATCAGCTATAATCACATAACAAGCCATTCTAAATTTACAAATCATCGAATCGGTCAATCGTTTGATGAGAATCAGTTACAATTAGGTAACAAGTCATTTTGAGCTTACAAATCATCGAATCGGTGAACTATTTAATGAGAATTAAATACAATCATGTAACAAGCCATTCTTAACTTACAAATCATTGAATCGATCAATCGTTCGATGAGAATCAGCTATAATCACGTAACAAGCCATTCTGAGGTTACAAATCACTGAATCGGTCAACTGTTTGATGAGAATCAGCTACAATCATGTAACAAGCCATTCTAAACTTACACATCATTGAATCAGTTAACCATTTGATGAGAATCAACTATAATCATGTAAAAAGTCATTCTTAGCTTACAAATTACCGAATTAGTCAACCATTCAATGTGAATCAATTAGAATCATGTAGCAAGCCATTGTGAGCTTACAAATTACTAAATCAGTCAACCGTTCGAGGAGAATCAATTACAATCACATAACAAGTCATTCTGAGCTTACAAATCACCGAATAAATCAACAGTTCGATGAGAATCAACTACAATCCCATAACAAACCATTCTGAGCTTATAACATACCAAATCGATCAACCGTTCGATGAGAATTAGCTGAAATCATGTAACAAGTCATTCTGAGCTTTCAATGTTGCTCTGCATTCAGATAGGCCCTACTATTCTAAGGGGCATTGGGGAAGAATGCAAGGGTGGGTGGAAGAGTTGGGTGGGAAGATACCATATTCTGCTTCTCAACCCGACCGATCCAATCGATATGGTGGGAGGGCAATATAACCCCCCAATGCACGGTGGGAGGCTATAGATTGGGTTGGGCCCTAAATAACTGAATCGGTCAACCATTAAATTAGAATCAGATACAATCATGTAACAAGCCATTCTGAGCTTACAAATCACTGAATCGGTCAGCCGTTCGATGAGAATCAATTACAATCATGTAACAAGCCATTCTGAGCTTACAAACCACATAATTGATAAATCATTCGATTAGAATTAGCTACAATAACATAAAACGCCATCTGAGCTTACAAATCATTGACTCGGTGAACAGTTCGATGAGAATCAGCTACAATCACATAACCAGCCATTCTGAGCTTACAAATCACCGAATCGGTAGACCATCCAATGAGAATCAGTAGAATCACGTAAAAAGCCATTCTGAGTTTACAAATCATCAATGAGTTAACCATTCAATGAGAATTAGCTACAATCACGTAACAAGTCATTCTGAGCTTACAAATCACCGAATCAATCAACCATTCGATGAGAATCAGCTAGAATCATGTAACACCATTTTGAGATTACAAATCACCGAATCGTTCAACCGTTCGATGAGAATCAATTACATTCATGTAACAATCCATTCTGAGCTAACAAATCACTGAATCGGTCAACCTTTCAATGATAGTCAACTACAATCACATGACAAACAATTTTGATCTTACAAATCATCGAATCGGTCAACTGTTCGATGAGAATCAGTTACAATCACGTAACAACCCATTCTGAGCTTACAAATTCCTGAATCGGTCAATTGTTCGATGAGAATCAGCTACAATCACATAACAAGCCATTCTGAGCTTATAAATCACCGAATCGGTCAACGGTTTGATCAAAATCAACTACAATCACGTAACAAGCTATTCTGAGTTGACAAATCACCAAATTGGTCAACTGTTCGATGAGAATCAACTACAATCACGTAACAAGCCATTCAGAGCTGACAAATTACTGAATCGGTCTATCATTTGATGAGAATAAATTGCAATCATGTAACAAGCCATTCTGAGCTTACAAATCACCGAACCAGTCAACCGTTTAATGAATTATTACAATCTCGTAACAAGTCATTATGAGCTTATAAATCACCAAATCGATCAACCGTTGGATGAGAATTAATTACAATAATGTAACAAGTCATTTTGAGCTTACAAATCACCGAACAAATCAACCTTTCTATGAGAATCAATTACAATCATGTAGCAAGCCATTCTGAGCTTACAAATCATTGAATCGATTAACCGTTCGATGAGAATCAAATACAATCACATAACAAGCCATTCTGACCTTACAAATCACTGTATCGGTCAACCGTTTGTGAGAATCAACTACAATCACGTATCAAGCCATTCTGAGCTTACAAATCACCAAATCGGTCAACTGTTCGATGAGAATCAATTACAATCATGTAATAAGCCATTCTGAGCTTCTAAATCACCGAATCGGCCAACCATTCGATAAGAATTAGCTCTAATCATGTAACAAGCCATTCTGAGCTTACAAATCACTGAATCGATGAACGGTTTGTGAGAATCAACTACAATCACCAAATCAGTCTAGCATTTGATGAGAATCAACTACAATCACGTAACAAGTCATTCTGAGCATACAAATCACTGAATCGGTCAACCATTCGCTGAGAATCAACTACAATAACATAAAAGATCATTCTAAGGTTGTAGATCACTGAATCAGTCAAATGTTTAATGAGAATCAACTACAATGATGTAACATGTCAATCTGAGGTTGCAGATCACCAACTTGATCAACTATTTGATGAGAGTTAGATACAAGTGCGTAACACACCATTCTGAAGTTTTAGATCACCGCATCAGTGAACCGTTCGATGAGAATCAACTACAATCATGTAATAAGCCATTCTAAGCTTACAAATCACTGAAATGGTAAACTATTTGATGAGAATAAGCTACAATCATGTAACAAGCCATTCTGTGCTTACAAACCACTGAATTGGTCAACCGTTCAATGAAAATATTTTACAACCATGTAACATGCCCTTCTAAGCTTACAAATCACTGAATCCATCAATTATCGATAAAAATCAGCTACAATCACCTAACGAGCCATTTTGAGCTTAGAAATCATTGAATCGGTCAACCATTGAATGAGGATCATCTACAATCATGTAACAAGCCATTCTGAGCTTACAAATCACTGAATCGGTCAACCGTTCGATGAGAATCAACTACAATCGCGTAACAAGCCAGTCTGAGCTTACAAATCACTAAATTGGTCAACTGTTCGATGAGAATCAACTACAATCATGTAACAAGCTGTTCTAAGCTTACAATTCACCGAATCGGTCAACCGTTCAATGGGCGTAAGCTACAATCTCGTAACAAGCCATTCTGAGCTTAGAAATGACCAAATCGGTCAACCGTTTGATGAGAATGAGCTACAATCATGTAACAAGCCATTCTAAGCTTAGAAATCACTGAATTGGTCAACAGTTCGATGAGAATTAGCTATAATTATGTAACACCATTATGCACTTACAAATCATCGAATCGATCAACCATTCAATGAGAATCAATTACAATCATGTAACACTAAGCTTACAAATCACTGAATCGGTCAACAATTCGATGAGATTCAGCTGCAATTATATAACAAGCTAGTCTGAGCTTACAAATCACCGAATCGGTTAATCATTTAATGAGAATCACCTCAATCAGGTAACGAGTCATTTTGAGAGTACAAATCACCATATCGATCAAACATTCGATGAGAATCAGCTACAAGCCATGAAACAAGCCATTTTGGGTTTACAAATCACTGAATCAGTCAACCGTTCGATGAGAATCAGCTACAATGATGTAACAAGCCATTCAGAGGTAATAAGCCATTCAATGAGAATCAATTACAATAATGTAACGAGCCATTCTGAGCTTACAAATGACCGAACCAGTCAACCGTTCTGTGAGAATCAATTACAATCATGTAATAAGTCATTCTGACCTTACAAATCATCGAATCAGTTGATGAGACTCAGCTACAATCATGTAACAAGCCATTATGATCTTTCAAATCATCGAATCAGTCAACCATTTGATGAGAATCAGCTACAGTCATGTAAGAAGCCATTCTAAGCTTACAAATCATCGAATCAATCAATCGTTCGATGAGAATCAATTACAATCACATAACAAGTCATTCTGAGGTTACAAATACTGAATCGGTGAATCATTCGATGAAATTCAGCTACAATCATGTAACAAGCTATTATGAGATAACATATCAACAAATCGGTCTACCGTTTGATGAGAATAAACTACAATCCTGTTACAAGCCATTCTGAGCTTAGAGATCACTGAATCGGTCAACCATTTCATTAGAATAAACTACAATAACATAAAAGATCATTCTAAAGTTCTAGATCACCGAATCGGTCAAATGTTCAATGAGAATCAACTACAATCATGTAACAAGTCGATTTGAGGTTGCAGATCACCAACTCATCAACTCTTTGATAAGAATCAAATACAAGCATGTAACACACCATTCTAAGGTTGTAGATCAATGAATCGGTGAACCGTTCAATGAGAATCAGCTACAATCACGTAATAATCCATTTTGAGCTCACAAATCACCGAATCTATCAACCATTCGAAGAGAATCAACTAAGAACGCATAAAAGATCCTTTTGAGGTTCTAGATCACTGTATTGGTCAACCGTTCGATGACAATCAACTAAAATTGGATAACAAGTTGTTCTGAGGTTGCAGTTCACCAAATCGGTCAATCATTCATTTGATGAGAATCAGCTACAATCACCTAACAAGCCATTCTGACCTAACAGCTCACCAAATCGGTCTATTGTTTGATGAGAATCAACTGCAATCATGTAACAAGTCATTCTGAAGTTAGAGATCACTGAATCGGTCAACAATTTGATGAGAATCAACTACAATAATATAAAAGATCATTCTAAGGTTGCAGATCACCAAATCGATCAAATGTTCGATGAGAATCAACTACAATCATGTAACAAGTCGATTGAGGTTGCAGATCACCGACTCATCAACCATTGGATGAGAATCAAATACAAGCACATAACACACCATTATGAGGTTGTAGATCACTAAATCGATGAACCATTCAATGAAAATTTGCTAGAATCACCTAATAAGCCATTCTGAGCTTACAAACCATCGAATCGACCAACCATTCGATGAGACTCAGCTACAATCATGTAAAAAGCCAACAAATCATAGAATCGATCAACTATTCGATAAAAATCAGCTATCAGTCAACCATTCAATGAGAATTAGCTACAAT